>OY288287.1:50045551-50694442 GCA_958450335.1 Hibiscus tridactylites | reverse complement strand
TTTTTCAATTATTATATCAAAACATTAGTTCTACAATCTCCCCCTTTTTTATATAATAAAACCAACTTGAAAAATTGTTTGGGATTCTCCCCCTTTAAGTTTAAAAATGTGAATAAGAGATGAAAAATTTTAAAAGTAAGTAAAGCCCCCCTTATTCATTTAAAAATACAATTTTCCAAACCAAAATAAGAATTTTGGTTTTAAAATGGCTCCCCCTTACTTAAAGCATCATCAAAAGATGTTAGTCCAACACATGATAATCTAGTTGAATTAAAATAAAATAAATCAAATTAAACAAACAATAGCAACTAGATTTTACCAACACTTGAATCTAAGGGAGGATGTGAAGCCTTCCTCTTCAAGTGTCTTTCTTTGTGTGTATGGAGCTCCCCCTCAATGTTTGACTTGTTGATCAATCTCCATCACACCTATCATAAGACAATCAAGTAATTTTTGGTATCAAAATTGCTTTGGATCCATAGACGTTAGTAGCACATAATTTTGTCCCCTTAGGAATCTATTTTTCAATTTCATTCTTTTTAGTTGAAGTACTTAGTCTTTTTGGGACCCAAATACTTCTAAAATTTTTACCATTTACAAATCTAGGGGCACTAGATTGTCTTACATAAAATTTTGATTTTCCAACATTATTTTTCTTTTCAAGTTCTTTGGAAATCAAATCATTTTCTTCTTGAACTTTATGAAGCAAGTTTTGTAAATCAAAACATTTTTGTTCAAACTCATTGAGTTTTGCTTAAAGATCAATTTTGGTTTTAGAAATCAAGTTATTTTGAATTTTCAAATTTGAAATCACTTTCTTGTTTTTCAAAATATGATTTTTAAATTCTAAAACCAAATCGTCATAGGCATCTTGTAATTCATCAAAAGAATATGAACATGAAGTAGATGAATTAGAAGTTACCCTTGAATCTTCTTCGATGGCCATAAGGCAAAGGTTGGCTTGTTCATTTTCGGTGGAGTCTTCATCACTCCAAGTAGCCACGTATGCCTTCTTCTTATGGCTTGAAGTGCTTGCCATCTTTTTATTCATGGATTCTCATTCAAGCTCTTTCAAGGCTTTCTTCATGAAAGGGGCACACTTCTTGAAGAGATGAACTATCTATTCTTCTTCACCACCCTCTTCACTTGAATCTACATGATGGCATGTGGAGGATTTGAGAGAAATGTCATTTGTGTTGATGCCAAGCCCTTTGAGCTTCTTCTCCCCCATAGCTCTAATCGCTTCCTTCTTCTTCTCCTCTTCTTTGTTTTTCTTCATTATTTGGTGAGTGAGAAGTGACCCCATGAGCTCATCAAGCTTCAAAGTCTTGAGATTCTTGGCTTCGATGATGGCGGTCCTTTTTGAGTCTCATGACTCAGGAAGGGAGTAGATGAGATTTCGGACAAGCTTCTCTTCTGGGATGGCTTCTCCATAACCTTTGAGTCCATTGGTGATGGTGGAAAACCTATCGAACATCTTCTCAATGTTCTTTTCCGGATCCATCTTGAAGTTTTCATACGCTAGGTTGAAGAGCCCGATCTTGGTTTCCTTTACTTCGTTTGTCCCCTCGTATGTAACTTCGAGCTTGTCCCAAACTTCCTTGGCACTCTCGCAAGAAGACATCTTCTCATAGATGTTAGGGCCAAAAGCACAAAAAAGGATGTGCAAGGCTTTGCAATTAAACTTCGTCTTCTTGCGATCTTCGGCACTCAAATCCGCCTTGCTTTGTTGTGGCACGAACGGACCATCTTCTACTATGTCCCAAAGCTTGTAGTTCTTGAACTTTATGAAAAACTTCATTCTTGTCTTCCAATGGGCAAAATGTGTTCCGTCGAAGAAAGGCGGTTTGTCGATGGATTTCACCATTGAGCCGGTTGTTTGAAGTGTTGATCGAGCTTGCCGGATCTTCTCAATAAGATGTTAATCCTCTTCAATTGAGCAAAGCTCTGATACCAATATTTGGGTTTTGAGGTGCTCGATTCCTTCAACCGTTCTTGCTCGCGAAGTGGTGGAGAATTGGAAAAATTGGGTGATAGAGGTGTGGAAGCTAGAAATGATAAAGACAAGATGATTTATAGTGGTTCAACCTTCTAACCAAGGTCTACATCCACTACCTTAGCTTCCCACTAAGTATTTCAAATCAATCCACTATTGATTCGTCCCCTTTTCTAGGCTTAGGAGAAAACTCTTACAAAATCGATCAAGCTTCTACCCAAAGCTTTGACCAAACCCTCTTTACAAAGAGATAAAATAAGCAAACTAAAATCCCTCTAATATGTATTTTTTTGCACAATTAAGCTCTCAAACAATCTTAAAACACTTGAGTAAATCTAACAATTTTGGCTCTTTAGTGTTTGTCTATACAAGGAATTGACAATAAGGCACTAAGACACATTTTGATCATATGTTGTATTACAATTGAAGCATTAACCATTACTTGATGCTTGGAGGTCCCTTTTATACTCCAAATTGAGTTTGTAGTTGTTACTAGATGTTGGGGTTGATTTGGAGCCGTTGGAGACTTTATTTCCTACCATAAACGCAATTATGCAACTCTCTGTTTCGAAACGCCCCACCTTATTTCAAAACACTATTGAAATAGAAGGAGTCGTTGTAGTCTGATGCAACACCCGTTTCGGAACACCTTTAGCCATATCGAAACGGTCGTATCAAAACGCCCTACAATTAAAAAGGTAGTTGGGAAATAACTGTTGGGGGTTTATGACCGTTGAGGTCATTGCCACATAAGCGTATTGAAACGTCAGTGGTCGTATCGAAACGATGTGCATAAATCTCACCCAGATCAAGTCTCGTTTCGAAAAAGGCAAAGCTGTATCGAAACGTTTTGCCACTGTAAAGACCCATATCGAAACACCTAGAGGCGTTTCGAAACGCCTGGATGGTTTTGTTAAATTTGGCTTTGAAAACACATAAAACATTTTTGAAATATCCCATAAACATAGTTTCAAGTTGTTTGGACTTATAAAGTTTTGAATTCTTTTTAATTTTGTCCAAAACATTTTTCAATTATAATATCAAAATATTAGTTCTACAAAAATTGAAAGAAAAAAAAGTTGATAGATTTATTTTAAGGTTTATCTTAATCCCCTCTTTCCCAACGTCTCTCTTGGTTTCTGTAAGAATCAAGAATTTCACGATCTGTCAGGAACGCCATCTTCTTCACTAAGACCTGTCAGTTCTTCAATTCTTTCTATTTTTCCAATTTAAGATATATGAAAATTAAAAAAAAAGTCCATGAGTTTATTTTCAGGGTTTGTCTCAATCCCCTCTTATTCTCCAACGTATTTCTTGACTACCGCAAGGTTCAAGAATTTTGGGATCTGCCAGGAACGCCAGCCTCTTCACTAAAATCGGCCAGTTCTTTAATCTCTTATATTTCTCCAAATAATAAAATATGAGTTTGTTGTTTTAGGGTTCAAATTGTTTTTCGTTGGTGATTCTAATAGAATCTATTTAAATTGGTGTTTATTGCTGTTTTGGGTCCAAATTGGCGTTTTCTTCTTGATAATTCTAATAGAATCGATTTAAATTGGTGTGTAGCTGTGAAGTTGTTTATGTTTTAAACATGTAGTTGTCTTGTTTTGCTAATTTTTAAGGAATATAAAAGAGATATAAACTGTAAAATTAAAAGCAAATTAATAGTTAGCAATTATGTAAAAAGCTTGAATTACCTAGCAATGGTGTTTTGTTTTTTCTGTTTTGTCTACCACTGCTTTTCGTGTTGAACTAATAAATTTATTGTTGTTCTTGTCTGCCACTACTTTTTTGATTCGAAGAATTCATTAAAAATCTAAGAAAGATTATGTGCCGTCACTTCTGCTTATTACAAAGGTGTTATTGGTGCTCTTATTTGTGTATGATATTAGTAGAAGAACCATATTGGACAGTGTCAATCGCTGGCTTGATGGACTCGAGAGTAATTTCCAGTCTTTGTTTGCTGTTTCTAATCACATTTTTCTCTCTTTTTTGTTTTTTCTAATGATTTGGGTTCTTTATATTGGCTAAGATTATGACTTTGTTGCTTCATTTAAAACTTTTGATGGCTTATGGTTATCAATAAGGAGTTTATAAGATTCATAAATATCCTTGCTTTTGCCTTTTTTTTCTTCTTCAGGATTTCATATAGATTTGTTCAATTGGTTGGTGATTGTGGGGTATAGTATTAGATTTGATGATGTGACGATTGTAGTTTAAGGCTTAAGGCTAACTGCCATAACAAAATTTCCCTATAAGAAAATAGAAAAAGTAGGCAAGTGTTCTATGAGATGATGGTTTAGGCGATAACAACTTTACTAGCTAAAAATAGAAGTAAACAAAAAATAGTTAGAAAGGAATTAATTTTGTAATTATTTATTTTCTCCACTTCCATGCCTCCTAAGGTGGATTTTATCACATAATAATATTTGTTTGAACTTGATATTTATTTAATTGCATGTTATAAATTCTTACCTTATGCGTTTTTACATTTACCATAGAGTGTTTATGTTGTTCAAATTCAGGGGCGAATGTCAAATGTGAGTATATGTTCGACATAAAGTATACATTTTTAAGGCATGTGTTGATGTATTGGTAAGTAAAACAAGGTCCCAAAAGAAAAAAAAAATGTGGTTATATCCCCTCAAAATTTTGAAATTTTTTCATGTACCTTTAGAGGGTCATATGATATTTGCTCTTCAGACTATCTATTTTATTTCTCTTGGTTTACTGTGCATGTGATTTTATATTTACCTTAAAGTTCGAAGATGTTAATTTTTACTTTCTTAAACTTCACTGCAGCGCATTCCGATACGACCATGGCAAGGAAGTTGGTTGGAAACAAGTATGATCTTTGTTTTTTACAACTCTTTTGTCATCTGCCATGCTGATGTCTGTATAGAAAACACACATACATACATCTATAAGGAGGGGTTGAGGGGGAGATAAATACAATATATTGTTGTTCATTTTGTATGTTTTACCTTGTTATTTCATGGTACATTGATGCTCCCCTTGAGAAACCACTATTGTTCTTGTAGATAAATAACAATAAAAGACAATCGATCAACATTTCATCTTACAATTTGAAATATATATATATATATATATATATATATATATATATATATATGTGTGTGTGTACTTTCGAATTGGAAGCCACAAATTATTGTCTGGTCATGCGCTTCGTTTCTTCTACTTCCTTATAATTACTAATCTACAACAAAAATACAAACTAGTGTTTCTTTATCACAATATACTGATGCAGCAATATTATGTATGTATATACAAAGAAATTAGTAGTGGTGGATGTTCCTCAGTACTTGAGTGCAACAAGATCATAAGTACTATAAATTTTTTGTCATTTCACGATTTAAGATAAAAACTCAATGATTTGTGGTTACCTTATATGCCCTTGTACTTTCAAGGACATCGTTTCATGTGATATTTGGATGTGGTCATTCGTGTACCCTTATAGTCTTTGTATATTTTATATTTTTATTTGTTATAAAGAGTTAGTACTTTTTACATGTCTAGGATTACAAGTATATACCTATAAGCATTGATGTGAGCTTTAGGAAGACGTTGTAATTGGCTATAAAATTAAAATGATAATTAGATTCGGATAAATAGAGATAGTAACGTGAAGAACTTAAATTTACAACTTCATTAAATAACAAAACATCAAACTAACAAAGTCCTTTTTTATTTAACAAATTTATCTGTGAAATAAAACTTCACTTAAGCACCTCAACATATAGAATGAATAAAAAAATACTAAAAAATGTAAGTTTTGTAAACAATAGAAACATTAGCTCTAGCTTCTTCGAGCTTTTCTTGGCATCATAATCCATCCAATATGGGATTCTCTCAGTCCGTAAAAATAGCTTTATTAATAATGCTAAAATTAGAACAAAAACGACAAAGAGATGGCGAAACAAAAACAACTCAAAGTGTTATCATATATAATTTTAATAAATACAAAAAAATAAATTTATATACATGTATAACTTATTTAAAAAATAAATTAGTGTAACTATGAAATAAACTTGTGATTAAAGGTTGGAATTTGGATATTCTTGAGTGCATGCAAGTAGTTCCTGTGATTAATTAAAAAATTAATAAAAAAATATAAAATATTCATTCTAATAAAGAACTAATTTACTTGAAAATCAAATAATTTTTATAATGTACAATTACTTCAATTGTTATCTATATGTTTAAAAATTAAAAAAATTAAAATACATACCTAATAGGAAGTTGGAGTCGTGGCACCAATCTTTTGTTGCATATTATTATAAAGTAAATTTGTACCACTTAAATACCAATTGTGATTTGAAGTCTATAATAAATAAATAAAATAAAATTATTTAATTTGCATTGTGTTTGATTATATACAAATATAAAATAATTATAACTAGTGATTACCATATTGAAAAATTGCATAGCATTTTGATGAGGTGATGCATAAATATTGTTTGGAAGCATCATCATTGTATAAATGGCCTGAATTGTAAAATAAAAAAAGAAGAAGAAGAAACAAACAACAATGTATAAAAACAAATTTTAGTTCTATACAATATGTAACTAATTAATTATATACTTACAAAATTTTCAGAACTTTGAGTGGAACTAGTAGGTACATTCGAGTGTTCTTCGATTGTTGATTATTTTTTTTTTTCTATACACAATGCAACAATTATAAAAAATTAATATATATTAAAAAATTAATTGTACAAGAATATAACTTTATAATAAAATCACTTACTAAGCTTAGGTAACTTTGATGCTTTTGACTTCCTTTTCTCTCAAGGTGATCTTTAAGTCTGGCATTAAAGATCCTTTTTGGCCTAACACATGGTGAATTTAAGATCAGGAAATTTTTGTTTTCACATTTTTTTACAGTAACACCATCGTCACCAGATATTTCTTCAATTATCGACCTCCTCACATTTTCTATATTAAAAAGCAATTATTATTTATATAACAAAACATAAAATATTATAAAATTATTGATTATGTGGATAACTTATTAGATATCACTTATCTTGAATTTGTTTCATTTTCTTTGAGCTCATGATTTTTAGCAACACATAACTTTGTTAATTCTTTCTCAACTTCCATATGTCGTTTATACAGAATATTTTGACAAAGTTGTATTGTATTTTTGTTTTATTGACTCTTTGTAATCAAGTCATAACTAAACGAATCATACGATTACGGAATACAATTTCATCCTCTGTATTACACTGTTGTGAAAGCTCAACAACATTACCACCATGCATGTTTTTCTTCGCATATTTAGTCCATCTTCGCAAGATATATCGTTCATAATTTTTTTTGAATGTTTTTAACACTAAAAATTCGTAAAGCATGAGAGCAAAGATACCCGCAAAAATCAAACTTTTTGCAAGTACAGTGAGTCTCTATAGTACTTGTGTTAAGTTGGACTATTCGAACTCTTGAGCTATTTTCATCCTTCCTCACTTCAAAAGTGTAAATCTTATCATTTTGCGCAACTTCTCTCTAAATTAATGGAACACCATCAAGAAATTCTTTCTAAAACTGTATATATATATTTCATGAGTGTAAACTTTCTATGCATAAGTCAAAATGCTATAACCATTAATTGCACTCGTAATTAACACATTCTTGCACTGAAAATCTTTCTCAACTTCAAAAGAACGTCACCTTGCCACTAAATTCTCAAATTCAAAGACAAATTTAGTGAGAGAGGTACTAACTTTAAAAATACCATTCAAAACATTATTAGTAATTTCATCCATTTGAGAATATTTAATTTGAGATGAAAATACATCAATGTTGAAAGCGGTACTCCATTTTCATCACTTATATAAACCATTCAACCATGAATGATCTTGGAGATTATGGTCATTTATCATTTTTGCCCAAGTTTCTTCAAATTTTAATTATGATTCTCAACCTTACATGCATTCGTAGAATAAGGTATGAAATTCCACATTTGCATGAGACCACCAAGATGTGAAGAGTCGTTCTTAGAAATAAGTCATATACATAATTTATGACATGAATTAGAAAAAAAACTTCTTCGATAGCTTTGCTAATTGTGTGATCCTAATCTGTCATGATAGTTTTCGGTGCTTGATTTTCCATGAATTGCATGAAAGACTTGAAGAACCACACAAAATAAGCAGTAGTCCCATCTAACAAAAACGCACAACCAAACATTATAGTTTGACGATGATGATTAATCCCGATAAATGGAGCGGATATCAAATTATATCTATTGGTACGATAAGTTGTATCAAAAACATGTAACCCCCTTGTCCCGGTCGGGCTGGATGACTGGTCTGAGTAGGCCACACGGGGAAAACCGAAGCGAAACCTGTTAAGGTTCCCCCTCGGTTAACAACCCTAATTTTTTTCTTTTAAACTTATCTTCTCTAAAGGCACATTTAAGTCATATGTGATCATAACAACGAAATAAAATGAGGGAGACAATCATCTGAACCCAAAACAACAATCACACAGTCCAATTTTAATCCATTAGACAGGCCGTTTCGAAACACCATTGAGGCGTATCGAAATGCCCTTGACCCGATCAACTGCCCCAAGCCCATACGAGGAGGTCGTATCGGAACGGACGTCAACCGTTCCGAAACACCCTTAACGGTCAACTTCTCGTGGTCAACGAGATTTTGACCATTTCAAAACCCTTAGACCCGTTTCGAAACGCTTTCATCTCGGCAATTTCTCAGATTTCCAGTAGCCAAAATGTTCCGAAACCTGTATCGGAACAGAGGCTCACAGTGGCCAAACTGTATAGAAACATGTTCCGATACGGGGTCCCTGAAGCCTTACCCGTTCCGAAACGGCCCAGCTCGTTTCGAAACACGGGCTGTCTGCAACCCTCAAAAGCCAGACTTAGGCATTTCTCAACAAATATAAATGGCCTAAACGACCCCAAGCAACACTCAGCATAAGCACACATGAACTAAAGGCATGGATCCTATGAAAAACGTGCTCGAACACACAAGGCATATGAAGAAACATCCATTCATGGCATTTACAAAAAAAGGCAACATTACATGTAAGGCATGCTTGAAGGCTTAAAAGCCAAAAGGCACAATACATCCCAAATAGGTTTACATGCCATTCAAAAGCAACTTAAACATCCATAAGGCATACCATCACACAAGCATTTGGCAAGTCATCACATGTTTACAATCAAAGTCAATCCTTAAACATCAAACACATATAGGAGTCATACATAGCTCATACAAAACACACTCTTGCCACATTGCTAAACTACTACATAATTGTTTAACTGTACTTGAGCAACAAAAACTTGGAAAGCCCCTTCGCATTGCTCTGAGCTAACACCACGCTAATGATCTGCATTGTTGAAAATGATAGCGTAAGCTAGAAGCTTAGTGAGGATGCTCTAAAATCGAAAACATCAACAATGCAAGGTTCAAGCGTGCAATCCCTTAAACTCACATACAACATGCATAGGTATTCACAAGTCAACCTAGCTAGTCTTTCAAGAGTCATAATATGGCATCTCACCTCATACTAAGCTCAAGCATTATATATCAATATCATACATCACAATTATAAGAACAAGTTCAATTTGCCACTATTAGTTTACCCGGATGTGCGGATTTAATCTCAACAATCACTTTACCTCGGTAGGATTACACTCATCACCGGACCTTGCATGGGCGGGATTCCACTCATCACCACATGCCCTACGGATGGGATTCCACTCATCATCCCATAGAATATAAATAAATTTCCGGTGGAATGTTACATCACTGTACTCCTCCTTGATGACTCAACGCCATCAAGGCCACGTACGTTTTGACTCAATTTGTGTGCACACTAATCCTAATGATCGATCATTTACTCCGGTAAGTTAATTAGTGCCAATTTCATTTACTACATCACATATCCACCATTTACATCACACACTCATCACATACATATGTCAAGATACACATATACATATGAAACCACATTTCACAAGAGCAAATAGGCAAGGCATAAGTAGCATTTAATGGAAATCAAAGAGCTAAGTTACCAGTTTAACTCCACGTAGCAATGGCCTACCAAGCACATTCCAACACATACACTACACACACTTGAACCAACTTTAAAACACATTAAAAGTTACTCACCACCCTTCCTTAGCAACCAAAGCAAGCCTTCTAAATGCCCGGATTCGATCCCGATGCTACACCAATGTCTCCTCTTGTTTCTATCCAAACAAAACACATCCATTACTCACAACCAATGCTAAAACTCAGTCATCAACCCATGCCGTAAGTGCAGACCAAACATCAACAAATCTCAATCCAAACAAACACCCAAAAGTCCATTTTCGAGCTCCCCTTAAACCTAGCTGAAAACCAAGTTTTCCAACACCCAAATGACACCCAAATGGTTCCAAAACACCTTCCTAACATCCCTAAACCATCAGCCTTTCAAATTAATCCTAAAACTCACCAAAAACCAAGTTTTAGACACTTTAAACATGGCCACAAAGACCCATTTCGGGTTTTCACCCAAACTCGCTCATTTTAACATATTAGGTGTATTTCAAGGTGACTAAACCAAAACCAAACTTAATAATTAAAAACCATTTGAAAAACTCAATAAAAACCCAAACTTTCATTAAACCCTAAAACTCCAAAAGATGATAGTTTTAAATTTTACAACTACGTAAAGGTAGAGAATGAAGAGGAGAGTCCAAAAATATACTTACCTTTGAAAATGGCCTTGAGTTGAAGAAGAAATTTAATGGAGTAGTAGATGGGAGTTGAGAGGGGTTTAGGTTGGGGTTTTCACGTTGGGGAAGATGGAGGAGAGAAGACCATTTTTTTCTTTCTTTTTAACTTTCAAAAGTTGTCTACCTTTTTAATTTTTTTTGGGTTAAATCACCAAATTGGTCCCTCCTTATTATTTAAAACCCAATTAGCTCAAGCCAAGGTCAAATTGATTAAAATTAATTTTACCGACTGAGACCAACTAACCTGACTAACTTCTAACCCCAAAACACGGGTGTTACAACTCTCTCCCACTTAAGGAATTTCGTCCCCAAAATTACCTGACTGAAAGAGATACGGAAACTGCCTTTCCATATCCTCCTTCCTCTCCCAAGTGGCCTCGTCCACACCTCGATGTCGCCACCACACTTTTACTAACTCAATCGATCTACCCCGCAACACCTTACTGTCAGAAGCTAGGATTTCAACTGGTTCCTTCTCATAAGTCAAATCTGGATTCAATTCAATCTCCTCTACAAGCATAACATGTGACGGATCGGGCCTATACTTACGGAGCATCGAAACATGGAATATATTGTGTATCTTCTCTAGCTCGGATGGCAAACGCAACTCATAAGCAACTGGACCAACCCTCTTCACAATCTCATACGGTCCTATGTACCTCAGACTCAACTTCCCCTTTCGGCCAAATCTCATTACTTTCTTCCACGGAGACACTTTCAAGAACACCTTCTCACCCATTGAGAACTCAACCTCCTTCCTCTTCAAGTCGGCATAGGACTTCTGCCTATCCGAAGCAGCCTTCAATCGATCGCAAATCAATTTTACCTTATCTGTTGTCCCATTGAGCAAATCCAGCATAGGTAAAAACTTTTGTCCTACTTCGGCCCAACAAACTGGAGTTCTACACTTTCGGCCATACAAGGCCTCATATGGAGCCATCTGAATACTCGAATGGAAGCTATTATTGTACGCAAACTCAACTAGAGGCAAGTGCTTCTCCCATATACCCTGGAAGTCAATGATGCAACAACACAACATATCCTCTAAGATCTGTATAACTCTCTTTCACTGACCATCTGACTGAGGATGATAAGACGTGATGAAGTTCAAACGGGTACCCAAAGCTGTATGCAGACACTCCCAAAATCGAGATGTAAACCGCGGATCTCTATCTGACACAATAGACTTCGGCACACCATGCAGTCTAACGATCTCATCAATGTACAAATCGGCCAAATCTATCTAAATTGTAAGTAGTATTGACTGCCAAGAAGTGAGCACACTTTGTAAAATGATCTACTATCAGCCAAACTGAGTTCTTCTTCGTAGGAGTCAAAGGCAAACCCGAAACAAAATCCATGGTGATATTCTCCCATTTCCAGTCCAGAATCCTCAACGGTTGCAACAAACCTGAGGGAACCCAATGTTCTGCCTTCACCCTCTGACACACTAAACACTTACTCACAAAGTCGACTACATCTCTCTTCAAGCCAACCCAAAAGTACTCATTCTTCAAATCACGGTACATCTTCGTACTTCCAAGATGCATAGCAAACGGGCTACTGTGTGCTTCAGACAAGATTGTACGTCTCAAGTCACTGTCCTCTGGCACAACTATCCTATTTTTGAAACACAAAACCCCATCGGAACTAAAACTGTAGTCTGAAGATCTACCTTCGGCTATATCTTGCACGTGAGGTGCCAAAGATCTATCTAAGAGCTGCTTCTCTCTAATCAACTGACCTAGAGTAGGTCTAACCTAAAGCTCGTCTACCATGCCACCATCTCCGGACAAGCTCAATCTAGCAAACATGGCTCTCAAGTCCACGACTATCTTTCTACTCAATGCATCGACCACTACATTGGCCTTACCCGAATAGTACTCGATGGTAAGATCATAGTCCTTTAGCAACTCTAACCACCTACGATGTATGAGATTCAAATCCCGCTGAGTCATAATGTACTTCAAAATCTTGTGATCGGTGTACACTGTGCATCTCTCACCGTACAAATAGTGCCTCCAAATCTTCAGAGGAAACACAACTGCAGCTAACTCTATGTCATGGGTCGGATAGTTACACTCGTGAGTCTTCAATTGTCTTGAGGCATAAGCCACCACTCTCTTGTCTTGCATGAGAACACAACCTAGGCCTACATAGGAAGCATCAATATAAACTACATAGTCCTTCCCGAACTCTGGCTGAATCAAGACTGGTGCTTGGGTCAAAGCTTCTTTCAATTTCTCAAAGGCTCTCTGTCTTGCATCTGTCCACTCAAACTGAACACTTTTCTGAAGTAATTGTGTCAATAGAGCGGCTAACTTAGAGAAACCTTCTACGAATCTTCTACAGTATCCAGCTAAGCCTAGGAAGCTACGTACCTCTGTTACAGACTTCGGTTGCTTCTATTCAACAATGACCTTAATCTTATTCGGATCAACTTTAATCCCATCGGCTGACACTACGTGTCCTAAGAAGACTACCTCTCGGATCCAGAATTCACACTTGCTTAACTTTGCATACAACTGATGATCTAGCAAAGTCTTCAAAACTAGTCTCAAGTGTCGGTCATGATCTTCTTCAGTTCGCGAATACACCAAGATGTCATCTATAAACACAACTACAAACTGATCTAGGTACTGATGAAAAATCATATTCATCATGTCCATGAAAGCAGCCGGTGCATTAGTCAACCCAAAAGGCATGACTAAAAACTCATAGTGACCATACCTAGTTCTAAAGGTCGTCTTCGGTACATCAACCTCTCTTACCTTTAGCTAGTAGTAACCCGATCTCAAGTCAATCTTTGAAAAGACTGATGCTCCTCTCAACTGGTCAAACAAATCATCAATTCTAGGCAATGGATACTTGTTCTTCACTGTTAACTGATTCAACTGTCTGTAATCTATACACATTCTCATGCTTCCATCTTTCTTCTTCACAAACAAAACTGGTGCACCCCAAGGTGAAGAACTAGGTCGAATGAAGCCTCTATCTGTCAACTCTTGCAACTGAGTCTTCAACTCTTTCAGTTCTTTCGGTGCCATGCGATACGTAGCAATCGAAACAGGAGCTGAATCAGAATAAGTCTCAATAGTGAACTCTACCTCTCTGTTCGGTGGTAACCCTTGCAACTCTTCCGGAAACACACTAGGAAAGGCACACACTGTCCGGATGTCTTGAGGTCTAACCTCACTCTTGTTAGGGTTCATCACATAGGCCAAGTATGCTTCACAACCCAACTCAACTAACCTTTTAGCCTCTAGAACTGAAACTAAATTGGACAAGAACTTCACGTTCTCACCCACCACTACAATCTCATAATCATCTGTGAGCCTCAAGGAAATCCTCTTAGTTTCAAAGTCTATCCTAGCTCTATGCTCCGTGAGCCAGTCCATACACAGAATTACATCAAAACCATAGAAAGGAAGCTTTATCATATCCACTGGAAACACATGCCCCTAAACCATCAACGGACACCTTCTGTACATTTTTCTAACTACTACCGTGTCCCCAAAGAAACTAGTAACACTAACTCCTACCTCTAACATTTCACAAGGCAAGTTCAACGACTGTGCATGCTCACTCAATATGTAGGAATGTGTAGACCCAGAGTCAATCAAAGAAAGCCAACCCAAAGACTGTATCGAAAAGTTACCTACGATCACATCGATGTCATGCTGATCCCCGCGCTGAGCGTAAATCTGGCCTGACCTCCGCCCTCCGACTGAACTGCAAGTACATGTGCTATGTTCCTCTGACCATCATTCCTCGGCTGGAAGTTACCTCTACCACGCCCGCGGCCTCTCTAGCTCCACAGCTCCACAGCTGATGTGAACAGTCACGCCTAATGTGATCTCTAGCTCCACAACTCCAACACGAATGGAAATTTCCCCAACACTCACCGGTGTGGTTCCTCCCGCAAGTAGCACATGTGGGCAACTTCCCACCAGCCCTCTGGCCCTGTTAGCCCCTACCGTGGTTACCGCCACCACGCCTATGATCATAATGATGCATGTTGTCCCAATGCCTCTTGGCATCACCCCTAGCAAAGTCATTAGACCTCTTACCCGAACTAGAACCACCATATCGTTTGGTCAAGCCCGAACTGTGCTCCAAATCCTTGGCCCTCGCAACCAAGACATCAAAATCAGTGTAGTCTGATGCTAGAGTATACCTCTTGATTTCTTCATTCAGCTCATAATGGAATCGGTTACATCGTTCCACCTCAGTATGAACGAGCTCAGATGCATACTGACTTAGTCTGAAAAATCGAATCTCATAGTATGTCACAGTCATACTCCCCTGAAGCAAAGCCAAAAACTCCCTCTGTAACACCCCCAACCTGGGCCGGGAGCCGGTAGCGTTACCGGAGATCGGAAACAGACAAGAATCAGAATATCAGAAATGTGAAAAACCATTCTTAATTAGATACTTACACATTTTAATGCGCACGCGGAAAATGGGCTAACAAAAACTTTCTTAACTTATTATGATCATACAAAACTTAGACACAATTTATTTTATTCTTGTTACCAAATTACAAGAAAATTTAAACTTTTATTATCATTATCAAATGACTATTACAATTTGGTCAAACAAGCCGAATACTTAACCATTCAAATTCATGCCATTCGAAAACTCAATCAATGGTCTATGTGATTTCTGAATTAATCCAAATTACCAATAATTAATCAAGTCATTTTCATGCAACACACATCAGATTTCAATTCCATAGCATTCGATTCCCTTTACTTAGAACCTTACAAAATATCATAACATATATGCCCCTAAACATGCCAAGCTATCGACTATGGACAACAAAAAGAATCGACACAACCACTAGCTTGACTTACATCTTTATACAACAAAATAATGAGGCTACCTACTTAAATACAAAACATGATTCTAGCCTCCTAAACAAGCATCACATAGCATATAATTTCAAACACCATTTCAAACTTAAGTTACGACCAAACACAACAAAACGAATCCTTAAACAGACTTTAAAGCCGCCATCTAGGAGTCTAAAGATAAGACTTAGATCGTACATATTTCAGAACTGTGAACTTGAGAACTTGATAACTTTGATCCAACGAACGCTAGCTTTAGGGTCCGAACGATCCTGCTTAGGTTGGGAATAAAAAAACAACGGAGCGATAAGTACAAAAAGTACTTAGCGAGGTAATGCTAAATCTAATTCATTCTTGAGCTTTAGCGTGTTCAAGCATTGAGATTACTTAGCTAGGTTTATTAACAATCGAATTGCACCCAACTAAGCTCATAAGGATTTCATACACATAGCATCATACATGTCATATCAACATTCATAACACAAGCTCGAATACAAAACATGGCATAATAATTTATCACATGCTTGCACATAATTCGATCAATAGCATAATACAATCCATTTTCAGCATACTCAATCTCATGCTTAGCAATTGAATTAATCGAGATCTCATGCTAATCCATACATAGCATTTTTAACTTATCAAGTCGAAATCACAAATTTATCATAGGCATGTCATTCGAATGATCTCAAAACATCATTCCAAAAATCAGAATTTCCCAATGCTTAATTCCATGTATTCGAATATGGTCATTACCCGACTTTCACATAATCGAACTTATAAGCAATTCATATGCTTCATATCATAGTCGAAAGGGACCAATGTCCACATATCATAATATTTCATATTCATATCATATCATATCATATCATGCTAAGTCACACCATCATTTATCCACATCATAAGCTATATTTAACTTAGCAAATTCCATTCAATTCATATAAATTGTGTCATATTCATTCACTTCGTTACCTTTAATTTGGTTTCATAGCCCAAGCATTTTATTTAATATCTTTGCCCATGGTAGAATAGTCGTATCAGGAATTCGAGCCATCGGAAGGGTAACATGTAACGCATATAGTTGCTCAAAGCAACAACAACTATTGCACAAAGCAACATCAAAGGGGATGCCCATAGCATCATGTGTCTCGAACAGCAATCAAGAACACACATCTTATCAAGAGTACACAAAGTACTATCAAAGATTGCACAAAGCAATATCAAACGGTGAGCTCAGACTCTAGGCATGTCGTTCTTATCCAAAACGTCCAATCGACCAAGGGCGTAATCTTGTTAATTAATTAGTTAATTATTTCATTTAACATATACATTTTTCAGAATTTACTTTGCATTCTCATTCAATCATAATATCATGCATAGAAGCAACATCATACATACATAATCACATGCAATTTTAGCATAGCATAATCATACCATAGGGCAGTCCACATATTCGTTTTATCGAGTATTATCAAGAATCCAATTCATCCATATTCATCATACAATTAACCACATGGGCAGTCCACATTTGCACATACTCAAACAATTATCAAAATCCAAATCGAACATACAATTCATGGCAGTTAACATCATATAAACAGCCCACATATCGCACACAATCAAACATGAATCACAAGTTTCAAATCATGCATCCAATTTCCTTTATATCTCCTTCCCTTACTAAACACATTACCGAATATCAATTAGTCCAATTTCATGCATAGAAACATAAATTACAGAAAATAAAGTGGTTCGGACACTAGTCCCAACCCTAAGACAAAATTACACTCACGATCCTTAAGCTTGATCTCGAATTGAGATGCCTTTGTTTCTTCCCTTCGAACGATCGATCCTAGCTTCCTCCGAAATTTCTTCGCTATTCCGATCTTAACTCTCAACATTAAACAAATACACACTATATTAGGAAGCAATTCAATCATAACTACTCCTCAATTTCAAGCAAGAACTCATATTTTTAAATCTGACTTTTCATTAAACTAGTTGGAGGACTAGTTAGCGTTTTAATCATAACTTTTTAACTACTAATCCAAAGTTAACTTATCATATACCGTTGGAAAGGTATTAAACTCAATTTTACAGTCATATGAACCTCATATTTTTATCTTATTCGAATCAATACAGTTTATTGTTTAATTATACTCATTTTGGTAAATCTGGACAGCATGCACTGCCCAACTTTAAAAATTCATATCTTTTAATTTACATACTGAAATTAAGTTCCGTTTTCTCTCAATGATTCTAGACATATCAAAGTTTTTACAATATAAATTTCAGCTTGAAATACCTTATATCCAATATTTGGTGAATTTCCAAAGTTAATGTTTTTACATTGTACACCACTGGACAGTTTTCTTAACTTATACTTTAGCTTAAAAATACACTTAATCACATACTTGAATCTAAAAATTCCTTCATGGTATGACTTATACTATTTTTCCATGACATTTTAAAGTCCATATAAACTTCCAATTTCAACACTTAAGCATTTAATTTACCGATTTCTCCAAATCAGTCCCTAATCTCCATAGCTTTCTATTAAATGACCATTTTTGGTTCTAATCAAAATATCATCTTTTTAACTCATTTTTCCAGCAACAAATAATCATTTATAACAAAATATTCATTTCTTCACAACTTTATCCTAGTGAGAATTTTCAGATTTTAATCCCTAAGAAACTTTCAAAATGTTCAAGATTTTACATTTTCTTTCAAAACAGCCGCCTTTTTGACTCTCTTCACATCTTCTCAAGAAGTTTTCACATATTTCAACATTACATCTTGTTACTTCATTCAAGCTTCATATAGTTTCATGTCCTTACAAGTTTTAGGTTTGCATGCATGGTTTTTAACTCAACCGAAAACTACAAGGAGTACGAAACTTACATTTTTTAACTTCTTGACAACACTAGCTAACTTCTTCAATTTCCTAGCTTAATCCTCCACCATGCAACCAAGAATCTCACCATTTTTAGCTCTCAAAATGGCTGACTTTTGAGCTTCTCTTCTCCCCCATATTTTTCTTTTCTTCACGGCAAAGGAGAGGAAACGATGAAGGAAGACAAGCTTCCATCATCTAAGTGATTTGATAGCTCCCTAAATTACCCATGAGCCCTTTTGTCTAACTCTTCTATTCCTAATTTACTAAGGGCAGCCCCAAGGATATTTTATCCTTAATATGAAATTTTTACTATTTATAAACCTTTTAATTTGATCATCAATTTACCTTGTTACATGCTTTATTGAATTTTATCAATTTCATCTGATTTTCAAGGAGTATAATGTTATTTAATTTCTTTTTGTATTCTTTTAATTCCACACTTTAGATCTTGATATCACTAACTCAATTTCACTAATTTACCAATCGGCTAAACTACTTAATTCAAATCTAATTTTCTTTCTAATCTGAATTGGTGCACTAATTGCCAAATTAGGAACTTTAGGGACCAAATTGCATAATTCTCAAATTTGCAAACTCAATTGCTTCTAAGAATAAATAAAATAATTAAATTCTACGGCTTTAAATTCTAGGACGGAAATGTGGGTGTTACAATTCCCTCCTCCTTAAAGAAAGAATTCGTCCTCGAATTCTTACCTGAACTAAATAAATGAGGATATTGCTTCCGCATCGTATCCTCGGGTTCCCACGTTGCTTCTGCAACGTTATGATTCTTCCAGAGAATTTTAACAAGAGGGACGCTCTTGTTACGAAGCCTTTTAATTTCTCGATCGAGAATCTGAACAGGTTCCTCTTCATAAGAGAGGTCAGGATTAAGTTCAACTTCTCCTGGTTCGAGAATGTGAGACAGATTAGATTGATAACGCCTTAACATAGAGATATGGAAGACATTATGAATCTTATCGAATTCAGGAGGTAGTGCAAGGCGATAAGCTACAGGACCAATTCTCTCAATTACTTCGAACGGTCCAATGAAGCGCGGACTAAGCTTTCCTTTCTTGCCGAAACGAAAAATTTTCTTCCACGAAGAAACTTTGAGAAATACTTTATCTCCGACCTCATATTGGATGTCCCTACACTTCATGTCAGCATATGACTTCTGCCTATCAAAAGCTCGTTTCAATTTGGAATGAATAATTTGAACTTGTTCTTCAGTTTCCTGAAGCAGTTGAGGTCCTAACACTTTATTTTCTCTGAGTTCAGACCAACACAAAGGAGTTTGGCATTTTCTTCCATACAGTGCTTCAAAAGGAGCCATCTGAATAGAAGACTGGTAGCTATTATTATAAGCGAACTCGATTAACGGCAGTGATTTCTCCCAGTTCTTACCGAAATCGATAATACAAGCTCTAAGCATGTCTTCAAGAATTTGAATTACTCGTTCAGATTGTCCATCACTTTGAGGATCAAAAGTTGTGCTAACATTCAGCTTAGTTTCAAGAGCCTTATGTAAAGCTTTCCAGAATCAAGCTGTAAATCGAGGATCTCAATCTGAAACAATAGAAGCTGGAATTCCGTGCAAACAGATAACTTCTCGAACATACAGTTCTGCTAAGGTCTCAAGACTATAATTCATCTGCACCGGAATGAAATGTGCTGATTTAGTGAAACGATCAACGATCAACGATCACCTAGACAACATCACACTTCTTAGGAGAGTCAGGAAGACCGTTTGACTTGACAGAAAAGTCAGGATTAGATTCAAGCTTAGACAAGATTCTCTGAAGTTCCAGATCAACTTGCTGGAGTTCTTTGATTCTAAAAATCAGAATAGATTGAACTTGGAGTTCGTTCAGATAATTTTGAGCTTTACATAGTCGAAAATGAGCATTGATGGCCAAAGAAGCTATGAACAAACAAATCAAAGATGTTACTTGGAAAGCAAGACACTATTCGAATGGTTTAGAGAATTTTCAAGATTGAACATTTTTAGATTTTGAGAATTTTGAAAGACGTACCGAGGTTCGGTTTCTGACTCAGAGCATCGACAACCACGTTAGCTTTTCCAGGATGGTAGTCGATGGTCAGATCATAATTTTTGAGTAATTCCAACCACCTTCTTTGTCTAAGATTCAGATCTTTCTGAGTAAGCAAGTATTTCAGACTTTTGTGATCGGTGAATAGCTTACACTTCTCACCGTACAAATAATGCCGCCAAATTTTCAGTGCAAAAATAATGGCCGCTAATTCAAGATCATGAGTTGGATAGTTTAGTTCGTGAGGCTTAAGTTGTCGAGAAGCGTATGCAATCACATTACCTTCCTGCATCAAAACACATCCAAGGCCGGAATGTGATGCATCACTGTAAACAACAAATTCTTTTCCGGAATCAGGCTGAATAAGAACAGGAGCACAAGTTAAGGCTTGCTTAAGCTGATCAAAACTTCTTTGTTGTCCTTCGAACCACTTAAACGGCTCACTCTTTCTGAGCAATTTGGTTAGCGATGCAGCAATTACCGAAAATCCTTTCACAAATCTCCGATAATACCCAGCTAAACCAAGGAAACTGCAGACCTCGCTTACATTGATCGGAGGTCGCCATTCAAGAATTGACTGAATTTTCTTAGAGTCAACTTTGATTCCTTCGGCTGAAATAACATGTCCAAGGAAAGATACTTCTGAAAGCTAGAATTCACATTTAGTGAACTTAGCAAATAGCTGATTTTCTCAGAGTGTCTGGAGTACAATCCGAAGATGTTGAGCATGTTCTTCTCTGTTACGAGAATAGACCAGAATATCGTCGATGAATACGACAACAAACTTGTCCATATGAGGCTTGAATACTCGGTTCATCAGATCCATGAATGCAGCAGGGGAATTCGTTAACCCGAATGGCATCACCAGAAATTTGTAATGACCACAACGAGTTCTAAAAGCAGTTTTGGGTATATCTTCATCTTTCACCCTCATTTGATAATATCCGGATCGAAGGTCAATTTTAGAGAATACACCAGCATCTTTCAGCTGATCAAACAGATCTTCAATTCGGGGCAATAGATACTTGTTCTTGATAGTGACTCTGTTCAATTGCCGGTAATCAATGCAAAGTCGCATCGTTTCGTCTTTCTTTTTCACAAAGAGAACAAGAGCACCCCAGGGAGAAGTGTTGGGTCGAATGAAACCCTTATCTTCTAATTCTTGAATTTGCTTCTTTAGTTCTTGCAATTCAATAGGTGCCATACGATAGGGCGTAATGGACACTGGATTAATTCCAGGCTGAACTTCAATTTTTGAACTCAACTTCTCGAATTGGAGGAAGTCCAGGGAGTTCCTCAGGAAAAACATCAACAAATTCAGATACAACATGCATTTCTGTTAAGCCAAAATCTAGTTCATCTTGCAAGGTCATAGCAGCAAAAATAGATGTTGGTTTCTTGTCAATTAGTAGAATTGACTCTTTTCCTAATCCCCTCAAGTTTAGTCTTTTATTCTGACAGTCAATCCAGGCTTCATGTCTACCCAACCAGTCTAAACCTAATACTAGGTCAAACTCACATTTAGGTAGAACATACAGATCACAGGGAAAATGTACATTTCGAATAGATACAAGGCCATTCTTACAGATCAGATTGATTGGTAAGTCACCTCATATAGGGTTTGAGACAATTAACCCAGTTTTAACAATTTCAGGCTTTAACTGTAACTTGTCGATCAAGTGAGAACACACAAAAGAATGAGTTGATCCCGAATCAATTAAATCATAAACATGAGTAAGGTTTAGTTCAACCGTACCCGCAATAACATCCGGAGACTCTTCCTCATCCTTGCCACAGATATGATAGACTCGAGCTAGAGCTCGTGATTGCTGATGTGTGGTGGCTTTTGACTGATTGCTTCTGCCTCTGCCCTGATTCCCAGACTGAGCTTGTCTAATATTTTTGCTCTGATTGGATTGCACATGACTCGGATTAGCAGAGTTCTAAGCAGGAGCTTGATCTCTCATTACTGGACAGTCTCTGATATAGTGGTCACTTCCGCCACAAGCAAAACATAAGTTAGCCTGCTTTCGGCACTGACCAGAATGTGGTTTCTGACAATGCTGACAAACGACAACCTTTTCTGAATTCCCAGGGCTATTGACAGATATGACCGGGACAGAAAGTCTACTCACAGAATGAGGCTTCGGTGTGAAGTTACTAAGAGGTGCTGGATTATACGAAGAAGTACCTTCCTTATGGCTTCTACACTTCTTTTATTTCCAGTAAGACTTGTCATCACTCTTACGCTTCTTATCATGACGGTAACCGCTTTTCCTCTTTTCTGTTGTTCGAAACTTGGATTCCGTAGCAATAGCTCGATTTACGAGAGTTTGAAAGTCCGTGATATCCAGTAAGACTTGTCATCACTTTTCTTTCTCTGACTTGATGTACTCAGAACCATACTTGCAGTACTTGCAGAAATCAGCCATGTATTGCTCTATTGGTCGACTCGCTTGCTTCAAATGCAAGTAACGCTTTCTTCTATCGGCCAGGTATTGTCCACTGATGTATTTCTTCTTGAATTCGTCTACAAAGAATTTCCAGTTCACATATTCAACTAGAGCAGTTAGTGTTGTAGTTTCCCACCAGTTCAAGGCTTCATCAGCAAGTAAGGCTACAACGCATTCGAGCTTATGCTCATCGGAGCACTGAAGTTGTTTAGTCAATATCTGAGTAGTTCTTTCTAACGAATACTAGCTTCTTCAGGCTTCTCTTCAATAGATCCTGCAAAAGTATAGGCTCGGTGCTGAGCAAGCTTTTCAATAGGAGCTCTGCTAGGGGCAGCAGCTACCAGAGCAGGTTGTTCATGTCTCATGTTCGTCAAAAGCTGATCGAACATTTCTTTCATGCTCAGAAGACAATCTCTTTGAACATTCTGAACAGTCGGATTGTCAGTGTTCGTCCGAGGCTGAACAAGAGATTGTTGTCGAGTGTTATTTGGTACATGAGGATTCTTATTATCCGGAGGGTTTTCTTTTATACGGACACTATCCCCTTCACTTGAGGATTCTCGAGGACTTTCATCGTCTCGAGCAAAATGTGTCTCTTTCATTCAAATTCAGATCAAACAAAATTCAAGTTAGGATCAAGTCACAAGTAACAATATGTATGATCCCTAGGTGGCTTGACTCAACTAATGATGCACACAGAACACATTCGAGGTCTATAGGACCTGTTACCTAAAACGCTCTGATGCCAACAAATGTAACACCTGCAGCTCTGATACCAACAAATGTAACACCCCCAACCCAGGCCGGGAGCTGGGAGCGTTACCGGAGATCGGAAACAAACAAGAATCAGAATATCGGAAATGAGAAAAACCATTCTTAATTAATTACTTACACATTTTAATGTGCACGTGGAACATGGGCTAAAAAACTTTGTTAACTTATTATGATCATATAGAACTTAGACACATTTTCTTTAATTCTTGTTACCAAATTACAAGCCAATTTAAACTTTTATTATCATTATCAAATGACTAATACAATTAGGTCAAACAAGTCGAATACTTAACCATTCAAATTCATGCCATTCGAAAACTTAATCAATGGTCTATGTGATTTCCGAATTAATCCAAATTACCAATAATTAATCAAGTCAATTTTCATGCAACACACATCAGATTTCAATTTCATAGCATTCGATTCCCTTTACTTAGAACCTTACAAAATCTCATAACTTATATGCCCCTAAACATGCCAAGCTATCGACTATGGACAACAAAAAGAATCGACACAACCACTAGCTTGACTTACATCTTTATACAACAAAATAATGAGGCTACCTACTTAAATACAAAACATGATTCTAGCCTCCTAAACAAGCATCACGGAGCATATAATTTCAAACACCATTTCAAACTTAAGTTACGACCAAACACAACAAAATGAATCCTTAAACAGACTTCAAAGCCACCATCTAGGAGTCTAAAGATAAGACTTAGATCGTACATATTTCAGAACTGTGAACTTGAGAACTTGATAACTTTGATCCAACGAACGCTAGCTTTAGGGTCCGAACAATCCTGCTAAGGTTGGAAAGAAGAAAACAACGGAGCGATAAGTACAAAAAGTACTTAGCGAGGTAATGCTAAATCTAATTCATTCTTGAGCTTTAGCGTGTTCAAGCATTGAGATTACTTAGCTAGGTTTATTAACAATCGAATTGCACCCAACTAAGCTCATAAGGATTTCATACACATAGCATCATACATGTCATATCAACATTCATAACACATTCTCGAATACAAAACATGGCATAATAATTTATCACATGCTTGCACATAATTCGATCAATAGCATAATACAATCCATTTTCAGCATACTCAATCTCATGCTTAGCAATTGAATTAATCGAGATCTCATGCTAATCCATACATAGCATTTTTAACTTATCAAGTCGAAATCACAAATTCATCATAGGCATGTCATTCGAATGATCTCAAAACATCATTCCAAAAATCAGAATTTTCCAATGCTTAATTACACGTATTCGAATAGGGTCATTACCCGACTTTCACATAATCGAACTTATAAGCAATTTATATGCTTCATATCATAGTCGAAAAGAACCAATGTCCACATATCATAACTATTGGAAAATTTTGATAATTTTGGAGCTTTGAATAAGAAATTGATTCAAATGTTGTTGAGGAAAATGTGGAACCAATTGTTGGTTCGTAAATGTGTAGACGTGCACGACGTGGGTAACGCTAATGTCTGAACCGGTCTGGTCCTTCGTGGGCTTGCAGATATTTTGACCCAAATTTGAAATGAATTTTCCTCAAATAAAAGCATAAATTTGCCAAATTTTATCTTGGAATTAAAAGGGTAAATATTGGAAGTTACCTTTAATTCAGATAATAATTTTGGAAATTGCTTAATAGGAGAATCAATTTATTCTCAATATTAAATGCTCCATTAGGTCAAAATTTCCACTTATACCCTCATGACAATCCTATAAATAGTGAGTAAAGCTTTTAGGTTTACAACCAACAAAAACCACAGAAAATTTTTATTGTTTTACTTTGTGGATTTTACAAGTGGTTTTCGATGATAGGCGAAGGCAAGGGTCGGTTCGTGATCTCCATAGTAGTGCAACTATGGTTGATCTTATGTTGTTGTATCCTGAGAGACAGACGACCAATGAACTCGAGCACCATAGGAGTGGCCAAAAATTTATCTTAAGGAAACTGCGTTCGTGCAGGCCTCAACATGTTTCTTTTGGTTCCAAATTGGTTTTATTTTTATATTGTTGTATTGTTCCTATTTTTATATTGTTCATTAAATAATATTATTCTATTTTATTATTTATTCTTGGATTAACGCTTATTTTCTAACAATCTTAAGACATATTCTCAGTTTTAATCCAAGACGAACAAATTATTGTATCTAAAGCAATGATTCACATGATGAGGAAATTTTCACGCTTAGAAAAAGTGAATGCCCAAAGACAAGAAACGTTGAGATCACCAATACCACGGATTCAACACGATGCAAGCGGTATTTCTTGAGATAGAATATTTGGATATTCGATTAGTAAGGTAATTTAAATATTCCTTAATAAGTTTTTTTTGTTTATATGACTTTTTTAAAACCATAAATTATGATATTAGTAAGGTAATATTCCATATTAAATTTTTTACTTTTAATATGGTATGGTTTATGTCATAATTAAACTTTTTTATGACATTGTTAAGGTAATAATGAAATATTCCTTAAACCTTTTTTGACATTAATATTAAATATTAAATATGTTATTTAATATGAAAATATGGTAATTTTATAACCTTATATGTCAACCTTTCTTAGATTGGAAATAAAAACTTTAATTACATATTTGCATGTATTGTTAAGATAAAGTTTTAAATTTGGTAATATTTTTGGTAATATTATTATGATAGTGTTACCTTATAATGTGTACATTTTAAATATCGCATGCATATAAATTATACTTTGTCACTTTCTTTTATTTTAATTGTGATTCTTTTTATTTTGAAAATTATGTGGATTTTATTTTGTACTAACGATTTCTTTTGAGAATTTTGTAGAGAGAAATATGATACCCAGGCGAAGTCGTGTTTTGTTTTGGAAATAAAAGATCTGGTAAATGATTCGTTTCGGAAATTTAATTTCTGTCGTTTTAACGGGTTTATTTAGTCTTCCAAACAAGAAATGGAATTAAAATCAAATGATTAATTCCTCTTGATTTATGTTGGTTAAACAGAACTAAGTTGGATTGATATCTTTGTTGTTTAACAGAAGATATAATGAAAATAAACTACTAAATTAGAATCTTGTGTTGATTCTAATTTGGAAAAGAAAATAAACCATTGGATTTATTTTCAAGAGAATCTTGTATGATTCTAACGTTGCAAGAAAAATAAATCATTGAATTTATTTTCGTAAGAATCAAGTATGATTCAATTTTTGTAAAAGGAAATAAATCATTAAATTTATTTATGTACTAGAATCATGCGTTGATTCTAACTTGTTAAGAAAAATAAATCATTGAATTTATTTCCGTAAGAATCAAATATGATTCAATTTGTGTAAAAGGAAATGAATCATTAAATTTATTTTCTGTACTAGAATCATGTGTTGATTCTAACTTGTTAAGGGAAATAAATCGTTGGATTTAATTTCGTGAGAATCTAGAATGATTCAACCTTGAAATAAATCGGTGAATTTATTTTGAAAAAAAATAACTCAAATTTATTATCAAGTATGATTTTATTTTGGAAATAAATTGGTTAATTTATTTCGGAAAGTAACATTGGTTACCAAATTTAGAGCACTGATTCTGACTGAGGTCTCGAATCAAAGCATAGAAGAACTTGGTTGTCTATGTCAAAATTAAATTCTTAAAGCCTATTCTGATGCGTGCTATGAAGTGCACATTGTTTAAAAATGGCTAAAGAATCGAGAGGGACGTTGGATCATAAATGAAAGATTCCAAATTGTTGTGAATCAACGGTAGTGATTTCGATTGATCATCCATGCTCGGAATGATTTCAAGAATAGAATCCATAAACGGTGATTGAAAGAAAATTTAAAAATGCATGTCTAGGATTGGTTCTTTGAGAGACTTGGTATTTAAGCGTGCCTAGTGCACCACCTCTCTTTCATAAGTTACCTACATGGTGCATTGTTTATTATTGTTCTTTCTATTAATACCGTGTGAACTTTTGTTTGGGGTTTAGTTTACTAAATCATCGTTGTCTAACAAAAGTTAGAAATTATGTTTCTGTTTCTGGCTTTAGTCTTTGACTAAATTTTTGACGTTTAACAGATTCATAATGCTTGGTTTTGGATTGTGTTTACGTGATACAATGGAAAAATCAGTGAAATTTATTGGAAAGAATTTCATACATGGCAACAAAAGATGTTGCATAATTGACCGTGATAAACATGGTTAAATATCTGAAGGGCGATCCTCCTATTATTAGAGAGGATAGGGTAAATATTGTTACCACCTTCAAATGTTACTAAGGTAAATATTGCGGCAAACGTAGTGGAAGTCAAAAACGACTTCAAACCATAAATTAGACGGTGTGTTCAAGAAGCAAAATTTCATGAAAAAAAATGCTTCAATTGCCATAAGATGGGAACAAGTATTCAGACTATAGACTTCCAAACGAGGGCAATGTTATTGCCATAACAATTGATATAGCAACATATTGGTTGAAGGAATATGTTTATTACCTTCATTGATGATAGCACAAAACTAATGTAAAGATGAAGCTATAGAGAAAATTGTTCTCTATGAGCATGATGTTGAATCCCAAACTTAATTAAAGGTTTAAGATGGGGAGAAGCTCTATATGAGTAACGTTGGTACTATAATGTGCCTAACATGTGGGGGAAGTTGTTCTATAAGCTAATTACTTTTTAAACAAGATCATCATAATTAAAGAGACTAGACACCATATAAGTTATGGAAGGTAATTAAACTTTCCTACAACTACTTGAAAATGTGGGGGTGTCTTGCAAAGGTAATGACCTCATTACTAAAGCAACTGAGAATAGATCCCTAAAAATGGTGGATTTTATTTTCATTGGCTATATAGAACATAACAATGTATATCGATTTCTTGTGTATGAATCGAAGATTCTTGACATTCACAAGTATACGATAATGGAAGCAAATGATGTCTTTTCTTTGAAAATGTATTCCCTTGTAAAGCTAGGGAAGTTGATCAAAGTTCAATGAAACAAACTTCGAAGATTATCGATAAAGATGACTCAAATGATTAACAAGGGTTTGAGCTTGAAATAGAGCCACAAAGAAGTAAACGAGCAAGGGTAGAAAAATTCTTTGGATCATTTTTCTACTTTATGCTAGAGGTTGAATCTCAAACGTATAATGATGTTATACGTTCTTCTGAAGGCATCTTATGGAAGGATGCCATTAAGAGTGAAATTGATTCCATCATGAAAAATCATACGTGGGGAATTAGTGAATCTTTCTCCGTGAATTAAACCACTAAGTTTTGAATGAATTTTCAAATGGAAAATGAAAGCAAATGGAACAATTGATAAGTATAAGGCCAGATTGGTAATAAAAGGTTACCAAATGTCTTGACTATTTCGATATATAATCTCATGTATCAAGTATAACCTCGATAAGTATGATACTTACAATTGTCGCTTTGCGAAATCTAGACGTACATCGAATAGATGTTAAAAGAGCTTTTCTAAATAAAGATCTTGATGAAGAAATATACATGGAACAACCTGAGGGTTATGTAGTTTCAAGTCAAGAGAGAAAAGTATGTAGATTGGTGAAGTCCTTGTATAGACTTAAACAAGCACCAAAGTAAAGACATGAGAAGTTCGATAATGTAATGATGACAAACGACTTCAAGATAAATGAGTGTGACAAATGTGTATATGTCAAAACTACTAACATTGGATATATTACTCTATGTTTGTATGTTAATAACATATTCATTGTTGAAAGCAACAATAAAATGGTAAACGTACCAAAGACTTGTCAAATTCAAGATTGACATGAAAAATATGAGATTAACATATTTGATTTTGGGCATCCAAATCAAACGATCACTTGAAGGTCTCATATTGGCGTAGTCACACTACGCGGGCAAGAGAAGTTTGGCAAGGATGTTTCCGGCATAGCCATAACTCCAATAAATACATGCCAACTTTTGTTCAAGAACAAAGACCAAAGTGTTGACCAAGTAGATTCAATAGACCAGATATTGTGTCTACTGTGAGCAGTTCAAGTAGATTCACAAGCAATTCAAGTGAAAGTCACTGAAAAGCAATTGTGAGGGTATTGAGATATCTTAGATATACTCGAGATTATGAATTACATTATTTCAGAGATCCTACTATTTAGAAGGATACTCCGATGCAATTGAATATCTGATATTCAAGATATCAAAGGCACAAGTGGATATGTCTTCACTTTGGGAGGAGGAACCGTGTCATGAAAATCCTTAAGCAAATGATTATAATCAAATCCATAATAGAATTTGAGTTGTAGTTCTAGATAAGTCTAGAAAAGAAGTCGAATGGCTTCAAAAATTTCTTAAAGGATATTCCTGAACGACCAAAGCCAATGCCCACAATTGGTAGAGCACAGAGCTTTGTGTATAATGGGTAGGTCGAGATATATGTGTCATTGACTTAATACCGTTAGACAACTAATTTCAAATGAAGTTATCTCTATTGATTTTTTTGAAATCAAAGGATAACATTGCGGATCCACTAACCAAAGGGTTAAGTCGAGATCAAGTTAAAAAACGAAAGGAATGAGACTAAAGCCCATGTAAATTTGAGGTGTTATGTGAAGGAAAACCCTACCTAGTTGACTGGAGATCCCAAGATCTAGGTTCAAAGGGACAACCTAATTGCATAGACCTGTGCGGTCACTGTAGGGGCTCTTATTCCCAAGTCCATTCCTATGATGTAAACAGTGATCAAAGTGGTTTAGGCTAAGTAATGCTTTTAATGGCCATTGTGTGCTTTTCTGAGTCAAGCAACATAAGTCACCTATGTGAGAGTGAAGTGGGGCCGCTTCAATGAAACTATTGGGCATAGTTCTTTCAAACTCTTGTAGAACCAGGCGATGTCCACGACCATATGGACATACCCATGAGAACTAATACTCTTGTCAGAGAGGTAGTTGTGTGAAGTATATCATCGTTTACAAAAACGGTAGAACAGTTCAAGGACATTACGTCTACTGGTCAACTAGTAAAGTAAATATACTTTCACAAGGGAAGGTTCAAGGGTGGACACCTATCTATCCTATGCAGCTATCGATCGTAGAATCTATCACCACATCGAGTCAAAATGTTTTTGATTAAATCAATTTCATTCATGTGGGGGACTGTTGGAAAATTTTGATAATTTTGGAGCTTTGAATAAGAAATTGATTCAAATGTTGTTGAAGAAAATGTGGAACCAATTGTTGGTTCGTAAATGTGCAGACGTGCACGACATGGGTAACGCAAATGTCTGAACCAGGCTGGTCCTTCGTGGGCTTGCAGATATTTTGACCCAAATTTGAAATGAATTTTCCTCAAATAAAAGCATAAATTTGCCAAATTTTATCTTGGAATTAAAAGGGTAAATATTGGAAGTTACCTTTAATTCGAATAATAATTTTGGAAATTGCTTTATAGGAGAATCAATTGATTCTCAATATTAAATGCTCTATTAGGTCAAAATTTCCACTTATACCCTCATGACAATCCTATAAATAGGGAGTAAAGCTTTTAGGTTTACAACCAACAAAAACCACAAAATTTTTTTATTATTTTATTCTGTGGATTTTACAAATGGTTTTCGGTGATAGGCGAAGGCAAGGGTCGGTTCGTGATCTCCATAGTAGTGCAACTGTGGTTGATCTTATGTTGTTGTATCCTGGGAGACAGACGACCAATGAACTCGGGCACCATAGGAGTGGCCGAAAATCTGTCTTAAGGAAACTGTGTTCGTGCAGGCCTCAACATGTTTCTTTTGGTTCCAAATTGGTTTTATTTTTATTTTGTTGTATTGTTCCTATTTTTATATTGTTCGTTAAATAATATTATTCTATTTTAATATTTATTCTTGGATTAACGCTTATTTTCTAACAATAACATTTCATATTCATATCATATAAAATCATATCATATCATGCTAAGTCACACCATCATTTATCCACATCATAAGCTATATTTAACTTAGCAAATTCCATTCAATTCATATAAATTGTGTCACATTCATTCACTTCGTTACCTTTAATTTGGTTTCATAGCCCAAGCATTTAATTTAATATCTTTGTCCATGGTAGAATAATCGTATCAGGAATTCGAGCCATCGGAAGGGTAACATGTAACGCATATAGTTGCTCAAAGAAACATCAAGTATTGCACAAAGCAACATCAATGGGGATGCCCATAGCATCATGTGTCTCGAACAGTAATCAAGAACACACATCTTAGCAAGAGTACACAAAGTACTATCAAAGATTGCAAAAAGCAATATCAAACAGTGAGCTCAAACTCTAGGCATGTCGTTCTTATCCAAAACGTCCAATCGACCAAGGGCGTAATCTTGGTAATTAATTAGTACATTATTTCATTTAACATATACATTTTTTAGAATTTACTTTGCATGCTGATTTGATCATAATATCATGCATAGCAGCAACATCTTACATACATAATCACATGCAATTTTAGCATAGCATAATCATACCATAGGGCAGTCCACATATTCGATTTATCGAGTATTATCAAGAATCCAATTCATGCATATTCATCATACAATTAACCACATGGGCAGTCCTCATTTGCACATACTCAAACAATTATCAAAATCCAAATCGAACATACAATTCATGGCAATTAACATCATATAAACGACCCACATATCGCACACAATCAAACATGAATCACAAGTTTCAAATCATGCATCCAATTTCCTTTATATCTCCTTCCCTTACTAAACACATTATTGAATATCAATTAGTCCAATTTCATGCATAGAAACATAAATTACAGAAAATAAAGTGGTTCGGACACTAGTCCCAACCCTAAGACAAAATTACACTCACGATCCTTAAGCTTGATCTCGAATTGAGATGCCTTTGTTTCTTCCCTTCGAACGATCGATCCTAGCTTCCTCAGAAATTTCTTCGCTATTCCGATCTTAACTCTCAACATTAAACAGATACACTCTATATTAGGAAGAAATTCAATCATAATTACTCCTCAATTTCAAGAAAGAATTCATGTTTTTAAATCTGACTTTTCATTAAACTAGTTGGAGGAGTAGTTAGCGTTTTAATCATAACTTTTTAACTACTAATCCAAAGTTAACTTATCATATACCGTTGGAAAGGTATTAAACTCAATTTTATAATCATGCGAACCTCATATTTTTATCTTATTCGAATCAATACAGTTTATTGTTTAATTACACTCATTTCGGTAAATCTGGACAGCATAAAAAATCAAGATAATAGAAAATGGGTAAGGGTTTCGCACAGGACCAACGACAGGGGGAGGGTTCCGCGCAGGGACGACGACAAAATCGTAGGGTGTGGACATTGTTCGTCTTGAATCTGCCAGTCCAATTGCATTGGAAGGGAGTCTGGCAAGTCTTTGATCGTCATGGCATGGTGATCGATGTGTTCATCCCGCAAAAGAAAGCAAACAATGGACAGCGGTTTGGTTTTGTGCGAATGGGCTCGAAGGAAGATGCTGATCGTGTTATAGAGAGGTTGGACGGGTTTCGCTTATATTGTTAATGGATCAGCGTGCGATATGCGCAGCGAGAAGTACGAACGAATTTCTGGAAGAGGAAAAATATAATTCATAATGGGGGGAATTCGTCGGACAAACAAAATGCTACACGAGTAAGAGAGGAGGGATCGAAGGTGAAAATGGAAACAAAGGAAAGATCAATCAAAGGGGTGATTGATTCGGAAAAAATTGATATTTTGAAGACATGTGTGGTGGGATTTTGTCGAAAACCCTACAATATTAGAGATTTGGCGTTGGAATTTAAAAATGCAAAATTAGAAGGTTTTTCGATTATGCGGGCAGTAGGTTCTATGGTGCTATTAATGTTTCAGGATGGAGAAACAAGAAGGAATTTGATGGATGCGAAAATCTTGGATACTTGGATGGAAAACGTGATGGAATGGACATCGGCGTTGGGTATGCCCAATAGACGCGTATGGCTGTCGGCAAGTGGGATTCCGATTCATGCTTGGTCAGAGGGTACATGACGTAACATTGCGAAGTTATGGTGGACGTTCATTCAAATGAACGTGAAATCAGTGGCGCCATCATCCTTTGAAAGATGTCGTTTTTTAATCGAAACTGACTGGATTGAGAACATTGATGAAATGCTTACTTTAACAGTAGGTGCAAATTCATTCCGAATCCGAGTTGTGGAGATGGAGGAATCAGTGGGGGTGAAATGTGAATGTTGCTATGGGATGAGGGAGGAAAAGGACGATTCTGGCATAGTGGTAGAGGAGGGGGAAATAGAATCATCGGATGATGGTACCTCGGTGGGTACAACGATCCAATCTGTGGAAACGATAGTGCCGGATTCGGTCTCAACGGAGGTGGTTCGAGAACAAGAGAAGGAGACATCAACAAAGGAGTTAAGTTGGAAGGCGGATGAGGAACTTAGCTTGGTTTCCAGGCCGGTGGACGATAGGATAGGGATGATTGAATTAAATTATGAGCATGAAATATTGGATAAGGATAGGAGAATTGAATCGAATAGACAATTGGAAGTGGTTCATTTTGAGGAGGAGTCTAGAGGGATAAGCGTGAATACAAGGATGGAAAGACAACGGGTAGGTAAGGTAGAAGTCGTGGAAACAAACGGGGAACTAAAACGGCTGCGAAACTTATCCAAAATTATAATGAGTGATGGCTCTCAAGCGGTGAAGCAAGGTATTGAGCAGAAATCGACAAAGAGAGGAAGGGGACGTCCGAGAATACAATCAAATCGAGCTATTGAAATTGTCAACAGATCTCTTTCATATACGGATTTTGAAAATCGGAAAAAGGCAATTATCAAAGAGGCGCAGGAGACATTGAATTTAGGCAAATATGTGGGTGCGGAGGTAGTGGGTAATGAAGATGATGTTATTATGGATATTGCGAGAATGATTGGTTCGAGGGAGGGGCAACAATAGCAATCCGCGATGCGGATGTTGTCGTGGAACGTGAGGGGTTTGGGAGGGGCATCGAAGAAGCGAGCGGTGCAAAATCTTGTGTGACAACAACGGTGTGAGGTGATGGTATTACAGGAGACAAAACTCGAAGATGTGACTGGTAATTTAGTTGGGCGATTATGGTATTCGGATGAGTATGAATTTGTGTTCTCACCATCATCGGGGCGATCTGGTGGTCTTGTGGCAGTGTGGGATGTGAATAAGTTCAAGGCGACAATAGTGGAATATGGCGAAAGGTTTGTGAAATTAATAGGTACGTGGTTGGTGGAGATTGGCAGTGTGGTATTTTAGGTGTCTATGCTCCTTGTGTAGTGAACGAACAAGAGGATTTGTGGCGTTTGTTAACTAAGGAGATGGTCGATTGTGGGGTATCGTGGTGTGTGTGTGGTGACTTTAACATGATTGTCGACCCAAGTGAACGTAGGGGGGAGTATTAACTCGAGGTATGACTTCCTTTACGGATTTTATTGCGACAAATGCTTTAATTGATATGCCTATGCACGCTAAATGTTTCACATGGTATGGACCGAGCACGAGATGTAGTCGGCTAGATCATTTTTTGTTGGCATCACACTGGTTTGAGCATTTTTCTGGTTTGAGGTTGTTGGCACTGCCGCGGGGGTTGTCGGACCACTGTCCAATTTTCTTAGTGAATGACCCGATGGATAGTGGTCCTCGACCATTTCGTTTTGTAAATGCATGGATGCAATCTAAAAAATCGGTAGAGTTAATGGAGCTGGAATGGCACCGATTGACATCATGTGAAGTGGATTGGGGTGCTAGTGGGCTGCTCGGAAAATTGCAGGGTCTCAAGAAATTCCTTAAGCGCTGGAATAAAACGTCGTTAAGGGATTTGGATACTCGAATTACGGACATCTCGAAACAATTGGAGGTAATCGATGGTAGGGTGGAGGAGTGTAACGCCCCGGTTTTGGGCTTAGGAGTTTTGGGCGTTGACCGGTTTGGTCAAAGTGCTGTTCGAATCTAAAAAGGTGAAATTAGGAAAGCCTAGTTCGGGTTGCATTAAAAATATGGAAAAATGTTCTAAAATCATCTCTTAATATAATTAAGTGAACTGTGAAATCAATTTTGGAAAAAGAGTTTTGGAAGTGTGACATTTTGGCTAGTGACCAAAATGTAATTTTCGAAAGTTTGGTGACTGTTTTATAAAGGGTTGAAACTTTGAATCTTTAAGGAGCTATTTTCCCAAAGGGAGTTTCTCCAGATTTTTCTAAGATATTTTGAGACTTAATTCTGATTTTAAAGATATAGAAAAGAGGAGGGAAAATCATTTTAGATATTTTTGCAACTAACTCCCTATTTTCTCAATTTCCTTTCTCTCATTTTCTCTCAACCCAAACACTTTCTCTCCAGAGAATTTGATCTGATTTTCTCACCTAAATTCCTCCTTTCAACTCTCTTTTGATTCCTAATCAACAAATCTACAAAACCTCATCATTTGCTACTTGATTCATCAAGGTTTTTGATTCCAAAAAGAGGAGAAACTCAAGTTTGGAGGTAAGAACGGCCTTCTCCTCTAAACTATCAGTTCTTTACTGAAATTCCTAAGTTTTCAATCCTTAATTGATGTTTTATTAAAGGCTTTTGAGTTGTGAATTGGATCTTGGCTTATAATGCAAGATTTGGTGATTTTTGATGATTTTGGTTAGATCTGATTAATCTGTGATTTGAGATGTGTTTTTGATGTTAAATGAACTCTAAATTGATAAGGAATTGAGTTTTGATTAATGCAATCCCGGATAGGTTGAGTTTCCTAAGTTTAGCTTGTGATTCTTGATTGTTTTTGAGGTGATCTTGTGGATCTGATGTTGCTGGAGGTATAAGGTTGTTAATAGGTTGTTTTTAGATGTTAAATGATGTTAAAGGATGTGTGGTTTTGCTGGTTTATGGCTGGGCTTGGTTTAGAAGTGGTTTGGATACATTTTCGGTTGTGTTTGGTGGCCGAAAATGGAGTGTGGATGAGAGCAGCGAGTTTAGGTGCTTTCATTGAAGCAATTAATGCATGATGATGCATTAATCCTCTGCTTTGATGTGTTAAAACAGGGGAGGCATCTTTGGATCCAAGAATTGTTGATCCGGAAGCTTGATTTGGTGCTTCGGCAAGAGGTGAAGTGGAATCGGTGAGTGAAATTGGGTTTTCGGCTTTGAAACCAATGTCTTGGGAGCTTAGTTTAAGTCTAAACAACTTTGCTAAGCTCAAGTGTAAGTTTTCGGAAGTACTCTCTAGTGGTGGCCATGATTTTGTTGTGATGCAATGTGGTTTAATTGCATGTTTTAAATACTGTTTTGAAAGCATGATTTAGCATGGTATTTGGTGTTTTTGTAAGCCATATGTTGAAGGAAGCTCAAGGTAAGAGTTCCTTGTTTTTGAACATTGATTAAATGTGGTTTGATGCTTTTAAATGCATGATGAATATGGCTTGGTTTAATGCTTTAAAACAGTGGATTAAATGATGAAAATGATGTATATTGGCAAGTGATGTTTTGAAAAGGTTAAGGTCACTAAGGTGGTTAAAAGTCCTTGAGTGAGCCTTGTTACTTAAGAACATCAAGGTGGTTAAAAGTCCTTGGATGGTTCTTGTTGTGGACACAAAGGTGGTTAAAAGTCCTTGTGTGATCCTTTCCATGGTGTTTAAAAGTCCATGGGGACATGGTGTTTAAAAGTCCATGGGGCCAAGGTGTTTAAAAGTCCTTGGGGCCAAGGTGTTTAAAAGTCCTTGGGGTGAAACTTGCTACGGACACAAAGGTGGTTAAAAGTCCTTGTGTGGTCCTCATTCATGGTGTTTAAAAGTCCATGGCCAAGGTGTTTAAAAGTCCTTGGGGTGAAAGTTGATGAACTTGTGTTTAAAGAAATGGAACTTATCACTTGTGGCCAATATGACATGTTATGATATGAAGCATGAGATGCTTGTTTTAAGTATGCTTTTGAGCATGTGCAAATGTTGATTTGAAGCATGATTTATAAATGTTTTATAAATGCATTATTGAATGGTTTTATTGAGCATACCTCACTAAGCTTTTGCTTACGCTCTCTTTCGTTTTCTTAATTCAATAATGCAGAACATTAAAGTATCTTGAGGGCAGCAAGGAAGGCAAGCAATCAAGTGGTGGTAGAGCTCAAAGTATGGAAGGTTTTCTTAAGAACATTTAGCTTTTGGTAATTTGGCAATGGGGGACCAATGTGTATGTTTTGGGAGATGTTTGGAACTCCCTAAGTATGTTGAATGTTGATGAGAATGTTGGTTTTTGTGTTTAGCCATTATATGCTTGAATTGGAAGTTTATGCTTGAATGGTTTGCTTGTGTAGGAAGCATGCCTATAGATTTGGGGCTTTTTGTATATGATGTTATTTGGTCGATTTGTTGATGCATGTAAGTCTCATATATGTTGAATTACATGCTGGTAAAGTTTGGTAGCTTTTGGAGCAGGTTCGAATGATCATTTGCATGTTTAAGTAAGCTTTTTGCTGCAATCTGTGCAGGGCGTTTCGGAACAGTGCACACCGTTTTGGAACGGGTGCCTTGAATGAACCCAGGCGTCCGAAACGGTTGGCACCGTTTCGAAACGGAAAGGCCACTGCCAGCCCCTGTTCCGGTACGCGTTGCGGAACGGCCCGTGTTTCGAAACGGGTTCTGCCTGTTCCGAAACGGTCGACCGTTGGGGGCTGACATTGGCAGTTAAATGTTTTGAATTGTTTGCATTTTGGTCCTGAATCTTGTTTGTGCAATTGTATGAGTTTGGGAAGTCCTTTTGAGCTGAAATTTCACAGAGAAGCATGAAACCTGATTAATTTCAAGTTGGTAACTTAAATTTGGGTTAAGTTCTCATATTTATCAGAAATTACAATTTGGTCCCTAAAGTTGTAATTTGTTCAATTGGGTCCCTGTTTGATCTCTGATGTTTGTGATCCTTGAGTATGTTGTTTGGGTGATCACATATAGGGCCAATGTGCATCTAGACAAGATTAAAAAGAAAAAAAAGTGTCGTTAATCAAGGTTGACTTTCGGGTTGACTTTGGTTTTCCCCGTGTGACTCTCTTAATTCGGGTCAACCGTCTAGGCCGGGTTAAGGGGGTTACAAGGAGGGTGTAGCGACAGGGGTGTATTTGAATGAACGCTGTCAATTAACAGCCGAGATGTGGAAGCTTTCGAAGTTTCGGGAATCAATTTGGTGACAAAAGTCGCGTATGATATGGTTGAAAGAAGGTGACCAAAACACTGCGTTCTTTCACAAAGCAGCGAGGATACGGGCAGTGAGTAATGTGATTCGTGGGGTTGAGGACGGTGGGAGATGGAAAAAGGAGCCGGCTCAATTAAAAAAGTATTTCTTTCGAGCGTTTCGGCAACATTTTGCTAGGATTCCAGTGGCTAGTACGTTTGATGCGGCAGTACAATTTAATTGCCTAAGTGAATTTGAGGCGGCAAGCTTGGAAGTGGAGTTTACAGAAGGGGAAATTAAGGAGGCGATTTGGATGAGTGATGGTGCGAAGGCACTGGGGCCGGACGGTTTCACGTTTGAGTTTTATAAGAAAGGATGGAATTTTGTCAAACATGACTTGCTCCAATTCATGCGTAATTTCCAAAAATTATGTAAGCTGCCAAGGAGTGTAAACTCAGCATTTGTGGTGTTCATTCCTAAGAAGATTGATCCGAGAGTGATAGGGGATTATCGACCAATATGTTTGCTCAACTGTCTATACAAAATCTTGGTTAAATGTATGGTGAAACGGTTACAGTGTGTGTTACAGAAATTAATTAGCGATGTCCAATCTGCTTTTGTACATGGGCGACAAATTCTTGACGGAATTTTGCTTGCGAACGAAGTCATACACTCACTACAAAGACAACAGTTTGGCGAGGGGGGTTTGATTTTAAAATTGGACTTTGCCAAAGCTTACGATTGCATCAAGTGGGAGTGCCTTGATTGAATAATGAAGCGGATGGGATTTGGGGAAGTTTGGTGTGCGTGGATTCGGGAATGTCTTAGTACTGTAAGGCTGTTCGTGCTTGTAAATGGGTCGCCAAGGAGGGAATTTGAGATGCAACGTGGGTTGAGGCAGGGGGATCCATTGTCGCCTCTGCTGTTCGTGATAGTGGCTGAAATGTTACACCAATTTTTGCGTAAAGCCAAGGACTTGGAAGTTATTCGGGGGGTGAAGGTGGCGAATGGATGTGAAGTATCACATTTACAATTCGCAGACGATATGGTATTGTTTCTTCCAGCTGAGGTAAGCGTGGCTCAAAATTTGAAACGCAATCTTACTTGTTTCGAATATGCATTAGGGCTGGAAATTAATTATGCCAAATCGAAATTATATGGGGTAGGTGTGACGGAGTATAGTTTGCAGAATGTTGCAAGTATTTTGGGATGTGAATGTGCTGAATTGCCTATAATTTATTTAGGAATGCCTTTGGGTGTTAACCCGAGTAGTTTACAGATGTGGGAACCTTTAATTCAAAGGTTCAGGAAGTGTCTTACGAGATGGAAACGCGATGCATTATCTATAGCGGGGAGATTATTGCTGCTTAATTCAGTGTTGTCAGCATTGCTGTTGTATTATATGGGACTGTTTTTAGTGTCGCGAAGTGTTATCACAAAGATCGATAGAATTAGACGCAGATTTCTGTGGGGTGGTTCGGATACGAAATTAAAGATGAGCCGAGTGAACTGGTCAATTGCGTGTAGGCCTAGGCGTTTTGGGGGGCTGGGCGTGGTGGATTTACGTGCGCGAAATCTAGCACTATTAGCTAAATGGCGATGGAGGTATGCTTTGTCTGAGGATTCTTTGTGGCGTCAAATAATTGAGGCGAAGTATGGGTGTGATGTAGTAAGATGGAAGCCTAATTCAGTAGGGGTTAGGCGTATGTCAAAGGTGTGGAAACAAATTATTGAAATTCAAGAAGAGGTTGAAGTGGGGCGTTTTATAGGGACATTGCAGTTCCGGTGGTAGCTAGGGAAGGGGGATCGAATTTTGTTTTGGCAAGATGTGTGGTGTGCCGAGGAGACCTTGGAAAAAATGTTTCCGCGGTTATTTAGATTGGCGAGGGATAAAAGAGCATTGGTGCGTGATTATGCACGAGGGGGAAGGTTCGATCATGATGATTGGGATTCTTTTTTTGGGAGGAGTTTGAGGTCGTTTGAAGTGGTCCAAGTTTCTGAACTGCGGAATTGTGTGGGAGGATTAACGATTGGCGATGAATTTATAGATCGATTGATTTGGAAGCCGTCACATACCGGGGATTTTTCGGTTGTGCGGTTGTATAGATTAATGATTTCGTTTGGTCTTGAGGCGAGGGCGGAGCTAGAGGCGATATGGAAGCTATCGATACCGCCAAAGATACAATATTTCTTGTGGTTTGTTAGGATGGATCGGCTGCCAACTATGGTGATGTTGCAGTCGCGTGGTATGCCGGTAGGGGAGGATGCGATGACATGTTGTTGGTGTCGGGCAGCAGTGGAAAATTTAGACCACATTTTGTTTCGGTGTTCGATTACATGGGCTGTGTGACAGCAATTTTTTCGATGGTGGAAGGTCAAATTTGTGCAGCCGCGGGACTTGGGGGCTTTAATTGAGCAGTGCTTTGCTAACATATTTGATGGCTGCTTCCAGGATTGGTGGTTATCATCTTGCGCGGCAGTGGCATGGTCCTTATGGTTGGCGCGAAATGCATGTCTATTTAATGGTAAAAGGATGGATATGGGGTCAATTGTTTTCTTAATGAAGTTACACTCGTTATTTTGGGTGAGATTGGATCTTCCACCGGGGGCAATAATGGAGTCGACATGGTGGGACAGCCCATGGAATTGTTAAATTCGGCCACGGGTAGTAAAGTGTCGGTTACATGTGCGATGGGAATTGCCGCTAGAGGGGACGGTGAAATTTAATGTGGATGGAGCTGCGAGGGGGAAGCCGGGCAAGGCGGGTTGGGGTGGTGTTTTGCGGAATGCAGCGGGACAAGTTTTGGCTTTATTTTCTGGGCCGATTGGTATAGTGGACTCGAATGAGGCGGAGGTGCAAGCAATCTGTTTTGCCTTGGAATTGATGGTTAATTCGGAGAGGGTGTTTCCTCCATTAGTGGTGGAGTCGGATTCGATGACGGCGATTGCATGGGTGCTTCACAATGACGCGAGGCCGTGGAAGTATGGGAGTTGGTTGAGGCGTATTGATTAGGCGTGTGCGGCACTAGGAGATGTGTGCTTTCACCATGTGTACCGAGAGGCAAATAAGTTTGCGGATGTATTGGCGAAGAGTGGCGTTGATCGCACGAGTTGGTTTCAACGGGTGGGATGTTTGTAATTGGGGGCTAGTGTTATTTCGTGTTGGTGCCTTCTTTTTGACATTACACAAGTACTCTTTTCCTCTATAGGTTTAGAGAGGTTTTTAACAAGGCTTGGGGTAATGTTGGCTATGTTTGAGAATTTATTTAATAAATCATACATGTTGCCGAGCAAAAAAAATCTGGACAGCATGCACTGCCCAACTTTAAAAATTCATATCTTTTAATTTACATACTGAAATTGAGTTACGTTTTCTCTCAATGATTCTAGACATATCAAAGTTTATACAATATAATTTTAGCTTGAAATACCTTATATCCAATTTTTGGTGAATTTCCAAAGTTACTGTTTTTACATTGTACACCACTGGACAGTTTTCTTAACTTATACTTTAGCTTAAAAATACACTTAATCACATACTTGAATCTAAAAATTCCTTCATGGTATGACTTATACTATTTTTCCATGACATTTTACAGTCCATATAAACTTCCAATTTCAACACTTAAGCATTTAATTTACCGATTTCTCCAAATCAGTCCCTAATATCCATAGTTTTCGATTACATGACAATTTTTTGTTCTAATCAAAATATCATCTTTTTAACTCATTTTTCCAGCAACCAATAATCATTTACGACAAAATATTCATTTCTTCACAACTTTCTCCTAGTGAGAATTTTCAAATTTTAATCCCTAAGAAACTTTCCAAATGTTCAAGACTTTACATTTTCTTTCAAAACAACCCCCTTTTTGACTCTCTTCACATCTTCTCAAGAAGTTTTCACATATTTCAACATTTCATCTTGTTATTTCATTCAAGCTTCATATAGTTTCATGTCCTTACAAGTTTTAGGTTTGCATGCATGGTTTTTAACTCAACCGAAAACTACAAGGAGTAGGAAACTTACATTTTTTTTAACTTCTTGACAACACTAGCTAACTTTTTCAATTTCCTAGCTTAATCCTCCACCATGCAACCAAGAATCTCACCATTTTTAGCTCTCAAAATGGCTTACTTTTGAGCTTCTCTTCTCCCCCATATTTTTTCTTTTCTTCACGGCAAAGGAGAGGAAATGATGAAGGAAGACAAGCTTCCATCATCTAAGTGATTTGATAGCTCCCTAAATTACCCATGAGCCCTTTTGTCTAACTCTTCTATTCCTAATTTACTAAGGGCAGCCCCAAGGATATTTTATCCTTAACATGCAATTTTTACTATTTATAAACCTTTTAATTTGATCATCAATTTACCTTGTTACATGCTTTATTGAATTTTATCAATTTCATCCGATTTTCAAGGAGTATAATGTTATTTAATTTCTTTTTTGTATTCTTTTAATTCCACACTTTAGATCTTGATATCACTAACTCAATTTCACTAATTTACCAATCGGCTAAACTACTTAATTCACATCTAATTTTCTTTCTAATCCAAATTGGTGCACTAATTGCCAAATTAGGAACTTTAGGGACCAAATTGCATAATTCTCAAATTTGCAAACTCAATTGCTTCTCAAATTTTCTTCCTCTCATCGAGGTATCACGGACCCAGATACTTCTTACGGAATGCTGACTCAAAGAACTCCCAAGTAATCTCGGCCTCATCCATACCCGAAGTAATGGTGACCCACCAAGTGTAGGCATCACCCTGAAGTAGAGACTCAACACACCCTGACTTGTGCTCCTCGGTACATCCCATCTGTGCGAGGATATGGACATTCTTCTCAAACCACAACTCGGATCTCTCTAGAGTAGACCCTCTAAACTCTTTGGCCCTTAGACCACTGAGTCTCTCTAACGGCAAACCAGTGCCATCTCCCTGATGATGTGCTGTTGCCTGACCCCCAGCCACTGCAGCCTAAAATGCCCCGGCTATCGCCTGAACCAAAAGAGTTAAGTCTATTACGGCCGGTCCTTGGCCTCCCTGAGGTCCCTCTCCTTCGGCCCCGACCTCGCCTCCTACTCCAGGTAGAGAACGTGGTGGTGATGGAGGTGGTGGAGGAGCTCCAACTCCAACCACAGGCTCTCCCACTTGAGCCTCAACTCTAACTACTGGCTCAACTCCTTGAGTCGTTGCCCGTGGTTCCGGTCGAACCATCCTAGGCCTCCCACGTGGTCTCATGGTACAACTAGCAAGATAATAACTACAACAACAAACAGATAAGGATTACGTTAGCCAAAGCAAGGGTCTAACAGTGCTCAAGTACTCCATTTACTATAAAATCTTTTTAAATTAAGTAATAGTAGCAATGGGCACTCACTCTACACCAAACGCAACAACTCATACTTCCAGTCATCATGTGAATAGTCAAACAATAAGATTTCATGGCAAATCACACACCAATCAATACTATCACTTAACATTTCAAGCTTACCTCACTTACCTGCTCGAGGTATCGGTAACCTCAGGCTCTGATACCAAAAAATGTAACCCCCTCGTCCCGGTCTGGCTGGATGACCGGTCTGAGTAGGCCACACGGGGAAAACCGAAGCGAAACCCGTTACGGTTCCCCCTCGGTTTGCAACCCTAATTTTTTTCTTTTAAACTTATCTTCTCTAAAGGCAGATTTAAGTCCTATGTGATCATAACAGCGGAATAAAATGAGGGATACAATCATCTGAACCCACAACAGCAATCAAACAGCCCAATTTTAATCCATTAGACAGGTCATTTCAAAACACCATTGAGGCGTATCGAAATGTCGTTGACCCGGTCAACTGCCCCAAGCCCATACGAGGAGGTCGTATCGGAACGAAGGTCAACCGTTCTGAAACACCCTCCACGGTCAACTTCTTGTGGTCGACGAGATTTTGACCGTTTCGAAACCCTTAGACCCGTTTCGAAACGCTTTCATCTCGGCAATTTCTCAAATTTCATGTAGCCAAAATGTTCCGAAACCCGTATCGGAACAGGGGCTCACAGTGGCCAAACCGTATCGAAACACGTTCCGATACGGGGTCCCTAAAGCCTTACCCGTTCTGAAACGACCCAGCTCGTTTCGAAACACGGGTTTTCTGCAACCCTCAAAAGCCAGACTTAGGCATTTCTCAACAAATCTAAAGGGCCTAAACGACCCCAAGCAACACTCAGCATAAGCACACATGAACTAAAGGCATGGATCCTATGAAAAACGTGCTCGAACACACAAGGCATATGAAGAAACATACATTCATGGCATTTACACAAAAAGGCAACATTACATGTAAGGCATGCTTGAAGACTTAAAAGCCAAAAGGCACAATCCATCCCAAATAGGTTTACATGCCATTCAAAAGCAACTTAAACATCCATAAGGCATACCATCACACAAGCATTTGGCAAGTCATCACATGTTTACAATCAAAGTCAATCCTTAAACTTCAAACATATATAAGAGTCATACATAGCTCATACAAAACACACTCTTGCCACATTGCTAAACTACTACATAATTGTTTAACCGTACTTGAGCAACAAAAACTTGGAAAGCCCCTTCGCCTTGCTCCGAGCTAACATCACGCTAATGATCTGCATTGTTGAAAATGAGAGCGTAAGCTAGAAGCTTAGTGAGGATGCTCTAAAATCGAAAACATCAACAATGCAGGGTTCAAGCATGCAATCCCTTAAACTCACATACAACATGCATAGGTATTCACAAGTCAACCTAGCTAGTCTTTCAAGAGTCATAATATGGCATCTCACCTCATACTAAGCTCAAGCATTATATATCAATATCATACATCACAATTATAAGAACAAGTTCAATTGGCCACTATTAGTTTACTCGGATGTGCGGATTTAATCTCAACAATCACTTTACCTCGGTGGGATTATACTCATCACCGGACCTTGCATTGGCGGGATTCCACTCATCACCACATGCCCTACGGATGGGATTCCACTCATCATCCCGTAGAATATAAATAAATTTCCAGTGGAATGTTACATCACCGTACTCCTCCTTGATGACTCAACGCCATCAAGGCCACGTACGTTTTGACTCAATTTGTGTGCACACTAATCCTAATGATCGATCATTTACTCCCGGTAAGTTAATTAGTGCCAATTTAATTTACCACATCACATATCCACCATTTACATCACACACTCATCACATACATATGTCAAGATACACATATACATATCAAACCACATTTCACAAGAGCAAATAGGCAAGGCATAAGTAGCATTTAATGGAAATCAAGGAGCTAAGTTACCAGTTTAACTCCACGTAGGAATGGCCTACCAAGCACATTCCAACACATACACTACACACACTTGAACCAACTTTAAAACTCATTTAAAGTTACTCACCACCCTTCCTTAGCAACCAAAGCAAGCCTCATAAATGCCCGGGTTCGATCTCGATGCTCCACCAATGTCTCCTTTTGTTTCTAGCCAAACAAAACACATCCATTACACACAAGCAATGCTAAAACTCAGTCATCAACCCATCCCGTAAGTGCAGACCAAACTTCAACAAATGTCAATCCAAACAAACACCCAAAAGTACATTTTCAAGCTCCCCTTAAACCTAGCTGAAAACCAAGTTTTCCAACACCCAAATGACACACAAATGGTTCCAAAACACCTTCCTAACATCCCTAAACCATCAGCCCTTCAAATTAATCCTAAAACTCACCAAAAACCAAGTTTTAGACACTTTAAACATGGCCACAAAGACCCATTCCGGGTTTTCACCCAAACTCGCTCATTTTAACATATTAGGTGTATTTCAAGGTGACTAAACCAAAACTCAACTTAATAATTAAAAACCATTTGAAAAACTCAATAAAAACTCAAACTTTCATTAAACCCTAAAACTCCAAAAGATGATAGTTTTAAATTTTACAACTATGTAAAGGTAGAGAATGAAGATGAGGGTCCAAAAATATATTTACCTTTGAAAATGGCCTTGAGTTGAAGAAGAAATTTAATGGAATAGTAAATGGGAGTTGAGAGGGGTTTAGGTTGGGGTTTTCACGTTGGGGAAGATGGAGGAGAGAAGACCATTTTTTTCTTTCTTTTTAACTTTCAAAAGTTGTCTACCTTTTTAATTTCTTTTGGGTTAAATCACCAAATTGGTCCCTCTTTATTATTTAAAACCCAATTAGCTCAAGCCAAGGTCAAATTGATTAAAATTAATTTTACCGACTCAGACCCACTAACCCGACTAACTTCTAACCCCAAAACACGGGTGTTACATCTCCAAAACGCACAACCAAACATTATAGTTTGACGATGATGATTAATCCCGATAAATGGAGCGCATATCAAATTATATCTATTGGTACGATAAGTTGTATCAAAAACCATAACATCTCCAAAACAATCATAATCAGTTTTTGATCTATCATCTCTCCAAAAGAAGTTTGTCATTCAATTTTTTTGATCTACTTGAACCGTGTAAAAAAACATTGGATCTTCACTTGCTAGCCTTGAAATGGTTGAGTAAACTTTGACCATCTTGGCTTCAATCATCATCATCTTAAGCTTGTTAACATAATTGTAACAAGCCCATCTTGTAAACCCAACATTTTCAACGCCCCTTACTTCATTCGACATGTAAGTGTAAAACGTTGGTCATCTTGCACCGTATATCAAATCATTGTTGGACACCCGATTCTAGTTTCCAATTTGTTATGCTTTTTGTGTCCTAATCGCCTTCAAGTTCTTTGAAACCTTGTTTAGAACAGTAGGAATCTTTACTACGAATTATTTTAGTGCCAAAAACATATCTGTCATTTCCTTTTAGAACACTAAAACTCATGCCATGACCACAACAATTATACAAATTATAAACTGCATCTTCACTATTCACCACAAGTCCTTTCAAATCAACCTCATTTGTATTTGTCCTTTTTATAGAAGTCAAACTTTGAGAGTTTTTCTCGTCATTGTTACGGGACATATCTGCACAAAACTAAATAATTGATATATACAAGCATTTATTTGATTATCAAAAATAATAAAATATTATAAGGTAACCAACTAACATAAATAAATGAATATAGTTTAATAAATATTTTAAATTGCAAAAAAAACTAAATATATTGAATTAATTTAGTAAAATATTGTATTTCTTCAACTGGATTATTTTATTGTTTAAAACAATGTTGGCTAAAACCAAATAATTGATATAACCAAACAACCCCAAACAAAAATAAAAATAAGTATTTTCACCATATACATAGAAAGTATAAAGCATATATAGTGTATCAATCCGACAAAACATGTCAACAACATCTCCATCATTTCAATTCAATATAATATTTTCAAATAATAAAATAACGACTAAAATAAAGTCTTAATATTTTAGTTCCAGTAAGAAGTACTCTAAAGGACTAATCGTTAATGAATTTTTTCAGGTAAATTGTTAGCAAAAAGCTATTATTCTTAGATTAAAAAAATTCATGTTAAAACAAAGTAGTGGTAGACAAAAACAACAATGAAGTTATTAGTTCAACACGAAAGTAGTGTTAGATGACAAAGAAAAAACAAAACACCATAGTTACGTAATTCAAACTTTTTACATAATTGCTAACTACTATTTTACTTTAATTTATACATTATATCTCTTTTATATTACTTAAAAATTAGCAGAACAAGACAACTACAAGTTTAAAACATAAACAACTTCACAGTTAAACACCAATTTAAATTAATTCTATTAGAATCATCAAGAAAAAATGTCAAATTGAACCCAAAACAGCAAACTCAGATTTTATTAGTTGGGGAAATATAACAAATTAAAGAATTGGTCGATTTTAGTGAAGAAGCTGACGTTCCTGGCAGATCTCGAAATTCTTGAACCTTGCGGTAGTCAAGAACTACGTTAGAGAATAAGAGAGGATTAAGACAAACCCTAGAAATAAACCAATACTTTTTTTTTAATTTTCATATATCTTAAAGTAGAGAAGTAGAAAAAATGAAGAATTGACATGTCATAATGAAGAAGATAACGTTCCTGACATATTGTGAATTTTTTTATTCTTACGGCAATCAAGAGCATCGTTGGGAAAGAAGAGGAGATTAAACCAAACCGTAAAAAAATTATCGAATTTTTTTCTTTCAATTTTGATATATGTTAATTGAAGAAGATAATTTGGAAACAAAATTTGAGTGTGTAAATGACGTGTAAAAAATAGTGACGTGAATTTTTTTAACTATTAGGGATCATAGATGACATAGTGGAACGGGTACATAGAATAATTTTTCTTTGGGCATGGATTTGAGGCACGTACAAACTTGCCTACCTTTCACTTTATAATTTTTTTATCAAATATATTTTATAATCGATAATGTGATTATAAGCTAGTATATGTTCATACTTTTCTTAACTCTTTTCACACCTTGTAGACAAAGCGGATTGAATCTAAGTCTTCTATGATGAATAACATCATTTTTTTACTAGACCACTCATTAGGTTCATATTAGTGTTGATTCTTAATAACGATAAAAATAAAATTGAAATTAATATATAATTTCTTTTATATTCGTTGCTTGATAGAATTGTCGAATTAGAATGATTTAATTCTACACATGATGACTGAAAGTCGCAATCCTCTGAATTTATTTCCGCTCACAGTTTTTTATTTACCAGACACGTTCAAAATGTATTTTCTTTACTTTTCCACTCAATTGGACTACACTCTTAATTTAAGTACTTAAAATGCATCCCAATATTACGCTTTTCGAACTTTTTTCCCTTGGTAACCCTTAGATATTCACAATTAGATATCATCTCCTTCAAAATACAACTCCTAATTAAGCCTTTTAGGCTTGGTTGATTTAAATATAAATTTTCTCCTCTTTGGTTTAAACAGGGCTAAATCCAAAAATTAATCACGCATCTCAATGTACAACTAAAAATATATAAATGCAAATATGGATTTTTTTTTTGCTTTGATTTTGGATATTTTAGTGAATGGGGATTACTATTTCCCAACGCATGCAAAGTATTCATCACACAAATCAATATCCAGTGATCCATCGTATCATGGGGTTAATTATGGTTGGTGATTCATGCTTACAGAATGTTGAAGATAGAAGTCAAACTTAGTTGACTGGTTAGTTAGAGAGACTGGGTCTGTTGAGTCTGTTGTAACTTCTTTTGTAACCTCTCTTGGGCCGTTAGTCCATTAGCTTCTTATGGGCTATATAAGTTGTATCAGGTCTTTGTAAAAAATATATGATTAATACGATAACCTTTCTCTCTTCAAAGTTCTTTTATTTTCTAGTTCTTATTCTTTTGGTTATCATTCTTCTTCTTCATTTCCTTACTTAGATTTAATCTCTAATTCATCATGGTATCAGTCGCCGAGGTTCGTGGGCTTTAATCGCTTCTTGTTTTTCGTATTTTTCCTTCTCTTCTCTTCTTCAATTTGGGGTTTTTCTGGTCTTTCATCTTTCGGTGTTTTTCGTTCTTTGTTGCTTCAATTTGATGGCTCCTGGTTCGGTTACTGAAACTGATGGCGAGGATTCGACTGTTTTTCCTCCAAGAAGGCTAAGTCATTTACGAACAAGCGAAACAACCTTGTTCTTGATGAGACCAATTTTCTTCTATGAAAGCAGCAGATTCTTCTCACAGTTCGCAGTCACAAGCTTGAGAATCTGTTGAAGGGGAAACTCAAAGCTCCTCCGGAGATGGTTCGTGATTCTAATGGTCATATGGTTGAAAATGAAGAGTATGAATAATTCATTTCGCAAGATAGTGCACTTGCGTCCTGGCTTTTGTCCACTGTAAGTTCCAATCTCTTACCTCAATTTGTTGGTGCGAAACTGATGCTGATGTTTGGAAGACTATTACTGAATTCTTTTCTAGTAAGTCTACTACCACTGTTATGAATTTGCATTGTCGATTGCGTTCTCTTAGGAAAGGGGATTTAGGAATGCGTACATATATTGCTCAAGTAAAAGAAATCTGTTATTCTCTTGCTGCTTGTAGAAGTCCAATTTCTGACTTTGAGAAAATAGCTACTATACTAAATGGCTTACCTATTGATTATAGACCTTTTGTTGCTGTGATAACTGCTATTAGAGAACAAGTTACTTTAGATGGGGTTATTTCTGTTTTAGTTGATGCTGAAGCACAACATAACATGTATGATCAGTTTGGGGGTTTTTCTGTTAGTGCCAATGTTGCACAGGTTGTTCCTTCAGGGAATGGTAATCCTAATGGTGATAGGGGCTTCTCCACTCAACCACCAAGTCGGTTTTCCTCTTATCAAGGTGGTAGAGGTAAAGGGAGGTATCGTTTACAGTGTCAGTTGTGTGGGAAACCTGGTCACTTAGTTGATAGGTGCTGGCATAGGTTTGATCAGTCTTTTCCTGGGGTGACTGCCTCTAGTAGTAAGTCTGAGGTGAAGTTGGAATCTGGGAATGTCAATCTCTGTGATGAAGGGTGCAGCTGCTCAGGAAAGATGATGGCTGAGGTTAGTGAAGATGCAGCGCAAGCACATATCACTACTACACGAGGACAATGGTTTCTTGACTCAGGAGCAACTCACCATGTTACTCCTGAAGGAACAAATATTGTGACTGAGTCAGAATATGCAGGGCCGGGTAAACTCACTATTGGAAATGGTATGCAGTTACAAATTTCTAAGGTAGGAAATTCTTCATTAGCAACTTCTTCTCGAACCTTAGGACTTAATAATTTGTTGCATGTTCCTCACATTACTAAAAATTTGCTTTCGGTGTCTAAGCTTGCTAGAGACAATGGAGTGTATCTTGAGTTTCATGCTCATACTTGTCAGATTCGAGATGAAGAAACTTGAGATCTTTTGCTACAGGGAACTGAAGTGGATGGCCTGTATACGTTTGATTTTTCTAGCAATATAGGAACATGTAATTCTGTTAAATTGAATAATGATGATAGTAGAGGCTCATGTGTAGTAAATGCCAAGGCTAAGGAATATGAACTTTGGCATACGAGATTGGGGCATCCAGCCCATGATACCTTGTTAAATGTTTGTAAACAGTTCAATGTTGTTTTACCAACAGATTTGAATAAAATTGATTTGAGAGTTTGTTCAGCATGTCAAATGGGAAAAAGTCACAGGTTAATGTTTCATTAGTCTAATACTGAATATAAAGTTCCTTTTCAATTGATTTATATTGATCTTTGGGGTCCAACACATGTCTCCTCTACTGGATTTTCTTATTATGTTGCCTTTGTTGATGCATGTACAAGGCATACATCGGTCTACTTACTTAAGAATAAGTCCCAGGATATTGTGGCATTTCAGAAGTTTCTTAAGCTAGTTCAAACTCAGTTTGAAGGTATTGTGAGGGAAGTTCAGAGTGACTGGGGAGGAGAGTTCAGAAATTTCTCAAGTCTGTTTAGTCAGTTGTGTATTAACCATAGGATTACCTGTCCACATACCTCCCAAAAAAATGGGGTTGCGGAAAGAAAGCATAGGCATGTTATTGAGTTGGCACTTACTCTCTTGGCTCAAGCATATGTACCATTAAAATATTGGTCTCAAGATGTTACCTCAGCAGTCTACTTGATCAACAAGTTACCTACAAGAGTCCTAGATGGTGTCTCACCTTTTGAGAAGCTGTATAACAGGAAACCGCAGTATGAACTCATGAGAGTCTTTGGTTGTTGTTGTTATCCACATATGAGGCCATTCAACAAGCATAAGATGCAGTTTAGGTCACATTCTTGTGTGTTCCTTGGGTATTGTCCTCAACACAGAGGATACCGGTTCCTTGGACCTGATGGTAAGGTGTACATTTCCATGAATGTTATATTTGATGAGCTTTTCTTCCCTTTTGCCGATAAGGTCAAGGCTGGCACAACTGGTGGTGCATTCAGGACATGTTCTGCAGTTAACTCAGGGAAACTTCATGTTTTACCTGGATCTGGTTGTTGGAAGAAAGGTGATACGAATGCTGATACAAGTCAGGGGAGAGACCAGAGGAGTTCTGAGTCAAGGAGTGACAATGCTGACCAATCTAGAGGTGGTGTTCCAAGAGAAAGTGCAAGCTTTCACAGGGAAACAGAGTTAGATGGTGTAACTAGAGGAAACCAGCATTTTAATGGTGATGTTGCTAATCAAAATGAAGGGGCATCAGGAGGTGGTGTTGAAGGAAGTCAAAGCAATGATGTTGGAGAGCTAGATGGTGCTGATAATGCTGAAGTTATACATGATGTTGATGCTGGTGTAAATCAATATGTGGGAGCATCAGGAGGTGGTGCTGAAAAATGTCAGAATAGTGGAGTTGGTATGAGTCACAATGAGGGATCATCAGGAGGTGGTGAAGAAGGTCAAAACTGTGAGGATGTTGGTTCAAATCAAGGAGAACAACAAAGTTTAAAGCAGTTTGCTAACATTCCTGAGGAATATGGTCACTCTAACAAGCATTCCATGATTACCAGAAGTAAAATGGGAATTTTTAAACCAAAAATCTATTTTGCTTATGCTGAAGATGAACCAAAGTCTATTGAGCAAGCCTTGGCAGTTCCTGAATGGAGGGAAGCAACTTTTGCAGAATTTGAAGCATTGCAAAAGAATGACACGTGAAGTTTTGTTCCCTTACCTGAAGGGAGGAGAGCAGTAGGTTGCAAATGGATCTTTAAAGTAAAGAGGAATGCTGTTGGTTCAATTGGGAGGTATAAGGCAAGATTGGTGGACAAGGGTTTTTCTCAAATTTCAGGACAAGACAATTTTGATACATTCAGTCCTGTAGTGAAACCTGCAACAGTAAATCTAGTTCTTTCTCTTGCTATGAATAATGGCTGGAATCTAAGGCATGTTGATGTAAATAATGCCTTCCTTATTGGGGAGTTAAGTGAAGATTTTTATATGGAACAAGCCCCTAATTTTGAGAAAACAACAGCCGATGGGACAAAGTTGGTGTGCAAGCTTCAAAGAGCTTTGTATGGCCTTAAGCAAGCACCAAGAAATTGTCATTTCAAGCTAAGACAGTTTCTGATTCAGATTGGATTTAGAAGCACTGCAGCAGATGCATCAATGTTTATCTTAGAAGCACAAATTGTTCACATATACACTCTTGTGTATGTGGATGACATAATAATCACAGGTGATTCTGGTAGAAAGATTGAGGAGGTGGTTGAGATGCTTGGAAAGGAATTTGCTTTGAAAGATTTGGGTGAGTTGAGTTATTTTATGGGCATTGAAGTAAAAAGAAGTGGAGATTTCCTGATGCTTAGTCAGAGGAAGTACATTCTTGGATTGCTTGAGAAGACCAAGATGCTTCAAGAAAAGCCTTCATCCACACCTATGGTTCCCTCTGTCAAACTCAGCAAGAGTGAAGGCAGTCATTTTGAAGATGCACAGGGCTACAGGAGTGTAGTGGGAGCACTACTATATTTGAGTCATACCCGACCTGATGTGGCGCTTGTAGTGAACAAAGTAGCTCAGTTCATGCATTCACCACATGAAGGTCATTGGGAGGCAGTGAAGAGGATGCTTAAGTACCTAAGTGGAACTCTAGACTATGGGCTAAAGTTCTCAAAATCGGATTTAGAAGCTGGACTTGTTGCTTTTGCAGATGCAGACTGGGGCAGCAATGTGGATGATAGAAGGTCAGTATCTGGTATTGTGTATATCATGGAAACAATTTGGTTTCTTAGAGTTCGAAGAAACAGAAGTCAGTTTCTCGATCCACCACTGAAGCAGAATATAGGAGTGCTGCAGATGTGGTGTCAGAGTTGACTTGGTTGAATGCCTTAATGACTGATATGGGGTGAAGCTCAAAGAATGTCCTGTTGTCTGGAGTGACAATACGAGTGCATTGGCAATAAGTGCAAACCCAGTGTTTCATACTAAATCTAAACATGTTGAGTTTGATATACATTTCGTTCAAGAGAAAGTACTAGACAAGAGTCTGAAAGTGAACTTTGTTCCTGGAGCCTACCAAACGGTTGATGATTTTACCAAGCCTCTGACGCGTGCCTATTTCGAGCTGTTTCGAGAAAAGATTAATGTTAGACCAGCTGAGGAAGGAAAGAAGGTCGTGGTGGATGCTGTAACTGGAAAAAAGTTGCAGACTAGGGTGAATGTTGAAGATAGAAGTCAAACTTAGTTGACCGTTTAGTTAGAGAGGCTGAGTCTGTTGTAACTTCTTTTGTAACCTCTCTTGGGCCGTTAGTCCATTAGCTTCTTATGGGCTATATAAGTTGTATCGGGTCTTTGTAAAAAATATATGATTAATACGATAACCTTTCTCTCTTCAAAGTTCTTTTATTTTCCAGTTCTTTTCTTTTGGTTATCGTTCTTCTTCTTCTTCATTTCCTTACTTAGATTTAATCTCTAATTCATCACAGAAATGAATGCTTTCATGTCATATAGGATACATTACATGTCTCAACAAATCAACCTATATGATTTGATCCCAAAAAATAATAATAATCAACCAGTATTAGAGGAGAAACACAAAGAAGAAAAGACCATACAAACTAAAGTTTCCAATTCAGAAAAGCTATGTCATTAACATTAGGATATAGAGGAGGAAATATTATACAATTCTTAAAATTTGGGCACTACAAAATTGGATGTGAATCGCAGTGTAATCGAAGTTCCAAGTATATGAAAATAAAAGAGTAGAAAGAATCAAGTTGGCAAGACTCTCTCAAGCGTCAAATGCTGGTGAGTTACAGGGCAGTCTCATTTTCTGGCCACAATCCGGCATTGTCCATCACGATTGCGATAAAGACTGTTGGGTGTTGGCGGCTTCAATGCCTGTGAGTAGATTTAATAATAAAATTGAGCATGATTTGAACGGCAGCCTCGTAGATAGCTATGTCATAATGCATGCCATCGTATGTACAATGCGCCCCACAATTCCAAGTCAAAGACGGGATGTCGAGCAAATCCAAAGGGCCACCGGTTTGGCGCAACAGCCTACTTTGGCTGAGCGCTGCATCGTAGGCATGCCACACCGCATCACTCATCTGCTGCCTCTTATCATGTGTATTCAGCATCCCATTGATGAGCACCGGAAAGCCGAGCCAGAACAAATGGGGTGACTTGAAGGCTAACTCGGTTGAAAATGGAAACAAAGAAAGCAGGGAACCTTTCAACGTTCGCAAAACAGATTCGTAATCTGATGCGTTGTTGAGATGAAGCATATGCCATAGGCCAGCCCCCATTACCATAACACCAGGGTAACTCTTTTTGGCCTTAAAATCCATCATCAAATGGGTTAGATTCAAAACATAAGGCGCCCAAACGAAATCCAGTTTCATACCGATTTCGTTAACTGAAATGCTGTAATTACTGTGCCTCTTAAACAGAGCAGCTCTAACGGAATCCATGCGTTGGGGTTGGGAACCCAGGATCAAGTTTAATAAAGAGAGGGTGAAGAAGCGAGCTTGCGAATCGCCTGCGATCACCACCCAGGACCCGTTCAGGAAGCGGGAAGCATCGGGTTTAGAGAATTTGCGAATGCGGCAAGCCTTGACCTTTTGAGTTTTGGGCCAATCCCAGTGTTTTTCGTAATAACCGAAGGAGGAAGAGAGGTTTTGGGTGGCATTGAAATTGATAAGAGAGGCATTTGGCGTGACCGCCCAAGAAATGCGGTTAACCAGATTGAGGCAAGGAGAACGGCGATCGAAGACGGCAACGGTAGAAACGGAGGTAACGTAGTCGGAAACAGAGGAAAAAGAGGGAGTTAAATGGACGCAAACAGCTAGAGTAATGAAAATGGCGCCGCTGAAAAAGAGGACGTGATTTCGGCTCAAATGCGATCCGGTCATTCCTATTGAAACCAACACCACCACGCACGCCGCCGCCACTCCCAACAGCACTGCCCCTAACATCATCATCATCATCATCATCATCATCTTCTCCTTTTCATCATTTCTTTTGCTTTCGTCAATCGTAGAAATGGATGGGCATTTCTCAATCCTATAGGACGATCGTAGTTTTTTTTTTAAATATGTTTAATGGTCACTAATTATTGTTTTGTGTTTGCCAAATCTGATTCTCTATTTAAGCTTCTTTTTCCTTTTTTTTATTATATTTTTTTGCTTTAAAATAAAAATTAAATCGTTAGGCCGAAAGCCCTGAATTAGAGGTTTGCATTGCGTTGGGTGTGTTGGGATGAATCTCATTTGATTCATGTATTCTTTTCGTTGGTCGAGAACGTTTGTATATGAAAATACATGTAAATATAAATAAATAAATAATCTTACGAATAAAATAATATTTCCAACATAAATATTGGGGTTTGAACCAGCACAACGAGTTAAACTGATGATCATCTATGACCACTAGATCAATCAATAGACCTCTAAGTGAAATTGGTTTTGACAAGAATAAAAATATTTTTTATAATTAAATTAATTATTTTTTAGTATAATTATTAATATTTAATTTATTAGTCAATTAATTTAAATTAAATATTCTATAAAATTATCATAAGACAACCTCCATAATTTACTCCCAAAAGATTTAATTAATATAATTCGCAGGGTGCACTGTTAGCTCATCGAGGTGGGAGAGTGCGGCAATTAGCAAATTGGGCTTCTCCTCCAATAGATTAATGTAAAGTTAATGTCAATGGTGCTCGACATTTGGTAGAGGGTATTGCATCTTGTGGTGCTGTTAGCAGGGACAGAATTAAAATTTATGATTGGGGTAAAACATAAATATTTAGAAGTGAGTGGCAAATTTATAAATAAATTTATACTTATGTAGTTTCACCCTTGTTTGTTAGAGATAGTTGTGAAAGTTGGTTAGTTGGCTTCACAAAATAGGAAGGTGTTCGGTCATGGAAGCAGAATAGTGAAGTGTATAGGAAGATGTTGGGTCATGAAAGCAGAATAGTGAAGTCTATTTTAAGGTCTTCAATGTGGGTATGATTCAAGTTATAGTTAAATTGGATAAGCTTAATGCGATTGATCTGCTCAAGTGTAATTTGAAAGCTGCAATGTTTTCCATCATATCAACCTGTTTGGTTATTAACACGACAATTTGAACAACTAGATTTTGTGCATGGCTTTCGGGAGGGTGATAATCTTACTGATGGTATGGTGAAATTAGTCTATAGAGATAATATGGACTGTCATGTTTTTTAATACTCCAAATGCGGAGCTTGACATCTTACACGATGATCGTTATAGTTAGATATTTTTTTATTCATCCTTATTACTAAATGGAATTTCTCTTTATTATAATATATATATATATATATATATATATATATATATATATATATATATATATATTTCATTTATCATATTGTGTAGCGTACTCAAATTTATCATATAACTCGAATTATACTATAATAGTTGAGAGGTCAAGAAATGGACATAATTATATAACCAAAATGGAATAAACATATAGCAAAAAGGAAAATTTTTATTCAGATTTATCTTAGGATAATTATATCATGTATGGGCGGTGGAACATTTTGTTTCCATAAGCGCCTTAGTTTAAGGGTTAATGATCTAATCTAGGCTCTATAATTTAGGGGTTTATGTTTATGTGTTTAGAATTTAGGGATTGTGATTTTAATTTAGAATTTAGAGGTTATAGGTAAAAACCTTAACCCTAACTTCTAAACCCTAAATTCTAACCATAAACCTAAACCCCTAAACTATGAACCCTATATTAAATCTATAACCCCTAAAATTAAGGCGCTTGTGGAAACAAATTATTTTCATCGTCAATGCATGGGATATTTTTTCTTTATCATATACCATGTTCTCATTTACTAAGTAATTCATGCCATCATCAGGAATAACCAAGATTTAGGGGTGGGAGGAGGCAAAACATAATTTTTAAAAGTTTGAGAGCAAATTCATAATTATTATAATTTTTAAGAAAATATAGTGTCAAAAAAAATCCCCCTGTCTAGGAACAACCTCTCCCATTGACAGTATACTTTCGTCCCTAGCCATCATCATATGAACAAACCAATGAGCATGCTTTCAAACCAATTTATCCAAGTCATAACATTTTTCATATAAAGCATAACATAATTATACCTTGTGAGATAACATCATTCCAAAGACACTTCATTATCATATAAAACACGCATCTCATATTGATTAATGGAATTGTGCAAATTAATGAGCAAAAATCAATAAGCATGGTTCAAGACGATTTCCCCCTTTTCTGTGAGAGTAGCCTTAAATCTCGATTCTTGCCCAAATCAATGGATGTTGCTTCGATTTTGTCCCGATTGTGCTTCCCGGTCTTGTCAGCTCGCTCGCTCAACTAGTTTTATCAGGGTTTGGTCTTGGTCTTGGCTTCTCTCCACCGAAGTGGAGTATCGTCCTCTCTCTTTTAGTTTCTATCCTTCTTGTTCCTAGTCCTTCAAGATTCATCTCTTTTAGTCTTGGGTTTTCACTATCTTTGCAAGAGTGTTGCTTCTTTCATGATTTTTCAAGCTCCATCGGTTGTTGGGTTTCATCGTTGTTTGTTAGCTCTGGCTGTGTCTATCGAAGCCGACTGAGGTATTGAGCTAGGGATTCTTCTTCTAATGGGTCAGTCTCTTCGTTACCCTCCTTGCTTACTCTCTTTTGGGGATGTTTTGAGTCTATTGACTGCTTGTGTTTTTACTTGAGTGGAAGTGCTTTTGCTGGCTTGCTCTTGTTTGCATCGTTCTTTAAAGCTCATTGTGGTGGTTGGTTTAAAGGCTCGTTTTAGTTATAGCTACGCTAGCTTGGAATGTTAGAGGCTTAGGAAAACAAGACACGGGTAGGGCCCTAAGATCCCTTATCTTGAAGCACAAACCATGCATTATCTTTTTAAGTGAAACCAGACAGAAGAAGAAAATTCTTGAGACTCCATTTCTGCTCTAGTTTCTAGATTGAGCCTAATGGAATTGTAAGGAGTTTAGCGTTGTGGTGGACAAGTGAAGCTAATATTTCCATTCTCGATGCCCATAAGCATTTTATTAATTCTTCGATTACAATTAATGGGAATGAAGAATGGTATTGCACCTTCATTTACGGGCCACCTTACAAACAAGAAAAGAGAGTTCTGGAAAGACTCGAAAGGAACCAAACTACAAACGGTGTATCATTGGTGATTCCAATATCTTCATTGATCAGAATGAGAAGGAATGGGGGAATCCTTTCGATATCTCCCAAGCAAAATGGTTTTACGATTTTTGTGACAAATGTTGCATCATGGAACTACCTCTTCATGGAGGTAACTTTACTTGGTAGAACCAAAGGAGTAACGGAGACTCAATTCTAGAGAAACTTGATAGAATGTTATTCTCGGTGGACATGAGTTACAAATTTCCTAAGGCATGTGGTTTCATTGAACCCGCTATAGGCTCTGATCATTGTCCAGTCCTGCTTCTCTTGAATGGGGTGAAAAAATGAAAGAGAGGCTTCAAATTTGAGTCAAGATGGCTTTTGGAAGATGAATGTAAAGATAATGTTGCTGAAGCTTGGCCTAAACAAACATGGGCCTCGAATTGTTGGGTCACGCCGGAACACCCCATGGCGCAGCGGAAAAATTATCCGGCGATTACCACCAGAGATCTATGTACAAGAAACAAATCGGGGTGAATAATGGTGAAGAATTACTTGTTTAAAATCTGGAATTCTGAATTTGGAGGAGATAGACATTCAATCACGATTCCTCGATGTCGATTTCTAAGCCGCAACGATAATGCTCCGACCTCTACGTAGTTCACCTAATTGAAACGAGAATATAAAAAATTCTTTAAACCATTTAGAAGGGAATAGGCATATAAAAACTCTCTAAACTATTTAGAGGGGTTTTCCCAAAAAGTATTAATGACTACTAGATCTCTCACGCTTTTATATAGCCTTTGAAATCCTAATTTAACTCGTATTAGGATTCAATATATATATATATATATATAATTTCAATTCAACTTAATTAGGATTTCAATATATATATATATTAAATATATATAATCCTAATTCAACTTAATTAGAATTTCAATATATATATTAAATATATATAATCCCAATTCAACTTAATTAGGATATCAATATATATTAAATATGTATAATACTAATTCAACTTAACTAGGATTTCAATATTTATATATTAAATTTATATAATCCCAATTCAACTTAATTAAGATTTTAATATATATATATATATATATTAAATATATATAATCTCAATTCAACTTAATTAGGATTTCAATATATATATATTGATTTAAACTGAATTATATTATTTATATATTAAAAGATTCATAATTACAATAATTATTTTTCTTTTAATATTTACCTAATAGTTGAATTATATATATCATATATATTAATTTAACTAAAATCATGTACAACAAGTTTGTACATATATAATTCGTTTATTATATGCTCATTTCAATTGTGGGTGTGACTATGTAGGTTCATGTAACGTTTGTACTAAATATTAGAACATTTCAAATATTACAAACAATGAGTGACATCTAGCAATATGTCATTGTCACCTAAGTTACAAGAAATTATGATTCGACATAACCTTCTCGTGATTAACACTATTTATATATTACATCATTTTGTCCTTTATATCTAGATTGGACACAAGTCATGAAACATTCACACTTATATAATCCATTTAATATTTCTTGATATCTTGAGTAAACTATTATAAACGAACAACTATGATATCTCATATCAACTTAATCGAGCATGGTCATGTATTTCTAGTCTCACTCAATCAAGTGGCCTACGATATTACTCATATTATGTAAGAGAGACAAATCCTATCTTGATTAATCATATTCCACAACATAGATTGTGACATATCCAATATCAGTCTTTATAGTGTAGTTAGTTACGATACACGTTTGACCATATCAAAATATGAAACTAACGATGTTGAAATGATGATCTCAATTCTGAGGATCTGTAACGCCCAGAGTTTAAGGCTGGAAGTTACTGGATCGGGTTGAGGGTCGAACCGAATCCGTTGGCCGGGTTAGACTAGTTTCAGGTTTATTTATTTAAACAAAAACGGTTATGTCTTGAGATGAAAATATTTTTAAAAGGGTAAAGTGGTAAATTCTTTTTTAAAAAGGGGATTTTTAATTATAACAAAGGGTTTTTATTTTATGAGTTGTCATCTTTTGAGAGAAAATCACGTTATTTTCTCCCAAAACTAGTTTTCTCACTTTCTCTTCAACAAAACATCATCTCCATTGAAGATTCTTGAAGGTAATCTCTCATTTGCTTTGTTTTTCCTTCATTGAACTCCTTTTGATGGATTCCCTTCAAAACACAAATGATTTTTCCATTTTTCTCAAAGTTCATTGTTTGAAAATAATGGGTTTTGGGGGATTTTTGTGTGGATTGATTTTGCTGTGTTTTGGGTTGGTTAAAAGAAATGTTTTGAGTGTTAAATGATGTGGAGATGCTAGTTCAATCCTAAAATCCCGAAACTAGGTAAGAGGGTAATTTTAAAGGTTGAAATACTTGAGTTTTTGGCTTGGTTTTGGGTTGAAACGACCCTTGATGGTTTTGTAGCTTTGGAATGATGTTTTTGGAGTAAATATATGTGTTTTGGATGATTACATTGCTGGGTTTTAGTTAGAGTTGACGTGATGATATTTTCGGATAACTTCGGCTACGAATCGATGAGCGAATGTTGTTGAATATTGTGTTTGTGAATTTCAATGGGCATGTATGTTGAAAAGGGGTATTAATACTCTGTTTTGGATTGTTAGAAGCAGCGGAAATGGATTTGGGTACTTCGGACGCGATCCCCGGTGTTGTAGAGGCTTGAAATCGGTGTTTCGGCTATCGTTCGAGTTGTGCTGGTGAGTTGTAATGTTTTAAAGCTTTGCAATGTTTCAAAGAGGTTTTCTTGGGGGTTTGGCTTGAGCTTGAGGGACCGACCTAAACCCAAGTGTAAGTTTAGCTAATCTCGCCTTGTTTTGTTAAGTGTTGGTGAATGTGATTATATGTATTATTGGGTGTGGTACTATTTGCGTTTACATCCTTTTGAATGTTATTGTGTTGTTGTTGTTGTTGTTGTCGAAACCTCGCGTGCTGGTTAATGGGAAGTGTGTTGTTGAACACGATGACATGTAGTCCCACCGGAAGTTGATTAGTAGATGAGTACGGTGATGTGTAGTCCCACCGGAAATATGCTAGTTGTTCATGAACGATGTTGTGTAGTCCCACCGGGAATGGTTGTGCATGTGCACACCATGAACTTGTTCCTATGTTGTGTTGGAAATGTGCCATGTGATAAATTAAGGTTTTTGTTGGATTGAGACTTCAAGCGTGTGGACATGTTTATGCTTATACTTATGTTTTCGGTTTAGTGTATTCCACTCTAAATGGTTTTGTCTTCAAAATAAATATATGTTTTGAAATTGCATTGTTGTTGTTGTGATTTTGAGCTCCACTCACTAAGCTTTCAAGCTTATGCTCTCCTTTCCAATGATGCAGATCGTTAGTGGCTTCGGAAGGCAAGTGGCGAAAAGGAAGAACCCTAGAGTTCATTTGCTAGCTCAAGTACGATTTTTATGGTTGTAATAATATTTAGGCAATGGGAATGCTAGACTTTTGTGTAGGGGAGTTGGTGTCTAAACTCTCGTGTGGTTGTTTTTGTTGCTTGTGTTTTAAATGTTGATACCGTGTTATGTGGAAGGTTGCTATGTCTTATATTGAAATGTTTACTTTAGCCTTTTGGCCATGTACACAATTTGTGTAAGTATGTATGTTTGATGCTTGTATTAGGGTGGTTTGCCTCTAGATTCCTTTTAACGCGTGATTGCTATGTTTTGATGATGTTTATGTGTTATGTAGAGGAGATTTGATCTTTAATTATGTTGTGGTTATGTTTGAAGTTTGTTAGTGTTTTGAGGTAGTTTCGGTTATGTTTAGGAAGGTTCTAAAGTGTCTCGAATGTGATTTTTCTGCAAATATGTAGGTAAGTTTCGAAACTTTATAAAGTTGGTTCCGAAACCAGCCTTAATGTTCCGAAACCTTTGTTTGGTAAAGTTGAAAATTAGTTTGAAAAGTTATGTGTTGGTCCCTGATTGTTTAACATGCATTTGGGTGAGTTCGAATGATCTTTTAGAGCTGAAATTTAACGTGAGAGCATGAAAACTGACTAATTGCATATTAGGAACTTTAATTTCTTAAAAGTCCATGTTTTTATCCGTTTTTACGTTTTAGTCCCTAATCGCTAAAAGGGCCAATTGGACTTCGAATCGATGTCCGATTGTGATGAGGTTTTAACCGCTGCTTGCATGAACATATAGGATAATAATGAAGCCCTTAGAAAAGATAAAAAGAAAAAATATACCTTGGGTTGTTAATCGGTGGGAAATCCTCGGGTTTCTCTCCGGTTATCCTCGTGTAACTCTCTCGATTCGATTTTGCGACTAGACCGAGTTGAGGGGGATACATTCGACGGTATCAGAGCGGTAAGACGATGTTAGAGTATGAGGTGCAATTTGTGGGGTTGAGCCAATATGCTCCCGAGTTGGTTCCCAATGAGAGAGAACGGTGTGAGCGCTTCTGTTATGGTTTGACCAAGGATGTGAAGACATATATACTTGCTTCTAATTACACCGAGTTTGATGTTTTGGTCTCTAGGGCCAAGGATATTGAGCACAGTTTAGGCTTGAACACTCGTTCTAGTGGATCCAATTTAGGGAAATGACACGCGGAATAGGACAGAGAGCATGCCAAGAGGCACAAAGATAGGAGATATCAGCCTGACTTGAGACGTAGAGGCGGTAACCATGGACGTGGCCATCAGGGCCAAGGAGCTGTTGTTCACACTCTCGAGTGCGCTAGATGTGAAAGACGCCATCCGGGCGAGTGTATGAGTACCTTTCGTGTATGTTGGAACTGTGGATCCCGAGATCATTTGAGGCGTAATTGTCCTCACCCGGCTAGGGATGGACAGGCCTCAGTCCGAGGTTTTGAGCATCAGAGAGGCCGTGGGCGCGGTCGAGGTAACTTTTAGCCAAGGAATGATGGTCAGAGAAATGTAGCTCATGTGGTAGCAGTTCAGCCCGCGGTCGATGTGATTTTGGGCATGGATTAGCTCATAGAGCATAGAGCTAGGGTGGACTTTGAGACCAAGAGAGTTTCCTTGAGACTTGCGAATGATTACGAGGTAGTAGTAGTTGGCGAGAACATTAAGTTCTTGTATAATGTTGTTGTAGCTTTAAAGGCTCAGAGGATGATGGATTTGGGTTGTCAAGCTTACTTAGCCTATGTGATGAATCCGAATATGAGTGAAGTTAGACCGTCAGACATCAGAACAATTTGTGACTTTCCGAGTGTCTTTCTAGAAGAGTTGTCGGGTTTGCCTCCAGATAGGGATGTTGAGTTTGCTATTGAGACGTATTCAGATTCTGCTCCCGTATCCATTGCTCCGTATAGAATGACACCTAAAGTGTTGAAAGAGTTGAAGACACAACTTCAGGAACTATCAGATAGAAGTTTCATTAGGCCTAGTATTTCTCCATGGGGTGGTCTGGTCTTGTTTGTGAAGAAAAAGGATGGCAGTATGAGGATGTGCATAGATTATAGGCAATTGAACAAGGTAACAGTAAAGAACAAGTATCATTTGCTACGGATCGACGATTTGCTTGATCAGTTAAGATGTGCTACAATATTTTTGAAGATTGATTTGAGATCCGACAGTTATTAGTTGAAGGTAAAAGATGTGGACATACCGAAGACAACTTTCTGTACACGATACGGGCACTACGAGTTCTTGGTAATGCCTTTTGGTTTGACTAATGCCCTAGCTGTATTTATGGACATGATGAACAGAGTGTTTCACGAGTATTTGGATATATTTGTAGTAGTGTTCATAGATGACATTTTAGTGTACTCTAGGACCGAGGAAGATCATGATGAGCATTTGCGATTAGTCGTACAGACTTTGCTTGAAAATCAGTTGTATGCCAAGTTGAGTAAGTGTGAGTTTTGGATTAGGGAAGTAGTCTTTCTAGGTCATGTGATCTCAGCCGATGAGATTAGTGTGGATCCCAAGAAGATAGAAGCAATAGTGAGTTGGAAACAACTGAAGTCAGTGACTGAAATCCGTAGTTTTCTATGTTTGGTCGGGTATTATCGAAGGTTTGTTGAGGGATTCTTGAAGATTGCTGCACCTTTGACTAAAATGTTACATAAAAATGTTTCGTATGAGTGGACAGATGCAAGGCAGCAAATGTTTGAAAAGTTGAAGAAAACATTGACAAAAGCTCCTATTTTGATTCGGCCTGAAATAGGGGAAGAGTTCGTAATCTTCAGTGATGTGTCATATGAAGGTTTAGGGTGTGTGCTTATGCAAGAAGAAAAGGTTATAGCTTATGCTTCGAGACAGTTGAAGGTGCACGAGAAGAATTACCCCACCCATGACATAGAGTTAGCGGTTGTGGTATTTGCCTTGAAGGTTTGGAGACACTACCTTTATGGTGAGAAATGCACAGTCTATACCGACCACAAGAGTTTGAAATATTTGATGACTCAGAAAGAGTTGAATCTTAGACAGCGTAGGTGGTTAGAGCTTCTTAAAGACTATGACCTCACAATATAGTATCACCCGGGTAAGGCAAATGTAGTGGTCGATGCTTTGAGTAGAAAGATGGCAGTTGAGCTGCGAGCTATGTTTGCGAGATTGAGTGTGTTACAAGATGGCAGTTTGATAGTTGAACTACAGGTTAAACCTTCGTTAGTTCAGTTGATTCGAAAGAAACAGTTGCAAGACAGGTCATTGGCACCTCACGTGCAAGATATAGCCGAGGGTAAACCCACAAATTTCTGCTTTAGTAAGGATGTGATCTTAAGTTTCAAGAATAGAGTAGTTGTTCCAGAAGATGTCGAGTTGAGACGTACTATCTTGAATGAAGCTCATAACAGTCCTTTTGCTATGCATCCGGGCAGTACGAAGATGTATCGTGGGTTGAAAGATGAGTACTTCTGGATTGGGTTAAAGAAAGATGTGGTTGAGTATGTGAGTAGATGTATGGTTTGCCAACGTGTTAAGGCCGAACATCAGTTTCCTTTAGGCTTATTACAGCCGTTGAAGATTCCATAATGGAAGTGAGAACAGATTACTATGGATTTTGTGTTAGGTTTGCCGTTGACTCATTCGAAGAAGAATTTAGTATGGGTAATAGTTGACAGATTCACTAAGTGTGCCCATTTCATACATGTTCATACTACATACACCTTAGACAGGTTGGCCGAGTTGTATATCAGTGAGATTGTGAGGCTGTATGGTGTACCGAAGTCTATTGTGTTAGACAGAGATCCGAGATTTACATCTATATTTTGGGAGTGTTTGCATCGTGCCTTGGGAACTTGGTTGAACTTCAATACTTCGTATCACCCACGGTCAGATAGTCAGTCAGAGAGAGTTATTCAGATGTTAGAGGACATGTTGAGGTGTTGCATCATCGACTTTCAGGGTTCGTGGGAAAAACATCTATCGCTAGTAGAGTTTGTGTACAATAATAGTTATTAGGCTAGTATTCAGATGGCGCCGTATGAAGCTATGTATGGCAGGAAATGTAGAACACTTGTTTGTTGGGCCGAATCCAGACAGAAGCTTGTACCTATGCCAGACTTGCTTAAGGGCACTACCGAGAAGATTAAATTGATTTGTGATCGCTTGAAGGCAGCTTGAGAAAGACAAAAATCGTATGCAGATTTGAAGAGAAGAGAGATTGGGTATGCTGTTGGTAATGAGGTTTGGTAAAAATGGGAAGTTAAGTCCGAGATTCATTGGCCCTTACGAGGTAGTTGAGAGGATTGGTCCTGTTGCATATAGGTTGAGATTGCCATCCGAGCTTTAGAAGATTCGTGATGTGTTCTATGTTTTGATGCTTCAAAAGTATAGATCAGATCCGTCTCATGTTATGCCAGTGGAAAAGATTGAATTGAATCCGGATTTGTCATATGATGAAGAACCAGTTGAGATTCTTGCTACGGATAGTAAAGTTTTGCGTGAGAGGACCATTAAGTTAGTCAAGGTTTTATGGAGAAATCGGGGTGTGGAAGAAGCTACTTGGGACAGGAAGGATGACATGAAGAGACAGTTTCCGTATCTCTTTCCATCAGGTAAATTTTGAGGACGAAACTTTTTAAGTGGGGGAGGGTTGTAACGCCTAGAGTTTAGGGCTAGAAGTTACCGGATCGGGTTGAAGGTCGAACCGTATCCGTTGGTTGGGTTAGACTAGTTTTAGGTCTATTTATTTAAACAAAAAAGGTTAATTCTTGAGATGAAAATATTTTAAAAAGTGGTAAAGAGGTAAATTCTTTTTAAAAAAAAGTATTTTTAATTATAACAAAGGGTTTTTATTTTATGAGTTGTCATCTTTGGAGAGAAAATCACGTTATTTTCTCCCAAAACTACTTTTCTCACTTTCTCTTCAACCAAACATCATCTCCATTGAAGATTCTTGAAGGTAATCTCTCATTTGCTTTGTTTTTCCTTCATTGAACTCCTTTGGATTGATTCTCTTCAAAACCCAAATGATTTTCCATTTTTCTCAATGTTCATTGTTTGAAAATAATGAGTTTGGGGGGGATTTTCGTGTGGATTGATGTTGTTGTGTTTTGGGTTGGTTAAAAGCAATGTTTTGAGTGTTAAATGATGTGGAGATGCTAGTTCAATCATAAAATCCCGAAACTAGGTTAGGGGGTAATTTTAAAGGTTGAAATACTAGAGTTTTTGGCTTGGTTTTGGGTTGAAACGACCCCTGATGGTTTTGTAGCTTTGGAATGATGTTTTCGGAGTAAATATATGTGTTTTGGATGATTATATTACTGGGTTTTGGTTAGAGCTGATGTGGTGATATTTTCGGATAACTTCGACTACGAATCGATGAGCGAATGTTGTTGAATATTGTGTTTGTGAATTTCAGTGGGCATGTATGTTGAAAAGGGGTATTAATACTCTATTTTGGATTGTTAGAAGCAGCGGAAACGGATTTGGGTACTTCGGACGCGATACTCAGTATTGTAGAGGCTTGAAATCGGTGTTTCGGCTATTGTTCGGGTTGTGCTGGTGAGTGGTAATGTTTTAAAGCTTTGCAATGTTTCAAAGAGGTTTTCTTGGGGGTTTGGGTTGAGCTTGAGGGGCCGACCTAAACCCAAGTGTAAGTTTAGCTAATCTCACCTTGTTTTGTTAAGTGTTGGTGAATGTGATTATATGTATTATTGGGTGTGGTACTATTTGCTTTTACATCCTTTTGAATGTTATTATTATGTTGTTGTTGTTCTTGTCGAAACCTCATGTGATGGTTAATGGGAAGTGTGTTGTTGAACACGATGATGTGTAGTCCCACCGAAAGTTGACTAGTAGATGAGTACGGTGATGTGTAGTCCCACCGAAAATATGCTAGTTGTTCATGAACGGTGATGTGTAGTCCTACCGGGAATGGTTGTTCATGTGCACACTATGAACTCGTTCCTATGTTGTGTTGGAAATGTGCCTTGTGATAAATTAACGTTTTTGTTGGATTGAGACTTCAAGAGTGTGGACTTGTTTATGCTTATACTTAGGTTTTCGGTTTAGTGTATTCCACTCCAAATGGTTCTGTCTTCAAAATAAATATACGTTTTGAAACTGCATTGTTGTTGTGATTTTGAGCTGCGCTCACTATGCTTTCAAGCTTACGCTCTCCTTTCCAATGATGCATATCGTTAGTGGCTTCGGGAGGCAAGTGGGGCAAAGGAAGAACCCTAAATTTAATTTGCTAGCTCAAGTACGGTTTTTACGGTTGTAATAATACTTAGGCAATGAGAATGCTAGACTTTTGTGTTGGGGAGTTTGTGTCTAAACTCTCGTGTGGTTATTTTTGTTGCTAACGTATTTTAAATGTTGAGACCGTGTTATGTGGAAGATTGCTATGTCTTATGTTGAAATTTAACAATATTTAGCTCACTAGTGTTGTCTAAGCAAGGAATGTACAATTAAAGCTCTAGACACAATTTGTCATCATAATGTTGTAACAATTGAAGCATTAACCATTACTAGATGCTTGGAGGTCCCTTTTATACTCCTCTTTGAGTTTGTAGTCGTTACTAGCCGTTGAGGTTGAATTGGAGCCGTTGGAGACTTAAGTTCCCACCATAAATGCAGTTCTACAGCTCCCCGTTTCAAAACGCTCGAACCCGTTTCGAAACACTCTTCAAATAGAAAGAGTTGTTGCAGTCTAATGCAACACTCGTATTGAAACACTCTTGGCCGTATTAGAATGCCCGTATCGAAACACTTATTACCGTATCGAAACATTCTGCATTTAAATGTTAGTTGGGAAATAGCCGTTGGGGGTTTATGACCGTTGAGGTCAATTCCACGTAGGCGTATCAAAACGGCAAGGGCCGTATCGAAACACTATGCAAAATCTCACCCATATAAAAGCCCGTTTTGAAACCCGTTTCGAAACACTTTAACACTGTAAAGACCCATATCGAAACACCTAGGGGTGTTTCGAAACACCTGGATGGTTTTGTTGAATTTGGCTTTGAAAACATGTAAAAACCTTTTAAAACATCCCCTAAACATAGTTTCAAGTTGTTTGGACTTTAGAAATGGTTTTGAATTCTTTTTAACTTAGTCCAAAACATTTTTCAATTATTATATCAAAACATTAGTTCTACAATCTCCCCCTTTTTGATATAATAAAATTAACTTGAAAAATTGTTTGGGATTTCTCCCCCTTTGTGAAATTGTTGAGTGGATCGAAAGATCGAAATAAACCAAGAGAGGGGTGAATTGGATTTTTAAAGTTTTTGGTGATGGAATTTGCAAATAAAATTGGTAGACAAGGAATTTTAGAGTGGTTCAAGTTCCAATCGAACTCTACATCCACTACCTTAGCTTCACTAAGGATTTGCAACAATTCAACTGATTGCTCTTCCCCTTTTCTAGGCTAAGGAGGTAACCGTTACAATTTCGGTCAAATTTTCTACCCAAAATTTGACCCAATCCTCACACAATTGAAACAAAGAAGTTGTTGGCTAAACAAGTATCTCTCAATACACAATATAGCCCAATTACAAGCACTCAACCCAATTGAAATGATAAGAATGAAAAATACAATTGGGGTTACAAGACAATAATGGGATTTAGGCACAAATGCTTGGATTTGATGTTTGGATGTTTGCTTTGGGATCAATAGTTGTTGCTGAAGCTTTTAGAGGTCCCTTTTATACCTTCTCATTGAATTCTAGCCGTTGTGGTTGATGCATTCATCAATAGAGCCGTTGGAGATGTTATCTTCCCTTCATAAATGCAGTCTGCAACCAACCGTTTCGAAACGCCCGACCCTATTTCGAAACATACCAAAATAGAAAGAGTCGTTGGGGTGCATTAAAGAGCCCGTATCGAAACGGTTACGATCGTTTCGATACGCTAAGAGTCGTTTCGAAAGATTTTTGCCACTGTCAAGGACCGTATCGAAACGGGTTGAATCGTTTCGATACGCCTTAACGACTTGTAAAAAATCAGTTAAAAACTTTCTAACGGTCATATTTTTTAAATCTGATTGAATACCGTTTCAAAACATTTGATGTCGTTTCGATACGGTGTCTCGAGGTTGTTAAGTCGTTTCGAAACTCGTTTCAAAACACGGATTGACAGTGTTGAAACCGTTTCGATACCCGTTTCGAAACATGAGCTCACAGTTTCAAAAGTGTTTCGAAACGCCTAAGGCCGTTCTGAAACGGTGACTCGAAAATCACTGTTTTGGCTTCAAGAACACTTAGAAAACTTTTGATAAAATTTGTTTTTAACTTAGGCATTTTCTTTTAAACATGTAGAGAGGTTTGAGGACTTAAAAATTCGTTTTCACATTTTCAATTTAGTCCTTAAATTCTTTAGTTATATCAAAATCAAATTATCGGTTTTACAATCTCCCCCTTTTTGATATAACAAAACCAAAGTTAGAATTTTTTAAAGTTGAAAATTTTGAATACATTCTAATTCCCCCTCAATTTAAGATGGGTTTTAAAGTTTTAAAAAGATTTAAATCCAAGTTTTGAAACTTAAAAACACTTAAAACGAATTTTGGCTCTAAGATTACTTCTCCCCTTTTTTGTTAGATCAAAAATAATAAACAAGGCTCAAAGAGAAGAGATAAGGTTAAAGGCAATAATCAATAAGCAATAAGCAACGCAATATAAGTTCATAAAATTCAAATATCCAAAACATAAATCTTAAATAATAAGTTCAAAGCATAATCCCAAACTAAAAGAAATCAAAGCATAGGTTCATAAAACATAAGAGAAATAAAGATGCAATCTTAATCCTAATATGCATAGCTAATATGAGATGACATGAGAATCCTAAGCCTCGTCGTTGTTGCGTGTAAAAGTGTCTATCGCAATGTAGTGCAAGTGTACACGACGCAAGTAGTAAAGTCATACGGAAGTATCGGATATCGTCTCCACAGGGACTGGGCTAATAGCTTCACCTTGGATTACTGCACGAGAGAGAAAAGAATTCTTTAAGTTGTTGTCACGAGATAATAAAGAGTACTTAAATAAGAGAGCAATTGAATCAAGATAGAGAGAATGGGCTGGTATTGAATTGCTCAGTAGTGTAGGTGTTGCAAAGTCTAAGAATATCTGTTCTGTCGTCGTCCCTGTCGCGGCAGCATCCCTCGCGGCAGCAGTCTGTTGTTAGTCGCGGCAGCGATTACATAACTCTGTACTTCAAGCTTGGCAAGAATCCCTACTGTGCCTTGGCCTATCCCTAGGTCCAAGTCTGTCGATGAACACGTCTTTGATGATACCTCCTGGCGTGAATCGAATGATGAACACCGATGTTGTTGAATTCTTCTTTAGCCACTTAACCTCGTCCTATCCCTAGGTCCGAGATAGTTCAACTATAAACTAGAGAACACGTACTTATTCCTTTCGTATACTTAACTCTCCCGATATTAAGTAAATGGATAATCTCACAATGCTCTCCCGATACTCTTGCAAGATGTTGAAAACCAGAATAAGCAAACTTGAAGTTTATTTTATTGAGCAGAAAATTCCTAAAACAAAAGCAATCATTGCAACTACTTTACAAATCAACCCGTGGCCCTAGGGGGAATTTAGAACATGTTGAGAAAGGGAAAACAGCTAGGGTTTGGGAAGAAGGCTAGAGATGAAGATGATGTCCTCTCCTAGGTCGAATTACATGCCTTTATATAGGCCTTGGGTTCAAGTTTTCTAATATGGCAAGAATACAAGTTTAAACTAAAGTACAACTCTATTAAAGACTAAATCTTCAGAGAATATATCTTTAATTCGTCCTTCCTTCTTGCTTGGAGTTTCTTCCTTGAACCTTGGGCTTGGCCTTCATTCTAATCTAGGGCTTGGAAAAAATATAAGGGTGCTTCACGACAGACGGGCTTAATTTTCTCTTTCGGTCGAGGCCCACTTTGCTTCGTCTCCTCAATACTGCTATCGTCATTGGCTTCCATGGCAGCGGCCATGGCAGCATCGTCCTCCTCGTCTGCACATCCAGTTCCAGCTCTGCACCCTCACTGCCCAGCGTCTTCTTCTCCATCTTCTACAGCAGCTACCTGCAAAAGCAACCAATTTCAGTAGAAACTGTGCCATTTAATATATTTGTGATGTATAACTGAAATCTAACCTAAATGCAATGAATTATGCTTGAATGCAGCAGAAATATGGGTTAAATAGGGGGTAAATTATAGAACTTTTACACACTCAACAGTCGTCGTCGCCATCATCATCCACGGAATCATCATCATCCTTAGCTTGAGCGCGACGAAAATCCATCCATTGTCCATAAAAGGTGGAGAAGGACATGTCCATAGATGTAAGTTGATTCTCAAGGGATGTGAGTCGATTCTCATTTGCAAGAAGATGATCCTCCAAGGATTGCAAGCGAGAATTGATAACACCAAAACCCCTAGACATGTTGGTGTCCAATGTGTTGAACCGCTCGGTAAGGAAAGTCGTGAGAGCTTCATTGTTTGCAACCGGAGCTTGTGGTTGAGGTTTAAATTGAGGTGGAGGTGCTTCCCTATCAACACGTTCCCATTGCCCATTGTCGACATAGTGAAATCCGGACTTGCGGAGAGAAGACTCACCAAGTTTTGACTTGCGGGGTTCCGGAGAGTCATAAGTGCAATCAATCTCAAGCTTCTCAAATATAAAACTCAAAATAGTCCCATAAGTGAAGGACTTAAGCGCATCGGTTTCACGGAGCTTAACATTATTCACCATCTCGGCAAACATGATCTTAACAAGATTAAGTTGCTCTCCACGACGAAAACATTCAAGCCAAAAATAATCTACTTGACGAACGTGAGAAAATTTACCTCCAGATGGGCGAATAACCCACGAGACCATCAAGTGGAGGAACCTATCGTGAGCATCCAAGGCAAGCACGGAACCGGTGTGAGAACCAAAGTGATTCTCATTCTCGATTCCTTCGTTCTTAAGACCAAAGGTATACTCTAAGTAAGGTATGTCAATAGCAATCTTCTTTCCTAAGATCTGAGACTCAATGCGAACAACATCGGAATTGTCTTCATTGTTGAAGAGTTGGGCATTCGAGTAGAATAGAATAACCATGTGCTTGTACCAAATATCCGGGATACTCAAGAAACCGATAAAGCTCCATGCTTGTAAACGGTGGAAATAACGGAAGAGGAAGCGCTCGGAGTCAAGAAACGACATGTCAACAACACGCTCACGACGAACGCCAAACGTCTTGACATATTGGAAACGTGCCTTCAACGCGGGAGTTTTGAGACTCTTGAGAAACAATTGAGTAAGGTTAGGACGGAGAGCGGCTTGGTTTGATCCTTCACTCGATTGAGGTGCCTTACGTTTCTTGTTAACGGGATCCATTGAAACAATCCTAAAAACATAAAAGCAGGAAATTTAAAATAAATTTTAAGTGTATGCATGAAATTTCTTAATTCAATCCAATGATAAATCCCGCTTAGGTTTAAAAAAAAATTAAAAACAAAGATACAAAACAAAACACACAAAAAATTTAAGAGAAAAGCAAATTAAAAAAAACAGTAAAGAAAAATACGAATGAAAAATTATATATTCAAATCAAAAAATAGAAGATTTTGAAAAAAATTTACAAGATTTGAAAAACCCAAGTATCAAAACACATAAACTATACAAAATTAAAATTTTCTAACCTAAGATTTGAATACAAATTTAAGGAAAAAGAAAAGGATGAAAATATACCTTAAATTGGGATTTTGGATGAATAGATGAAAATCCTTGCACAAAGTTATTGATGCTTGCTTAGACTTGTGTTTAAGAGTAAAAGCCCTCAAGATTTGGTGAAAAACAATGAGGTTTAGAGGGTTTTTATAGGGAAAATCGTTTTAGGGTTTTTAGGGTTTGAGGGGAGTTTTAATTAAAGTAAAACTTTAACATTAAAAGCCCTCTATAAAGATGTCCGCTAACCCGTTTCAGAACGGTGTCAACCGTTTCGAAACGCGGGCACCGAGGGTTGACCGACTTTTCAACTCCAGCTGACTGTTTCGATACGGCATTGACTGTATCGAATCCCCGTTGACTCGTATCGAAACACGTTTCGATACACCCCTTGGCAGTAGCAAAAACATATCAAAACCCTTGGAAGGCGTTTCGAAACACCCTTCTCTCAGATTGAATTTTAAAGCATCCATATCGAAACAGGTGGACCCGTTTCGATACACCTGGGCCTGGAAGTGCAGATGAGGCTCTAAAAGTGCAGAAAAATGAAATTTTTGAAGGCCTAACTTGCATGAATGACATGAATGAGCAGGAATAACATGTGCAAACATAAACATACTCCCCTAGCTATATGCATAGATGAAATTAGGAGTAAAAACACATAAACATGGCATTTCACAAGATCAAGCAATTTTAAGCACAAAAGAGGTCCTAAAAGGTCAAGATAAGCTAGTTAGACCTAACTCTCTCCTAAGGGACCAAAAACGCTCTTTGTCTAAAGGTTTTGTAAAGATGTCCGCTAATTGATTTAAGGTGTCAACATACTCTATAACAACATCTTCTTTAAGAACATGATCTCTAATGAAATGATGCCTTATTTCTATATGTTTGGTTCTAGAGTGTTGGATGTGATTTTTTGTCAAACATATGGCACTAGTGTTGTCACACTTAAGGGGTATGGTTTCAACTTTAATACCATAATCTAAGAGTTGTTGCTTCATCCAAAGGACTTGAGCACAACAACTCCCTAAGGATATGTATTCGGCTTCGGTGGTAGATAAGGCTATACTATTTTGTTTCTTAGAGAACCAAGATATGAGCATACTACCTAGGAATTGACAAGTTCCCGAAGTACTCTTCCTATCGATTTTACACCCCCCATAATCCGCATCCGAATAAGCATGAAGGTTGAAGGTGGAGTCTCTAGGGTACCAAAGACCTAGACAAGGAGTGTCTCTAAGGTACCTAAAGATTCTCTTAACGGCTATAAGGTGAGACTCTCTAGGACTAGCTTGAAACCTAGCACACAAGCAAACACTAAACAAGATATCCAGTCTACTTGCGGTAAGTTAAATCAATGATCCAATCATAGAACGGTAAAGCTTAGAGTCAACACACTTACCTCCTTCATCTTTGACAAGCTTTGTAGATGAGCTCATAGGTGTGGCTTGAGGCTTTGCATTCTCCAAGCCAAACTTCTTGAGCATATCCTTAATGTACTTTGCTTAATTGATGAAGGTGTCATCCTTCCTTTGTTTGATTTGGAGTCCCAAAAAGAATGAGAGCTCCCCCATCATGCTCATCTCGAATTCACCTTGCATTAGCTTAGCAAACTCTTTGCAATGACATTCGTTAGTAGAACCAAAAATTATATCATCAACATAAATTTGTACTACTAAGATGTCATTTTTATACCTTTTTTATGAAAAGTGTAGTGTCCACCTTACCTTTTTCAAAACCTTTTTCAATTAAAAAGTTTGAAAGTCTTTCATACCAAGCTCTAGGAGCTTGTTTTAAACCATAAAGAGCTTTAGTGAGTTTGAAAACATGATTTGGAAATTTTGAGTCTTCAAAACCCGGTGGTTGTTCCACATACACTTCATTTATAAAACCATTTAAAAATGCGCTTTTAACATCCATTTGAAAAAGCTTGAAATCATGATAACATGCATATGCAAGCAACATCCTAATGGCTTCCATTCTAGCTACGGGTGCATAGGTTTCATCAAAATCTATTCCCTCTTCTTGAGTGTAACCTTGTGCAACTAGTCTAGCTTTATTTCTCACAATGTTACCAGTCTCATCTAGTTTGTTCCTAAAGACCCATTTAGTTCCTATAGTAGATTGATTACTAGTCCTATCAACTAATGTCCAAACATTACTTCTCTCAAATTGATTTAACTCTTCTTGTATAGCCATAATCCAAAAATCATCTTTCAATGCTTCTTTTTTTATATTCTTAGGCTCTATGCATGATATAAGTGCAACATGGTTCATAAGTTTAAGAGAAGATCTAGTGGTTACCCCCTTGGATGGATCACCCAAGATTTCACCATCTTTGACATAGTTGAACTCCTTTGGGTAGCTCACTTCCTTTTCATCAAGAGCCAAGTCCTTCAAGGCTTCAAGAGGTTGATCTTGTGTGTCCTCTTCTTTTGTTGGAATCTCATCCTTCTTTGAAGTTTGTCCTCCATCAAAGGCATTTATGATTCCTACATCATCATCATCACGAGAATCCTTCCTTGAAAGGAGGTTATCATCGAATACAACATGTATAGATTCTTCTACTACTAAAGTTCTCTTGTTAAATACACGATAGGATTTAGAGGTTAAAGAATATCCTATGAAAATAGCTTCATCACTTTTTGCATCAAATTTACCTAAGTTGTCTTTTACATTATTTAAAACAAAACACTTGCAACCAAATGGATGAAAATAGATAATGTTAGGCTTTTTAGATTTTAAAATCTCATAAGGTGTTTTCTTTGAAATTGGCCTAATCATTACTCGGTTTACAATGTAGCAAGCGGTGTTTATGGCTTCCATCAAAAAATATTTAGGTAAATTGTTTTCACAAAGCATGGTTCTAGCCATTTCTTGTAAAGTTCTATTTTTCCTCTCAACTACCCCATTTTGTTGAGGAGTTCGAGGAGTCGAAAAATTGTGGCTAATACCATTTTCATTCAAAAACTCTTCAAACCCTAAATTTTGAAACTCGATTCCATGATCACTTCTAATATGAGAAATTCTAAGTTCAAGATCATTTTGGGTTAGTTTTGAAAATGTGATGAATTTTTCTAAAGCCTCATCTTTAGTACTTAAAAATAGAACCCAAGTAAATCTAGAAAAATCATCAACAAGAACAAATGCATAAGATTTACCACCCAAGCTCATAGTCCTAATTGACCCAAATAAATCCATATGGATAAGTTGTAAACACCTACTTGTAGAAACATCATTAATGGATTTAAAGGATGACTTATGTTGTTTACCCTTAGAGCATGCATCACAAATTTTATCGTTTGAGAACTTAATCTTGGGTAAACCTCTAACTAGATCAAGGGAAACTATTTTTTCTAAAACACTAATGCTAGCATGTCCTAGTTTCCTATGCCATAACCATGCATCATTTTCATTTTGAGCTACTAAACATGCATGGGATGAATGTATGTCATCTAGATGCACCATGTAAATGTTACCTATGCGATGACCTATGAGCATAATATTATTAGATTTAATGTCAACAATTTTGCACCCATTTTTATCAAATAAAACATTAAATCCTTTATCACACAATTGACTTATGCTCAACAAGTTATGTTTAAGACCATCGACATACAAGACATTTTCAATAAGAATGGTAGAGTGATTACCTATGGAGCCAATACCTTTAATGTGGCCTTTGGAGTTGTCACCAAATGTCACCACTCCTCCACTTTTTGGCTTTAAATCCATGAATCTACTCTTGTCTCCGGTCATATGCCTCGAGCATCCACTACCAAGGTACCATGAGTTTTGACTTTGTGCTTTGGCCTTGTAGCAATGCTCCCCTACAAACAAAGATATTAAACTTTTGTTTTTGGTACCCAAATCATTTTGGGTCCGTGAGTGTTAGCTCCCAATAACTTGGTTCCCTTAGGAATCCAAGGTGACATAGCAACAATGTTATTAGATTTTACAAGTTCCTTAGGAACCCATACACTTCTAATCTTTTTAGTTCTACTATGCCTAGGAAAGCTACTTTGTTTGTAGTTATTAGTCTTTTTCCTAGGTTGATTTGTCTTAGAAGATTCACCTATTTCATGCTTTACACTACCAACATTTTTAAAAGACTCTTTGAGCTTGTTAAGCTCATCTAACACCTTTTGGTGTTCACTATTACATTGAGAAACAAGATTATTAAGGTCAACATTTTCATCTTAGAAGAATTTTAGTTCATCTTTCAACCCTAAAATCTTTTTCTCAAATTTTAAATTAACTTGAGAAAGTGAGTCATTTTTATCATTTAATTCTGAAATAATTTTCTTATTCCTAATGACCGACTTCTTTTATTTATCAACTAATTCATCATAAACCTCTTGCAACTCATCATATGCATCATTTAATTCATCATATGTAAAATCAAAAGATAATGAATTAGAGGTTACCATGGAGGAATCCTCCTCAAGAGCCATGAGGTAAAGGTTGGCCACTTCTTGTTCGTCATCCTCGGATGACTCCTCATCACTCCAAGTAGCAAGCTTGGCTTTGAGCTTCTTCTTCTTCTCAAAGCCCTTCTTCTTGAGCTGAGGGCACTCTAAACGAATGTGACCGGGCTTATTGCACTCAAAGCAAATGATTTGATCCCTCACTTCTTCTTTGTTTTTAACTTTGAAGTCCATCTTTATTTGAATTTTCCTTCCTCGGTTGGACCTCATGAAGCGTGAGAATCTTTTGGCTATCATAGCCAATTCTTCTAGCTCATCCTCCTCACTAGAAGAGCTCTCCTCAAGTAATGAAGCTTTGAGAGCTATTCCCATCTTCTTCTTCTTTTCCACCTCTAGCTTCTCTACTCTTTTCTCTTTCTTCTTCTTCTCTTCTTCCCTTCTTTGCTTCATAATCTCATGAGTAAGGAGAGAACCCACTAGCTTATCAAGTTTTAGAGTCTTCAAGTTTTTGGCCTCTATGATGGCGGTTCTCTTCCCATCCCAAGATTTGGGAAGTGATTAGAGTAGCTTCCGGACAAGCTTGTCTTCCGGTATAGTCTCTCCAAATCCTTTAAGCCCGTTGACTATGGTTGAGAAGCGATCAAACATCTTGGACACCGTCTCATCGGGCTCCATCTTGAAATTCTCATAACTAAGATTGAGAATTCCAATCTTGATTTCCTTTACATCGTTGGTTCATTCATAGGTGGTCTCAAGAGTATCCCACACTTCTTTAGCACTCTCAATGGATGAGACTTTGGAGTAGATGTCCGGACCGAAAGAACAAAAGAGCATGTGAAGAGATTTGTCATTTATTTGGATCTTCTTCCTCTCTTCTTCACTCATCTCCATCTTTTTCTTCAAAACCATCTTCCTTTCATTATCTTGATTCAATGGAATGTAGGGGTCATCTTCAATGACATCCCAAACCAAGTAATCGTTGGACTTGATGAAGAGGCGCATCCGATTCTTCCAAAACGGATAGTTGTCACCATTGAAGAAAAGTGGCTTTGTAGTGGATTGAGACTCCTACATGCTCGAACCGGAGGTAGATGCCATATCTTGATTTTGGATGAACACACTCTTCCTAGGAACTCCTCTTGTGGTTGTTCATCCTTCAAAGAGGTAGACTCTGATACAAATTGTTGAGTGGATCGAAAGATCGAAATAAACCAAGAGGGGGTGAATTGGATTTTTAAAGTTTTTGGTGGTGGAATTTGCAAATAAAATTGGTAGACAAGGAATTTTAGAGTGGTTCAAGTTCCAATCGAACTCTACATCCACTACCTTAGCTTCACTAAGGATTTGCAACAATTCCACTAATTGCTCTTCCCCTTTTCTAGGCTAAAGAGGTAACCGTTACAATTTCGGTCAAATTTTCTACCCAAAATTTGACCCAATCCTCACACAATTGAAACAAAGAAGTTGTTGGCTAAACAAGTATCTCTCAATACACAATATAGCCCAATTACAAGCACTCAACCCAATTGAAATGATAAGAATGAAAAATACAATTGGGGTTACAAGACAATAATGGGATTTAGGCACAAATGCTTGGATTTGATGTTTGGATGTTTGCTTTGGGATCAATAGTTGTTGCTGAAGCTTTTAGAGGTCCCTTTTATACCTTCTCATTGAATTCTAGCCGTTGTGGTTGATGCATTCATCAATAAAGCCGTTGGGGATGTTATCTTCCCTCCATAAATGTAGTCTACAACCAACCATTTCGAAACGCCTGACCCTGTTTTGAAACAGACCAAAATAGAAAGAGTTGCTGAGTGCATTAAAGAGCTCGTATCGAAACGGTTACGATCGTTTCGATACGCTAAGAGTCGTTTCAAAACCCGTTTTGAAACATTTTTTCCACTATCAAGGACCGTATCGAAAGGGGTTGAATCGTTTCAATACGCCTTAACGACTTGTAAAAAATCAGTTAAAAACTTTCTACGGTCATATTTTTTAAATCTGATTGAATACTGTTTCGAAACATTTGATGTCGTTTCGATACGGTGTCTCGAGGTTCTTAAGTCGTTTCGAAACTCGTTTTGAAACACGGGTTGACAGTGTTGAAACCGTTTCGATACCCATTCCGAAACATGAGCTCACAGTTTCAAAAGTGTTTCGAAACGCCTAAGGCCGTTCCGAAACAGTGACTCGAAAAGCACTGTTTTGGCTTCAAGAACACTTAGAAAACTTTTGATAAAATTAGTTTTTAACTTAGGCATTTTCTTTTAAACATGTAGAGAGGTTTGAGGACTTAAAAATTCGTTTTCACATTTTCAATTTAGTCCTTAAATTCTTTAGTTATATCAAAATCAAATTATCGGTTTCACAGAAATAAATTTGGAATAAGAGAATTAAGATTTGAAATTAATTAGAGCTCCCCCGTATTCATTTGAAAATTCAATTTTTCAAACCATTTCTTCCTCTTTTTGTTATATTAAAAAGAATTTAAAATACTTTTAAGTTCAAAATAACAATAGAGGTAAAAAATAACAAAATTAAGAATTTTGGTTTTAAAATGGCTCCCCCTTACTCAAAGCATCATCAAAATGTTAGTCTAACATATATGATCATAATCTAGTTGAAATAAAAAATAAATCAAATTACACAAATAAAGCAACTAGATTTTTACCAACACTTGATCCCAAGGGAGGATGTCAAGCCTTCCTTCTTCAAGTGTTCTTCCTTGTGTGCATGGAACTCCCCCTCAAAGTTTGACTTGTTGATCACTCTCCATCACACCTAGCAAAAGACAATCAAGTAGTTTTTGGTATCCAAATTGCTTTGGATCCATAGACGTTAGTAACACAAAACTTAGTCCCCTTAGGGATCCATTTTTCAATTTCATCTTTTTTTTGTTGAAGTACTTAGTCCTTTTGGGACCCAAATACTTCTAAAAACTTTACCATTTACAAATCTAGGGGAACTAGATTGTCTTACATAAAAATTTAATTTTCCTAAATTATTTTTCTTTTGAAGTTCATTGAAAATCAAATCTTTTTTTCTTGAGATCATCAACCTCTTTTTGATGATCTTTTTTCCATTTTTGAAGCAATTTTTGTAAATCCAAAACTTTAAGCTCAAAATCTTAAATTTTTGCTTCAAACTCTAAATTGGTTTTAGAAAGCAAATCATTTTTGGTTTTTAACTTTGAAATCAATTTCTTGTTTTTCGAAAATGAAGTCTTGAACTCAAAAACCAATTCATCATAGGCTTCTTGTAACTCATCAAAAGAATATGAATTTGAACTAGATGAGTTAGAAGTTACCTCCCCCTCATTGAGGGTCATCAAGCATAGGTGGGCTATCTCATCATCGGTGGAGTCTTCATCACTCCATGTGGCCACATATGCTTGCTTTGAAGATGATCCCTTCTTATTGGACTTGTGGGATTCCTTCATCTTCTTCCTCGATTCATGCTTGGATTTTTCCATTTTGCTCTTCATGAACCGAGCAAATTTGTTGAAGAGATAGGCCATCTCTTCATCTTTGCTTTCCTCCTCACTTAGCTCTACATGATGGCATGTGGAGGATTTAAGAGCAACGTCACTTGCGTTGATGCCTAACTCCATGATCTTTTTCTTCCCATCTTTCTTATCTCTTCCTTCTTCTTCTCCTCTTCTTTTTCTTTCTTCATAATTTGGTGAGTGAGAAGTGACCCCATGAGTTCATCAAGCTTCAAGGTGTTCAAATTTTTTGCTTCGATGATGGCGGTCCTCTTTGAGTCCCATGACTCGGGAATGGAGTAGATGAGCTTTCGGACAAGCTTCTCTTCCGGGATGGCTTCTCCATAGCCTTTGCAACCATTGGTGATAGTGGAGAACCTATCAAACATCTTCTCGATGTTCTCTTCCGGATCCATCTTGAAGTTTTCATACGCTAGGTTGAGGAGGCCGATCTTTGTCTCCTTTACTTCGTCGGTTCCTTCATATGTGACTTCAAGCTTGTCCCAAACCTCCTTGGCACTCTCACAAGAAGACATCTTCTCATAGATGTTTGGCCCAAATGCACAAAAGAGGATGTGCAAGGCTTTGTAATTAAGCTCCATCTTCTTGCGATCGTCGGCACTCCACTCCGCTTTGCTTCGTTGAGGCACGAACGGACCATCTTCAACTATTTTCCAAAGCTTGTAGTACTTTGACTTTATGAAGAACTTTATCTTTGTCTTCCAATGGGCATAGTGAGTTCCGTCGAAGAAGGGCGGTTTATCGATGGATTGTGCCATTGAGCCGGTTGAGTGAAATGATGATCAAGCTTGCCAGATCTTCTCAATAGGATGTTAATCCTCTTCAATTGAGCCAAGCTCTGATACCAATTGTTGGGTTTTACGGTGCTCGATTCCTTCAACTGTTTCTGCTCTCCAAGTGTGGAGAAGTGCGATATTTTGGTGTTTTTGTGGGAATGGAAAGATAGACAAATTACACAAGGATTTATAGTGGTTCAACCTTCTAACCAAGGTCTACATCCACTACCTTAGCTTCCCACTAAGGATTTCCAAACAAATTCACTAAGAATTTCGTCCCCTTTTCTCGGTTTAGGAGGAAACCGTTACAACGATCAAGCTTTCTACCCAAAGCTTGATCAAACACTCTCTTACACAAGAAAGACTTAGAAAACTAGAAATCCCTTTAGAAGGTATATGTTTGCATTATAAAACTCTCACCCAAAACCTAAACACTTGAGCAAATTTAACAATATTTAGCTCACTAGTGTTGTCTAAGCAAGGAATGTACAATTAAAGCTCTAGACACAATTTGTCATCATAATGTTGTAACAATTGAAGCATTAACCATTACTAGATGCTTGGAGGTCCCTTTTATACTTCTTTTTGAGTTTATAGCTGTTACTAGCCGTTGGGGTTGAATTGGAGCCGTTGGAGACTTAATTTCCCACCACAAATGCAGTTCTGCAGCTCTCCATTTCAAAACGCTCAAACCCGTTTCGAAACACTTTTCAAATAGAAAGAGTTGTTGCAGTCTGATGCAACACCCGTATCAAAACGCTCTTGGCCGTATCGGAACGCCTGTATCGAAACGCTTATTACCGTATCGAAACGCTCTGTATTTAAATTTTAGTTGGGAAATAGTCGTTGGGGGTTTATGACCGTTGAGGTCAATGCCACGTAGGCATATCGAAACGGCATAGGCCGTATCAAAACGCTATGCAAAATCTCACCTAGATAAAAGCCCATTTCGAAACTCGTTTTGAAACACTTTGACACTGTAAAGACTCGTATCGAAACACCTAGGGGTGTTTCGAAACACCTGTATGGTTTTGGTGAATTTGGCTTTGAAAACATGTAAAAACCTTTTAAAACATCCCCTAAACATAGTTTCAAGTTGTTTGGACTTTAGAAATGGTTTTGAATTCTTTTTAACTTAGTCCAAAACATTTTTCAATTATTATATCAAAACATTAGTTCTACAGTTTCCTTTAGCCTTTTGGCCATGTACCCAATTTGTGTAAGTATGTATGATTGATGTTTGTATTAGGGTGGTTTGCCTCTAGATTCCTTTTAACGCATGATTGCTATGTTTTGATGACGTTTATGTGTTATGTAGATGAGGTTTGATCTTTAATCATGTTGTGGTTATTTTTAAAGTTTGTTAGCGTTTTAGGGTAGTTTCGGTTATGTTTAGGAAGGTTCTAAAGTGTCTCGAATGTGATTTTTCTGCAAATTTGCAGGTAAGTTTAGAAACTATTTGCATAGGTTTCGAAACTATTTGAAGCTGGTTCCGAAACCAGCCTTAAGGTTTCGAAACTTGTTTAATTTTCTGAAAATCTACAGGAAAGTTTCGAAACCTTTGAGAAGGTTTCGAAACCTTTGTTTGGTAAAGTTGAAAATTAGTTTGACATGCATTTGGGTGAGTTTGAATGATCTTTTAGAGCTGAAATTTAACATAAGAGCATGAAAACTGACTAATTGCATATTGGTAACTTTAATTTCTTAAAAGTTCCTATTTTTATCTATTTTTACGTTTTAGCCCCTAATCGCTAAAAGGGCCAATTGGACTTCGAATCGATGTCCGATTGAGGTGAGGTTTTAACCGCTGCTTGCATGAACATATAGGATAATAATGAAACCCTTAGAAAATATAAAAAGAAAAAATATATACCTTGGGTTGTTAATCGGTGGGAAATCCTCGGGTTTCTCTCCGGTTATCCCCGTGTAACTCTCCCGATTCGGTCTTGCGACTAAATCGGGTTGAGGGGGTTACAGGATCTTATATGTAGTTACCACTATGCGCAATGTTGTGACTGTCACATAATAATCCAAGAAACATGTTAATAGCGGGTCAGTCTTGTATATCGTTCTCGAACATATACTTATGTATTGATTTGACATCTCTATGTCAGTGACAACACTTTGTCATTAATCAACTACATATTAGTCTTAATGCATTATTGTTGTCCATGCCTACAATAATACTCGACTAAGGACATTTTAGAATAACCATATTATTCTAAGAACTTTATTATAATTCAGTTTATTTATGCACACAGAATTGTAACTAAAAATAATAATGACAATGCCTCTTTATTAATAAACAAGGTAAAGACAATTGTCATTTACAATCATCTTATGATTGGTCTTGGGCATACTCTAACAATCTTTCACTAGCACTAAGACCAATCACTCATGTATCTAATACCAAGTGACTTAGTGTGACGATCATGCTTCTGCTACGTCAGAGGCTTTGTCAGCGGATCAATTTTTATCATTTGTTGGTACTCTACATATTTTCACATTTCCTCAATCTATAATTTTTCGAATGAGATGGTAACACCTAAGTATGTGTTTGGATCGTTGGTGAGAGCTGGGTTCTTTTGCTTGTGTGACGACTAAGTTGTTATCATAACGTAGATTCATAGCATTCAATATGCTCAATACAACCCCTAGTTCAAATATGAACTTCTTGATCCAAACATCCTCTTTTGCAGCATCACATGCTACAATATACTTGGCTTCTTTTGTAGAAACAATTATTTTATCTTGCCTTGAACCTTTCCAGCTCATAACGTCTCCATTAAGGCAAAACACAAAACCCGATTGCGATCGAGAATCATCCTTATTGGTTTGGAAGCTTGTGTCAGTATAACCTTTTACACTTAGCTCTTCCTCACCTTCATACATAAGGAATGTATCCTTAGTTCTTCTTAAGTACTTAAGGATCTTTTTTACTGCAACCCAATGACCTTCATCAGGATACTTAGTATCGACTTGTCATACTTAATGCATATGATACATACGGGCGTGTACATAACATGACATACATGATAGATCCAATGGCTGAAGCATATGAAATCTTACTCATGCGATCTCTTTCTTGAGGCGTTGAAGGACACATTTCCATCGAGAGTGAAATACCATGTCTCATAGGTAAGAATTCTATTTAGATTATTTCATACTGAATTTTTTCAATACTTTATCTATGTATGTATTTTGACTTAGTCTTAGGAGTCGTTTTGATCTATCTCTATAGATCTTGGCCCCTAATTTGTAGGTTGCTTCACCTAAGTCTTTCATAGAAAAACATTTTCCTAACCAAGTCTTCACAGACTATATGTTAGGTATGTCATTTCCTATTATCAGTATGTCATCCACAAACATTACCAAGAATATGAAAGTGCTCCCACTAATTTTCTTGAAAAAACACATGGCTCATCTTCTTTTCTGATAAATCCAAACTCTTTTATTTCATCGTTAAAACGAAGATTCCAAATTCGAGAAGTTAGTTTTAATCTATAAATGGACATTTGTAGCTTGCATATTTTTTCCGGCATCTTTTGGATCGACAAAACCTTTAGTTTGTGTCATGTACACACCCTCATCTGGTTTTCCATAAAGAAAAACGTTTTTATCTTCCATTTGCCAAATCTCCTAATCAAAAAATACAGTTATCGCAAGTAAGATCCGAATGGATTTAAACATAGCAATATGTGAAAAGATTTCATCATAGTCCATACCATGAATTTGAAGAAGGCTCTTAGCGACTAACTGCCTTTTTTATGTTTGTACATTACCCTCCATGTCAAGTTTCCTTTTGAAAAACCACTTGCACCCTATTGACTTAACCCCTTCAGGTGGGTCAACCAAGGTCCAAACTTGGTTTTCTGACATGGAATCCATCTCGAATTCCATAGCCTCTAGCCATTTCTCAGAGTCTAGGCCCATCACTGCTTCTTGATAAGTCATAGGCTCATCTTGATCCATGAAGAGAACATCATCTTGCAATGTGACAAGAAATCCATATATCTCAGGCGCATTACATTCTCTCAAAGATCTTCGCAGTGGTTGTGTTTCCACAACTGTTGAATGTTTCTCAACAACTTGTGGAACTTGTTGTTGTTCAATCTCTTGTTCAATGATATGTGGTTGATCTTGAATTTCATTGAGTTCAATATTTCTCCCACTTTCATTTCGGTAAACAAATTATCTATCTAGGAAGATTCATGTTCGAGCAACAAACACTTTATTCTCGGTAGGATTGAAGAAATAATATCCTTTAGTTTCTTTAGGATAACCCACAAAATTACATTTATGAGATTTAGGTTCAAGCTTTGTAGACATCTTATGTTTAACATGAGCTTCGCATCCCCAAATTTTCATAAAAGACATACTAGGATGTTTCCAGTCCATAGCTCATATGATGTCTTTTGAATTGATTTAGATGAAACATGATTTAGTGTGAAAGCATCTATTTTTGCGTATGTCCCCAAAAAGAAACTAGAAGATCAGTGTTACTCGTCATTGATCGAACCATGTCTAACAGTGTTCGATTTCTTCTTTTCGAAAACTCCATTCCATTGTGGGGTACCAGGAGGTGTGAGACAATCCCACATTTCTTAAGAAGCTCACCAAACTTTAAGCTTAAGTATTCCCCTCTTCGATTTGATTGAGGAGCCTTAATGCCTTTTCCTAGTTGGTTTTGTACTTCATTTTAAAATTCCTTGAACTTTTCAAGAGCTTTAGATTTATGATGCTTTAGGTAAATGTACCCATATCTACTGAAGTCATATGTGAAAGTAATAAAGTATTGAAACCCTCATCTTGCTTGTGTATTCATTGGTCCACATACATCACTATGTATTAATCTCAATAAATCACTTGCTTGCTCACTTTCACCATTAAAAGGAGCTTTGGAGTTTTGAAAACAAATGAATCCAAAAATCCATTTTTATGGAGTTTTGAAATGCGTTTTTCACTTATGTGACCCAAGTGACAATGCCAAAGATAAGTTTGATTAGAGTCATTTGTTTTTAATCTTTTCATATTTATATTGTAAATTGAATTCTCTTGATCTAAAATATAGAGGTCATTTATTAATTATGTCACACCATAGAAAATATTATCGGGATAAAAGAACAACAATTATTCTTAATAATTATCTCAAAACCAATATTGTCTAAACAAAAAATTGAAATGATGTTTTATTCAAACTAGACACAAAATAACAATCCTCTAAACATAAATTAAGTCCAATAGGCAACGATAAAGTATATGTTCCTATAGCTAATGCAACAATTCTTGCTCCATTATCGACCCATAGGTCCAGCTCTCCATTTTCTCAGATTTTTACTTTTTTGTAGTCCTTATACAAATGTAAAATATGAGAAACACAACTAGTATCCAATACTCAAGAAGTAGGTGTTGATAAATTAATATCAATAACATAAATATCTAAGGCGGAGGCTCCGCTTTCATTTGCCTTCTTGAATTTTTCAAGATAAATGGGGCATTTCCTTGTACAATGACATGTCTCATTACAATGGAAACATTTTCCTTATAGTGACCAGTCAAGGTAGTTTACGTCGTTCAACTTGTCCTTCTCAAGGATCGATCGCAATGATAACAAAACTTGTATTTGCCACAATAAGTATACAACAATAAAATATGAATTTGAGTACGCTTACCATGTTTGTTTAGAAAATGAATTTATACTCTCACTACTTTTATTAAAATTAATAACCCTCAAACACCTTTTGTAAAGTTTTTTTAGTGGGCATGGATCCAAATTTCACATTCTCTTAAGTCAGCTTTGGCTTTTCTCTTAAGATGATGGTCTATTTAGGTAAGCAACACTTGCTAATTACATCTCATGCAACTTCTTTATTTGGTGAACAACTCTTGTTAATAATCATCTTATGATTATCCAAATAACTAACTTTTAGATTTTCTAATCATATTAGAGTAACCTAGTTAAGTCTTTAACCAATATTACAACCAACGAATATCACTTGCTTATTCTTCACGTTTGGCCAAGATAGATACATACACCTCGCTTTAGTAGAACCTACATTGTATCGATCTAGAGTTTAACGATGGTTAACATTGGGAAACAATAAAAGACTTAATATTTTATTGAGGGGTTTTGTGAATATTATCTCACCATTTCACATTTGATCTTATCAATTAACTAGCATGCATCTCATACATTCATTTTATCACATACATGAAAAGTAATAAATATGAATGCAATAGTTATATCCCATATCCTAAGGTGGCCCGTCCCAAGCCAATGGGAGAACCAAATTATTATAAGGATAAAAACACTTCTCAAACATCTTTTTATCGGCCATACTTCTGTTCCTCTAGCCCATGCTTCTTTGTATATATTACAATTTTAGAAACTCGTTTTACATACGAGGGGGTAAGAAGAGAAAAGAATTACAATAGAAGTAGAGAAAGGCACGACACACATATCGTATTTATAAAACCTTATAAATAAAACTAAATGAGTCCTTGGGCTATAACCATGCATTCAAAACACCATGCATATCATACATAATAATGACGCAATTTGTTATTAAGGTCTTACCAGATTGTTCCTATGCAAGGGTCAAGCCCTTTGCGGGGTTTCAGCGGGCCTACAGCTGCTGGCGGGGTTACCCCTGCCTGGTCAGCGGCGGGAATTTTTTTTAAGATTAGCATCTTAATTGATGTGTAAAAACCTCACGATTTGATAACTTTTATCAACATTATCACGTTTTTCAAGATTTTAAAATCCACAAGGTTTTTACTGGAACAACTCTTGTTACTTCGCCGCACGAAATTTACAAACTAATCATTAGTCTAATAAATAACTATAACACGCGTATGTTAACACTTAACATCTAAAACCATAAAACTCTATATTGAATATGTTAATAATTAACATATAATATTTCCAACCCTATCGACAATGATCCTGATGATTAACTCTTAATCATCAACCTTAGGAACATCTTTTAATTGGATTATCATATTAGCCCTAATTGAATATATTTGCTCGTACAAATATCATATATTCGCTAAATAAATCGAAAAATAACATGTATCTCATACAATTACATCACCCAAGTAATTAAAACCTGAATTCATATCATACAAGTGACTCTAATACCACTGTTGGGTCACGCTGGTACACCCTATGGTGCAGCGGAAAAATTATCTGGCGATTACCACCATAGATCTATGTACAAGGAGTGAATCGGGGTGAATAATGGTGAAGAATTATATGTTTAAAATCTGGAATTCTAAATTTGGAGGAGATAGATATTCAAACACGATTCCACGATGTCGATTCCTAAGCTGCAATGATAACACTCCGACCTCTACGTAGTTCACCCAGTTGAAACGAGCATATAAAAATTCTCTAAACCATTTAGAAGGGAATGTGTATATAAAAACTCTCTAAACTATTTAGATGGTTTTTCCCAAAAAATATTAATGAATGCTAGATCTCTCATGCCTTTATATAGCCTTTGAAATCCTAATTTAACTCATATTAGGATTCAATATATATATATATATATATATATATATAATTCCAATTCAACTTAATTAGGATTTCAATATATATATATATATATATATATTAAATATATATAATCCTAATTCAACTTAACTAGGATTTCAATATTTATATAGTAAATATCTATAATCTCAATTCAACTTAATTAGGATTTTAATATATATATATATATTGATTTAAACTGAATTATATTATTTATATATTAAAAGATTTATAATTACAATAATTATTTTTCTTTTAATATTTACCTAATAGTTAAATTATATATATATATATATCATATATATTAATTTAACTAAATTCATGTGCTACAAATTTGTACATATATAATTCATTTAATATATGCTTATTTCAACTGCGGGTGTGACCCTATAGGTTCATGTAACGTTAGTAGTAAATATTAGAACATTTCTAATATTACAAACAATGAGTGGCATCTAGCAATATGTTATTGTCACCTAAGTTACAAGAAAACATGATTCGACATAACTTTTTTGTGCTTAACTCTATTTATGTATTACATCCTTTTGTTATTTATATCTAGATTGGACACAAGTCATGGAAAAGTCACACTTTTATAGTCCTTCAAAAATTTCTTGATATCTTGAGTAAACTATTATAAACGAATAACTATGATATCTCATATCAACTTATTCGAGCATGTCCATGCATTCCTAGTCTCACTCAATTAAGTGGGCAACGATATTGCTCCTATTATGTATAAGGGACAAATCCTATCTTGATCAACCATATTCCACTACATAGATTGTGACATATCCAATATCAGTCTTTATAGTGTAGTCAGTTACGACACACATTTGACCGTATCAAAATATGTAACTCACGATGTTGAAATCAAGAATGCTGCTTTTAGCATGGGAGCCTTGAAGGCTCCTGTCTTAGATGGGTTTTCGGGAGTCTTTTACCACTCGTTTTGGGATATCATTAAGAAAGAACTCGAGGATATGATGTTGGAATTTTTCAAGTCTGGATCTCTAATTAGGGATATTAACAAAACTAACATTGTTCTTATCCCAAAATGAGCAATCCAAATGTGGTTAATAATTTTTGTCCAATCAGCTTGTGTAACTTCTCCTGCAAAGTCATTTCAAAGATCCTAGCATCTCTCATAAAAACTCTTCTCCCAAATATCATTCCCTTGATGCAGTCAGCGTTTGTGAATGGGAGACTAATACATGATAATATCATCATCGCCCATGAGGCTTTCTATACTATCAAAAGGAAGAGAGAGGGTTCAAGGAAGGTTATGGCACTTAATTTTGACCTTGAGAAAGCCCATTATAAAGTGGACTGGGGTGTTATTGAGAAGCTTATGTCCAAGATGGGTTTCAACCGATGGTGGATACATAGAGTTATGGAGTGTGTTTTGTCTCCCACATTCTCGCTTGTGATTAATGGTGAACGACGCAATGAGTTCTTGTCGAAAAGAGGCCTAAGACAAGGAGACCTTTTTTCTCCCTCCTTATTTCTATTGGTTTCAAATATCCTTTCATGGCTTATTGAGAAGGAACAAAGTAACCATAACTTTTCAGGTTTTCGTTTTAGAAGGAATTGCCCTACTATTAGCCACTTGATGTTTGTAGATGATTGTATTATTTTTACATAGGAAGACAAGGAGAATTGTGAATGTGTGAAGAAAATCATGCGTGATTTCCAGTTGGCTATAGGACAATCTGTGAATGTCTCTAAATTATCAATTTTTTCTCTCTTAACACGAGCCAAAATGCCATTCAATATCTCTCAAATGTACTCGGCTTTGGCTTAATGGAGAAAGGCAGCAAGTGGTCTCCCATCGATTTGGGGTCGAGGAAAAAGGAAGCCCTTAAGTTTATTCTCAAACGTGTTAGAAGGAAATTGAAGGGCTAAAAGTCAAATTTTCTGTCTCAGACCGACAAGGAAATCCTCATTAAGGCAACTGCAACAGCTATACCTTCTTATGTCATGCAATGTTTTCTTCTGCCTTCTATATTCTGTGATGATATTAATTATATCATAGGAAGATTCTGGTGGTGTGGCACAAATGATTCTAATAATGGTATTCACTGGATTAGCTGGAAAAAGCTTTGTAAATCACGTGATGAAGGTGGGGTTGGTTTTTGAGACCTTATAACTTTCAATAGATCTCTTGTGGCAAAACAAGAATGAAGGCTCCTCAAAAATCCTAATTCTTTGGTTGCTCGTATTTTTAAGGGAAAGTATTTTCCCATGGTAATTTCCTAACAATGACCAAGGCTTCAAATACATCATGGGCATGGATGAGCATAAAAGAAGGAATTGAGGTTATCAAGAAAGATTCTCTATGAAGAGTGGGCAATGGTGAGAGTATTGCTATTTGTCATGATCCTTGGATACTCAAAATGAAGAACTTTTTGGCCTCCTCATCTAGAACCGAAACACGTGTTGACTACTTTGCTTCACACTTAATTAAACCAGTGGAGCAAGAATGGAACATCGACAAACTGAAGGAGTCTTTCTCGATAGAGGAGATTGATAACATCATTTCTATTCCTATCGGAGGTCCTAATGTGAAGGACGAGTTGATATGGCAATCCTAGTGGCGATTATACAGTTAAGTCTGGTTACCACTTTCTTTCATTTTCTGATCATACCAACGACATGCCTAGTTCTAGTGACAACCCGAGATGTGATAACCGGCTTTAGCGTTCCATTTGGAAGATTGACATACCTCCTGAAATTAAGATTTTTCTTTGGAAAGCATGCATGTAACACCCCAATTTTGGGCTTGGAAGTTTAGGGTCTGAACCGGACCGGTCAGATTTTCGGTTCGAATATAAAAGGTGGTTTTAGGGAAAGCCTAGTTCGGGATGCTTTAAAAATATGGAAAAATATCTAAAAATCCTCTTTTAATATATATAAGAGAGTGGTGAAATAAATTTTACAAAATAAGGTTTGGAAGTGTGACATTTCGAAATAGTGACTAAAATGTAATTTTTGAAAATTTCATGACTATTTTGTAAGGATTGAAACTTTGAATCTTTAAGGAGCTAATTTACCCAAGGAATGATTTCTCCAGATTTTTCTTAATTTTAATGACTCATTTAATGTTTAATTAAATTAAAAGAAAAGAGGGAAACCATATTTTAGTTTTCATAACCAACTTTTGCTAGAATTTTCTCATTTCATTTTCTCTCAAAATTCCCTCAGCCAAACACATTTCCACAGCAGCATTTCTTTTGATTTTCACACCAAATGATGAGATTTCAATCCTCAAATGATTCCTAATCAATTCTACATCAAATCCTCTTTATTTGCTTATTGAATTTTCAAGGATTTTGGCTCTAATCAAGGAGAAATCCACATTTAGAGGTAAGGATGTCCTTCTCCTCTAAATACTCAATTCTTTACTGAAATTCCCAAGTTCTCAATCCTTAAATTAAGTTTTATAAAAGGTTTTAATGTTGTGATCTTGATTTTTGGCTTAAAACTCAAGATTTGGATTTAATCTTGAAGAAATTCGTGAGGAATGTTTGGGCTCTGTTTTGAGGTGTCTTTTTAATGTATTTTGGATGAATAATGATGTGTAATTGAGGTTTAATCAATGCATTCCTGAATAGGTTGATTTTTCCTAAGTTTTTACTTGTGAAAATGGAGGTTTTTGGGGTGATTTTGGTGTTCTGTTATAGCTGGAGGTATAAGGACGTGATCAGGTCCTTTTTGGATGTTAATTGATGTCTAAGAATGTTTAAAAGTGATGGATCTTGGCTGGGTAATGTTGTGGAAGTGTTTAGATGTGATTTCGGTTGTGTTTGGTAGCCGAAATGTGAGTTTTGGTGAGAGCAGCGAGTTTAGGTGTAATGGCTGAAGATTTTAATGCATGATGATGCATTAATCCTCTGCTTTGATGTGTTTAAAACAGGGGAGGCATCTTCGGATCCTTGTGTTGTTGATCCGGAGGCTTGATCGGCGTTTTGGCTAGCTTGCGAAACGGAATTGGTGAGTGAAGTTTGGTTTTCAGCTTTGAAACCAATGTTTGAAGGTTTGGGAGCTTAGTTTAAGTCTAAGCAACTTAACTAAGCTCAAGAGTAAGTTTTCGGAGAAACTCTCTCTTTGATGAACCATGAGATGGTTGGATGCAATGTGTTTAATTTGCATGTTTAAATTCTGTTTTGAAAGCATGTTTTTGCATGATTAATGCTGGTTTTGAAAGCCATGTGTTGAAGGATGCTCAAGGTAAGAGATCCTTGGTTTGACATTGATAAATGTGGTTTTGATGCATAGTGATGCATAATTGTTTAATGGCTTTGATTAATGCTTTAAAACAGTGGATTGATGATGGTAAATGATGTATATTGGCAAGTGAGGTGTTGGTTTAAAAGTACTTGAATCGGATATAGTTAGTCGGCTATAGGATTGGGTGCACCGTGAATAAAGTCGCCTTGGATGTTGAGGGGTTGTAATGGTACCGTAAAGTCCATCCAAGTACACTAACGAGATGTCTAAGATCATAATGGTGGTTAAAATGCTATGTGAGGATCTTGTGTTGTGTGTCCCGTGTTCTCGTTAGTGATGTTATACAACTACCAATGAGTGATGTGGAGGGGTTGTGATTGTACCGTTAAACTCCATCACGGGTGTTGAGGGGTTGTGATTGTACCGGTAAACTCCACCTTGTGTGTTTGGTAGTGTGTATGAAGCGTATGGGACAACGCTTGTAATCCGCGTATCCGATTGTGTTTTGTGTTGAAAAATGGTTATGGATTATCACTTGAAAGCCAATATGACATGTTGATGTAATGAAGCATGAGATGCTTGTTGTGTATGCATTGTTGCATGAGAAATGATGTTTATGAATTTAAAGGCCTTTGAAAGGTGTTTTATAAGTGCATTATTGTGTTGTTTCATTAGAGCTTGCCTCACTAAGCATTTGTGCTTACGCTCTCTCTCTTGAACCAATAATGCAGATAATTGAAGTGTTTGAGGGCAGCAAGGAGGCTAAGAATCCAAGGGAAGGACTAAGCTCATGTACGGTGACTATTTTACAACATTATTAGATTTTGATATTTGGCAATGGGAACCTAGGTTGTGTTTTTGGGAGATGTTTATGGACTCCCTAGTTGTGGCATGATGCCTTTGAAGTTTAAGACTTGTAAATGGCCATTTGGTTTTTGCTTTGATGATTTGATGTTTGGTTGGTTTTGAGTATTAGGCTGCATGCCAAAGGATTGAGGTTTTTCCTAATTGATGCCATGAATGTGTTTTAATGATGCAAATATGTTCCTTGAATGTATGATGACTTGTTGGCATGATTAGGGGGTCATAGGGTTGTGTTTGAGTGGTTAATTGTATGTTAAACCAGCAAAATCTGCATTTTCTGGGCAGTCCGTATCGGAACGAGCACTACCGTTTTGAAACAGGGGCCTGTAATAGCCTTTGTGTATTGAAACGGGTAGAGGCCGTTCCGAAACACTTTTGCCACTGCCAAGCCCTGTTTCGGAACGGGTTTCGAAACGAACCCGCGTTTCGGAACGGTCAACCCCCATTCTGAAACACTTGACCGTTGGGCACTGATTTGAATGGTTTATGGTTTGCAAGCTTTACATTTTAGTCTTGAATTTTGTATATGCAATTGCTTGAGTTTGGTATGTCCGTTTAAGGTGAAATTTGACAGGGAAGCATGTAGTATGATTAATTTGATATTGGTAACCTTGAAATTTGTTAAGTCCTTCATCTTTCCAGAATTTACATTTTGGTCCCTAAATTTGTATGTTGTGCAATTGAGTCCCTTGTTGCTTTCCGATGGCTGTGATTTTCAAGTATGTTTTTCTCAAAAGTACGCTTAGGGTTAACGAGCATTTATATAAGATTAAAAAGAAAAAAAGGGTCGTTAATCAAGGTTGACTTTCGGGTTGACTTTGGTTTTCCCCGTGTAATCTTTGTAGTTCGGGTCAACCGTCTTGGCCGGGCTAAGGGGGTTACATTTGGTGGTATCAGAGCTGAGTTCTCGAGTAAACGGGAATGGTTATGTGGATAATGTATGAATGCATGCATGATGTGACTTTTTGAATGAAAGTATGTTGTGTGAATTGTAAGTATGTTGCAATTGTGACGTATGTTGTGGTGAAGCATGTTAGAGGGACCCATTGTCATATCAAAACTAATGTAATGATTTGTTTTTATTTGAAAATGAGCTTGAGTACTTGGATTTCTTACCTTGCTGAGCCTGATTACATTTATTGCATTTGTGTTAGTGCATTGTTTAGTGAATGGGACCTCATAGGGAGACGAGGATTAACACGCGAGCTATGGCTCAGAATGAGATTGAGAATAATGCTGAAAATGTTGTGGATTTACCTCCTTCTCCTGGTGGTGGACCGCCCGGTGGTGGTGGTGCTGGAGGTGATGGAGCGGGTGTTGGTGCTGGTGTTGGGGTCGCTGGACCTGAAGCTGGGCAGGGGCAAGCTGCTCCTGACATGACAGTGTTGATACAGGCTATTGTTGGAGCCTTTCAGGCAGCAGTAGCTGGAGCTCATGGAGCTAGGCATCAGGGCGATGCTAATGTGAGACTACCTTTGGAACGTTTGCGCAGTCTGGGAGGGACTGAGTTCAGAGGTTTGTCTACTGAGGGTTCCGAATCTTGGTTGGAAAGTACCAAGAGGATTTTGGGACAGATGAACTGCAACGAGGTGCAGAAGCTAGGTTGTGTGGTATCGCTGTTGCATGATGATGTGTATACTTGGTGGACAACCACTGTCTCCGAAATGGAGGAAGCTGATGTAACTTGGACGTTCTTTCTGAACGCGTTCAAGAGGAAGTATCTGGGTGTGCGATACTTGGATGAAAAGAAAAGAGAGTTCATGTCTCTTACTCGAGGGAGCATGACGGTGGCTGAGTACGAGGTTCAGTTTGTTCGTCTCAGTCAATACGCACCTGAGCTTATTCCTGATGAGCGGGAAAGGTGTGAGCGTTTTCGGTATGGGTTGGTGACGGATGTAAAGACCTTTATGCTTGCCGCTGAGTATACTGACTTTGATGTGCTGGTTAGTAGAGCGAAGGATATTGAGCTGAATCTGAGTTTATCCTCTAGGAGTGTTGGTTCTAGCGCGGGCAAGAGAGCGGTTGAGTATAGTTCCGGTGGTGGACGGAACAAGGGAGGATGTGATAGGAGGTATCAGTCTTCGGCTAGGCGTGGTGGTGGAGGGCAAGGTGCGCCTGTTTAGGGAGACAGGGCGAGAGCTGATCAGAATACATGCTGGGCGTGTGGATCGCGTGGTCATTTGAGGCGTGATTGTCCTCGGGCAGCGAGAGAGGTGCAAGCTCCTGTTGTTGTAGCTGGTAATTCGTGCTGGAATTGTGGTTCGGCAGACCACATGAGGAGAGAGTGTCCTTTGTTGGCCGGTGGTGGTCAGGGACGTGCTCCTGGAGTTGTTTTACCACAGAGAGGTCGTGTGCGCGGTCGTGGTAACTTCTAGCGCAGAGAGGATGGTGGAAGGAATGTGGCTCATGTGGTGGCTGTTTAGCCTGAGGGTGGTGGCCAGGCTCGAGTGTATGCCCAGCGGGAGGGGAGGAATGACACGGATGTGATCACATGTACCTTCACTTTGCAATCCTTGTCATTACTTTCCTTGATTGATTATGGATCCACACACTCATACATATTGCGTGAACATGCTCAATTGCTTGGTTTACCTGTTGAGTCTTTGGATGTTGGTATGCGTGTAACTAGTTCCTTTGGTGAGACTGTTGTGACACGAAAGTTGTATAGAAGGTGTCCCTTGGTTGTGCAAAACCATGTTTTCCATGTTGATCTCATGGAATTGCCTTTCTATGGTTTCGATGTAATCCTTGGTATGGATTGGCTTGTTGAACATCGAGCTGTAGTGGATTTTGAGAATAAGCGAGTTTCGTTGAAGCTTGCGGATGATTATGAGGTAGTGGTGGTTGGTGAGAATGTGAAGTTTCTTGCCAATGTGGTGTCTACATTAGAGGCGAGCCGAATGCTGAGGCAAGGTTGTGAAGCCTACCTAGCCTTTGTGATGAATCCTAGCTCTAAGGAGTTGCGAGTGCAAGATATCAAGACTGTGCGAGAGTTTCCTGGTGTGTTTCCGGAGGATTTGCCTGGATTGCCTCCTAATCGTGAAGTGGAGTTTGGAATTGAGCTGTGTGAAAACACAACTCCAGTGTCCATTACTCCTTATCGTATGGCACCTAAAGAGTTGAAGGAGCTGAAGACGCAACTTCAGGAGTTGCTTGATCGTGGTTTCATTCAGCCGAGTGTGTCACCTTGGGGTGCACCGGTCTTGTTTGTGAAGAAAAAGGATGGCACTATGAGAATGTGCATCGATTACCGTCAGCTTAACAAGTTGACTATCAAGAATCGGTATCCATTGCCGAGGATTGATGATCTTTTTTTATCAATTTCGGGGAGTGGTTGTGTTCTCTAAAATTTACTTAAGGTCAGGGTATTACCAGTTGAAGGTGAAGGATGTGGATGTGCCAAAAACAGCCTTCAGAATGAGGTATGGGCATTATGAGTTTCTTATGATGCCATTTGGTTTGACGAATGCTCATGCAGCTTTTATGGACATGATGAATAGAGTGTTCCATGAATACTTGGATAAATTTGTTGTGGTGTTCATTGATGATATTCTCGTGTACTCTCGTACTGAGGAGGAGCATGAAGGGCATTTGAGGATTGTGTTGCAGGCTTTGTTGGAGAATCAGCTTTATGCTAAGCTGAGCAAGTGTGAGTTCTGGCTCAGGGAAGTTGTGTTCCTTGGTCATGTGGTTTCTGCTGAGGGGATTCGTGTTGATCCTCAGAAGATTGAGGCAGTGATGAATTGGAAGCCTCCTAAGTCTGTTCATGAAGTCCGTAGTTTCCTTGGTTTGGGTTTAGGGATACTATCGGAGGTTCGTGGATGGATTTTCGAAGATTGCTGCACCCTTGACGAAGTTGTTGCAAAAGGATGTTAAGTATGAGTGGACGGAAGCGAGACAACAGGCTTTTAAGAAGCTTAAGGCAGCTTTGACGCAAGCTCCTATCATGGTTCAGCCTGAATCAGGGAAAGAGTTTGTGGTGTATAGTGACGCATCCTACGTTGGTTTGGGGTGTGTGTTGATGCAAGAGGGTAAGGTGGTGGCTTATGCATCACGACAGTTGAAGGTGCATGAGCGCAATTATCCTACGCATGACATTGATTTAGCTGCGGTGGTTTTTGCCTTGAAAATTTGGAGACAATACCTGTATGGTGAGAAGTGTACTGTGTACACTGATCACAAGATTTTGAAGTATCTGATGTCTCAGAAAGAGTTGAATCTTAGGCAACGACGTTGGGTGGAGTTGCTTAAGGATTACGATTTGACAATCGAGTACCATCCGGGTAAAGCTAATGTTGTAGCGGATGCCTTGAGTAGGAAGGTGGCAGTGGAGTTGAGGGCTATGTTTGCCAGCTTGAGCATTTCACGAGATGGCGGTCTGGTGGCTGAATTGCAAGTGAAACCATCCTTGGTTTAGTTGATAAAGGATAAGCAACTGTTTGATGATTCCTTGGTGCCGCATGTTCAGGATATTGCTGAGGATAGGCCATCGGATTTCTGCTTTAATGATGATGGGGTTTTATGTTTTGGGAGTCGGATAGTAGTGCCCAATGATGCTGATTTGAGGCGTGCTATTCTGACTGAAGCTCATAGTAGTCCTTTTGCTATGCACCCTAGTAGTACTAAGATGTATCGTGATCTTCGGGATGAGTATTATTGGGTGGGTTTAAAGAAAGATGTTGCTGAGTATGTGAGCAAGTGCATGGTTTGACAGCGAGTTAAGGCTGAGCATCAGTTTCCTTCATGGTTGTTGCAACCGTTGAGGATTCCTGAGTGGAAGTGGGAAAGGATTACCATGGACTTTGTATATGGTTTGCCTTTGTCGCCATCGAAGAAGAATTCGGTGTGGGTGATTGTGGATCGCCTTACGAAGTGTGCGCATTTCTTACCTGTGCATACTACGTACACTTTGGACAGGCTTGCAGAGCTGTACATTGCTGAGATTGTGCGGCTGCATGGCGTGCCAAAGTCTATAGTGTCGGATCGAGATCCGAGGTTTACATCGCGTTTCTGGGAGTGTTTACATCAGGCTTTGGGTACACGGTTGAATTTCAGTACTTCTTATCATCCACAGTCGGATGGACAGTCTGAGCGTGTTATCCAGGTGCTGGAGGATATGTTGAGGTGCTGTGTGATTCAGTTTCAGAGTTCTTGGGAGAAGCATTTGCCTTTGGTGGAGTTTGCTTATAACAATAGCTACCAGACGAGTATTCAAATGGCACCTTATGAAGCCTTGTACGGGAGGAAGTGCAGAACTCCTCTTTGTTGGGCTGAAACAGGTCAGAAGTTGGTTTCGATGCCAGCTTTGTTGAAAGGAACCACCGAGAAGGTGAAGCTCATTTGTGAGCGATTGAAGGCAGCTTTTGATCGACAGAAGTCTTACGCGGATTTAAATCGTAAGGAGATTGAGTTTGCGGTAGGTGACCGTGTGTTTTTGAAAGTTTCGCCTTGGAAAAAGGTGATGAGGTTTGGCCGAAAGGGTAAGTTGAGCCCTAGGTACATTGGACCATACGAGGTGATTGAGCGTGTGGGTCCTGTTGCGTACAAGTTGAGATTGCCACGAGAGTTGGAAAAGATTCATGATGTGTTTCATGTTTCTATGCTTCGGAGGTATAGATCGGATCCTTCGCATGTTATGCATGTGGAGGAAGTGGAGTTGAATCCGGACTTGACTTATGATGAGGAACCGGTGGAGGTTTTGGATTCAGATAGTAAAGTTCTTCGAGGCAAGACCATTGACTTGGTAAAGGTGTTGTGGAAGCATCGTGGTGCTGAGGAAGCCACGTGGGAAAGAAAGGATGACATGGAGAAGCAGTTTCCATACCTTTTTCCTCCAGGTAAATTTCGAGGACGAAATTTCTTAAGGGGGGAGAGTTGTAAGACCCCAATTTTGGGCTTGGAAGTTTAGGGTCTGAACCGGACCGGTCAGATTTTCGGTTCGAATATAAAAGGTGGTTTTAGGGAAAGCCTAGTTCGGGATGCTTTAAAAATATGGAAAATATCTAAAAATCCTCTTTTAATATATATAAGAGAGTGGTGAAATCAATTTTACAAAATAAGGTTTGGAAGTGTGACATTTCAAAATAGTGACTAAAATGTAATTTTTGAAAAGTTCATGATTGTTTTGTAAGGATTGAAACTTTGAATCTTTAAGGAGCTAATTTACCCAAGGAAAGATTTCTCCAGATTTTTCTTAATTTTAATGACTCATTTAATGTTTAATTAAATTAAAAGAAAAGAGGGAAACCATATTTTAGTTTTCATAACCAACTTTTGCTAGAATTTTCTCATTTCATTTTCTCTCAAAATTCCCTCAGCCAAACACATTTCCAAAGCAGCATTTCTTTTGATTTTCACACCAAATGATGAGATTTCAATCCTCAAATGATTCCTAATCAATTCTACATCAAATCCTCTTCATTTGCTTATTGAATTTTCAAGGATTTTGGCTCTAATCAAGGAGAAATCCACATTTAGAGGTAAGGATGTCCTTCTCCTCTAAATACTCAGTTCTTTACTGAAATTTCCAAGTTCTCAATCCTTAAATTAAGTTTTATTAAAGGTTTTAATGTTGTGATCTTGATTTTTGGCTTAAAACTCAAGATTTGGATTTAATCTTGAAGAAATTCGTGAGGAATGTTTGGGCTCTGTTTTGAGGTGTCTTTTTAATGTATTTTGGATGAATAATGATGTGTAATTGAGGTTTAATCAAAGCATTCCCAAATAGGTTGATTTTTCCTAAGTTTTTACTTGTGAAAATGGAGGTTTTTAGGGTGATTTTGGTGTTCTGTTATAGCTGGAGGTATAAGGACGTGATTAGGTCCTTTTTGGATGTTAATTGATGTCTAAGAATGTTTAGAAGTGATGGATCTTGGCTGGGTAATGTTGTGGAAGTGTTTAGATGTGATTTCGGTTGTGTTTGGTAGCTGAAATGTGAGTTTTGGTGAGAGCAGCGAGTTTAGGTGTAATGGCTGAAGATTTTAATGCATGATGATGCATTAATCCTCTGCTTTGATGTGTTTAAAATAGGGGAGGCATCTTCGGATCCTTGTGTTGTTGATCCGGAGGCTTGATCGGTGTTTTGGCTAGCTTGCGAAACGGAATTGGTGAGTGAAGTTTGGTTTTCAGCTTTGAAACCAATGTTTGAAGGTTTGGGAGCATAGTTTAAGTCTAAGCAACTTAACTAAGCTCAAGAGTAAGTTTTCGGAGAAACTCTCTCTTTGATGAACCATGAGATGGTTGGATGCAATGTGTTTAATTTGCATGTTTAAATTCTGTTTTGAAAGCATGTTTTAGCATGATTAATGCTGGTTTTGAAAGCCATGTGTTGAAGGATGCTCAAGGTAAGAGATCATTGGTTTGACATTGATAAATGTGGTTTTGATGCATAGTGATGCATGATTGTTTAATGGCTTTGATTAATGCTTTAAAACAATAGATTGATGATGGTAAATGATGTATATTGGCAAGTGATGTGTTGGTTTAAAAGTACTTGAATCGGATATAGTTAGCCGGCTATAGGATTGGGTGCACCGTGAATAAAGTCGCCTTGGATGTTGAGGGGTTGTAATGGTACCGTAAACTCCATCCAAGTACACTAACGAGATGTCTAAGATCATAATGGTGGTTAAAATGCCATGTGAGGATCTTGTGTTGTGTGTCCCGTGTTCTCGTTAGTGATGTTATACAACTACCAATGAGTGATGTGGAGGGGTTGTGATTGTACCGTTAAACTCCATCACAGGTGTTGAGGGGTTGTGATTGTACCGATAAACTCCACCTTGTGTGTTTGGTAGTGTGTATGAAGCGTATGGGACAATGCTTGTAATCCGCGTATCTGATTGTGTTTTGTGTTGAAAAATGGTTATGGATTATCACTTGAAAGCCAATATGACATGTTGATGTAATGAAGCATGAGATGCTTGTTGTGTATGCATTGTTGCATGAGAAATGATGTTTATGAATTTAAAGGCCTTTGAAAGGTGTTTTATAAGTGCATTATTGTGTTGTTTCATTAGAGCTTGCCTCACTAAGCATTTGTGCTTACGCTCTCTCTCTTGAACTAATAATGCAGATAATTGAGGTGTTTGAGGGCAGCAAGGAGGCTAAGAATCCAAGGGAAGGACTAAGCTCATGTACAATTACTATTTTACAACATTATTAGATTTTGATATTTGGCAATGGGAACCTAGGTTGTGTTTTTGGGAGATGTTTATGGACTCCCTAGTTGTGGCATGATGCCTTTGAAGTTTAAGACATGTAAATGGCCATTTGGTGTTTGCTTTGATGATTTGATGTTTGGTTGGTTTTGAGTATTAGGTTGCATGCCAAAGGATTGAGGTTTTTCCTAATTGATGCCATGAATGTGTTTTAATGATGCAAATATGTTCCTTGAATGTATGATGACTTGTTGGCATGATTAGGGGGTCATAGGGATGTGTTTGAGTGGTTAATTGTATGTTAAACCAGTAAAATCTGCATTTTCTGGGCAGTCCGTATCGGAACGGGCACTACCGTTTCGAAACAGGGGCCTGTAATAGCCTTTGTGTATCGAAACGGGTAGAGGTCGTTCCGAAACACTTTTTCCACTGCCAAGCCCTGTTTCGGAACAGGTTTCGAAACGAGCCCGCGTTTCGGAACGGTCAACCCCCGTTCCGAAACACTTGACCGTTGGGCACTGATTTGAATGGTTTATAGTTTGCAAGCTTTACATTTTAGTCCTAAATTTTGTATATGCAATTGCTTGAGTTTGGTATGTCCGTTTAAGGTGAAATTTGACAGGGAAGCATGTAATATGATTAATTTGATATTGGTTACCTTGAAATTGGTTAACTCCTTCATCTTTCCAGAATTTACATTTTGGTCCCTAAATTTGTATGTTCTGCAATTGAGTCCCTTGTTGCTTTCCGATGGCTGTGATTTTCAAGTATGTTTTTCTCAAAAGTACGCTTAGGTTTAACGAGCATTTAGACAAGATTAAAAAGAAAAAAAAGGTTGTTAATCAAGGTTGACTTTGGTTTTCCCCGTGTAATCTTCGTAGTTCGGGTCAACCGTCTAGGCCGGACTAAGGGGGTTACAATGCCACAACGCTTTGGCGTCAAAAAGCAATTTACAAGCTCGTTTTAAATCTAGTTTAGCCGAGTGTTATCGATGTGGAGATTCTTTCGAGAGCATTGAACACATTCTCTTCCTCCGCCCCCTTGCACAAGCAATTTGGTGAGCTTCTAGATTCAATTACTGTCCAAATATTATTGGCTTCCCAGGTTTTTGTAAATGGTGGTTCAAGCTTTCTGTATTATCTTCTAAGGGTACCTTTGGTGATGCCTGAAGTTGATTGCTTTTCTTTGTAGGCATATTTGGAAGTCGAGAAATGATTTTTTTCCAAGCTGCTCCCTTCTCTCCAGTTGATGTGCAGCTCCATGTTGAGGCTTCCTTTTTTGAATTCTTATCTACTCGAGTATGTCATGACCGATCACACGAGTTGCCTCCCCCTTCTTCACCTCGATGGACTCCTCCTTCTCTTTAATTTATCAAAATTAACTACAATGCTTCTTTTGATTTCATATCTGTGGAAGCGTCTGCTGCTGCAATTTTTTGCGATGAAGAAGGACGGGTTGTTAGTGGTTCAACAAAAGTCTTTCGTGCTCCTTCTACAGGTTCGAGCGAAGCTAACGCAGTCCGTTTGGGGGCTCACTCTGCTTTTGTTGCTAGATTGAGACACATAGTTATCGAATCAAATAACACGAGTCTTATGTCTATGTTATGTTCTAAATTCCTTTCTTCATGAGATTCGACAACCATGAAGAGTGACATTCTTGAATTGTCCTCTTCTTTCACTGTATGTTCTTTCTCCTTTGTGAAAAGAATATATAATCGAGCTGCCGATTAAGTAGCAAAAGCTGTACGCTCCAATTCGTGCCCCCATGACTGGGTTTTTGCTATCCCCTTTGGACTCCTGTCCTTGCTGTAATTTTTCTCTTTAATTGAAGTTTGTTTTATGTAAAAAAAAAATCATATAAAACACACCTATAAAGGGTAAAATTAGGGGATTATGGGTAATTGAAATTTTAATTAGGGGAATAAGGATGTTTGGAAGATTTTTAGGGGAATAGGGTAGTTTCCCTAAGAATTTGGAAAATAAACCGGTTTCTACAGGACCTTGCCATATGCACATGGCGAGGTCCACTTTTTATACATGCTTGACTCTCTACATCGGCTCCCTACACTGAGCGTGCACCCAATTTGCACGCTGATTGGAATGAGTTGGTAGGACCTTGCCATGTGCATACAGCGAGATCATGTAGAAACTGACCTATTTCCCAAATTCTTGGAGAAACTGGCCGATAACCCTAATTTTAATTTCCATTAGGATTATTATCCTAATTTTGCCCCTATAAAAGGGATAATCCTAAATTTAATTATTATATATAAATAATTAATATAAAAGTATTTTTTTTCGTCGTAACATAATTATTATCGAGTGAGAACACAAACCAAGGTTCCGTGATTAGTGAGTTTTACTGTAATGTAGTACTCCATTATTGTTTCTCTTTTTCTCTGCCAAAACAGAGCTCATCTCCTCGCAACCCTTATTTAACGCTGCCGCCGGCGTCGGTGGCGTCGCCGCTTCAGTCCTCTATTCCTTTTTCGATAGCCGCAATGGACGCACAAAAGTACTTATGGGAAGGGGCAATTCCTCTTCAGATCCATCTCCACGAATCTCAAGTCACCGCTCTGCCGCCTCCTCCTCCTGCCCTGGTCAACTCATTTTGTTTTCTTTCTCTCTCTCTTTCCTCTTTCTACCTTTGCTTTGCTAATTCTAAACCATTTCAGATCTTAGCTCCGCGGATCGGATATCTGCCGCTCTTAGCGCCTTTGATTAAGCCTTATTTTAGCAGCACACTTCCTCCCGGGGTTGATACCATTTGGTTCGATTACAATGGCCTCCCTCTCAAATGGTCCTTCTTTCTCTAAACCTAGTTGCTTTGAATTTTGTTTTTTATTGTTTAATTCTTCAAATATATTTGAAACCTGAAATTCGAAATCTGTTCTTGTTGTAGGTACATACCAACTGGAGTTCTTTTCGATCTTCTGTGCCCCGAGCCTGAAAGGCCTTGGAACATCACTGTAGGTTCCCTTTAACTACTGTTTTATGATAATATAGATTAGTGACTGCTTTTATGTTCTAGGTTGCCTGGGAATATATTGTCCTTCTAGATCAATGCTGAATCATTGTTTCTTTACCTACTAAATACAAGGATTATTGAACTACTCGTTTTTCGAACTTTGATGCATGGTTTAAACCTACCCCAAAATAATCAACCTTAAGAAAGGGATAGGGGGAGATTGAAGAGATGGAAGAATTTTTATCCGCGGGTAATTTATAGGAACGAAATGTTTTGTAGGATATAGGTTCTTATGTGTAATGTATTTCATACTTTTATCCCATTAACTAATTATCAAGTTGAAGGTTTTAATCTTTCTGACTACAGGTCCATTTTAGAGGATATCCTGGAAATGTATTGATACCGTGTGAAGGTGAAGATTCTGTGAAGTGGAGCTTTATAAACTCATTAAAAGAGGTTAGTACAGATGTCCTTGAAATTGATAACGCTGTTTTCATGGGAAATTCACTGGTACTAATGGTCAAAATGCTAACAATTCTACAAGGTATTATACTGTTGTAGATGCACAATTTTCTTCTCATGCATTGCTTTGTATAGTTGAAAATAAAAAGGAAGAAAATATAATTTATGACATTTTATCATCATATCCTTTGTAAGCTAAGATAAAAGGCAAGTCATTCTGGCATCTTTTGAGATTCTAGAGTTTGGCACTTTTTGTTATATTTTTAAGATACCTTTTTTGGTTATTTTGTAAGATGCTTATTTGATTTTTTTTCTTTTACCGTAAAAGAAGTACAGAACAAAGTAAATCAAAATCCCTTAAATGCTGGATGTTGATGTTTCTCACAATGCTTACTTTCACACTCTTTTAATTTGGAATATCTTGATTGTGCATACTGCATATGCATAGCCACTTAGTTGTTTTTGTTTACCCCTCTCAGATTTGTCTCTATTTGTAACAAATCTTCATTTGAATTGGATAATTAAAATATGTTTCATCACTGTTCATCTGTAACAGTGTTCTATTATGCCAACAGGCGGCGTACATAATGAATGGAAATTGCAAGAATGTTATGAACATGTCTCAGTCTGATCAGTTGGAGCTTTGGAATTCTGTCATGAATGGTATGTATGTTCATTGATCTGGACTCAATACTATTGTTTGTTTCTTTCGGTCTTTTATCAGTTTTTGTAGGAAATTTCTGTTATATTAGTTATAATATAAAGCAGTCCAGGGTTAAGGTGGTGTTAGTTATAAATATATATTTACAGCCCCAATTTGTGTCTAAAGCAATTTTTTTGCCATGTTTGAGCCTTGATTTGGCTTCTCATTAATCTATGATCTAGTATGGATCAACATAGTTCTGTCATGCGTTAAAACTTTCTTCTAGGATGCTAAAAAACACTTCGATACTTTAGTTACTTCAGGTAGCTTCATTGGGGGCATGTTGAGGAATGCAGTAAGCCAAATTCTTTCCAGCTGGATAACTTTGATTACTTTTGAGTAGCTTGTTTTGGCCTGTTGAGTAATCAGTGATTAATCCACTTACATTGGTCATTGTTTGATCATGATTAATGGGATGAATTCCTGGGCGAGTTGGATATAAAATGACCCTACTTCTAGCAATTTTCACAAATTATGGCTTTCAACACTTGAGTTCTTCTGTCAGCTTACGCTCTTTTTGAATTAGCCAATTTCATATTTCTTGCAGCCAACAAATGCACCTGCCCTTCCTATTTTGTTCTTAGACATAGTCTCGATTTGTCAAAGGTTACACTTTAATGGTTACTATAAACTTATGTTTTGTTGAATTCACATACATTATACATTTTAAAATATGGGAAAAATCTAATTTTCATTTTGCTTCTCCTGGTCATGGAGTGGAAAACCTGTCTCCCTTTCCTGCCTGCTGGTATATAATTCCCATTCATTCTTCTATTTTGTTGCTTTAATGAATATTGTCCTAACCTTTTCGAATTTCCACCAGCAGCCCTTCTCCAATTTTTGTTGATGTGGGAGAAAGAAATTATTGGATGTTTCAAGTACATTCAAATTCAATTGTGTAAATGATGATTTGTTGAGAAAATAAATAATAAAATATTTCAAGTTTATGTCTTCCATATAAACTATTCATTACTTGTGGGTTTTAAGATTTAGTATCATTTTCTGCATGCAACGAGAAAGAAAGTTTCAAAAGAAAATTCAGGAGCTGATATTATGATTCAAGTATTATGATAGCTTATACTAGATTAAATAAGGAATTAAATCTCCAGATTGAGAGCAGCAATAGAGACTAATAAAATTTCATCCAGGTGGTTAGTCATCTGGTTTCTAAGGGAATAAAAAGATGTTTTTCTTGAAAGTTGTTTCCAATGGCTGAATTGACTTTAATTTCATAAATAGGAGTACTTGATATATCAAAATAAGCTTAATAATAATAACTAGACAAGCCATATACTTGCCTGAGACTGTGGCAAACAAATTTGCAATTTCTTTCAGCCTTATTTTGCGGTTCTCTCGAACTCTCAACTCTTCTTGATTTGGATTTTTATCCAATCTTATCTAGGAATTTGAGTTTTTACTCCATCTCAAATGAAAATGGCATCCATAGTTGGAGAAATGTTCCAACTTATCTAAAGAAATTTAATTTCTTTTGTAGCATCACCGTTCAAATTCTTTAATATGTGTGTACAGTGATCATTCTAGTTCAAATAAATAAAAATTACAAATTTCGGGATATCTGGAAAAAGAAAAATGGATGTGCAATATGCAATGGAGAGGGTTAAATGTTTGAATCATAATAATTGATATAGGATCTGCTGTATTTTCTTCTGGTCCTGCAAAACATGGTAGTACTGATTGTACAAAAACAATGCAAATATGCATGTCTAGCTTCATTATGTGTCAATTCTTTCTTCCTCCTCACTCCCCCCCCCCCCCCCCCCCCCCCCCAAAAAAAAAAAAAAACAATTTCCATTAATAAGTTCTCAATGTTCCAAGTTTGACTCTTAAAATTGGGTTCTGACAGGTAATTTGGAAGCCTACCGACGAGTCTCATCTAAGCTTAAACTTGCAACAGTTGACGAGTATACAAGTTTGTGCTTGCCAAAATCTCAACAATCCCTTGGAGAAACCGATTTGACCAATCAAGTGAAGACAGGTTTGCATGTTTGTTATTATGCTGAAAGACAACACATGAATTGCATTAAGTCAAGTTATTGGGTTCTCATGTGTTTCATAACAAATGCAGAATAATTTAATGCTCTGGGTTGTGTAATTCTAGCAATCAAGTGATTTGCTATTATGCTGAAAGACAAGACACATGAATTGCATTAAGTCAAGTTATTGGGTTCTCATGTGTTTCATAACAAATGCGGAATATTTTAATGCTTTGGGTTGTGTAATTCTAGCAAATCTAAGAATTACCAGAGTGTCCTAAACACTTCAGGTAGTAGGAAAATAGAAAATAAATATTATAAACTCTAATCTAAAGAATCATAAATTGAGACTTAATGACATCTTGTTTAAGATCAGTTTTTATTGGTCCTTTGTCACATAAACCCCAGAATATTCTTGACAGTTCCGTTATCTGCCTATTTCCAATGTGTCTATTGCACCTTTTCTCGAGTGTGCCCTGTACTTGACATATGATGATCATAATCTTTGAATGTTTATGTTGACAGTCTTCTATTCTATCCTTACAAGTAAGAAATCATAATTAGCAACTTAGCAAACCAAACTATTAGAAAGCATGTGTGAATCAGATTCAGTCATCTGTGTAGTTTGACAACTTATCATTCAGTTGCTGAATCCTACAGACTGCTATCAAAATATTGTGAAGTAACTTGTTTTTATATAATCCATCTGAAATAGAAAATTGCTGTCAGTACTCAATCCAAATTATTTTTCATGTTAATGCATGTCATGTACCTAGTTAAGTGCAGATGTTTAAAGAAAAACAATTCATGTTACATTTACATTTGGTTGGAATGTCACTTTTAATGTACATCTTTTCATCATCCTTAAATTTATTTGTTTTTAATTGTTGGTGAGCTCTTGTTAGGAAGAGTTCCAGTTAGATTGTATGTTTTGAGCGTAAGAGAGCACTTTGATGATTTGGACGAGATGCCCCGAGTTGATAGTTGGGAGAAGATCTCTTACATAAACCGACCAGTTGAGATCCGCAAAGAAGGTAAGCAAACATGTGAACTGGCAGCTATTGCATGCAGAGTGTGGTGAAATGAATCAGTTGCATATAACCATCTTCTTTATTTCAAATGTAGTATATGGACACCGTAAATTTGTTTCTCTTCCATTCATTCCTTTGTGAATGCATTTTTTTCTCTGGGCGATCTGCGTTGATTGCGTTTTACGCTACCTGTATTGCTTTTCCTGTGCAGATAAATGCTTCACTTTACATGATGCTTTGAAAACCCTTCTGCCAGAATTATTTTCGGATGAATCCTTAACGGATGTAAAATTAAGTGGAGTAGATTTTGAGGATGCAGTTAGAAATCCCAATGAAGAAGTGAGCAGTGATAAAGTAGCGGGAGACCAGGGACAAAATGCATATAAACAAGCAGAGGCTGGCCACATTTCCAGTAGTGCTGAAATCAAGCTTATCCGAATTCAGGGTATTGAGCCGAAGCTAGAGATACCTTTTTCTTGGGTGGCAAACAATTTAATAAATCCGGACTATTTCCTTCACATCTGTGTCTATGTCGAAGTTGGCCGATAAAATCCCACAAACATTTGGATACGTTTTCCGTTTGTGACGAGGGACGTTAGATTCATTTAAACTGTGAATATGTTGATTACATGTGTCTTGGCTAGAAAAGGAAGGTACTGTGTTGCGTATAGGTAACCACGAACCGAGCTAGAATAGGTTTGGCATGGGCCCAGTTTGATCACTTGATTGTTGTTTTTATAGAAATTAGCACATGTTTGATTTGCTAGAAGAATATGTTTAATTGGGTTGTTTTGGGAGAGCAATTGAATTACCTTGTTGAGACGGTGGGGTTGAAATTACTTAATTAAATTCATTTATAACTAATTGTATGAGCATTTTAGCATTTTGCTTCGGCATTACTGATAGGTGTTTATTTTAGCACGTAAAGCATGGGATGACAATGGATCATATTTGAATTATACTCACTCGTTGCCTTTTCACAGAAAAAGTTTTGGTAAAAGATATGATGTAAAACAGTTCAAATGATAATTTTATCAGTAAAAAAAGTTTTTTATTTTTTAGAAAACTAAAACAAATGTTAAAAAGGGAAATATGAGTTTATATAGTTATTGATTCTTTTAAGGTGAGACATTTTAAACATAAAAGGAGAAAAAGAGTAAGTTTTAGTATGAACGAAGAGGTGGTTCCTAGGAGAGATGGAGCCTGAAAATGTGTATGAGTTTGTGGTGATGTTTAAAGACAAATTAAGAGATGGCTTTTGTTTCTTTCAGCGTTTTGGGCTTTTGTTTGGGGAAATTGGTGGTCGTTTCACTTCCTGACGGTTTACGGCTCTTACTTCGGTGTCTTTGGCTTTTGTTTCTCTGATTTTTTCGTCCGCATAGCTCTTCTTTTGGCTTTTGTTTGTTGTTTCAGTGGCAGACTTGTCAAGAAAGGGATGCTCTCTCTAGCCATGTTGGATGTCATGCTTCTGCCTTTTCGTCCGCCCGGCTCTTTGGAACACCTGTCGAACTTCTCGACCGCCAAGGACTTACCGTTTGGCTCTCGCTTCCGCCACCATCAGCCCTGACTTTTCTGTTGGGATTAGGATTGTCAGAGTTTCTACGAGCTTGTTTGCCCGTTTTCTGCTTTGGGCCCGAATGTCCTGTTGTGCTTCCGGCCCTTTGGCTCTGATGATTGTACTTGATGCATGATTCTATGATAACTCCATTTCAAAAAAAAAAAAAAAAGGGACAAATTAAGACATCCAAAGGCCAAAAAGCAATTGTGCTAATGAAGAAATATTGTCAAAAGGCAGAATACAACCAGCATTAAAAACATTCACCGTAATTCGACCAACTCTTCCCTAGTTATAAATCTGAGAATATTATATATTTTTGAACTCACGTCCTCTTATATGTTGTAATAACAACGGTTGAGTTAGAACCCTTTTAACAATAATTATGACTCTTATAGGTTAAGATGTGCTACAAGTCCTCTCACTCTATATACTTACGGAATTTAGTTCTACTTTTATTTCAGGAATTTAATCCCTCTACTTTTCAGATTTCAAATTCAAAGTCCAATTGTTAATCATTAAAATTATCATTTTGAAATAAAGAAAAAATTGACTTGGAAACCATATAACAAAAAAATGGCATTGTAATGGATCTTAGTTTAACCAAAGAATTTTAACAGTATTAACAATAAAACTTGAATTTTTTGAATTTGAAAAAGTAAAGGGAAAATCACTCGACATACAAGTAGAAAAATTAAATTCCAAATGCATGAAAAGTATAGGGACTTGGAGCGTATTTTAACAACTCGTATATTAAAAGCTCTAAATATGTTTATTTATAGATGTCTAAAAATGGTGTAATGAAAGGAACAAAATAAGAAATATTTAATTGGTTATGTTATAGTAAAATACTATTGTATTTAATAATTTTCCGTGGTTTGAGTTGTAGGTATGCATGCCACAATTATCATTGTTGATCTTTCTTGTCTATGAATTATACACGTATATCTTTCTTGATTTCTTGTCCATGAATCAACCACTCACTAGTTGTCCACAATCTTATGCACAGTTCACGATATGCTGGATTCGGAAATCCAGGAGAGATTTTTTTTTTACCAGTTTATGGCTACATTTATTTTTTTGGTAATAACAATCGAGGTTATATTCAAATGCAACTAACTAACTAACTGCGAGTGATTAATATGTCTGAGAGATGGAAGAACAGCAATTAATATTGATTGTCCAAACAAAACTACAACCTTAAAAGTGCTCTTAGGGTTTTTACAGCATGGGGTATCACTACGTAACGTTCTTTAGTTTTTTTCCCGGTTCGTTCATAAAATTGATATTTGGTGGAGCAAAAATAAAAAGAAAAAGAAAAAGAAAAATGGTAATTCTTACCACTACAATTATATGGAAAATTTTGTACGAGTAAGACGCATGCATGTCATGATCATGATAATTAGAAATGAAGTTTTGATTAGGAACTGGTCAGATATATGCTAATCCTAATGTACTGATAATAAGTTTTGGAACCAACATTCCACGCAAAGAAATAGACCGGGCAAACTTCGAGATATTGACCCAAACATGATGATCCGAAGTTGACCCGAAACTCGAAATAAATTGAACTGAAATCGACCCGAACTGATTTTCACCCGAACCGAATGGATCCGAACCGATTTCACTCGAACCAAAGGCTACCCGAACCGAAAGCTGAACCGAATATCGACCCGATTTTAACCCGATAATTAAGGTAAAGTAAATGAATAATTTATTTTTAATGTTATCTATTTTTAACAATATGATAAATAGTATAATGGTGTATCTTTTTATTATATTTTTGTATATACTATGAGATAGACTGTTGTTTTTCTCAAAATTGTAGTATAATAACATTTTATGTCATTCTAAGTTTAAATATTAATTAAATAAGGCTTTTGTCCCTACTAACTTTTCAATTTAGAAGTTTATAGACTCTTTTCCCTCACAATATTTGATCTTAACTTCATTCTAAACTACACCATAAACTTTAAACAATTAACACTAAGCCTTAAAATTACTAAACCATAAATCTTAAGCTATAGAAATTAATCTCATAAACCAAGAACCCTAGACTACAACATAATCCTTAAACCATTAGTACTAAGGCTAAACCCAAAACGATAAACAGAAATTAGGGATCATTTTCACAATTTACCTTAAAATATAGCCTAAAACCGAAAATAGGGACCAATTTGACAATTTCAAAGTGGAGAAATTTGAGAGCGTAATGACCAATTTCACAATTTTACCATAAAATATAACATAAACCGAAATTAGGGACTGATTTGACAATTTGGAAGTAATGAAATTTGAGAGTTCAATGATCAATTTCACAATTTTACCATATAGATAAATAGGGGCCAATTTCGGTTGAAAATTAAATCTTAGGAACTTAAATAAACAAAAAATACAAATATATTAAAATTATTAGACTAAATTACAAAAATTAGAAATAAATAGGTGTCAATTTCAACTAAAAGTAAATTTTTAGGGACTAAATATCATTGTGGGGAGGGGATTGCTACATCTGAAGTCCAAACCGTGGGGATACTTCGTACTTGTGACTAAATTGAATTAAAATAAAACTTTAAAGTGAATATTAGGACTAAATGTAATATTTTAAACGTAGCAGGACTTAAAGGTTAATTAACCCATAACCTAAAAAATGGGCGGCTCATTTTCCGTTTCCCTCCCACATTTTGTGTTTTCCCCCTCTTTTTTCTTTTAACAAAATGTCTTTTCCTTTTTTTTTTCAATTAAAATAACTTGTTATCTTTTAGTTTCAAGTAAAGGTCAATTAATTGTTTAGTCCTTCTAATATCAGAGCCTACCTCTTTGAAGGATTAACAACCACAAGAGGAGATTCTTGGAAGAGTGTGATCAACTACAAGACAAGCCATGACATCTACTTCAACCTCCAACCTCTATGAGTCACAATCAACCACTAAACCACCCTTCTTCAATGTGGACAACTACCCATATTGGAAGAATCGGATGCGTCTCTTCATCAAGTCAACGGATTACATGGTTTGGGATGTAGTGGAAGAAGGCCCCTACATTCCGGTTAAGAGAAACGATGAAAGAAGACTAGTTTCGAAGGTGAAGTCGGAGATGACCGAGGAAGATAGACGGAAGATGCAAGTCAACGACAAAGCTCTACATATCATATTTTGTGCACTTGGTCCGGATATCTACTCAAAGGTTTCATCTATCGAAAGTGCAAAGGAAGTTTGGGACACTTTGGAGACGACTTATGAGGGCACTAGCGATGTGAAAGAGACGAAGATCGGGTTGCTAAACTTGAGCTATGAGAATTTTAAGATGGACCCTGATGAGAGCGTCTCAAAGATGTTTGATCGATTTTCGATCATTGTCAATGGTCTTAAAGGATTCAGTGAAGTATTTCCCGAAGATAAGCTAGCGAGGAAGCTTCTATACTCTCTCCCGGAGTCTTGGGATGGTAAGAGGATGACCATCATTGAAGCAAAGAATTTGAAAACTTTGAAGCATGATGAGCTTGTTGGGTCTCTTCTTACACACGGGATTATGAAGCAAGGAAGAGAGGAAAAGAAGAAGAAGGAAGAGAGAAGGATAGAGAAGCATGATGTAGAAAAGAAAAAGAAGCTAGGAGTTTCTCTCAAAGCCTCTCTACATGAGGAGAGCTCTTCTAGTGAGGAGGAAGACCTTGAGGAATTGGCCATGATTGCCAAACGGTTCTCACGGTTCATGAAGTCCAACCGAGGAAGAAAATTTCAAAGAAAGATGGATTTTAAGAACAAAAGCAAAGAAGAAGAGAGAGCTCAAATCATTTACTTTGAGTGCAAGAAGTCGGGTCACATACGTTCTGATTGCCCTCAACTCAAGAAGAAGGGCTTTGAGAAGAAGAAGAAGCTCAAAGCCAAGCTTGCTACTTCGAGTGATGAGGAGTCATCCGAGGATGAGGAACATGAAGTGGCCAACCTTTGCCTCATGGCTATTGAGGAGGATTCCTCCATGGTAACCTCTAACTCATTTTCTTTTGATTTTACATTTGATGAATTGCATGATGCTTATGATGAGTTACAAGAGGTATACGATAAGTTAGTTGAGAAGTATAAAGAGTCCATTGTAAGAAATAAAAACATCATTTCAGAATTAAATGCTAAAAATGACTTACTTTCTCAAGCTAACTTGAAATTTGAGAAAAAGATCTTATGTTTACAAGATAAACTTAAATTCTTTCAAGATGAAAATGTAGACTTAAACAATCTTATTTCTCAATGCAATAGTGAACACCAAAAGGTGTTAAATGAGCTTAAGAAGTCTTTCAAGAGTGTTGGTAATGTGAAAAATGAAATAGGTGAATCATCTAGAACAAACCAACCTAAGAGAAAGACCTATAACTACAAACAAAGTGGCTCCTATAGGCATAATAGAACTAAAAGAATTACAAGTGTATGGGTTCCTAAGGAACTTGTCAAATCTAATAATGTTGATGCCATGTCACCTTGGATTCCTAAGGGAACCAAGCTTTTAGGAGCTAACACTCGTGGACCCAAAATGATTTGGGTACCAAAAATCAAAGTTTAACTCTTTGTTTGTAGGGGATCATTGCTACAAGGCCAAAGCACAAAGCCAAAACTCATGGTACCTTGATAGTGGATGCTTGAGGCACATGACCGGAGACAAGAGTCGATTCATGGACTTAAAGCCAAAAAGTGGATGAGTAGTGACATTTGGTGACAACTCCAAAGCCCACATTAAAGGTATTGGATCCTTAGGTATTCACTCTACTATACTCATTGAAAATGTTTTATATGTCGATGGTCTAAAACACAATTTATTGAACATTAGCCAATTGTGTGATAAAGGGTTTAATGTCTTATTTGATAAAAATGGGTGCAAAATTGTTGATATTAAATCAAATAAAATAATGCTCATTGGTCATCGCATAGTAACTGTTGCGTGTCAAAAGTCCTATCGCAATTTAGTGCAAGTGTACACGACGCAAGTAGTAAAGTGATACTCGAAGTATCGGATGACGAATCCATAGGGACTGGAAATAGCTTTATCCTTGAATTGCTGCACAAGAGAGAAATTAAAGAGTTTAAATTGTTTGGAAAATAATAATTGAGAACAAAGAATATAAAAGAGTAGAAATTCAGGGTTAAGAGATAGGCCGGTATTGATTTGCTCGGTAGTGCAGGTGTTGTACTGTATAGAAATTCCTGTTTTGTCGTCGTCCCTGTCGCGGCAGCACCTGTCGCGGCAGCAGTCTGTTGTTGTCGCGGCAGCGAACATACAACTCTGTACTTCAAGCTTGGCAAGAATCCCTACTGTGACTTGTCCTATCCCTAGGTCCAAGTACTGTTGATGAACACTTCTTGGATGATACCTTCCGGCGTGAATCGAAGGGTGAACACCAATGTTGTTGAATTCTTCCTTAGCCACTTAACCTCGTCCTATCCCTAGGTCCGAGATAGTTCAACCATAAACTGGAGAACCCATACTTATTCCTTTCGTATACTTAACTCTCTCGATATTAAGTAAATAGATAATCTTGCAATGCTCTCCCGATACTCTTGCAAGATGTTGAAACCAGAATAAGCAAACTTGAAGTTTTATTTCATTGGACAGAAAATTCCTAAAACAGTACAATCCTTGCAACTACTTTACAGAATCAACCCTTAGCCCAGGGGAAGTTTAGAACATGATGAGAAGGGGAAAACGACAAGGGTTTTGGGGAAGACGGCTAGAGATGAGATATTCTTCCCTAGGTCGAATTACATGTCTTTATATAGGCTTTGGGTTCAAGTTTTCTAATAAGGTAAGAATACAAGTTCAAACTAAAGTACAACTCTAATTAAGATTAAATCTTCTGAGTAGATGCCTTTAATCCGTCCTCTTTTCTTGCTTTGGGTTTCTTCCTTGAACTTTGGGCTTGACCTTCATTCTGCTCTAGGGCTCAGAAAAATATAAGAGTGGTCCACGACAGACCGGCTTGAATTCCTCTATCTGTCGAGCTCCACTTCAGTTTTCCCTTCACCAATGCTGTCGTCATGGCTGCCGCGGCAGTGGCCGCGGCATCGTCCTCCTTCTCGACTCCAGTCCTGTGTTCCAGCTCTGCTCCTTCGCTATCCTGAGTCTGCCACAGCAGCTACCTGCAAAAGTAGCAAATTCTGTAGAAACTGTGATATTTTATCTAATTGTGATGTATATGTGAATCTTTACCTAAATGCAATGAATTATGCTTGAATGCAACAGAAATATGGGTTAAATAAGGGGTAAAATATAGAACTTTTGCACACTCAACACACCCTCAAACTCAAGTTCTTGCTTGCCCTCAAGCAAATATGACTTAACTAAAAAAATCTTTTTGGTTTGGCTTAATTCAGTGAACCTTCCATTACCTACCACACATGCCCTATCACGAACAATACCTTGTCGGACATTTCTGGATTTATTCGGAACCATGCTATAGGTCTCGTGTAGTGTGTGCATGTTTTGTGAACAAATATGTGCCTAGACTCATTTAGTTTACTAGAATAGTTAAGCTACTTACTTGAATTTTTATGCCAAATTTCATTTTCTTGGAGGCAATTCTTAGGCTCCTTTAGTTTTTTTTTCTGAATTAGACTCGATGTTTTTCTTTATTTTAAGTTGACTAGAGCCTGTTTTTGGGCACCTGTAGCTGACTTCCTAGAGCCGGTTTTAGGCACCTCTAGGGGTATTGAGTCTAAGTTTTCCTTTTCTTTTCCTAGATCCAGTGTTAGGCACCTCTAGGGGCAACTCAAGTGATTAAGCTTTCCTACTCTAGTTTACCAATATAAGTCTAGACATCACAAGAGTCACAAAGGGTGTTTTAAAGATCAGAACTATAGCAAGGCTCTAAACTGTTCCTAAAATATCCTAAAGGCACTGTCACGACAGATTATGTCGCAACAAGTAAGTTCAGTTCAAAGACTTAAGCCAAATGATTATTTTTTTTGACAAAAATAAACTAAATAATAACTAACACTCATACACAATTTTAAGACATAAATAACACCTCATTACTAGAGGGATGCCACCCCCAAACTCGAGGGTTGCATTGCCCTCAATGCATGATGACATGGAAATTAAAAAACAGAAAAAAACGAAATACATCACAAATAAATAAAACATCAAAACAACAAACATAAGATAGAAACTTAAGTTGAGGAGCTGTCATCGCTGCTGTTGCTGATCTGTAGCTGCCGGCAGGCAATGACCTTTATAGTAGGGGCCGACAGAGTGTTGGGGGAGGCAGATGTTGTCATCTTTTTGGCTTCCCTTGGCGGCTAGACACGAGTGGGTAAGATGTGTGAGGGCTTTTCCAGCACTTGTACCTCATCGTCGAAGCTGCTGCTGCTGGCAGACTTACCCTGGCCGGAGGTTCCTTCGCCTTTCTCGTTGGGCTTCTACCTCTTCATTGGAGTGAACTCCTTGGAGAGGTTTCGGGCAACAAAGGGCTCCCTATCAGAGTCCTGCTAGATGAATGATGAGGAGAACCCTTCGAAGTAGTCTTCGTTTAGCTCTGGCAGTGGCTCCTTTCTTTTCTCACCTCTTCCCGTGGCAGTTTGGCTGCCGCCTTCAGCTGTCACGGTCGATGTAGGTGTAGAGGCATCAGATGGAGTCTTTGGTGTGGCAGTAGGGGTAGGATTAGGTGTGAGGGCAGTAAAATATTGTTCTAGGAAAGAGGGGAACGATACATGTGCAAAATTTAAATCATTATGAACAAAAGTTACCGTTGCTGCCGTGAAATCCCTTATGAAGCTCATCAGGCCGAGCTGCCTTTCCTCCATTCGTTTGAGTGTTGTCAGAATCTGGGTGGAGGCATCTGGTGAAGGGGCTGCTGCTGCTCTACTGCGGCAAGTTCAGGCTAACTGGGGCCTACCGACTGCTCTGCCGTGGCAGAAGGGTTGAAGAAGGACAGTGGGGTTGCTGCTTTCAGCTCCATGAGGCTGAAGATGTTTCTTTCTTTCCACCCTTTCCCTCTGACTTTAAAGTCTTCGGAAATTTCTAGAACGTTGTGGCCTCAGCATATTGCGGTGATGAGGTATGGGAAGGAAAGGGGTCCCGATGGTCGTAGAGCACATTCGAAAATTCCCTCCCTTATATATCGGCCGACATTGATGGGTCTTTCATTTAAAATTGAATGTACAAGTGCTAACCTGGGTCGGTCAACTGTACTGTTATGAGAGGATGGCATGATTCTCTTCTTCATGAAATGATTCCATAATTTAGCCTCGGGAGTCAGTTGAGTTCTTTTCACCGTCCATCGATGCTTTGGGTCGGTGTTCCATTCTGTTCCTTCCTCCGTTACTTCTGCCATTACCGCATCATAGTCTGTCGGCGACAGACTATCGACGAACCTCTTGTGGGCATCCTCCTTTCTAGTGACATAGAGGCCGTAGAGGGTGTTGATGTAAGAAGGCTCGAAAGAAAGTTCTTTACCTCGCACCGTCACGGTCGTAGTATCCTTGCTGTCGACGGCAACATAAAATTCCCGGACTAGTGTGACGTTCATTTCTTCCGGCTGGGCAACAAACCGCTGCCATTTGAGGGCATGGATCTTCTGTGCGATGAAGGGTTCAAGCCCTAGGTTTCCTGTGGGCTCGGTGTAAAGAAACCCCCTTTCTTCCCACATCTCCCTCTTCTGGAAGGAGTGGTAGTATCCGCCGGCAGAATCTGTGGAGGCGAAGCGGTTTGGGATGGAACTATGGCTGGGTGTGCTGACTGCTGCAGCAGAACTGGAGGTAGCACTTCTACGAGTTTGTCTGGTAGTCATGGTTGCAAGGGCTGTGGAAAATAAAGAGAACTTTGAGATCTAGAGAAAACAAGTTGAGAGAATAAAAGTGAGATGAAAAATGAATAGTGAATGGGGGTTTATATAGATGGATGGTTTTCTGCCCGTTGGAGCTGTAACGGCAGGCGCGAATAACGGGGCCAGCTGTTACGCGGTTTCTGACGCGTCTGTCACGCGTTTTCGTGTCTACTGCGCGTCTGTTACGCGTTTGCGTGTCTGCCGCGACAGCTGGGTGACAAGCTGTATTTTCTGCGTCTGTCGCGACAACTGATGACAGTCTGTGACGACAGACTCATCCTTTGGGCTTTTTGGGCAGCTGTTGACATGGTGGGCTGGTTCTCTCCTTCTCTTTGGCCTGTTTCCTTTATTTCCTAAAAAAGAAAAAAATCTTAGTTCCTAAAATAAATAAATCTTTATTCCTAATAAATAAATAAAATAAATAAAACAAAAAATAAAAACTAAGTTAAATTAGGGATGCCTTGAGGGGCATCTCCTAAAGTAACTACTTCCTGCATTCTTGGGGCTTCAGTCCCCTGATGATGCTTTAGTCTCTGTCCGTTGACTTTGAACTGGTGCCCGTCCTTTATGGATTTGATTGTGATGGCACCATGGGCGAAAACCTGGACAATTTGAAAAGGACAGGACCATCTAGATTTAAGCTTTCCTGGGAAAAGTTTTAACCTAGAGTTAAACAACAACACAAGCTGCCCTGGGCAGAACTGTCGTGGAAACAATTTCTTGTCGTGCCACCTTTTGGTTTTATCTTTGTAAATCTTGGCGTTGTCATAGGCCATTGCTCGAATTTCTTCAATTTCATTCAAGTCAAGTAGCCTCTTCTGTCCTGCCTTATCTAAGTCCATGTTTACTGCCTTGATAGCCCAGTAAGCTCTGTGCTCTATCTCGACAGGTAAGTGACATGTTTTCCCATAGATAAGCCTGTAGGGTGACATTCCCAATGGTGTTTTGAATGTTGTTCTATAGGCCCAGAGTGCATCATTGAGGTGTAAAGATCAATCTTTTCGAGTGGGTTTAACCATCTTCTCAAGGATGTTCTTTACTTCCCAGTTGGATATTTCGGCCTGTCCATTGGTTTGAGGGTGGTACGATGTTGCAATCCGGTGCTTTACTCCGTATTTTCTCAAGCCAGCAACAATTACCCTATTATCAAAATGTCTCCCTTCGTCACTGATGATCGCCTTAGGTACGCTAAACCTGGAGAAAATATTCCTGTGCAGAAATCTCTGAACAATTTTGGCATTATTTTTCTGAGTGGCGATCGCTTCAACCTACTTAGACACATAATCCACTTCCAGTAGGATGTAAAGGTTCCCACAAGATGCTGGGAACGGTCCCATGAAATCGATCCCCATAAATCGAAGATTTTGACTTCTAAAATGTTTTGCAATGCCATCTTATGTCTCATTGAGATGTTCCCAGTCCTTTGGCATTTGTCACAGCCCTTGTAAAAGGCTTGGGCATCCTTGAGTAGTGTGGGCCAATAGAGACCACATTGCAAAACCTTGGCAGCGGTTTTTTCCCCACCTAAGTGTCCTCTATATGGGGAAGCATGGCAGTGGTGAAGCACAACTTCTTGTTCATCCTGTGGTACACATCTCCTGATAATTTGATCTGTACAATGTTTGAAGTGAAGAGGTTCGTCCCAATAATAATGTTTTGCATCATTTTGGAACCTCTTCCTTGCTTGGTAATTAAGTTCAGGAGGTAGTACCCCGCTAACAATGTAATTAACAAAATCAGCGTACCAAGGAAGTTCAGAAAACTTACCTGCCGCCATGGCTGTTGCGGCAGTGCTTGTGGCAGCAAACAACTGCTCATCCGGGAAAGTCTCCAATATGTTGGTCTTGTCTGTCGGTAGACTCTTTCCCATCTCTAATCTCGACAAGTGGTCTGCTACTTGGTTTTCTGTCCCCTTTTTGTCCTTGATGTCAATGTCGAACTCTTGCAGTAGTAGAATCCAACGTATCAGTCTAGGTTTTGCATCTTTTTTAGCGAACATATACTTCAGTGCTGAATGGTCTGTATGGACCACCACCTTCGTTCCAAGTATGTATGGACGAAACTTGTCGATTGAGAACACCATTGCTAATAGTTTCTTTTCTGTTGTGGTGTAGTTCACTTGGGCATCATTCAGTGTTTTGCTGGTGTAATAAATTACATGGAAGATCTTATCCTTCCTCTGCCCTAGTGCTACCCCTACAGCATAGTCACTAGCATCACACATTATTTCGAATGGCAAACTCCAGTCTGGTGGCTGTACAATCGGGGTTGTTAGCAGCTTCTCCTTCAGAATTCTGAATGCCTCAGTACATTCAGTATTGAAATCAAAGGGACGATTCTGCTCCAGTAGGTGGCATAAGGGCTTGGTTATCTTCGAAAAATTTGCAATAAATCTTCGATAAAACCCAGCATGCCCTAAGAAACTCCAAATCTCCTTGACTGTGGTGGGTGGCAGCAGCTTTTCAATGACTTCTTTTTTTGCTCTGCCAACCTCTATGCCGCGGCAGCTTACCTTGTGGCCTAGGACTATCCCTTCATCCACCATGAAGTGGCACTTTTCCCAATTTAACACCAAGTTCGCTTTTTCACATCTTTCACGTACCTTCTGTAGGCTGCCTAAACAGCCTTCAAAACTGTCTCCAAAGACGGAAAAATCATTCATGAATATTTCCAGGAAGTCCTCCACCATGTCGGAGAATATCGCCATCATGCACCTTTGGAAGGTTGCTGGTGCATTGTAGAGTCCAAATGGCATTCTCCGAAAAGCATAAGTGTCGTACGGGCATGTGAAGGTTGTTTTCTCTTGATCCTCCGGTGCAATAGCTATCTGGTTGTACCCAGAATAACCATCAAGAAAACAATAATAAGGTTTCCCCGCTAATCTATCAAGCATTTGATCAATAAAAGGTAGGGGAAAATGGTCTTTCCGGGTAGCTTTGTTAAGCTTCCGGTAGTCCATACAAACCCTCCAACCGGTCATAGTCCTGGTTGGGATTAGTTCGTTCTCTTCGTTGGTCACCACGGTTATTCCTCCCTTTTTAGGTACGCACTACACCAGGCTCACCCACTTACTATCCGAGATGGCATAAATTATTCCAGCGTCGAGCCATTTGATAATTTCTTTTCTCACCACTTCTTGCATAACGTTGTTTAAGCGTCTCTGAGCATCAATGGTCGGCTTATGATCATCCTCTAGGAGAATTTTGTGCATACATAATGCCAGACTGATGCCTTGGATGTCAGCTATCATCCATCTAATAGCCTTCTTATGCTGTTGCAGTATTCCAATTAACTGTTGTTCCTGCATTAACTTGGAAGAGATGATTACGGGCATCGTATCATTTAAACCAAGAAAAACGTATTTAAGCTGCCATGGCAGGGGCTTAAGATCTAAAACAGGTGGTTCTACAGTTGAAGGCTTTTGTATTATGTGTTCATTCGAGGTATAGTTTAAGGGCTCGAATAACTTACCTGGACGATTGCCTATCCAATTTACCTCCTCATGACCTTCAGTGTCGGATATGTCGGAATCGGAGTAGTCACTGTCGTCGTTGCTGCTGTGACAGTCTTCCAGATGACTGCTGTGGCAGTGACCAAATTTTATGTCATGGCAGCTCAACCTGATGCAGGGTTGATCAAGGAGTACTTCAGTGATGGCCTTGTGTTGAGTGTGTAAAAGTCCTATTATTTACCCCTATTTAACCCACATTTCTGCTGCATTCAAGCATAATTCATTGCATTTAGGTTAGATTTCAGTTATACATCACAAATATAGTAAATGGCACAGTTTCTACTGAAATAGGTTGCTTTTGCAGGTTGCTGCTATAGCAGATGGAGAGGCAGGCACTGGGCAGGATGCAATAGAGCTGGATGAACAGTCGAGGAAGACGATGCTGCCATGGCCGCCGCCGTGACAGCCAAGGACGACAATAGTTTTGAGGAGAAGAAGCAAAGTAGGCCTCGACAGAAAGAGAAAATTAAGCCTGTCTGTCGTGGAATACCGTTATATTTTTCCAAGCCCTAGATCAGAATGAAGGCCAAGCCCAAAGTTCAAGGAAGAAAACTCCAAGCAAGAAGGAAGGACGAATTAAAACTATATTCTCTGAAGATTTAGTCTTTATTAGAGTTGTACTTTAATTTAAACTTGTATTCTTGCCATATTAGAAAACTTGAACCCAAAGCCTATATAAAGGCATGTAATTCGACCTAGGAGAGGACATCATCTATCTCTAGCCTTCTTCCCCAAAACCTAGCCGTTTTCCCCTTCTCAACATGTTCTAAATTCCCCTTAGGGCCACGGGTTGATTTGTAAAGTAGTTGCAAGGGTTGCTTTTGTCTTAGGAATTGTCTGTTCAATAAAATAAACTTCAAGTTATCTTATTCTGGTTATTAACATCTTGCAAGAGTATCGGGAGAGCATTGCGAGGTTATCTATTTACTTAATATCGGGAGAGTTAAGTATACAAAAGGAATAAGTGCGGGTTCTCTAGTTTATAGTTGGACTATCTCGGACCTAGGGATAGGACGAGGTTAAGTGGCTAAAGAAGAATTCAACAACATCGGTGTTCATCCTTCGATTCACGCCGGGAGGTATCATCAAAGACGTGTTCATCGAAAGACTTAGACCTAGGGATAGGCCAAGGCACAGCAGGGATTCTTGCCAAGCTTGAAGTATAGAGTTATGTGATCGCTGCCGCGACAAACAACCGACCGCTGCCGCGACAGGGACGACGACAGAGCAGATTTTCCTAGACTTAGCAATACCTACACTACTGAGCAATTCAATACGAGCCTATTCTCTCTATCTTGATTATTTTAATCTTATTTTCCAGTTCTCTTTATTATTTTCGTGACAACATCTTAAACTATTCTTTTTACTTTCGTGCAGTAATTCAAGGTGAAGCTATTAGCCCAGTCCCTGTGGAGACGATATCCGATACTTTCGTATCACTTTACTACTTGCGTCGTGTACACTTGCACTACATTGCGATAGACACTTTTACACGCAACAAGTTTTTGGCGCCGTTGTCGGGGACTGGCAACATACTCTTACCCTAGCTTCTGTACCTTTCTTTTCTTTTTCTTTTTATTTTTTCTTTTTTATTTTTTTTTACAAAAACTCAGGTGAAAATACAGGTTCAAGGGCATCAACATGTCAAGAAAAACTATTCGAGAGTTGATGTGGGAGAATTCTCGCAATTACCGTGAAGGTAATATTGCACTTGAAGGTTATCCCCATCTTTTCAATGAATATATGGACAACCCACGATGGAACCAACAAAGACATGATATGCCACCACAGAAACAATAGGGATAGCAGTTACCTCTGCCGCAACAGAAAAATTCTTTATGGTATGACCAAAACTCGCAAAATCTTTTATACCATAACAATTTTGCTGCAGAAACCGACATACCATGGGAAAGTAGTCCTCCTCAATAGCAAACGAATTCCTTAGAAGGTACACTTCAAGTCTTCGTGGCACTCGTGCAAAAAGTGTCGGCTTCTACGAACACAAGTATCGCCAAGATGGATGCATTCTTGAGCAGACCGATCCTCATTCATGCCACGGATGAACCTGAAATCCCGAGGCAAGATGACGAGGATGCCCATGTGAAGGAATACCCAACACATGATGAATCTGAGCAACAACTTGTCATGGCAATGATCGAGGAGCCGGAATGGAGAAACACCACAACAACGCTAAATGAAATTCAAGAGAATGTCACTGCGGTAACCATATCTGAGGCAAACTATCAACACACTACCTCGGTTATGCCCGACCAAGATTGCGCACATCCATCCCTGTCATAGCACTCGCACGACCACATAGAAGAGCTACCCAATGATAGTGCCTCACAAATGGAATACGAGCAGGTAATAAACGAACCTTTTGAATTCTTTGAAAACTCACCGATTCCATTGCTGGTATTTGAGGAACCAATGCCGGTGGATTTAGAATCATCGATATCTCTACTGATGGAGATCTACGAGTGGCCAACAGAATTTGATATAGAGAGTGATGGCACTTACCAATGTCCCATTGACCTGCAAAGTAACCTGACAACGGACTGTGAAAATAACTGGCTGCCGCAGCAGCAGGCACGACAGCAAGGGCTACATTCCACCACAACAACATTCAACGAAAACAAGGTAAGTTTGTGGTCGAATATCAATTTAATTTTTACTAATCATATATTCATGCCCTCAGAAACTTTACCAAAAATGGAGGACTTCATGGACTACAAAGGGAAGAGAAAGAAAGGAGCCCCCACCATGAGAATAATCACCAGATGGAGGGTGCGGATGGACTTCAATAAGTACCGAAAACGACCCCTCAAACATCAATAGAACAGAGAGCAGTTACTTTAGAAGATGCTCCTCAAGGCACTCCTAACTTAACTTAACTTAACTTATTTTATTTTATTTTATTTTATTTTAATTTTATCTTTATTGTTTTAGGAATTAGAAATTTGATATTAGTTTTTAGTTTGTTTGTGTTATTAGACAAACAGAGAAAACCCTTGCAATGACGATACAAGCAACCCGAGGAAGCTCTGCCTCCACCCTTGCCGCGACATCACTCATACTCTCAGGGCAGCACCCACAGCTCCTCCGACAAAGTTCAAGGAGACTGCCCGCCGACAGCTCCTCATCCAAAGCTCCAACAGCAGCGACGACAGCCGCACAACTTAAGTTTTCTTTTTCCTTTTCTTTGCCGCCTGCTGTATATATTATCTTTTTGTGATGTTTCACTTTTCTGTCATTTTTATTTTCTGTTTTTCTTTTTTATGTCTTGTGTCATGCATTGAGGACAATGCAACCCTTGAGTTTGGGGGTAGGCAGTCATCCTAATTATTAATATAATATTGCATTTAGTTTTAATTGTGTCGCATTTATTTTATGCAAAAAATAAAAAATAAAAAAAATAAAAAAATAAAAAAGGCTTAATTTATTGAACTTTTATTATCTGCCGCTGCCATCTCTGTCGTGACAGCCCCTTAAAAATATTTTATGAAGTAAGTAGAGCCTTAGTATAGTTCTGAAAAACTGAAACACTTTGTGACTTACTTGATAACAGACTTTCTCTAGCATACTTAGAATAGAAAACTTAGAACTTAGAGCAGAAAGAGACTAGAAACTCAGGAAACCTAGAGGCGCCTATCACTGGCTCTAGGAAAATAACCAGAGAAAAACTTCTAGAGGTGCCTATCACCGGCTCTAGATAGTTAACTAGAGGTGCCTGAATTACTGGCTCTAGTAGAAAAGAGAAAAATTTAGAAAAAGAAGGAAAACAACTAGAGGTGCCCGATACTGGCTCTAGTAATAAAAAAAGAATTAAGTCTTGAAGGAAAACTCTAAACAAGCTAAGTATAATATTCTAGTTGCTAGGGAAGTCTATATTCATGTATGTTCACAATAAATGCACACACATGCACGAGAACTATACTTTTGCTCTAAGTAAATCCTTAAATATTTGAACAAGAGCTAAACATGATAGGGATGGTGGTGTGGGTAAGGATTGTTCACTGACTTAAGCCAAGAAAAAAATAATATATATATATATATATGTATGTATGCATGCATGTTAGTTAGGTTGCATTTGCTTGAGGACAAGCAAAGATTCGAGTTTGGGGGTGTGATCAGTGCATAAAAGTTCTATATTTTACCCATCATTTATCCTTATTTTTGCCGCACTCAAGCATGTTTAACTGCATTTTAGGTTAAGTTTTGCATCAACATCACATTTAGATAAAACTGCGCAGATACTGCTAAATTTGGTTACTTTTGCAGGTATCTGCTGTGGCAGCATCCAGGGCAGCAGAGGAATAGAAGATAACTGTCGTGGCAGCATCCAGGGCAACAGTCGTGGCAGCATCCAGAGCAACATAACTTTACCCTACCTTTTACTGCATTCGTTTTATTTTTCTATTTTACTTGGATTGTCCAACCTATACCTTTCACAAGGTCTTTTGTTTGCGTATGCGCAGGTCTCAACGGGGGAAGGAACCTGAGTACCAGTTACATCCTGAACCCGAACGAACGTTCAATCCCAAGAAAAGAGTCCGTTACCTCATTGAAAGGAACGAATATTTGGAGGAACAACTTGAAGCAATGGTGAACGAAAGACATGAAGAAAGAAGGGACAACCCAGGGAATCTCGAGGATAATAACAATCCTGTCAGAGATGGAGGGATCGATCCACCTGTCGTCGACCCTCCTATCGCTACCGCATGCGGTCATGCCGAGACTACATGCTCAATGATCATGTAGAACTAGAAACCACCATGCCAGATATGGATGTTGACAACTTTGAGCTGAAACCTGTTATGTTCAGCATGATCAACAACGCTGGCCAATTTAGTGGTGCTGCTACAGAGGATGCCAGGGAGCATCTAAAAATGTTCCAAGAAATCTGTGGTTCGTTTAGACTACCAGGAGTTAATCTGGAGATACTAAGGCTTCGGTTATTTCTTCATTCATTGAGGGACAGGGCAAAAACTTGGTGGAATAAACTTACGCCGGGTTCGATTAGAACTTGGGCAGATTTAACTCGTGAATTATTATCTCGTTTTAATCCTTCACACTTATCTGAGCGATTACGTAATGAAATTGCTACTTTTCAACAGGAAGATGACGAGCCAATGCACGAGGCCTGGGATAGATTTACCACTCTTCTAAGGAACTGCCCAATGCATGGATTCCCCGTTTGGAACCAGGTAACAAAATTTTATAATGCTGCCAATTTACAAACTCGTATTAGAATTGATTCAGCAGCAAATGGATTACCACTGGACAAAGACCCAGATGAGGCAATGCCAGTATTGAAAAATCTGGCAAAGAACGAGGAACAGTTTCCGACAGGAAGAAGAGGGGGTAAACGGGTTCTAGGTGTAAAGGATTATGAGGCCGTCAACTCATTGAAATCACATGTGGCATACCTCACTAAGGCAATGAAAAAGCTCTTGAACGAAGATTCACAACCTGTATACTCTGCTGAAGAGGTATGTGAAATTTGTGAAGGAAATCATAGTTCGGAGGAATGTCCAATACAGTTAGAAGAGGGGAAGTATGTTGGGAACTACAATAAGCAGAATTATAATTCCAACAACTACAATCCCAACTGGAGAAAGGATCCCAAGTTCTCTTGGAGCAATCCTAATAATGCTCTGAATCCTCCAGCACAGAACAATCAGAACCAGGGAGGACCTAGATTGCTGACTCGGAAGCAACCGCAGCAGCAGCAGCAATAGCCACCGGCTGCCACAAATAGTATACTGGAACAGACTCTGGCTACGTTTATGTCTCAAACAGGAACTTACATTGAGAACATGAATCACTTTGTCAAGAAGACGGAGACATTCATGGATAAAACAGAGATGCAGATGACCAATCATGAAGCTACTTTGAAATCGTTAGAGACATAGATGGGTCAAGTTTCCCAGCATATCAAACCAAGGCAGAATAGAGGATTTCCTAGCGATACTGAAAACGCTAGACAGCCCACACATGAGCAGTGCAAAGCCATCACTACTAGGAGTGGGAAGAAACTACTAGGGCCAGAGAAGGAAGTTGAATCAGTTAAGAAACCAGCCTTGGAGTCACCTGTCGAGGAAGCTACCACGACAGGTAACAAACAGCCTGCTGTCGATGAGCCTGTCACGACAACAGAAGGGACAGAGGAGAAAGATGATGAACCTAAATCTCCTCAGATCTGTATGCAGTGGGAAGGACGCATTGCTAATTATCGTCCCCCACCTCCTTTTCCTCAACGGTTATAGAAATTGAAACATGAATCACATCTTAAGAAGATTTTTGATATTTTTAAGCAGGTTCATATCAACATTCCACTGTTAGATGCCGTTAGGGAGATGCCCGGTTATGCTAAATTTCTCAAAGATGCCATGTCGAAGAAATCCAGACTTGGGGAATTTGAAATGGTTAAGATGACAGAAGGATGCATAAGTATTCTGCACAAGCATCCACCCCAGAAGAAGAAGGATCCTGGGAGCATAAATTTGAAATGGTTAAGATGACAGAAGGATGCATAAGTACTTTGCGATCTTGGTGCTAGCATAAATTTAATGCCCAAATTTATTTTTCAGAAATTAGGTATTGGAAAAGCTCGGCCCACAACAATAATTCTGCATATGGCAGACCGCTCTTACGTTCATCCAGAAGGAAAAATTGAAGATATTCTGGTAAGGGTGGATAAGTTTATTTTTCATGCTGACTTTCTTGTCTTAGATTGTGAAGCAGATGAAAACGCACCAATCATCCTGGGGCGATCCTTCTTAGCCACAGGAAGATCACTGATTGATGTGGAAAAAGGAGAACTCACCATGAGAGTAAACGATCAAGAAATAAAGTTGAACGTTCTCCAAGCAATGAAGCATGCTGATGCAAAAGAAGAATGCAAGGCTATCACTGAAGTTACCCTTGACCAACCCTGCATCAGGTCGGGCTGCCACGACATCAAAATTGGTCACTGCCTCGGCAGCCACTTAGAAGACTGTCATGACAGCACCGACGACAGCAACTCCTCAGAATCCGATACATCTAATACTGAAGATCAAGAGGAGGTAAACTGGATAGGGAATCGTCCAGGTAAGTTATTCGAGCCTTTAAATTATACCTCAGATAACCATGTAAATCAAAAGCCATCAACTGTTGAGCCCACTGTTATAGATCTTAAGCCCCTGCCAGGGCAGCTAAAATACGTTTTCGTTGGTTTAAATGATACGTTGCCCGTAATCATCTCTTCCAAGTTGATGCAGGAACAGGAACAACAGTTATTAGGGATGCTGCAGCAGCACAAGAAGGCTATTGGATGGACGATAGCTGATATCCAAGGCATTAGTCCGGCATTATGTATGCATAAAATTCTTCTAGAGGATGATCATAAGCCGACTATTGATGCACAAAGGCGTCTAAACCATGCTATGCAAGAAGTGGTGCGCAAAGAGATAATCAAATGGCTAGATGCTGGAATAATCTACGCCATCTCGGACAGCAAATGGGTGAGCCCGGTGCAGTGCGTTCCAAAGAAAGGAGGAATGACCGTGGTAACCAATGAAGACAATGAGCTAATCCCAACCAGGACTGTGACTGGTTGGAGGGTTTGTATGGACTACCGGAAGCTTAACAAAGCTACCCGGAAGGACCACTTTCCTTTACCCTTTATTGATCAAATTCTTGATAGGTTAGCGGGTAAACCTTACTATTGTTTTCTTGATGGTTACTCAGGTTACAATCAAATAGCTATCGCACCAGAAGATTAGGAAAATACGACGTTCACATGCCCTTACGGAACATATGCTTTTAGGAGAATGCCTTTTGGACTATGTAATGTACCAGCCACCTTTCAAAGGTGCCTGATGGCAATATTCTCCGATATGGTAGAGGATTTCCTAGAAATCTTTATGGATGACTTTTCAGTCTTTGGAGACAACTTCGAAAGCTGCCTAGGCAACTTACAGAAGGTGCTCGAAAGATGTGAGAATGCAAACTTGGTTTTGAATTGGGAAAAGTGTCACTTCATGGTGGATGAAGGGATAGTCCTTGGCCATAAGATTAGCTGCCGTGGCATAGAAGTCGTCAGAGCTAAGATAGAAGTGATCGAAAAGCTGCCGCCACCCACCACAATCAAGGGAATCAGAAGTTTCTTAGGACATGCTGGTTTTTATCGGAGGTTCATAGCGAACTTTTCAAATATCACCAAGCCCCTATGCCACCTTCTAGAGTAGAACCGACCCTTTGACTTTGACGATGAATGTACTGAGGCATTCAAGGTTCTGAAAGAAAAGCTGGTAACATCCCCAATAGTACAGCCACCAGATTGGACACTGCCATTTGAGATAATGTGTGATGCTAGTGACTATGCTGTCGGGGCAGCACTTGGGCAGCAGAGAGACAAACTTTTTCATGTCATATACTATGCCAGCAAAATGATGAACGACGCCCAAGTGAACTACACCATCACATAGAAGGAATTACTAGCTATTGTATTCTCCATTGACAAGTTTCGTTCTTATATACTTGGAATGAAGGTCATAGTCCACACAGACCACTCTGCATTGAAGTATCTGTTCACGAAAAAGGATGTGAAGCCTCGGCTGATACGTTGGATTCTGCTACTGCAAGAGTTCGACCTTGAAATCAAGGACAAAAAGGGGACAGAGAATCAAGTGGCAGATCACTTGTCAAGGTTGGAGAAAAGGAAGAGTTTACCGACAGATGAGACAAACATACTGGAGACCTTCCCTGATGAGCAGCTGTTTGCTGCCACAGTCACTGCCGCGACAGCCATGGCTGCAGGTAAGTCTTCTGAACTTCCTTGGTACGCTGATTTCGTTAATTTTTTAGTTAGCGGAATAATTCCTCCCGACCTTAATTATCAAGCTAGGAAGAGGTTCCAAAATGATGTTAAGCATTATTATTGGGACGAACATCTTCTCTTCAAAATCTGTGCAGATCAGGTTATAAGGAGATGCATCCCACATGATGAACAAGAAGATATACTTCATCATTGCCATGCTTCACAGTATGGAGGACACTTAGGAGGCAACAAAACTGCTGCCAAGGTTCTGCAGTCAGGATTCTATTGGCCGTCACTTTATAAAGATGCTCAAATCTTCTACAAGAGCTGTGACAAGTGTCAACGAACGGGAAACATCTCAAGGAGACACGAGATGCCGCTGCAAAATATTCTTGAAGTCGAAATCTTCGACGTTTGGGGGATCGATTTTATGGGACCATTCCCATCTTCATGTGGGAATTTGTACATCCTCCTGGAAGTAGATTATGTGTCCAAGTGGGTTGAAGCTATCGCCACTCAAAATAATGATGCCAAGATGGTTCAAAGGTTTTTACATAAAAACATTTTTTCCAGATTCGGCATCCCTAAGGCGATCATCAGTGATGAAGGGAGGCATTTTGACAATAGGGTTATAGCTGCTGCCTTGAAAAAATATGGTGTCAAGCATCAGATTGCAACAACATACCACCCTCAAACTAATTGACGGGCTAAAATATCCAACAAGGAGGTCAAGAACATTCTTGAAAAGATGGTTAAGCCAACTCGAAAAGACTGGTCTCTACACCTCAATGATACATTATGGGCCTACAGGACAACGTTCAAAACCCCATTGGGAATGTCTCCTTATCGGCTGATTTACTGGAAAACGTGTCATTTACCTGTCGAGATTGAGCACAGAGCATACTGGGCCATCAAGGCAGTTAATATGGACTTGGAGAAAGCTGGGCAGAAAAGGCTACTTGATCTGAACGAAATTGAAGAAATTCGGACAATGGCTTATGACAACGCAAGAATTTACAAGGACAAAACCAAGAAGTGGCATGACAAGAAGTTGCTTCCACAACAGTTCTGCCCAGGGCAGCTTGTGTTGCTTTTTAACTCTAGGTTAAAACTCTTCCCAGGAAAGCTGAAATCTAGATGGTCTTGCCCATTCCAAGTAGTGTAGGTTTTTCCCCATGGTGCCATCACGATCAGATCTTTAAAAGACGGGCACCAATTCAAAGTCAACGGACAGCGATTGAAGCATTATCAGGGGACTAAAGCCCCAAGAATGCAGGAAGTGGTTACCTTAGGAGATGCCCCACCTGGCATCCCTAATTTAACCTAAAAATTATTTTTATTATTTAGGAAATTAGATTTATTTTTATTATTTTTAGGAAATTAGATTTATTTTATTTTTAAGAAATAATGTTTCTATTTTCATTATTTTTAGGAAATAAAGAAGACAAGAAGAAAAGGAGAAGTGGATCCAGCCCAACATTCTTCCATCAGCCCAAAAAGCCCAAATTTTGGAGCCTGTTGTTACAGTTGCCGCAACAGACGCGGAAAATACAGGCTGTCGACACGCTGTCGTGACAGACACGCAAACGTGTAACAGACGCGCAATAGACACAGAAATGCGTGCCAGACGCGTCAGAAACCGCGTAACAACTGGCCCCGTTATTCGCGCCTACCCTTACAGCTCCAACGGGCAGTAAACTATTATCTATATAAACCCCGTTTTACTATTCATTTTCACTCACTTCTACTCTTCTTACTTGCGTTCTCTAAAATTTTTACTTGCTTTCATTTTTTTCTTACAACCCTTGCAACCATGTCTTCCAGAAACACCCGCAGGAGTGCTGCTTCAGGCTCCACCCCGACAACATCAACCCCACGATCTTTCCAGATACGAGACATGTGGGAGGAGAGGGGATTTATCTACACTTCCAAGGAAGGGAATTTGGGACTGCAGCCATTCATTGCGAGAAAAATCAAGGCCCTACAGTGGCAGATTTTTGCAGAACAACCAGAGGAGATGAACGTATCTCTGGTCCGAGATTTCTATGCTGCCATCAGCAGCAGAACCGCACAGCTTATACCTCTGCCCGTGGAACCAAGAGAAGAATGCTCTCGGAAGAACTTGATGCATTCATCGTCGGTTTCTCCTCTTCCTCAATTTGGGAGGAAAGCGACAACGAACCCTCTATTAAGAGGAATCTATCCAAAGAGTTCACACCGGTAAAATGGCAGAAGAGAATGGCAGACAAAAACAAGCCAGATAGCGGCAGCGGCAGCAGCAGTGACAACAGCATCAGCAGCTCGGAGGTGCAGGTAGTGGAGAAACCTCCTCACATCTTCCCTACTGTTGCGTGTAAAATAGTCTATCGCAATGGTAGTGCAAGTATACACGACGCAAGTAGTAAAGTGATACTAAGTATCGGATATCGTCTCCACAGGGATTGGGCTAATAGCTTCACCTTAATTCACTGCACGAAAGTAAAGAAAATACTTGAGAGTTGTCACGAAAATATTGAAGAAAACGTAAATAAAAGAGTAAAGATATCAAGATAGAGAGAATGGGTTGGTATTGAATTGCTCAGTAGTGCAGGTATTGCAGAGTTTAGGAAATCCAGTTTTGTCGTCGTCACCCGTCGCGGCAGCACCTGTCACGGCGGTAGTCCGTTGATCGTCGCGGCAGCAAACACTCAACTCAGTACTTTCAAGTTTGGCAAGAATCCCAGATCTGCCTTGGCCTATCCCTAGGTCCAAGTCTGTCGATGATCACGTCTTGATGATACCTCCCGGCGTGAATCGAAGGATGAACACCGATGTGAATGAATTCTTCTTTAGCCACTTAACCTCGCCCTATCCCTAGGCACGAGATAGTTCAACTATAAACTAGAGAACTTGCTCTTATTTCTTTCGTATACTTAACTATCCCGATGCTAAGTAAATAGATAACCTCACAATGCTCTCCCGATGCTCTTGCAAGATATTAATAACTAAAATAAGAGAACTTGAAGTTTATTTTATTAAACTGAAAATTCCTAAGACTAAACAACCCTTGCAACTACTTTACAAATCAACCCGTGGCCTTAGGGGGGAATTTAGAACATGTCGGCGGCGGGAAAATGGCTAGGGGTTTTGGTTATCGGTTATGGGTAAATTGGATTTGCCCTAGGTTAAAATACATGCCCTTATATAAGCTTTGGGCTCAAGTTATCTAATTTAACAAGGATTACAACTTTAATTAAAAGTATGATTCTAATAAAGACTAAATCTTCAAGGAATCTACTTTCCAGCCGTCTTCCTTGTTTCTTGGGATTTTCTCTCCTTGAACTTTGGGCTTGACATATCTTTTGATCTGGGGCTTGGAAAAATATAAGGTTTTCACACGACAGACGAGCTAAATTTTCTCTATCTGTCGAGGTCCACTTTACTTTTTCTCCGCAAAACGGTTGTCTTCCTCTACTGTCACGGCAACACCATGGCAGCATCGTCCTCTTTGTCTGCTTGTCCAGTTTAACTCTTCTGCTTCTCTGCCCAACGCATGCCTTCTCCGTCTACTATGGCAACAACCTACAAAAACAACCATTCTTAGTAGAATCTGTGCCTTTAATATGTTTGTGATGTTTTGCTGTGAACTAACCTAAATGCAATGAATAATGCTTGAATGCAGTAGAAATATAGGTTAAAAAGGGTGTAAATAATAGAACTTTTACACACTCAACATACCCCCAAACTCAAGTTTTTGCTTGCCCTCAAGCAACTAAGACCTAAAAGAAAAATGAAATATTTTTGTTTTGACTTTCAAACAGTGAACTTTCCCTTACCCGTCGTTCGTTCCCTGTGACGGCAGCAACCTGTCGGATAATTTAGGATCTGTCCAGAATCTCACTATAGTCCTTGTGCAGTGTGTGCATGCTTGTGAACAGTTATATGCCAAGACTCTCTTAGTTTCACTAGAATATTCAACTCTTAACTTGAATTTTTATGCCAAAGTTTATCTTTTTGAAGGCATATTTTCATGCTTCTTTGATTTCTTTGTTTTGACTCGAATTCTCTATTTTTCAAGCTAAAGTTTTACTAGAGCCAGTGTTAGGCACCTCTAGTTAACTTCCTAGAGCCGGTTTCGGGCACCTCTAGGATTGTTGAGTCTCTTTTGTTAAACTTCTTTCCTAGAGCCAGTGTTAGGCACCTCTAGGGGCTATTCAAGTGCTAAGCTTCCTATTCTAGTTTGGCTAAAAGAAGTCTAAGTAGTATAACAGTCACAATGGTGTTTAAGTTTTCAGAACTATAGAAAGGCTCTAAACTTCTCCTTAAACTATCCTAAAGTTGCTGCCACGACAGAGCTGTCACGACAGGCAAGTTCAATTCACAGTTTTAAGCCTAAATTTTTAGTTTTTTTTTTTATTTTTTAAGAGAAAAAACAACTAAGTAAAAGACACAAAAATTAACTAAGATGTACTTGGACTCCATTAATATGGAGGGTTGCCACCCCCAAACTCAAGGGTTGCATTACCCTAAATGCAAATGACAAAAATATAAATGAAAACATATGAAGGCAGTACATCACAAAATATAGAAATAGCAGGCAACAATAAGAAAATAAGAAACTTAAATTTTAAGCATTGTCTTCACTGCTGCTGTTGAGGCGGATTTGGCGGCGGATTCTGGTTCTTGGGGCGGGCTGGGGTGGTTGCTGGACAACCTGAATGTCAGAGCTGCTGCCGCTGCTGTCACTGCTGCTACTGCTGCTGCTGCTGCTTGCCTTTGGTAGAGTTTTCTTGTTTGCCATTCTTTTCTGCCTCTTGACCGATGTACATTCTTTCGACAGGTTCCTCTGAATAGAGGGTTCAGCGTCGCTGTCTGCCCAGACGGATGAGGAAGAGAATCCAGCAACAAAGGCAGCAAGGTCATCCGAGGGCACCAGTCGCTTTGTTCCTCGGGCGGATCTTTCGGCATGAGGGCTGCCGGCTGCCGTCGGGGCAGGTGATGGAATGGAGGCAGCAGATGGTGTATGTGGTGTGGCAGCAGGTGTAGGTGTGTGGGCAGGGGTGGGGACAGTGAAGTAGTGGGCAGGGAAGGTGGGAAAGACAACATCAAGGAAATTTAAAGTATTGTGAATAAAATTTACCGTGGATGCGGCAAAGTCCTTGATGAATGTCATGAGGCCCAGCTGTGTGTCCTCCATCCTTTGAATAGCAGCTAGGATTTGATTGGATGGGTCTGTCGGAGCAGCTGCTGCGGCGGCAGGTTCAGGATTTGGCTGCTCTGATGATGCAACTGGGCGGCAGCGGGGTTGAAAGATGAGAGAGGGTTGCCACTGTCAGCTCCATGAGGCTGATGATATTCTTATCTGTCCAACCCCTTCCTTTCACTATGGAATCGGTGTCGGCTTCCGGCACATCATAACAGCGGCAGAGGGACATGATGAGGTAGGGGAGGCAAAGGAGGACCGTCGGTCTATGGGCACTTTCCAAAATACTCTCTCGCATATAACTTCCCACATTAATGGGTCGTTTATTTAGAATGGAGTGTATTAAGGCTAACCTCTGCTGGTCAACGGTGGTGTGATGCGACGGCGACATGATCCTCTTTTTGATGAAGGCATTCCACAGTTTTGCCTTCGGCAGCAGCTGCCCCCTCTTCACTGTGTGAGGATTTTTCCAGCTTGTGTTCCATTCAGTCCCTTCTTCCGTCAATTCTGCCATGACAGCGTCATAGGAAGCATCATCCAAAGTGTCAAGGAACTGCTGGTGAGCATCATCGTTGGGGCCTAGGTAGAGGCCATACAAAGAGTTAATGCGCTCGGCTATGAACTGCACCTCTTTCCCTCGGACAGTCACTGCTGTCGCCGTCTTGCTGCTAATGGCAGCATAGAATTCCCTCACCAGCGTCTCGTTCATCTCTGCTGGTTGCTCCGCAAATGATTCCCATAAAAGAGCTCTAATCGTCCTCGCGATGAAAGGCTTGAGGCCCAGATTAATTGCCTTTGGAGTGTAAATGAAGCCTCTTTCTTCCCACAGATCTCTGGTTGCGAAGGACTGTGGGGGAGTTGCTGCCGGTGAGGAAGTAGAGGCAGCACTGCGGCGGGTTCTTCTGGAAGACATGTTAGTGCAAGGGTTGTTGAAAGTAAAAGGAAGCAAACGAAAACTAAAGGGGGATAGCAAGTAAGAAAGGCAGAAGTGAATGAAAATGAAAATGAAACAGGGTTTTATAGAAGAGAAGTTGCTGCCCGTTGAAGCTGTAACGACAGGCGTGAATAACGGGGCGACTGTTAAGCTTTAACGTGTCTGACACGTCTGACACGCGTTTCTGCATCTGTTACGCGTCTGTCACACATTTCCGCGTCTGTCGTGACAGTCTGTCTTTTCCGTGTCTGCCGCGGCAGCTGGAACGACAGGCTTCAATATTGGGCTTTGCTGGGCTGATGGAGGGATGGTGGGCTGGGTTCACTTCTCCTATTCTTCTTGACTCCTTTATTTCTTAAAAACAGTAAACATAAAAACATTATTTGAATAAAATAAACCTTATTACCTAATAAATAATAAAAATAAATAAAAATAAAGTTTAGGTTAAATTAGGGCTGCCAGGTGGGGCATCTCCTAAGGTAACCACTTCCTGCATTCATGGGGCTTCAGTCCCCTGATAATGCTTGAGGCGCTGTCTGTTGACTTTGAATTGGTGCCCGTCTTTTAATGATCGGATTGTGATGGCACCATGGGGAAAACTTGTACGACTTGGAATGGGCCAGACCATCTAGATTTCAGTTTCCCTGGGAAAAGTTTTAGTCTAGAATTGAACAACAATACAAGCTGTCCTGGGCAGAACTGTCGTGGCAGCAACTTCCTGTCATGCCACTTCTTAGTTTTCTCCTTGTAGATTCTTGCATTTTCGTAGGCCATTGTCTGTATTTCTTCAATCTCGTTCAGATCTAACAGCCTTTTCTGGCCTGCCTTGTCCAAATCCATATTCACTGCCTTGATCGCCCAATATGCTCTGTGCTCTATCTCGACAGGCAGATGACAGGTTTTCCCATAAATCAATCGGTATGGAGACATGCCCAATGGACTCTTAAAAGCTGTCCTATATGCCCATAATGCATCATTGAGAAGTAAAGACCAATCTTTCCTAGTTGGCTTAACCATCTTTTCAAGAATGTTCTTAACTTCCCTATTAGATATTTCAGCTTGTCCATTGGTCTGTGGGTGATATGCTGTCGCGATCCGATGCTTGACACCATATTTCTTCAAGGCGGCAGCAATAACCCTATTGTCGAAATGTCTCTCTTCATCACTGATAATCGCCTTAGGGATGCCAAACCTAGAAAAAATGTTTTTGTGTAGAAATTTTTGGACTGTCTTGGCATCATTCCTTTGAGTGGCGATAGCTTCAACCCACTAAGAGACATAATCCACTGCTAGGAGGATGTATAAATTTCCACATGAAGATGGAAAAGGTCCCATAAAATCGATCCCCCAAACGTCGAAGATTTCGACTTCTAGAATGTTCTGCAGCGGCATCTCGTTTCTCCTTGAGATGTTTCCTGTCCTTTGGCACCTGTCACAACTCTTGTAGAAGATTTGTGCATCTTTATACAGTGATGGCCAATAAAACCCTGACTGCAGCACCTTGGCAGCATTTTTGTTGCCTCCTAAGTGACCTCCATACTATGAAGCATGGCAGTGATGAAGTATGTCTTCTTGTTCTTCTTGTGGTACACACCTCCTTATAACCTGATCTGCACATAGTTTTAAAAGAAGAGGTTCGTCCCAATAATAATGCTTAACATCATTCTGGAACCTCTTTCTGGCTTGGTAATTAAGATCAGAAGGAATTATTCCGCTAACTATAAAATTAACGAAATTAGCATACTAGGGGAGTTTAGAAGACTTATCTGCCGCCATGGCTGTCGCGACAGTGATTGCGGCAGCAAAGAGCTGCTCATCTGGGAAGGTCTCCAGTATGTTTGTCTCATCTGTTGGTAGACTTTGTCCCTTCTCCAACCTTGACAAGTGATCTGCCACCTGATTTTCTGTCCCTTTTTTGTCCTTGATTTCAAAGTCGAATTCTTGCAATAGCAGGATCCACCGTATCAATCTTGTCTTTGCATCCCTTTTCGCGAACAAATACTTCAGGGCAGAATGGTCTGTGTGCACTATTATCTTCGTTCCAAGTATGTAAGAACGAAACTTGTCAATGGAGAACACCACAGCTAATAACTCTTTCTCTATGGTGGTGTAATTCACTTGGGCGTCATTCAGTGTCTTGCTGGCATAATATATGACATGAAATAGCTTGTCTCTCCGCTGCCCAAGTGCTGCCCCGACAGCATAATCACTAGCATCACACATAATCTCAAATGGCTGTGTCCAGTCTGGTGGCTGTACTATTGGGGCTGTTACCAGTTTTTCCTTTAGAACCTTGAATGCTTCAGTACATTCATCATTAAAGTCAAAGGGTCGGTTCTGCTCCAAAAGATGGCATAGGGGCTTGGTGATTTTTGAGAAATTTGCAATGAATCTCCGGTAAAAACCAGCATGCCCTAAGAAACTTCTAATACCCTTGACTGTTGTCGGCGGCGGCAGCTTTTCAATCACCTCAATCTTGGCCCTGTCGACTTCTATCCCACGGCAGCTAATCTTGTGGCCAAGGACTATCCCTTCATCCACCATAATGTGGCATTTTTCCCAATTTAAGACCAGGTTTGCTTTTTCGCATCTTTCAAGTACCTTTTGTAGATTGCCGAGGCAGCTCTCAAAATCGTCTCCAAAGACCGAAAAATCATCCATAAAAATTTCAAGGAAGTCCTCCACCATATCGGAGAATATGGCCATCATGCACCTTTGGAAGGTGGCGGGTGCATTGCATAGTCCAAAAGGCATTCTCCTAAAAGCATACGTTCTGTATGGGCATGTGAAGGTCGTCTTTTCTTGATCCTCCGGTGCGATAGCAATTTGATTATAACCTGAATAACCATCAAGAAAACAATAGTAAGGTTTACCCGCTAATCTATCAAGCATTTGATCAATAAAGGGTAAAGGAAAGTGGTCCTTTCGGGTAGCTTTGTTAAGCTTCCGATAGTCCATACAAACCCTCCAATCGGTCACAGTCCTGGTTGGGATTAACTCATTGTTTTCGTTGGTCACCACGGTCATTCCTCCTTTCTTTGGAACACATTGCACCAGGCTCACCCATTTGCTGTCGGAGATGGCGTAAATAATACTAGCATCTAACCATTTGATTATTTCTTTACGCACCACCTCTTTCATCGCATGGTTAAGCCGCCTTTGGGCATCTATAGTCGGCTTATGATATTCCTCTAGAAGGATTTTGTGCATGCATAACGCCGGACTAATGCCTTGAATATCAGCTATCGTCCATCCAATTGCCTTTTTGTGCTGCCGTAGCATGCCTATTAGCTGCCGTTCCTGTTCCTGTGGCAGCTTAGAAGAGATAATTACGGGTAATGTATCATTTGAACCAAGAAAAGCATATTTTAGCTGCCCTGGCAGAGGCTTCAGTTCTAAGGCAGGTGGCTCAACAGTAGATGGCTTTTGGATTGCATGGTTATCCGAAGTGTAATTTAAAGGTTCGAATAACTTACCTGGACGATCACCTATCCAGTTTACCTCCTCCTGATCTTCAGTATCAGATGTATCGGATTCAGAGGAGTTGCTGTTGTCGGTGCTGTCGTCAGTGCTGTCGTGACAGTCCTGTAGGTGGCTGCCACGGCAGTGACCAATTCTGATGTCGTGACAGCCTGACCTGATGCAGGGTTGATCAAAGGCAACGTCAGTGATAGCCTTGCATTCCTCGTCTGCATCAGCATGCTTCATAGCTTGGAGAACATTCAACTTAATCTCTTGATCGTTCACTCGCATGGTGAGTTCTCCTTTCTCCACATCAATCAGTGATTTTCCTGTGGCTAAGAAGGGTCACCCAAGGATGATTGGTGCGTTTTCGTCTGCCTCACAATCTAAAACAAGAAAGTCAGCAGGAAAAATAAATTTTTCCACTCTTACCAGAATATCTTCAATTTTTCCTTCCGGATGAACATAAGAGCGGTCTGCCAGCTGCAGAGTTACTGTTGTGGGCCGCGCCTTTCCAATACCTAATTTCTGAAAAACAGATTTTGGCATTAAATTAACACTAGCACCAAGATCACAAAATGCCTTACCCACATATTTATTTCCGATTACACAAGGTATGATGAAGCTCCCCCGATCCTTCTTTTTTCTGGGGTGGCTGCCGATGAAGAATACTCATGCAACCTTCTGTCATCTTTACCGTTTCAAATTCCCCAAGTTTAGATTTCTTTGACATGACATCCTTGAGAAATTTAGCATAACCGAGCATCTCCCTAACGGCATCTAACAGCGGAATATTAATGTGAACCCGCTTAAAATATCATAAATCTTTTTGAGTTGAGATTCTTGCTTAGCTTGCTGTATCCGTTGAGGAAAAGGAGGTGGGGGACGATAATCAGCAATACGTCCTTCCCACTGCATATGAATCTGAGGAGGTTTGGGTTCATCATTTTCCTCCTCTGTCGCTTCTGCTGTCGTGACAGGCTCATCGGCAACAGTCTGTTTATTACCTTTCGGGGCAGCTTCCTCGGCAGGTTTATCCAAGGCTGGTTTCCTTACTGATTCAGCTTCTTTTTCCAGCCCTGATAATTTCTTCCCACTCCTAGTAGTAATTGCCTTACACTGCTCATGTGTGGGCTGCCTAGCATTTTCAGTATTACTAGGGAATCATCCAGTCTGCCTCGGCTTAATATGTTGGGAAACCTGACCCATTTGTGTCTCCAAAGATTTCAGAGTAGCTTCATGATTCGTCATCCGCATCTCTGTTTTATCCATGAATGTCTCTGTTTTCTTGACAAACTGATTCATATTCTCAATATAAGTACCTGTCTGAGACATAAAAGTGGCCAGAGTCTGTTCCAGTATACTGCTCGTGGCAGCTGGTGGCTGCTGTTGCTGCTGCGATGGCAGATGCGGCGGCAGTTTCTGTCGCGTCAGCAATCTAGGTCCTCCCTGATTCTGATTGTGTGCTTGAGGATTCAGGGCATTATTAGGATTACTCCAAGAAAACTTGGGATCCTTCCTCCAGTTGGGATTATAGTTGTTGGAGTTGTAATTCGGCTTATAATTTCTAACATATTTTCCCTCTTCTAACTGTATAGGACACTCATCCGAACTATGATTTCCCTCACAGATTTCACATACCTCCTCAACAGCAAATCCATGTTGTGCATCATCATTCAATAACCTTTTCATTGCTTTAGTAAGGAATGCTACCTGTGATTTCATTGTGCTATCGGCTTCATAATCCTTGACAGCTAGTACCCGTTTACCCCCTCTTCTTGCTGTCGGAAACTGCTCCTCATTCTTAGCCAGATTTTTCAATACTTGCATTGCCTCGTTCGGATCTTTATCTAATAATAGTCCGTTTGCTGTTGAATCAATTCGAATACGAGTTTGTAAGTTGGCAGCATTATAAAACTTTGTTACCTGATTCTAGACGGGGAATCCATGCATTGGGCAGTTCCGTAGAAGAGTAGTAAATCTGTCCCAGGCCTCGTGCATCGGCTTGTCATCTTCGTGTTGAAAGGTAGCAATTTCATTACGCAATCGCTCAGATAAATGCGAAGGATTAAAACGAGATAAAATTCACGAGATAAATCTGCCCAAGTTCTAATTGAACCCGACGTAAGTTTATTCCACCAAGTTTTTGCTCTGTCCCTCAATGAATGGGGAAATAACCGAAGCCTCAGTATCTTCGGATTAACTCCTGGCAGTCTAAACGAACCACAGATCTCCTGGAACGTTTTGAGATGCTCCCTAGCATCCTCTGTAACAGCACCACTAAACTGCCCGACATTGTTGATCATACTAAACATGACAGGTTTCAGCTCGAAGTTGTCAACATCTATGTCCGGCAGCGTGGTCTCCAGTTCTACATGATCGTTCAACATGTAGTCACGACAGGACCGTCGTCCGACAGCGGCAGGGTTGCCGATAGGCGGTATAAAATCGCCGACAAGCGGGTCGTCTCCATTGTGGGCCATCCTCTCTAGCTGCTCCTCAAGGTACTCGTTCCTGGCTAGTAAGTGACGAAGCTGTTTCTTGAGATTGAATGAACGTTCGATTTCCGGATCTAATGGATACTCAGGATCTTTACCTCGATTCGATATGCGCATAAACAAGAAACCTTGTGAAAAGCAAGAGTTGAATGCACCAAAGAAAAACAGAAAAATAAAAATAAAAACAAAATAAAAATAAAAATAAAAGCGAAAAGTGCAATAAAAGAAAAGGTAGAGTTATATTGCCAATCCCCGACAACGGCGCCAAAAACTTGTTGCGTGTAAAATAGTCTATCGCAATGGTAGTGCAAGTATACACGACGCAAGTAGTAAAGTGATACTAAGTATCGGATATCGTCTCCACAGGGATTGGGCTAATAGCTTCACCTTAATTTACTGCACGAAAGTAAAGAAAATACTTGAGAGTTGTCACGAAAATATTGAAGAAAACGTAAATAAAAGAGTAAAGATATCAAGATAGAGAGAATGGGCTGGTATTGAATTGCTCAGTAGTGCAGGTATTGCAGAGTTTAGGAAATCCAGTTCTATCGTCGTCACCCGTCGCGGCAGCACCTGTCACGGCAGAAGTCCGTTGATCGTCGCGGGAACAAACGCTCAACTCAGTACTTTCAAGTTTGGCAAGAATCCCATATCTGCCTTGGTCTATCCCTAGGTCCAAGTCTGTCGATGATCACGTCTTGATGATACCTCTCGGCGTGAATCGAAGGATGAACACCGATGTCAATGAATTCTTCTTTAGCCACTTAACCTCGCCCTATCCCTAGGCACGAGATAGTTCAACTATAAACTAGAGAACTTGCTCTTATTTCTTTCGTATACTTAACTCTCCCGATGCTAAGTAAATAGATAACCTCACAATGCTCTCCCGATGCTCTTGCAAGATATTAATAACCAAAATAAGAGAACTTGAAGTTTATTTTATTGAACTGAAAATTCCTAAGACAAAACAACCCTTGCAACTACTTTACAAATCAACCCATGACCCTAGGGGGGAATTTAGAACATGTCGGCGGCGGGAAAACGGCTAGGGGTTTTGGTTATCGGTTATGGGGAAATTGGATTTGCCCTAGGTTAAAGTACATGCCCTTATATAAGCTTTGGGCTCAAGTTATCTAATTTAACAAGGATTACAACTTTAATTAAAAGTATGATTCTAATAAAGACTAAATCTTCAAGGAATCTACTTTCCAGCCGTCTTCCTTGTTTCTTGGGATTTTCTCTCCTTGAACTTTGGGCTTGACATATCTTTTGATCTGGGGCTTGGAAAAATATAAGGTTTTCACACGACAGTCGAGCTGAATTTTCTCTATCTGTCGAGGTCCACTTTGCTTTTTCTCCACAAAACGGCTGTCGTCCTCTACTGTCACGGCAGCACCATGGCAGCATCGTCCTCTTTGTCTGCTTGTCCAGTTCAGCTCTTCTGCTTCTCTGCCCAGCGCCTGCCTTCTCCGTCTGCTATGGCAGCAACCTGCAAAAACAACCATTCTTAGTAGAATCTGTGCCTTTAATATGTTTGTGATGTTTTGCTGTGAACTAACCTAAATGCAAGGAATAATGCTTGAATGCAGCAGAAATATGGGTTAAAAAGGGTGTAAATAATAGAACTTTTACACACTCAACACCTACCCATATTCAGCCTCCAAGGGAGGCCAAAACGAAGAACACATCTGCCTCCCCATCCGCCAGCCAGTTAAGAAGGCCCCTACCCGCCGACAGATCTGCCTAAGCAGCAACAGCGACAACAACGCATAAAATTTAAGTTTCTTACCTTATTTTGTTGTCTGCCTCTATATATTTGTGATGTACTTTTCTTATCTTTTATTTTGTCATTTGCATTGAGGGCAATGCAACCCTTGAGTTTGGGGGTGGCATCCCTCCATTAATGGGAGTCTAATTTAGTTTTAAAATTGTGTCTTTTACTTAGTTTATTTTTGCTAAAAAAAATGATGAAAATTTTTGGCTTAAGGCTTTGAACTGAACTTACGTGCCGTGACAACTCTGTCGTGGCAGTGCCTTTAGGATAATTTTATAAGAGCAGTTTAGAGTCTTTCTATAGTTCTGAAACTTAAACACTATTTGTGACTGTTATACTACCTAGAACTCTACTAGTTAACTAGAATAGGAAGCTTAGCACTTGAATAGCCCCTAGAGGTGCCTAACACTGGCTCTAGGAAAAGAAGTTTAGCAAAATAGACTCAATAGCCCTAGAGGTGCCCAAACCGGCTCTAGGAAGTTAGCTAGAGGTGCCCGAAACCGGCTCTAGTCAAACTTAAGCTTAAAAAAATAATAAAATCGAGTCTGAATAAAAAGAATAAAGGAGCATAAGAAGTGCCTTCAAAAAGATAAACTTTGGCATAAAAATTCAAGTTAGAGGCTGAAATATTCTAGTGAAACTAAGGGAGTCTTGGCATATAATTGTTCACAAGCATGCACACACTGCACGAGAACTATAGCAAGATTCCGGACGAATCCTAAATTATCCGACAAGGTGCTGCTGTCAATAGAGAATGAATGGAAGGTAAGGGAAAGTTCACTATTTTAAGCCAAAACAAAAATATTTATTTTTCTTTTAGGTCTGAATTGCTTGAGGGCAAGCAAAAACTTGAGTTTGGGGGTGTGTTGAGTGTGTAAAAGTCCTATTATTTACCCCTATTTAACCCATATTTCTGCTGCATTCAAGCATAATTCATTGCATTTAGGTTAGATTTCAGTTATACATCACAAATATAGTAAATGACACAGTTTCTACTGAAATAGGTTGCTTTTGTAGGTTGCTGCTGTAGCAGATGGAGAGGCAAGCGTTGGGCAGGATGCAACAGAGCTGGATGAGCAGTCGAGGAAGACGATGCTACCATGGCCGCCACCGTGACAACCAAGGACGACATCAGTTTTGAGGAGAAGAAGCAAAGTGAGCCTCGACAGAAAGAGAAAGTTAAGCCCGTCTGTCGTGGAATACCATTATATTTTTCCAAGCCCTAGATTAGAATGAAGTCCAAGCCCAAAGTTCAAGGAAGAAAACTCCAAGCAAGAAGGAAGGACGAATTAAAGCTATATTCTCTGAAGATTTAGTCTTTATTAGAGTTGTACTTTAATTTAAACTTGTATTCTTGCCATATTAGAAAACTTGAACCCAAAGCCTATATAAAGGCATGTAATTCGACTTAGGAGAGGACATCATCATTCTCTAGCCTTCCTCCCAAAACCCTAGCCGTTTTCCCCTTCTCAACATGTTTTAAATTCCCCTTAGGGCCATGGGTTGATTTGTAAAGTAGTTGCAAGGGTTGCTTTTGTCTTAGGAATTTTCTGTTCAATAAAATAAACTTCAAGTTCTCTTATTCTGGTTATTAACATCTTGCAAGAGTATTGGGAGAGCATTGTTAGGTTATCTATTTACTTAATATCGGGAGAGTTAAGTATACGAAAGAAATAAGTGTGGGTTCTCTAGTTTATAGTTAGACTATCTCGGACCTAGGGATAGGATGAGGTTAAGTAGCTAAAGAAGAAGTCAACAACATCGGTGTTCATCCTTCGATTCACGCCGAGAGGTATCATCAAAGACGTGTTCATCGACAGACTTGGACCTAGGGATAGGCCAAGGCACAACAGGGATTCTTGCCAAGCTTGAAGTACAGAGTTGTGTGATCGCTGCCGTGACAAACAACATACCGCTGCCGCAACGGGTGCTACCGCGACGGGGACGACGACATAGCAGATTTTCCTAGACTTAGCAATACCTACACTACTTAGCAATTCAATACCAACCTATTCTCTCTATCTTGATTATTTTAATCTTATTTTCCAGTTCTCTTTATTATTTTCGTGACAACATCTTAAACTATTCCTTTTACTTTCGTGCAGTAATTCAAGGTGAAGCTATTAGCCCAGTCCCTGTGGAGACGATAGACACTTTTATTTTCGTGACAACATCTTAAACTATTCCTTTTACTTCCGTATCACTTTACTACTTGCGTCGTGTACACTTGCACTACATTGCGATAGACACTTTTACATGCAACACCTTGCACTCTTCTTCTGCATTAGCATGTTTGATTGCTTGGAGAACATTGAGTTTGATTTCTTGACCGTTTACTCTCATGGTCAGTTCTCCTTCCTTTACATCAATCAGAGATCTGCCTGTGGTTAGGAAGGGTCGCCCCAGGATCATTGGTGCATTTTCATATGCTTCACAGTCTAACACAAGAAAGTCAGTAGGAAAAATAAACTTATCCACTCTTACCAGAATATCTTCAATCTTCCCTTCTGGTTGTACGTAAGAGCGGTCTGCCAACTGCAGCATGACTGTCGTGGGTCGTGCTCGTCCAATACCTAATTTCTGGAACACAAATTTTGCATTAAATTTATACTAGCACCTAGATCACAAAGTGCCTTACCCACGAATTTGTCACCAATTATGCACGGTATGATGAAGCTCTCATGATCTTTCTTTTTCTAGGGTGGATGCCTGTGCAAGATAGTCATGCATCCCTCTGTCATTTTTACCGTTTCAAATTCCCCAAGTCCGGATCTTTTCGACATAGCATCATTGAGAAATTTCGCATAACCGGGCATCTGCTTGATGGCCTCTAACATCGGCATATTGATATGCACCTGCTTAAAAATATCATAGATCTTCTTGAGGTGGTACTCTTGTTTCTGCTTTTGTAACCGCTATGGAAAAGGAGGTGGTAGACGGTAATCTTCCAGACGTCCTTCACATGGTATTCGGATTTGAGGAGGCTTAAGTTCTTCAGCATTCTTTTCTTGCTCCTCTGTCCTTCTGCTGCCGTGACAGGTGTGTCGGCAGCAGGTTGCTCATCTTCTGTCGGGGCAGTGTTCGCGGCAGGTGTATCTAGGGTCGGTTCCTCAATCGATAAGGTTTTCAACTCTTGCCCTTGCAATTGTTTCCCACTCCTAGTTGTAATTTCTTTACACTGCTCATGTGTGGGTTTTCTAGCGACTTCAATATCACTAGGGAATCCTCCGTTTTGCCTTGGCTTAATATGCTGGGAAACCTGGCCCATTTGTGTCTCCAGTGATTTCAGTGTAGCCTCATGGTTAGTCATTCTCATCTCTGTCTTGTCCATGAATGACTCAGTTTTCTTGACAAAGTGATCCATGTTTGCCATGTAAGCTCATGTCTGTGACATGAATGTGCCCAAAGTCTGCTCAAGTATACTAGGTGCGGCTACCGGCTGCTGTTGCGGCTGCTGCTACGGTTGCTACCGTGTTAAAATTCTGGGTGCCCCCTAGTTTTGGTTGTTCTGCATCTGAGGATTTATTGCGTTGTTTGGATTGCTCTAGGAGAACTTTGGATCTTTCCTCTAGTTGGGAATGTAATTGTTGAAGTCGTAATTTCTGGGCTTATTGTAGTTTCCAACATACATCCCTTCTTCTAGCTGTAACGGGCAATCCTCCGAACTGTGGTTCCCATTGCAAGTTTAACATACCTCTTCTGCAGAATAGACAGGTTTCGAATCTTTTTTTAACAAATTTTCCACTTTTTTGTGAGGTATGCAACCTGTGTCTTCAGGGAATTGTCAGCTTCATAGTCTTTTACAGCTAACACTCGTTTACCTCTCCTCGCTGTAGGGAATTGCTCGTTATTCTTTGCTAAGTTTTTCAATACTACCATGGCTTCGTCTGGATATTTATCCAACAACAGTCCATTTGCTGCTGAATCTATTCTCATTCGAGTGTGTGTGTTGGCAGCATTGTAGAATTTTATGACTTGATTCCATACGGGGAATCCATGCATCGGGCAGTTCCTCAGAAAAGTTATAAACCTGTCCCATGCCTCGTGCATTGGCTCGTCATCTTCCTATTGAAAAGTAGCAATTTCATTATGCAATCGCTCAAATAAATGGGAAGGATTAAAACGAGATAAAAATTCACGAGTGAGATATGCCCAAGTTCGTATTGAACCCGACGTTAGTTTATTCCACCAAGTTTTAGCTCTGTCTCTCAGTGAATGAGGAAATAAGCAGAGCCTCAGTATCTCTGGATTTACTCCTGGTAATCTAAACTATCCATAGATTTCTTGGAACATTTTCAGATGTTCTCGGGCATCCTCTGTTGCAGCACCACTAAATTGGCCAGCGGAATTGATCATGCTGAACATAACAGGTTTCAGCTCAAAGTTCTCAGCTTCCACGTCTGGCAAGGTGGTCTCCAGTTCCACATGATCATTGATCATGTAATCACGGCAGGACCGTCGTGCGGCCTCTGCAGCAGGCCGTCCATTCCGTTCATCAAGGGGAGGATCTTCAGGATTCCTCGGGTGATTTACTCTGTTATGCATTGCTTCTAAATGTTCCTCAAGATAATCATTTCCTGCTATCAAGAGGCGGACTCGGTTCCTGAGGTTGCACGTACGTTCGATTTTTGGATCTAGGTTGTACTCAGGTTCTTTGCCTCGTCTTGATCTGCACATAAGCAAACGAAAAACCTTGTGAAAAGCACATGGTAAACAATCCCAATAAAAATAGAAAAATTAAAAAGTGTAGTAAAAGTAAGGGTAAAGATATGTTGCCAGTCCCTGACAATGGCGCAAAAACTCGTTGCGTGTCAAAAGTCCTATCGCAATATAGTGCAAGTGGACACAACGCAAGTAGTAAAGTGATACTCGAAGTATCAGATGTTGAATTCACAGGGACTGGAAATAGCTTTATCCTTGAATTGCTGCACAAGAGAGAAATTAAAGAGTTTAAATTGTTCTGTCGTCGTCCCTGTCGCGACAACAGTCTGTTGTTATCGCGGCAGCGAACATACAACTCTGTACTTCAAGCTTGGCAAGAATCCCTGCTGTCACTTGTCCTATCCCTAGGTCCAAGTACTGTTGATGGACACTTCTTGGATGATACCTCCCGGCGTGAATCGAAGGGTGAACACCAATGTTGTTGAATTCTTCCTTAGCCACTTAACCTCGTCCTATCCCTAGGTCCGAGATAGTTCAACCATAAACTGGAGAACCCGTACTTATTCCTTTTGTATACTTAACTATCCCGATATTAAGTGAATAGATAATCTTACAATGCTCTTCTGATACTCTTGCAAGATGTTGAAACCAGAATAAGCAAACTTGAAGTTTTATTTCATTGGACAGAAAATTCCTAAAACAGTACAATCCTTGCAACTACTTTACAGAATCAACCCTTAGCCCTAGGGGAAGTTTAGAACATGATGAGAAAGGGGAAAATGACGAGGGTTTTGGGGAAGACGGCTAGAGATGAGATATCCTTCCCTAGGTCGAATTACATGCCTTTATATAGGCTTTGGGTTCAAGTTTTCTAATAAGGTAAGAATACATGTTCAAACTAATGTACAACTCTAATTAAGATTAAATCTTCTGAGTAGATGCCTTTAATTCGTCCTCTTTTCTTGCTTTGGGTTTCTTCCTTGAACTTTGGGCTTGGCCTTCATTCTGTTCTAGGGCTCAGAAAAATATAGGAGTGGTCCACGACAAACCAGCTTGAATTCCTCTATCTGTCGAGCTCCACTTCAGTTTTCCCTTCACCAATGATGCCGTCATGGCTGCCACGGCAGTGGCCGCGGCAGCGTCCTCCTTCTCGACTCCAGTCTTGTGTTCCAGCTCTGCTCCTTCGCTGTCCTGAGTCTGCCACAGCAGCTACCTGCAAAAGTAGCGAAATCAGTAGAAACTGTGCCATTTTATCTAATTGTGATGTATATGTGAAACTTTACCTAAATGCAATGAAATATGCTTGAATACAGCAGAAGTATGGGTTAAATAAGGGGTAAAATATGGAACTTTTGCACACTCAACAGTAACATATACATGGTGCATCTAGATGACATTCATTCTTACCATGCATGTTTTGTTGCACAAAATGAAAATGATGCATGGTTACGGCATAGGAAACTAGGACATGCTAGCATTAGTGTTTTAGAAAAAAAATAGTTTCCCTAAATCTAGTTAGAGGTTTACCCAAGATCAAATTTTCAAATGATAAAATATGTGATGCATGCTCTAAGGGTAAACAACATAGATCATCCTTTAAATCCATTAATGATGTTTCTACAAGTAGGTGTTTACAACTAATTCATATGGATTTATTTGGGCCTATTAGAACTATGAGCTTGGGTGGTAAATCGTATACTTTTGTACTTGTTGATGACTATTCTAGATTTACTTGGGTTCTATTCTTAAGTACTAAAGATGGGGCTTTAGAAAAATTCATCACGTTTTCAAAATTAACTCAAAATGATCTTGAACTTAAGATTTCTCATATTAGAAGTGGTCATGGAACCGAGTTTCAAAATCTAGGTTTTGAAGAGTTTTAAATGAAAATGGTATTAGCCCCAATTTTTCGGCTCCTCGAACTCTTCAACAAAATAGGGTAGTTGAGAGGAAAAATAGGACTTTACAAGAAATGGCTAGAATCATGCTTTTTGAAAACAATTTACCTAAATATTTTTGGGCAGAAGCCACAAACACCGCTTGCTACATTGTAAATCGAGTAATGATTGGGCCACTTTTAAAGAAAACACCATACGAGATTTTAAAATCTAAAAAGTCTAACATTAGTTATTTTCATCCATTTGGTTGCAAGTGTTTTGTTTTAAATAATGGTAAAGACAACTTAGGTAAATTTGATGCTAAAAGTGATGAAGCTATATTCTTAGGGTATTCTTTAAACTCTAAAGCCTGTCATGTATTTAATAAAAGAACTTCAGTAGTAGAAGAGGCTATTCATGTTGTTTTCGATGATAACCTCCTTCCGAGGAAGGAGTCTTGTGATGATGATGATGTAGGAATCCTTGATGCCTTTGATGGAGGACAAACTTCAAAGGAGGATGAGATTCCAACTAAAGAGGAAAATGCACAAGATCCACCTCTTGAAGCCTTGAAGGACTTGGTTCTTGAGGAAAAGGAAGTGAGCTACCCAAGGGAGTACAACTATGTCAAAGGTGGTGAAATCTTGGGTGATCCATCCAAGGGGGTAACTACTCGCTCTTCTCTTAAAATGCTTAATCATGTTGCATTTATCTCATGCATTGAGCCTAAAAAAATTAAAGAAGCTTTAAAAGATGATTTTTGGATTATGGCCATGCAAGATGAGTTAAATCAAATTGAGAGAAGCAAAGTGTGGACATTAGTTGAAAGGCCTAGAAATCAATCTACTATAGGAACTAAATGGGTATTTAGGAATAAACTAGATGAGAGTAGTAACATAGTGAGAAACAAAGCTAGGCTAGTTGCTCAAGGTTACACTCAAGAAGAGGGAATTGATTTTGATGAAACCTATGCACCCGTAGCTAGAATGGAAGCTATTAGGATGTTCCTTGCATATGCATGTTATCATGATTTCAAGCTTTTTCAAATGGATGTCAAGAGTGTATTTTTAAATGGCTTTATAAATGAAGAAGTGTATGGGGAAAAACCACCGGGTTTTGAAGATCCAATTTTTCCCAACCATGTTTTTAAATTGTCAAAAGCATTATATGGTTCAAAACAAGCTCCTAGAGCTTGGTATGAAAGACTTTCGAATTTTCTAGTTGGAAAAGGTTTTGAGAAACGAAAGTGTTGAGTGTATAAAAGTTCTATATTTCACCCCTCATTTACTCATATTTCTGCTGCTTTCAAGCATATTTCATTGCATTTAGGATAGATCTCTGCATATACATCACAATTAGATGAAATGGCACAGTTGCTACTGATTTGGGTTACTTTTGCAGGTATCTGCTGTGGCAGACTCAGGGCAGCAAAGGAACAGAGCTGGAACACAGGACTGGAGTCGTGGAGCAAACGCTGTCGTGGCCACTGCCGTGGCAACCATGACGACAACATTGGTGAGGTGGAAGAGTGAAGTGGAGCTCGACAGATAGACGATTTCAAGCCGGTCTGTCGTGAACCACTCCTATATTTTTCTAAGCCCTGAGGCAGAATGAAGGCCAAGCCCAAAGTTCAAGAAAGAAACCCAAAGAAAGAAAAGAGGATGAGTTAAAGGCATCTACTCAGAAGATTTAATCTTTAATAGAGTTGTACTTTAGTTTAAACTTGTATTCTTGCTATAGTAGAAAACTTGAACCCAAGGCCTATATAAATACATGTAGTTCGACCTAGGGAGATATATCTCATTCCTAGCCATCTTCCCCAAAAACCCTTGTCGTTTTCCCCTTTTCACCATGTTCTAAACTCCCCCTAGGGCTAAGGGTTGATTCTGTAAAGTAGTTGCAAGGATTGTACTGTTTAGGAATTTTCTGTTCAAGCAATAAAAACTTCAAGTTTATTTATTCTGGTTTTCATATCTCGCAAGAGTATCGGGAGAGCATTGTGAGGTTATCCATTTGTTTGATATCGGGAGAGTCAAGCATACGAATGTGATAAATACGATTTTTCCAGTTTATGGTTAAACCATCTTAGCTTAGGGATAAGTACGAGGTTAAGTGGCTAAGGAAGAATTCAACAACATTGGTGTTCACCCTTCGATTCACGCCGGGAGGTATCATCTAAGAAGTGTCCATCAACAGAACTTGGGCCTAGGGATAGGACAAGTCATTGCAGGGATTCTTGCCAAGCTTGAAGTACAGAGTTGTGTGATCGCTGCCGCGACATCAACAGACTTCTGCCGCGACAGGGACGACGACAGAATAGAAGTTTCTCTTACAGTGCAACACCTGTACTACTGAGCAATTCAATACCGGCTTATTTCTTAAACCTGATTCTTTTATCTTTTACTTTACTTGTTTCCCAAGATTACTTCATCAAACAATTAAACTATTTTCTCTCTCTTGTGCAACAATTTAAGGATAGAGTTATTTCCAGTCCCTGTGGAGACGATATTCGATACTCCAAGTATCACTTTACTACTTGTGTCGTGTACACTTGCACTATTTATGATATAACTATTTTACACGCAACAGAAAGGTGGACACAACACTATTTATTAAAAACAATGGCAAAGATATATTAGTAGTTCAAATTTATGTTGATGATATTATATTTGGTTCTACTAATGAATTGCTTTGTCAAGATTTTTCTAAGTTGATGCAAGGTGAATTTGAAATGAGCATGATGGGGGAGCTCTTATTCTTTTTGGGACTCCAAATCAAACAAATGAAGGATGACATCTTCATCAATCAAGCTAAGTACATCAAGGATATGCTCAAGAAGTTTGGCTTGGAGAATGCAAAGCCTCAAGCTACACCAATGAGCTCATCTACAAAGCTTGACAAAGATGAAAGAGGTAAGTGTGTTGACTCCAAGCTTTATCACTCTATGATTGGATCTTTGCTTCACCTTATCGCAAGTAGACCGGATATATTGTTTAGTGTTTACTTGTGTGCTAGGTTTCAAGCTAGTCCTAGAGAGTCTCACCTTATAGCCGTTAAGAGAATCTTTAGGTACCTTAGAGATACTCCTTGTCTAGGTCTTTGGTACCCTAGAGACTCAACCTTTAACCTTCATGCTTATTCGGATGCGGATTACGGGGGTTGTAAAATTGATAGGATAAGTACTTCCGACACTTGTCAATTCTTAGGTAGTATGCTCATATCTTGGTTCTCTAAGAAACAAAACAGTGTAGCTCTTTGTACCACCGAAGCCGAGTACATATCCTTAGGGAGTTGTTGTGCTCAAGTCCTTTGGATGAAGCAACAACTCTTAGATTATGGTGTTAAAGTTTAAACCATACCCCTTAAGTGTGACAACACTAGTGTAATATGCCTAACTAAAAATCACATCCAACACTCTAGAACTAAACGTATAGAAATAAGGCATCATTTCATTAGAGATCATGTTCTTAAGGAAGATGTTGTTTTAGAGTTCGTAGATACATTAAATCAACTAGCAGACATCTTTACAAAACCTCTAGATAAGGAACGTTTTTGGTCCTTTAGGAGAGAGTTAGGTCTAACTAGCCTATCTTGATCTCTTAGGACCTTTTTGTGCTTAAATTTCTTGATTTCTTGTAAAATGCCATGCTTATGTGTTTTTACTCCTAATTTCATCCATGCTTATAGTTAGGGGGAGTATATTTGTGTTTTAACATGTTATTTCTGCTCATTCATATCATTTATGCATCTAGGACTTCATAAAATTCATTTTTCTGCAATATTAGAGCCTCATCTGCACCTCCAGGCCTATGCGTATCGAAACGGGTCAATTTGTTTCGATACGTGTGCCTTAATAGAATGGTCTGTGACTAGGGTGTTTCGAAACGCCAAACAAGGTTTCGAAACGATTTGCCTCTGCCAAGAACTGTATCGAAACGGCACAAAAGCATTTCAATATGGGCTACCACGAGGGATTCGATACGGTCAAAGTCGTATCAGAACGGTCAACATGTTTCAAAATGTTAGTCAACGTTTCGGTACGCACGTTTCGGAACGATCGTGCCTGTTCTGAAACGCCTCTGCGGACAGCTTTTTATAGGGCTTTAATTGATAAAATTGCTTTTCATTAAAACTCCTAAAAACCCTAAACCCAATTTTTCCCTATAAAAACCCTCTAAACCTCATTGTTTTTCATCAAATCTTAAGAGCTTTTACTCACAAACTAAAGTCTAAGCAAGCTTCAACAAAATTGTGCAACTTCTTGCATTCATTCATCCAAAATCCCTATTTGAGGTATTTTTTTTCATATTTTTCTTTTTCCTTTAATTTTATTCGAATCTTAGGTTTTAAATATTAGTTTTGTATAGTTTATATGTTTTGCAACTTGGGTTTTTCAAAATTTGTAAAAAAAATTCAAAATCTCAAAGTTTTTTATTCGAATATATTTGTTTTTACTCGTATATTTTCTCTGTTTTTCAAAAGTTATTTCTTTTTCATTTTTTTATATGTATATATGTTTTAAAGTGTTTTTATTTAAAACCTAAATGGGATTTTTCATTGGATTGAATTAAGGATTAATATGCATACATTTAATTTTTCAATTGCTTGCTTCATGTTTTTAGGACTCTAATGGAAAACATTAACAAGAAACACAAGACAACTCAAACGGGTGAAGCTTCATCCCAAGCAAACATCCGTCCTAACCTCACCCTTCTTTTTCAAAAGAGTATCCGGAATCAAGAAACTAAGAACCGTTTCAAAATCCTCAAAGATATAGCCGTTCGCCGGGAGCGGGTTGTGGATATCGCGTTCTTTGACTGAGGGTTTCGAATTCCGCTATCTAGCTCGTTTGCGAGAATGAAGTTTCTTGGCCTTTTTGAGCATTTCGGATATTGTGTACAAGCACATGGTCATCCTTTTCTACTCCAATACCGTTCTTGTTGATAATGAAGATCATACCGAGGTGATTGGCATTGAGTCGTACCTTTTGCGTAAGAAGTTCATCATTAGTATATCCGTCTTAGAGAATGCTCTCGGGCTAAAGGATGAAGGCATTGAGGATGAGAACCACTTTGGTGCTCACACCAGATCCGTTCTCTCATTGTATGCTCATGGTCGTTTCCTTCATTTGATGATTTCTTTGGTCCGTTCTCTCATTGAGGATGAGAACCACTTTGGTGCTCACACCAGATCCGTTCTCTCATTGTATGCTCATGCTCACACCAGATCCGGAGGTAAATTCTCTCATGTCTGTCAAGTTGACTATTTTTTGTTAGAGTGCTTTCGCCGAGGAGAACAACCAAATCTTGTCAAAATCATGTTCACTGAGATGGTCTATAATGTGAAGATTCGCGAAACCGATGCTCTTACCTCTTTCACTTATGGGGTTGTTTTAAGCTATGTCTTTGGTACCCTTAACATTGATTGCACCTATGATTCTCCGGAACCTCGCAAGTGCAAGATTGGTGAATCCTCTCTCGTTAAGTCCGAGTTTCGCTACACACTTGGCCAATGGGTTCGTGTTGATAGGCAAGCTTCGCCACCTCAAGCTCCGGCTCCTATCAATGAAACCCTTATGACTTTCCTTACCGAGCGGTTCAACTCGATAGATACGAACATGGCTTCGGGATTTAGTGCTATCAACACTCGTTTGCAATCTTTGGAGGATCGTGTTCTTAGAAACGAGAATCGTCTCACCGCTCTTGAGAATCAACAATCATCGATGGACTTGTCTTTCTCTACTTTCTATGGTGATTGGAGGAACTTTCGTCGTGCTCAAGCTAAAGACGATGATTCTCTTGATGATGATGGTGGTGACGATGATCACGAGGCTTAGGATCTCCATTTCATCTCATATTAGTCTATCATATTAGGAATAAGTTTGCACCTTTCAATTTTTTTATGCTTTAAGAACCTATGCTTTGCTTATTTTGTGTTTGGGATTGAGCTTAGACTCTATTGCTTTAAGTATTTGTGTTTGGTTATTTGAACTTAATTCTATCTATATTATGTTGTTTGGTTTTTGCTTATAACCTTGTTTCTTCTCATGATTAGTCTTGATTATTATTCTTTTTGATCTAACAAAAAGGGGAGAAGTAATATAAGAGCCAACATTGCCAAATTTGTGTGGTTTTGAGTTTCAAACACTTGAATTTTAAATCTCTTTAAAACCCGTCTTACATTGAGGGGGAGTTAGAACGTTTTCGAGATTTCAAAATTCTTAAAATTCAAACTTGGTTTTGTTATACCAAAAAGGGGGGAGATTGTAAACTAATAAGTTGATTTTGGTATAACAAAGGATTTAAGGACTAAATTGAAAAAGAGAAAATAAATTTTTAAGTCCTCAAAACCTCTCTATATGTTTAAAGAAAAATGTACAAGTCAAAACCTTAACTTATCAAATATTTTCTAAGTGTTTACCAAGTCAAAACAGTGATTTTCGAGTCACCGTTTCGGAATGGCCTTTGGCGTTTCGGAACACTTTGAAACTGTTAACTTCTGTTTCAGAACTAGCTTTTCTGTTTCGATACGGGTGTATCGAAACAACTAGTTGTGTTTCGAAACAGATGAAGAACAACGGAACAGACTGAACCGTTTCGATACAGCCGTATCGAAACGACCTCAAACGTTTCGAAACGAATTTCAAACTTGGTTTCCAAAATATGACCGTTGAAGTTTTATAACTGATTTTAAAATTATTGTTAAGGCGTATCGAAACGCTTTTAGCCATTTCGATACAGGTTTTAACAATGGAAAAATGTTTCGAAACGCGTTTCGAAACAAGCTCTTATCGTATCGAAACGATCGTACCCGTTTCGGTACGGTCTATGCTCTTTCTATTTTGGTCTGTTTCGAAACAGGGTCGGGCATTTCGGAACGGGTAGTTGCAAACTGCATTTATGGAGGGAAGATAACATCCCAACGACTATAATAATGAAGGCAACAACCCCAACGGCTAGAATTCAATGAGAAGGTATAAAAGGGACCTCTAAAAGCACTGGCAACAACTATTGATCCAAAAAGAATTATCCAAACATCAAATCCAAGCAATTGTGCAAAATCCCATATTTTATTCTAAACCCCAAATTATGTTGTGTGTAATTCCATTATTATTTTCCAATTTGGGTTGACTGCTTGTAAAAAGGGGCTACATTTGTATTGAGAGATACTAGTCTTTAGCCTTATACTTCTATGTATTTCTTGAGTGAGGATTGGGTCAAATTTTGGGTAGAAAATTTGACCGGTATTGTAAAGGTTACCTCCTAAGCCTTGAAAAGGGGAAGAGCAATTAGTGGATTGTTGGAAAATCCTTAGTGGTAGCTAAGGTAGTGGATGTAGAGTTCAATTGGAACTTGAACCACTCTAAATTCTCTTGTCTAGCAATTTTTAATTTTCCAGTTCATCACCAAAATTTCTAAAAATCCAATTCACCATCTCTTAGCTTAAATCGATTCTTCGATCCACTCAACACCTTCCGATTTTACATGTTTTTAATTTAAGTCCTGAATTTTCACTTTTAGGTTCTAGTTTAATTCAATTGAGTCTCAATTTAGATTAATTTAATTGAAATTCCACATTTAATTTTCGAATTCTTTTAATTATGTTCGTGATTTAAACCATAAACCTTAAGGAATCAAAACTAATGTCATAAACCAATAGCCATAAACTAAATCATAATCCTTAAGGAATAAAAAATAATCTTATAAATCAATAACACTAAACTAAACCATAAAACAGTTAATATTAAACCGTAAACCATAAACCTTAAAGAATCATAATTAATCTCATAAACCAATAACCTTAAACTAAACCATAAATTGTTAACACTAAACCATAAAATATAAACATTAGATAATAGAAGTACCCAACTCAAACTAAATTGACACAATCTTATGTATCCTCCACTAACACACAATCTTCTACATCAACGAAGTCTCTATGAATCATAACCCAACTCAAACTGAACGACCTGAAATTTCAAAGTTTGACCCGACCCGATCGACCCAAACCTAAAGCGCCCGATCCGATATTGACCCGAACCGAAAACAACCGATCCGATTTTGACCCGACATGATACTCGAACTGGATCCGAACCGAATCTAAATTGATTCCAAGTAGACCCGAAGTGACCCAAACCGAAATGACCCGAATCGAAACCGACCCGAATGACCCGATTTCCACCTCTACAAAGAAATTGAAAATTTCGGATTCATGAACGTTGAGCTTAATCAAAGATTGGATTTGAAAGCGATTACGATACCACCACTAAGGCTACTTAATTGGTTGTGGTATTAGGAATAAAGACACGAAGAAAGGGTTTTATTAATAATCTCCATGATTGAGTGGCTGAGAATGGCGATCATAGCTTTATAGCACGAGGGAGGGACGAAAAACTCGGAGGCTATCAACTCAAGATTTGGATTTGTACTCGGTACTAGAAGACAGGAGGATGGATGCATGTGGTGGTGGGCGGGGCAGCAGCATGTTTGGTACTGCTTCTGCTTGTGAATGTTTTTGCAAACCACCAAATGCATGTGGACAGGGACAGCGCTGTGACCATACCATTAGATTTCGCGGAAAGAAATTGTGACCCACACCACCCTATATTGTTCCCTTTCACCGTCTACACAAACACGACATGCATTCTAGCATTTCCCCTGCTGTCTTCTTGTAGCTGGAATGCCAGTGGCATTGACAATTCTAGGATTAATTATAACACTACACACACGCGGTCTATATATATATATATATAGACACACACACATCTGTATAAACATGCATAATCTATATATAGCTGACCTTGGGTTGCATTATTATTGATTAATCAGATGCATGCATGCTTGTAAGAAGAAACAGACAATTACGTGCGTACGGAGTAAATCAAAAGGGTTTGTTTTAATTATTAGGGTTCATTCAATTTAATTAAGATTCTGGTTTCAAAATTTTGAGAATGCAACTGTGTTAAATATTTGATATAAAGTGTTTAGACATTAAACAAACAGATACAATGCTTAGACATTATTTATAAAAACTTCCTGATGATTTTGGTAATTGACGATTCATATATATATATATATATATATATATATATTAAATACTCTCTCAACAAATTATATAATATATATTTAGATTTATGGGTAATTATATCATGCACAGGCGGTGAAAACATTTTGTTTTCACAAGTGCCCTAATTTTAGGGGTTAAAAATTCAATTTAGGGTTTATAGTTTAGGGGTTTAGGTTTATGTGCTTAGGGTTAGAATTTAGGGATTATAGCTAAAAACCTAAATCTCTAACATATTACCATAAAACATAAACCCTAAATCCTAAATACTAACTACAAACCATAAATTCTAAACCCCTAAACTATAAACCCTAAACTGAATTCATAACCCCTAAAAATAGAGCGCTTGTAGAAATAAAATATTTCCACGTTAGTGCATCATATATTTTCCCTAAATTTATTTAGTTGGTTTGGTGGTACTGGTAGTAGTGGTACAAGAGAGGTCCAGTGGAGATGTATTTGAGATAGATGAGTAGTTTTCCAATGTTAGAAACGATGGATGTAACGGATCAGCTTTACTTACTTTTGTATTATAAAAGTAATTTGTTAGGTGAATATGCTGTCCTCGCAAGATGCAGTTTCATAAAATTCCCATTTCCTCATTGAAAAGTCTAAATCAAATACCAAATCCTACAATTTTAATAAATTTAAATATATAAACACAATGAGTGGTTTTAATGCAAAAGTGTTGATGTTTGTTTTAGAAAATTTAAATTCAAACAACTTTATTTATAAAGTGTATTTTATCAAAAGGTTAATAAAAATTACCAATGCGGGTTATTACTGTTTTACATTACTAACATTTTCGAACGATCATATGCATATACGTAGAAATGATAGCAGAGATGAAAAGTGGAAATTAGCAGGGAAGGAAATAGGAATCGAGAGATCCCAAGTCACTATCTATGCATTATATTATAAGGTCGCTATATGAGCACGACTGATTATTGACTATATAAGGTGAGCTAAAAGCCAAGCACTCAGGGATGGATTCGGAAGAGTTAGAGGGGCAGTCAACCCTAAAAATTTGAAATTTATATATGATTTAGAATTTTTTTTAAAAAAAAATTTATATTTTCTCTATTAAAAATCTATTTTCGCCCCTACTAAAATTTTATAAGTTTGCCTACTTAAAATTTTTTAAGTTCACTTATCTAACATAAAATCATGCGTCCTTCCCTACCGGCGGTCTCAGCCATGTGTGTTTAACCACATAATCCCAGCACCACTTCTAGGCTCACCCTAATTTCAGGCTTAATTTATAATATCTACTCAACTTTATCTAAACCAGAATTCCATCCAGGCTTACATATTATTGCAACAAAACCACAATAACCGTATGTTTTAATGTTTAAAACGACAATTTTATGAATAAGGACAAAGTTTTGTAGTAAAAAAAGACTACTCATTATCCACAAATATGATGGTAAATACATAGAGGTGTGACTTGTGATGTGTCAACTATCTGAATCACATTGGAAGACATACACAGTAATTACAATTTGGTTGGTCATAAATTCAAAAAATAAATACTTATAGAGTATAGCACAATATTAATTGCTCTCGGCTTTACTTTCTCATTGCAAATTTGCAACCAAGTTTTTATTTTAAAATTACAACGATTATACTAAATTTATTTTAATGTTTGAGTTATTTTTAATCTAATATTTTAAAATTCAAATCAAAATATTTTTTGAATTAAAAATACGTCTTAATTGATATTATTTTGAAATTTTATACTAAATATAATCATTTTTTAATTAAACTGTGTGTTGAGGTAAAAATTGAATGTTATTGGAATTGGCATTTTAAGTTTATTATTTGATAGAAAGGGATTGACATCGTAACTTTTGGGTTAACTACACCAGATACCAATAAATTATAGCCCATTAGTCGAAAATACCACCGAACTTTAAAATTCTTCAAAACTAGAACTGAACTTTAATATTTGAGTCGAAAATGCCACTCCGCCGTTAACTATTAACTCTCCGTTAAGTCAAAACGACGTCGTTTTGGTGTGGCTGCTTTGAAGCCTAATTTAACCCAAAACGACGTCGTTTTGTTGGAGAAAAAAAATTAAAACCATGCGCCTCGGGTGGTTTGAACCTAAGACCTTTAAGAGGTAAAGTTAAGTATTAACCATAAAACCAACACAAATTTATAAAATATTTTACCACAAATATTATATATCTTAAACTACTTCAGATTAATCTAAATTATTTTATAAAATAAATAATATTAACATATAAATATATAAATATATATTATTTGCACGTATATATAAATAAAACAATATTATTTTTATATATTATTAATAAGATAAATATATTATTTTTAAAAAACTCCAAAATATTTATAAAAATAATATATTTATATTATTAATAATATATAAAAAGCCTAAACCCTAAATTGTTAACCCACAAATCCCAGCCCTCAAACTTAAATTCTAAACTTGAGAGTTTAGGATTTAAGGTTTAAGGATTTTTTATATTTTAATTATATATTTTTTAAAATAATATATTTATATTATAAACAATATAAAAATAATATAAAATAAAATACTTTTATTTGTTATGAATATTTATCTATGTGGATGTCTATCATGATAAGGACTTCATCAAAGAAGATTTGAATTATTTTATCATTAGGAATATTATCTACATTAATTAGAGTTTAAAGTATTATGTACTTCTTATGCCTATAAATAGATGATTTACTGAAAGCATTGTACACAAGTCAATATTCAGAATAATACAAATTTCTTTCTTTTCTCTCATCTTATTCTGTTCATTTTTCTTCTTGTTCTTTTCACATTATTTACAACACGTTATCAGCACGAGTTTGCTCAGAAGATTTTAGTTACAAATCAAGCTTCTCCAAAAATTTATCTGGTATATTCTTTTTCCATCTTATATATTTTAATTTATAAAATAATATATATACAATGATAAATTAAAACAATATATATAATTAATTCCATGCGTATGTTATCAGCCATGTGTTTTTATTTATTTTGTTTAATATTTTATTTTAATTTGTCATGTTTGGTTATTATAAATTATATGTGGGTTTGTTTTAATTCATATCATGCGTATATACAAGGAATTAAATCTTCTTTTTCCTGTTGTTTTTTGATTATATATATTAATTTATAATTAATCTAATTTGATTGTTTGTCTTTTATAGTACATCAATGACAAATCTTGCAAAGATTCAGTTTGTGGCTCTTGATATTTCCGGAAAGAATTATTTATCCTGGATCTTAGATGCCGAAATACACCTAGATACTGATGGTCTGGGAAATACCATTAAAGAGGGGAATGCATAATCTGCCCAAAATAAGGCCAAAGCCATGATACTTCTTCGCCGTCACCTCCATGAGGAGTTGAAATCAGAATATTTAATGGTGAAAGATCTTCTTATTCTTTGGAATAATCTAAAGGAACGATATGACCACCAGAAAACCGTTATTCTACCTAAAGCTCGATATGATTGGTTGCATCTGAGATTGCAAGATTTTAAATCAGTAAGCGAGTATAACTCTGCTATGTTTCGTATTACTTCACAATTGAAGTTATGTGGTCAAATTATTACTGATGAGGATATGTTAGAGAAAACATACTCCACTTTTCATGCAAACATTGTTGTACTTCAGACACAATATCGGAAAAAAAGGCTTTAAGAAATATTCTGAGTTAATTTCTTGCCTTCTTGTGGCTGAGCAAAACAATGAGCTACTGATGAAGAATCATGAATATCGCCCAACTGACTCCGCTCCATTCCCTGAAGCGAATGCGACATTCTATAGCGGAAGAAATAAAGGCTACACCAACAATCATGGTCATAACTATGGGCATGGTTGTGGTCATAGTCACGGTCGAGGACATAGGCGAGGTGGTCGTTTTAAAAATAACTATACCCACCGTAAGTGTGTTGAGTTGAGTGGAGCTCGATTCGATCAACCAATTTAGCTCACCAAGTGGTGGAGAGGTGGATATTTGGGTGGAAGGGTTGTGGAAGCTAGAATGTAAAAAGACACAATGATTTATAGTGGTTCGGCCTTCTAACAAGCACCTACATCCACTACCTTAGCTTCCCACTAAGGATTTCTCAATCAATCCACTAATTGATTCGTCCCCTTTTCTAGGATTAGGAGGAAACCCTTACAACCGATCAAGCTTCTACCCAAAGCCTTGATCAAAACCCTCTTTTACAAAGAGATAATGAAAGCAAACTTAAACCCTCTAATAGGTGTTTGTTTGCACAATGAAGCCCTCACCCAAAACCTAAAACACTTGAGCAAATATGACAATTTTGGCTCACTAGTGTTTGTCTATACAAGAATTGACAATTTAAGCACTAAGACACTTTTTGATCATTTGATGTTTGACAATATGAGCATTAGCCTTCTCTTGATGCTTGGAGGTCCCTTTTATACTCCCAAATGAGTTTGTAGCCGTTACTAGCCGTTGGGATCAATTTGGAGCCGTTGAGGACTTTATTCCCACCATAAATGCAGTTCTGCAGCTCCCCGTTTCGAAACGCTCGAAACCGTTTTGAAACACTCTCAATGTAGAAAGAGCCGTTGCAGTCTGTCAGGGTACCCGTTTTGGAACACCCCCTTGTCGTTTCGAAACGCGTATCGAAACGCTATAAGCCCGTATCGAAACGCCTGCATTTGAAAGTTGGTTGGGAAAGAGCCGTTGGGTTTTATGACCGTTATGGTCAATGCCATGTAGGCGTATCGAAACGGCCTATCCCGTTTCGAAACGCTGGGCAAAAATCCTGTCCAATGAAGGCCCGTTTCGATATGAGTATCGAAACGCTTTTGCCACTGGAAGCACCTGTTTCGAAACGCCCTAAGGTGTTTCGAAACACCTGGACAGTTTTGTTTAGATGGGCTTTGAAAAACATGACAAACCCTTTTGAAAAATTTCCTAAACATAATTTCAAGTTGTTTGGACTTTGGAAATGTTTTAAATACTTTTTAAGTTAGTCCAAAACATTTTTCAATTATTATATCAAAACATTAGTTCTACAATCTCCCCCTTTTTGATATAATAAAACCACTTGAAAAATTATTTGGGATTCTCCCCTTTAATTTTAAAAATGTGAATAAGAGATTAAAAATTTTAAAGCAAAATAAAGCTCCCCCTTATTCATTTGAAAATTCAATTTTTCAAACCATTTCTCCCCCTTTTTGTTATATCAAAAAGAATTTAAAACATTAAGTTCAAAAATAACAATAGAGGTAAAATTTGACAAAAATAAGAATTTGGTTTCAAAATGGCTCCCCCTTACTCAAAGCATCATTGAAATGTTAGTCCAACATTTATGATCATCTATTTGAATAAACTAAGAATAAAACAAATAAATGCTAAAACAACTAGATTTTTACCAACACTTGAACCCAAGGGAGGATGTGAAGCCTTCCTTCTTCAAGTGTTCTTCCTTGTGTGCATGGAGCTCCCCCTCAATGTTTGACTTGTTGAACATCTCCATCACACCTACAATAGACAATCAAGTAATTTTTGGTATCCAAATTGCTTTGGATCCATGAACATTAGTTGCACAAATTTTAGTCCCCTTAGGAATCCATTTTTCAATGTCATCCTTTTTAATTGAAGTGGTTAGTCCTTTTGGGACTCAAACACTTCTAAAACATTTACCTTTTATAAATCTAGGGGCACTAGATTTTCTAACATAAAAATTTGATTTTCCAAAATTGTTTTTCTTTTCAAGCTCTTTGGAAATCAAATCTTTTTCTTCTTGAACATTTTGAAGCAATTTTTGTAAATCAAAACATTTTAGTTCAAACTCTTCAAGTTTTGCTTCAAGTTCAAGTTTGGTTTTAGAAAGCAAATCATTTTGAATTTTTAACTTTGAAATCAATTTATTGTTTTTCAAAATGTGGCTTTTAAAATCTAAAACCAAATCATCATAGACATCTTGTAATTCATCAAAGGAATAAGAACATGAAGTAGATGAATTAGAAGTTACCCTTGAATCTTCTTCGATGGCCATAAGGCAAAGGTTGGCTTGTTCATCGTCGGTGGAGTCCTCATCACTCCAAGTAGCCACATGTGCCTTTTTCTTATGGCTTGAAGTGCTTGCCCTCTCCTTTCTCTTGGGTTCTCGTTTAAGCTCTCTCAAAGCTTTGTTCATGAACGGGGCACACTTCTTGAAGAGATGAATTATCTCTTCATCTTCATCCTCCTCTTCACTTGTGTAGACATGATGGCAAGTGGAGGATTTGAGAGCCATGGCACTTGCATTGATGCCAAGCCCTTTGATTTTCTTCTCTCCCATAGCTCTAATTTCTTCCCTCTTCTTCTCATCCTCTTTGTTCTTCTTCATGATTTGATGAGTAAGGAGTGACCCCATGAGTTCATCAAGCTTTAAAGTCTTTAAATTTTTGGCTTCGATTATGGCGGTCCTCTTTGAGTCCCAAGACTCGGGAAGTGAGTAGATGAGCTTTCGAACAAGCTTCTCCTCCGCGATGGCTTCTCCATAGCCTTTAAGACCATTTGTGATGGTGGAGAACCTATCAAACATCTTCTCGATGTTTTCTTCCGGATCCATTTTGAAGTTCTCATACTCCAAGGTTAGGAGCCCAATCTTGGTCTCCTTGACTTCATTTGTCCCCTCGTATGTGACTTCAAGCTTGTCCCATACCTCCTTGGCACTCTCACAAGAAGACATCTTCTCATAGATGGATGGACCAAATGCACAAAATAGAATGTGCAAGGCTTTGCAATTTAGCTCCATCTTCTTGCGATCGTCGGCACTCCACTCCGCTTTACTTCTTTGAGGCACGAACGGACCATCTTCAACCACATCCCATATCTTGTAATCTTTTGATTTGATGAAAAACTTCATCTTTGTCTTCCAATGGGCATAGTGAGTTCCGTCAAAGAAAGGCGGTTTGTCGATTGATTGTACCATTTGAGCCGGTTGATGAAATAGTGATCGAGCTTGCCGGATCTTCTCAATAGGATGTGAATCCTCTTCGATTGAGCCAAGCTCTGATACCAATTGTTGAGTTGAGTGGAGCTCGATTCGATCAACCAATTTAGCTCACCAAGTGGTGGAGAGGTGGATATTTGGGTGGAAGGGTTGTAGAAGCTAGAATGTAAAAAGACACAATGATTTATAGTGGTTCGGCCTTCTAACAAGCACCTATATCCACTACCTTAGCTTCCCACTAAGGATTTCTCAATCAATCCACTAATTGATTCGTCCCCTTTTCTAGGATTAGGAGGAAACCCTTACAACCGATCAAGCTTCTACCCAAAGCCTTGATCAAAACCCTCTTTTACAAAGAGATAATGAAAGCAAACTTAAACCCTCTAATAGGTGTTTGTTTGCACAATGAAGCCCTCACCCAAAACCTAAAACACTTGAGCAAATTTGACAATTTTGGCTCACTAGTGTTTGTCTATACAAGAATTGACAATTTAAGCACTAAGACACTTTTTGATCATTTGATGTTTGACAATATGAGCATTAGCCTTCTCTTGATGCTTGGAGGTCCCTTTTATACTCCCAAATGAGTTTGTAGCCGTTACTAGCCGTTGGGATCAATTTGGAGCCGTTGAGGACTTTATTCCCACCATAAATGCAGTTCTGTAGCTCCCCATTTCGAAACGCTCGAAGCCGTTTCGAAACACTCTCAATGTAGAAAGAGCCGTTGCAGTCTGTCAGGGTACCCGTTTCGGAACACCCCCTTGCCGTTTCGAAACGCGTATCGAAACGCTATAAGCCCGTATCGAAACGCCTGCATTTGAAAGTTGGTTGGGAAAGAGCCGTTGGGTTTTATGACCGTTATGGTTAATGCCATGTAGGCGTATTGAAACGGCCTATCCCGTTTCGAAACGCTGGGCAAAAATCCTGTCCAATGAAGGCCCGTTTCGATACGAGTATCGAAACGCTTTTGCCACTGGAAGCACCTGTTTCGAAACGCCCTAAGGTGTTTCGAAACACCTGGACAGTTTTGTTTAGATGGGCTTTGAAAAACATGACAAACCCTTTTGAAAAATTTCCTAAACATAATTTCAAGTTGTTTGGACTTTGGAAATGTTTTAAATACTTTTTAAGTTAGTCCAAAACATTTTTCAATTATTATATCAAAACATTAGTTCTACAAAGTGGAACAATAAGGATGACAATAATGCAAAAAGATAAATTCAAGAAAGAGGAATCTTTGTGTCATCGATGTGGCAGCTTAAATCATTGGGCCCGTGCTTGTCGTGTGCCAAAGCATCTTGTGGATCTTTACCAACAATCAATCAATGGTAAAGGAAAGAAAGTTGAAACAAATTTTGTTTATATCAATGACAAAGATGATTATGACATTACTGGCACTAGTAATGGCGATTATAACTTTACAGATATAGATGTTAATGATTTCCTCATTTCCGCTGAGAAGAATAATTTATTTTTTTTTTTTGTTGTTGTTGTTTATTATTTTTAGGAAAAGTTTGTTAGAAAGATATAATATTTTATTAGGAATTATATATATATATAAGAATAAAATTCATGGATGTTATCTATTTAATTTATAGTTTGAATGTTTTTGTAACATTTATTTTATTTTTCTTTGAAGAATATGATTCCGTCACAAATACAATCCGCCAAAAATGGTGACGATTTATGCTTAGCGGACAGTGCAAGTACTCATACTATACTTAAGCACAAGAATTTTTTTCCCATTTAACAATGCAAGGGAATAATGTGAGTACTATATCCGGAAGTGCTAATATTATAGAAGGCTTCCGAAAGAGCAAATATGTTATTGCCAAATGGAACTATATTCCATATTTATAATGCGCTATACTCTCTAAAGTCGCAAAGAAACTTATTAAGTTTTAAAGATATTCGCAATAATGGATATCATATTGAGAGTAGTTGTCATGGAGATGCTGAATATCTCTATATTACAAGTATAACTCAAGGCAATAAGAAAATTTTAGAAAAATTACATGCACTGTCATCTGGATTGTACTACACAAGAATTAGTGCAATTCAAGAACATGCTATTGTAAACTATAAGTTACTGATAACTTTATTATTTGGCATGACCGATTAGGCCATCCCGGTTCGATTATGATGCGAAAAATTATCGACAATTCATGTGGTCACTCATTGAAGAACCAACAGATTCTTCAAAGTAATGCATTTTCATGTGATGCTTGTTCTCAAGGCAAATTAATTATTCGGCCATCACCAGCTAAAATAAATTATAAATCTATCAATTTTCTGGAACGGATACATGGTGATATATGTGGGCCTATACACCCTCCTTGTGGACCATTTAGATATTTTCTAGTTTTAATCGATGCATCGACTAGATGGTCACATGTATCCTTGCTATCAACCCGCAACTTGGCATTTGCGAGGTTACTTGCTCAGTTGATAAAATTACGAGCACATTTTCCATATTCTCCCATAAAGACAATTCGTCTTGATAATGCTGGTGAATTTACTTCTCAGACTTTTGATGATTTTTGCATGTCGATTGGAATAAATGTTGAACACCCTGTAGCGCATGCTCATACACAAAATGGTCTTGCAGAGTCCTTTATCAAACGACTTCAATTAATTGCAAGATCGTTACTAATGAAGTCAAAACTACCGATTTCTATATGGGGACATGCCATTTTACATGCAGCATCATTGATTCGCATCAGGCCTGTAAGTTATCATAATATCTACCCATTACAAATGGTTTTTGGTCAGGAACCAAATATTTCTCATCTTAGAATTTTTGGATGTGCGGTATATGTTCCGATTGCTCCACCACAACGCACAAAGATGGGTCCTCAAAGGAGGTTGAGAATATATGTCGGTTTTGAATCCCCTTCGATAGTTAAATATCTTGAGCCTTTGACGGGGAATTTATTTACAGCTCGATTTGCCGATTGTCATTTAATGAGTCGATTTTCCCAACATTAGGGGGAGAAAGTAAACAACTGGGAAACGAAAAAAGTTGGAATGAATTATCGTTATCTCATTTTGATCCATGTACCCAACAATGTGAACTAGAAGTTCAAAGGATAATTCATTTGCAAAACTTAGCAAATCAATTGCCAGATGCTTTTACTGACCCTAAAAAAGTGACTAAGTCACATATACCAGCTGTGAATGCTCCGATTAAAATGATGTCCCATAAGAACAAACTCTAGTTGCTAATGAGTCAAACGAACGCCTGAAGCGTGGTAGACCAGTAGGTTCCAAAAATAAAAATTCTCGAAAAAGAAAAGGAGCTATATCCTGTGATGGTCTAATCGAGGAATCAATGGATTATGAAAAATCTCGAGAAGATATTAAAAGGTCTCCAAAAGAGATATTAGACATGAATCAGGTACCTGATAATGATGAGATCTCATTAAATTATGTCATGTCTAGTAATAAGTGGAACCGAAACAAAATCGACGTCGATAATACTTTTGCATGCAATATAACACTAGAGATTTTGAATGATAATGTGGATCATGAACCATTGTCAATTGAACAATGTAAGCAAAGAGATGGTTGGCCAAAATGGAAAGAGGCAATTGAAGCGGAACTAAAATCTCTTTCAAAAAGAGAAGTATTCTGGCCTGTAGTCCGTACACCGGAAGGTGTAAAACCTGTGGGGTATAAATGGGTTTTTGTGAGAAAGAGAAATGAAAAAGGGGAAATTGCGAGATATAAAGCTCGTTTGGTTGCACAAGGATTCTCACAAAGACCGTGAATTGATTATGAAGAAACATACTCCCCAGTGGTGGATGCAACCACTTTTAGATTTTTGATTAGTCTGGCAATAAAAGAAAGACTTAGTTTCCGCTTAATGGATGTTGTTACAGCCTATTTGTATGGGCCTCTTGATAATAATATTTATATGAAACTTCCGGAAGGTTTCAAACTGCCTGAAGCAGTTAATTCAGGTTCTCGGGAATATTACTCAATCAAATTGAACATATCCCTTTATGGATTAAAACAATATGGGCGCATGTGGTATAATCGCCTCAGTGAATACTTATTAGCAGAAGGCTATAAGAATGATCCAATTTCTCCATGCATTTTTATTAAGAGATTTAGCTCTGGATTTGTTATTATTGTTGTGTATGTTGATGATTTGAATATTATTGGGACTCCTGAAGAGATCTCATTGGCAGTAGAATGTTTAAAGAAAGAATTTGAAATGAAAGATCTTGGGAAAACAAGATTCTGTCTTGGATTACATATTGAGCACTTAAAGGATGGAATCCTTGTGCATCAATCAACATACATAGAAAAAATGCTAAAGAAATTTTACATGTATAACGCACATCCATTGAGAACTCTTATGGTTGTTAGGTCACTTGATGTTAACAAAGATCCATTCCGTCCTCGAGAGATGGATGAAGATATTCTTGGTCCAGAAGTGCCATACTTAAGTGCTATTGATGCATTAATGTATCTTTCTAGTCACACACGACCTGACATATCGTTTGCTGTTAATTTATTGGCAAGATTTAGTTCATGCCCAACCCGAAGACATTGGAATGGGGTCAAACACATATTTCGTTATCTTCAAGGTACGAAAGACATGAGATTATTTTTCTCTAATCTATCCAAAATAGAATTGGTTGGTTTTGCAGATGCAGGATACTTATCTGATCCTTATAATGCTCGATCACAGACTGGTTATGTATTTACATACGGTGGTACAACAATTTCTTGGCGCTCAATGAAACAAACAATTACTGCTACTTCCTCTAATCATGTTGAGATTTTGGCTATTCATGAGGCTAGTCGTGAATGTGTGTGATTAAGGTCTGTAACCAATCATATTCGCGAAAATTGTAGTTTACACTCTGGAAAAGTAGCTCCGACGGTCTTATATGAGGATAATACAGCTTGTATTGCCCAACTTAAGGAAGGATACATAAAGGGTGATAGAACAAAACACATCTCCCCAAAATTCTTCTTCACTCATGATCTACAAAAGAATGGAGACATTGATGTCCAACAGATCCGTTCATGTGATAACTTGGCAGATTTATTTACCAAGGCACTCCCTACTGCTCCATTTGAGAAGTTAATTTATAATATCAGATTGCGTCGTGTCAAAGATCTTATATGATGTATTTATGAGGGGGGAAAAATACGCGTTGTACTCATTTCCTTATCCATGGTTTTGTCTCATTGGGTTTTTCTGGAAAGGTTTTTAATGAGGCAACATGTTATGCGTATTAAAGATGTGTGTACTCTTTTCCTTTACTAAAGATTTTTTTCTCTTTCTGGGGTTTTTATCTTAGTAAGATTTTAACGAGGCACACTATCTTCATAGACATCCAAGGGGGAGTGTTATGAATATTTATCTATGTGGATGTCTATCATGATAAAGACTTTATCAAAGGAGATTTGAATTATTTTATCATTAGGAATATTATCTACATTAATTAGAGTTTAATGTATTATGTACTTCTTATGCCTATAAAGAGATGATTTACTGAAGGCATTGTACAAAAGTCAATATTCAGAATAACACAAATCTCTTTCTTTTCTCTCATCTTATTTTGTTCCTATTTCTTCTTGTTCTAGTTCTTTTCACATTATTTACAACATTATTTAAATTATATAAACTTATCTATTTAGTTCAACCAACTTGTTTTATAAAAAATAATTTTATAAATAATATAAAATATATTGCTTTTACGTATATCAATAAAAAATATTATTTTTAAAAACAAAATATATTCATAAAACAATATATTTATATTATAAATAATATAAAAAACTATAAATCCCAAACCTCAAATTATAAAGTTTAGGGTTTGAGGTTTGAACGTTGTTGTTTAAGGTTTAGGATTTAGAGTTTAGAGTTTTTATATAATATTTATAGTATAAATATATTATTTATATATAATATTTATATAAAAACAATACACTTCTATTTATATGTATTATATATAAATAATATATTTTAATATTATTTATTTTATAAAATAATTTGAATTAATCTAAAGTAGTTTAAGATATATAATATTTGTGGTAAAATATTATGTAATGTTATGTTGGTTCAATGGTTAATGCTTAACTTTACTTTTTAAAGATCTTGGGTTCAAACCACCCCAAGTGCATGGTTCTAATTTTATTCCTCCAGCAAAACGACGTCGTTTTGGGCCAAATTAGGCTTTAAAACAGCCGCACCAAAACATCGTCGTTTTGACTTAACGAGGGAGTTATCGGCGGAGTGGCATTTTCGACTCAAATATTAAAGTTTAATGCTAGTTTTGAAGAGTTTTAATGCTCGGTGGTATTTTCGAATCAGGGGCTATAGTTTAGTGGTATCCGGTGTAGGTAGCACTAACTTTTTTTTTATCATTTTTTGGTAAACTATACTACATACCACTCAACTATAACCCATGACTCGAAAATGCCATTGAACTTAAAAAAATTCAAAACTAACACTAAACTATAGTTTGTGACTCGAAAAATACCACTTTGCCATTAACTCTGAACACCACGTTAAGTCAAAATGATGTCGTTTTGGTGCGGTTCTTTGGAAGCATAATTTAGCCCAAAACGACGTCGATTTGCTGGAGAAAAAAATATTAAAACCATGTGTTTGGACGAGTTTAAACCCAGGACCTTCAAATATAATGGCTAAACCTTAACCACTAAACCAATTATATAAAGTTTTACCATAAATATTATATATCTCAAACTACTTAAGTTTAATTCAAATTATTTTATGAAATAAATGATATTATAAATGATATTAATATATAAAAATATAAAATATATTATTTTTATATATTATCAATAATATATTTATATTATTAATAATATGCAAAAAAATGCAAAAAAAAAACCTACCCTAAATTATTAACTCATAAACCCCAAACCCTTAAACTCTAAATCTTAGAGTTTAGGATTTAGGGTTTAATGACTTTTTATATATTAATGTTATGAATATTTTGGATTTTTAATATTTTTATATTATAAATAATATATAAAAATATGAAAATAATATATTTTTATTTAAATTATACAAACTTATCTACTTGGTTCAATCAACTTATTTTATGAAAAAGATAATACTATGAATATTATTAATATATAAATAATATAAAATATATTATTTATATATATATATATCAATAAAAACATATTATTTTTATGGTTTTTATATAATATTTATAATATAAATATATTATTTTAATAAATATTCATTAAAATAATATATTTATATTATAAATAATATAAAAAATCATAAACCCTAAACCTCAAATCTTAAGGTTTATGGTTTGAGGTTTGAGTTTTATAGTTTAAGGTTTAAGATTTAGGCTTTAGAGTTTTTATATATTATTTATAATATAAATATATTATTTTTATGAATATTTTGAAGTTTTTAAAATAATATATTATTGAGTGGATCGAAGAATCAATTTAAGCCAAAAAGGGATGAATTGGATTTTTAGAAATTTTGGTGGTGGAGTGGAAAATTAAAAATTGCTAGACAAGAGAATTTAGAGTGGTTCAAGTTCCAATTGAACTCTACATCCACTACCTTAGCTACCACTAAGGATTTTTCAACAATCCACTAATTGCTCTTCCCTTTTTTCAAGGCTTAGGAGGTAACCTTTACAATACCAGTCAAATTTTCTACCCAAAATTTGACCCAATCCTCACTCGAGAAATACAAAGAAGTTTAAGGCTAAAGACTAGTATCTCTCAATACAAATGTTTCCCTTTTTACAAGCACTCAACCCAAATTGAAAAATAAGAATGGGATTACACACAACACAATTTGGGGTTTACAATAAAATATGAGACTTTTTGCACAATTGCTTGAATTTGATGTTTGGATGATTCTTTTTGGATCAATAGTTGTTGCTGGTGCTCTTAGAGGCCCCTTTTATACCTTCTCATTTAATTCTAGCCGTTGGGATGTTATCTTCCCTCCATAAATGCAGTTTGCAACTACCCGTTCCGAAATGCCCGACCCTGTTTCGAAACAGACCAAAATAGAAAGAGTCGTTGGGTGTAATAAATAGGTCGTACCGAAACGGGCACGATCGTTTCGATACGCTAAGAGCATGTTCCGAAACGCGTTTTGAAACATTTTGCCACTGTCAAAACCTGTATCGAAATGGCTAAAAGCGTTTCGATACGCCTTAACAATAATTTTAAAATCTGTTATAAAACTTCAACGATCATATTTTGGAAACCAAGTTTGAAATACGTTTTGAAACGTTTGAGGTCGTTTCGATACAATCGTATCGAAACGGTTCAAACCGTTATGTTGTTCTTCATCCATTTTGAAACACAACTAGTTGTTTCGATACACCCGTATCGAAACGGGAAAGCTAGTTCCGAAACAGAGGTTAACAGATTCAAAGTGTTCCGAAACGCCAAAGGCCGTTCCGAAACTGTGACTCGAAAATCACTGTTTTGACTTGGTAAATACTTAGAAAATATTTGATAAGTTAAGGTTTTGACATGTACATTTTTCTTTAAACACATAGTGAGGTTTTGAGGACTTAAAAATTCATTTTTCTTTTTCAATTTAGTCCTTAAATCCTTTGTTATATTAAAATCAATTTATTAGTTTTACAATCTCCCCCTTTTTGATATAACAAAACCAAGTTTGAATTTTTAAGAATTTTGAAATCTTGAAAACGTTCTAACTCCCCCTCAATGTAAGACGAGTTTTAAAGAGATTTAAAATTCAAGTGTTTAAAACTCAAAACCACAAACATTTGGCTCTTATATTACTTCTCCCCTTTTTTGTTAGATCAAAAAGAATAATAATCAAGGCTCATCATGAGAAGAAACAAGGTTTTAAGCAAAGACCAAACAACTTAATATAGATAGAATTAAGTTCAAAGAACCAAACACAAATACTTAAAGCAATAGAGTTTAAGCTCAATCCCAAACACAAAATAAGCAAAGCATAGGTTCTTAAAGCATAAAAAAATTTAAAGGTGCAAACTTATACCTAATATGATAGATTAATATGAGATGCAATGGAAATCCTAAGCCACGTCATCATCGTCACCACCACCATCATCAAGAGAATCATCGTCTTTAGCTTGAGCACGACGAAAGTTCCTCTAATCACCATAGAAAGTAGAGAAAGACAAGTCCATCGATGATTGTTGATTCTTAAAAGCGGTGAGACGATTCTCGTTTCAAAGAACACGATCCTCCAAGGATTGCAAACGAGTGTTGATAGCACCAAATCCTGAAGCCATGCTCGTATCCATCGAGTTGAACCACTTGGTAAGGAAAGTCATAAGAGCTTCATTGTTAGGAGCCGGAGCTTGAGGTGTTGGCTCAACTTGAGGTGGCGGAGCTTGCCTATCAACTCGAACACATTGGCCAAGTGTGTAGCGAAACCCGAACTTAACGAGAGAGGATTCACCAATCTTGCGCTTGTGAGGTTCTGGAGAATCATAGGTGCAATCAATGTTGAGGGTACCAAAGACATAGCTTAAAACAACCCCATAAGTGAAAGATGTAAGAGCATCGGTTTCACGAATCTTCACATTATGGACCATCTCGGTGAACATGATTTTGACAAGATTTGGTTGTTCTCCTCGACGAAAGCACTCTAACCAAAAATAGTCAACTTGAAGAACATGGGATAATTTACCTCTGGAAGGGCGGATGAACCAAGAAATCATTAAATGGAGGAACTGATCATGAGAATCCAATGAGAGAACGGGTCCGGTGTGAGTACCAAAGTGGTTTTCATCCTTGAGCCCAAGAGCATTCTCTAAAACAGATATACTAATGATGAACTTCTTACCCAAAAGGTACGACTCAATGCCAACCACTTCAGTATGATCTTCATTATCAACAAGAACGATATTGGAGTAGAAAAGAAGGACCATATGCTTGTAGACAATATCCGGAATGCTAAAAAGGCCAAGAAACTCCATTCTCGCAAACGAGCTAGATAACGGAATTCGAAATGCTCGGAGTCAAGGAACGCGATATCCACAACACGCTCTCGGCGAACGGCTATATCTTTGAGGATTTTGAAATGGTCCTTAGTCTCTTGATTCTGAAGACTTTTTTGAAAAAGAAGGGTGAGGTTAGGACGGATGTTCGATTGAGTTGAAGCTTCGCCCGTTTGAGTCGTCTTGCGTTTCTTGTTAATGTTTTCCATTTGAGTCCTAAAAATATAAAGCAAGCAATTGAAAAATTAAATGTATGCATATTAATCCTTAATTCAATCAAATGAAAAATCCCATTTAGGTTTTAAATAAAAACACTTTAAAAACATATATACATATATCAAAAAAATTGAAAAAGAAATAACTTTTGAAAAATAGAAAAAAATATGAGTAAAAACAAATATATTAGAATAAAAAAAGTTTGAGATTTTGAATTTTTTTTACAAATTTTGAAAAACATATAAACTATACAAAACTAATATTTCAAAACCTAAGATTCGAATAAAATTGAAGGAAAAAGAAAAAGATGAAAAATACCTCAAATAGGAATTCTGGATGAATAAATGGAAGAAGTTACACAATTTTGTTGAAGCTTGCTTAGACTTTAGTTTGTGAGTAAAAGCCCTCAAGATTTGATGAAAAGCAATGAGGTTTAGAGGGTTTTTATAGGGAAAAATTGGGTTTAGGGCTTTAGGAGTTTTAATGAAAAGCAACTTTATCAATTAAAGCCCTTTAAAAAGCTGTCCGCAAAGGCATTTCTGAACAGACACGATCGTTTCAAAACGTGCGTACCGAAACGTTGACTGACGTTTCGAAACATGTTGACAGTTTCAATACGACTTTGACCGTATCGAATCCCACGTGGTAACCCGTATCGAAACGCTTTTGGGCCGTTTCGATACAAATCTTGGTAGAGGCAAATCGTTTCGAAACCATGTTTGGCGTTTTGAAACACCCTGGTCACAGACCATTCTATTAAGGCACTCGTATCGAAACATGCTAAAACAACATCTTCCTTAAGGACATGATCTCTAATGAAATGATGCCTTATTTCTATATGTTTGGTTCTAGAGTGTTGGATGGGATTTTTAGTTAGGCATATAGCAATAGTGTTGTCACACTTAAGGGGTATGGTTTCAACTTTAACACCATAATCTAAGAGTTGTTGATTTATCCAAAGGACTTGAGCACAACAATTCCCTAAGGATATGTACTCGGCTTCGGTGGTAGAAAGAGCTACACTATTTTGTTTCTTAGAGAACCAAGATATGAGCATACTACCTAAGTATTGGCAAGTGCCGGAAGTACTTTTCCTATCAATTTTACAATCCCCGTAATCCGCATCCGAATAAGCATGAAGGTTAAATGTTGATTGTCTAGGGTACCAAAGACCTAGACAAGGAGTATCTCTAAGGTACCTAAAGATTCTCTTAACGGCTATAAGGTGAGACTCTATAGGACTAGCTTGAAACCTAGAACACAAGCAAACACTAAACAATATATCTGATCTACTTGCGGTAAGGTAAAGCAAAGATCCAATCATAGAGCGTTAAAGCTTGGAGTCAACACACTTACCTCCCTCATCTTTGTCAAGCTTTGTAGTTGAGCTCATTGGTGTGGCTTGAGGCTTTGCATTCTCCAAGCCAAACTTCTTAAGGATATCCTTGATGTACTTAGCTTGATTGTTGAAGATGTCATCCTTCATTTGTTTGATTTGGAGTCCCAAAAAGAATGAGAGCTCCCCCATCATGCTCATTTCAAATTCACCTTGCATCAACTTAGAAAAATCTTGACAATGAAATTCATTAGTAGAACCAAATATAATATCATCAACATAAATTTGAAATACTAATATATCTTTGCCGTTGTTTTTAATAAATAGTGTTGTGTCCATCTTTCCTTTCTCAAAACCTTTTCCAACTAGAAAACTCGAAAGTCTTTCATACCAAGCTCTATGAGCTTGTTTTAAACCATATAAAGCTTTTGACAATTTAAAAACATGGTTTGGAAAAATTGGATCTTCAAAACCCGGTGGTTGCTCCACATACACTTCTTCATTTATAAAGCCATTTAAAAATGCACTCTTGACATCCATTTGAAAAAGCTTGAAATCATGATAACATGCATATACAAGAAACATCCTAATAGCTTCCATTCTAGCTACGAGTGCATATGTTTCATCAAAATCAATTCCCTCTTCTTGAGTGTAACCTTAAGCAACTACCCTAGCTTTGTTTTTCACTATGTTACCACTCTCATCTAGTTTATTTGTAAATACTCATTTAGTTCCTATGGTAGATTGATTTCTAGGCCTTTCAACTAATGTCCACACTTTTCTTCTCTCAAATTGATTTAACTGCAACATGATTAAGCATTTTAAGAGAAGAGCGAGTAGTTACCCCTTAGATGGATCACCCAAGATTTCACCACCTTTGATATAGTTGTACTCACGTGGGTAGCTCACTTCCTTTTCCTCAAGAGCCAAGTCCTTCAAGGCTTCAAGAGGTGGATCTTGTGCATCTTCCTCTTTAGTTGGAATCTCATCTTCTTGTGAAGTTTGTCCTCCATCAAAGGCATCAAGGATTCCTACATCATCATCATCACAAGATTCCTTCCTTGGAAGAAGGTTATCATCGAAAACAATATGAATAGACTCTTCTACTACTAAAGTTCTTTTATTAAATACACAATAGGCTTTAGAGTTTAAAGAATACCATAAGAAAATAGCTTCATCACTTTTAGCATCAAATTTACCTAAGTTGTCTTTACCATTATTTAAAACAAAACACTTGCAACCAAATGGATGAAAATAGCTAATGTTAAGCTTTTTAGATTTTAAAATGTAACGCCCCGAGTTTAGGGGTCGAATGTTACGCGGGTAAATCAGGTTCGAGCCGTGGGCTCGTTTTAAATTAAATTGGGCTTTGGTTTTAATTAAAAGAGGTTTGTAGTTCATTAAGGGCCTTTTGGTAATTTTTAAAATAAGGGAAAAAGGCATAAGGATAGGAGGTATCAGCCCGACTCGAGACATATGGGTGGTAACTATGGACGGGGCCATCAGGGCCAAGGAGCTGTTGTACACACTTTGGAGTGCACTAGATGCGGGAGACGCCACCAGGGCGAGTGTACGTGTACCTTTGGGGCATGTTGGAACTGTGGTTCCCGAGACCATTTGAGGCGTAATTGTCCACACTTGGCTAGGGGCGGACCGGCTCCAGCTAGGGGTTTCGAGCATCAGAGAGGTCGTGGGCGCGGTCGTGGTAACTTTCAGCCGAGGAACGAGGGTTAGAGGAACTTAGCTAATGTGGTGGCAGTTTAGCCTGAGTCTAGAGGACCGGCTAGGGTGTACGCACAGCGAGAGGCTGGGAATGACACGGATGTTATTACAGGTAATTTCTCATTACGGTCTTTGACATTGCTTTCTTTGGTAGATTCAGGGTCGACACATTCGTATATTTTGGGTGAACACGCGAGGTCTCTAGGTTTTCCGTGTGAGTGGTTAGAGGTAGGTGTAAATGTTACTAGCTCTTTCGGTGATACAGTGGTAGTTAGAAAAATATATAGGAGGTGTCTCTTGATGGTTTAGGGCCACGCATTTTCGGTTGACATGATGGAGTTACCGTTCTACGAATTTGATGTGATTTTGGGCATGGATTGGCTCGTAGAGCATAGAGCTAGGGTGGACTTTGAGACCAAGAGAGTCTCCTTGAATCTTACGGATGACTTTTAGGTCATGGTCGTTGGCAAGAATGTTAGGTTCTTGTCCAATGTTGTTTCTGCGTTGGAAGCTCAGAGGTTAATGGATTCGAGCTGTCAGGCGTACTTGGCTTAAGTGATGAATCCGAACATGAGTGAGGTTAGACCGCAAGACGTCAGGACATTTTGTGATTTTCTGAGTGTTTTTCCGTAAGATTTGTCGTGTTTGCCTCTAGATAGGGAAGTTGAATTTGCTATTGAGACGTATTTCGATTCTGCACCCGTGTCTATTGCTCCGTATAAGATGGCACCGAAAGAGTTGAAAGAGTTGAAGATGCAGCTTCAGGAGTTATCAGATAGGGGTTTCATTAGGCCTAGTATTTCTCCGTGGGGTGCTCCGGTCTTGTTTGTGAAGAATAAGGACGGTAGTATGAGGATGTGTATAGATTATAGGCAGTTTAACAAGGTAACGGTGAAGAACAAGTACCCTTTGCCTAGGATAGATGACTTGCTTGATCAGTTGAGAGGTGTTTCGGTGTTTTCAAAGATCGATTTGAGATCCGGTTACTATCAGTTGAAGTGGAAAGACGTGGACATACCGAAGACAACCTTCCGTACACATTATGGGCACTATGAGTTCTTGGTAATGCCTTTCGAGTTGACTAATGCCCCATCTGCATTTATGGACATGATGAACCGTGTGTTTCATGAATTTTTGGACAAGTTTGTGGTAGTTTTTATAGATGACATCTTAGTGTACTCTAAGACTGAGGAGGAACATGATGGGCATTTGCAGCTAGTGCTCCAGACTCTGCTTGAGAATCAGTTGTATGCCAAGTTAAGCAAATGTGAGTTTTGGATTAGGGAGGTAGTCTTCCTAGGTCATGTGATTTCGGCCAATGGAATTAGTGTGGATACCAAGAAGATAGAAGCAATAGTAAATTGGAAGCAACCGAAGTCAGTAACGGAAATCCGTAGCTTCCTAGGCTTGGCGGGATATTATCAGAGATTTGTCGAGGGTTTTTCAAAGTTAGCGGCTCCTTTGACTAAGTTACTTCATAAGAATGTCCCGTATGAGTGGTCAGATGCAAGACAACAAGCGTTTGAGAAGTTGAAGAAAGCTTTGACTGAAGCTCCTATCTTGGTTTAGCCGGAACCGGGAAGAGAGTTTGTGATTTTTAGTGATGCATCATATGTGGGTTTGGGTTGTGTGCTTATGCAAGAAGGTAAGGTTGTAGCTTATGCTTCGAGACAATTGAAGGTTCACGAGAAGAACTACCCCACTCATGATATTGAGTTAGCCGCAGTAGTATTTGCATTAAAGATTTGGAGACGTCACCTTTATGGTGAGAAGTGCACCGTTTATACCGACCACAAGAGTTTGAAGTACTTGATGTCTCAGGAAGAGTTGAATCTTAGACAATGTAGGTGGATAGAACTACTTAAGGATTATGACCTCACGATAGAGTACCATCCGGGTAAGGCAAACGTAGCGGTCGATGCTTTGAGTAGAAAAGTGGCAGTTGAATTGCAAGCTATGTTTGCGAGATTGACTGTGTCACGGGATGGTGGTTTGATAGCCGAGTTGCAATTTAAATCGTCGTTGGCTCAGTTGATCCAAGAGAAACAGTTGCAAGATGAGTCGTTGGCACCTCACGTGTAAGATATAGCCGAGGATAGACCCACAGATTTTCGTTTTGGTGAGAATGGGATCCTATGTTATAAGAATAGGATAGTTGTTCTTAAAGATTTCGAGTTGAGACGTGTTATCTTGAATGAAGCACATAACAGTCCTTTTGCTATGCATCTGGGTAGTACGAAGATGTACCATGGTTTAAAAGAAGAATATTACTGGGTTGGGTTGAAGAAGGATGTGGCCGAGTATGTGAGTAAGTGTATGGTTTGTCAGTGAGTTAAGGTCGATCATCAGTTTCCTTCAGGTTTGTTACAGCCGTTGAAGATTCCGAAATGGAAGTGGGAACGTATCACCATGGACTTTGTGTCGGGTTTACCGTTGACTCCTTCGAAGAAGAATTCAATGTGGGTGATAGTAGATAGATTTATTAAGTGTGCTCACTTCATACATGTTCATACTACCTACACCTTAGATAAGTTGGTTGGTCTGTATATCAGTGAGATAATGACGTTGCATGGGGTACCGAATTCGATTGTGTCAGACCGAGATCCGAGGTTTACAGCTAGATTTTGGGAGTGTTTGCATCGTGCCTTGGGTACTTGGTTGAACTTCAGTATTTCGTATCATCCGCAGTTAGATGGCCAGTCCGAAAGAGTGATTCAGGTGTTGGAGGACATGTTGAGGTGTTGTATCATCGATTTTTAGGGGTCTTGGGGGAAACATCTACCGTTAGTAGAGTTTTCATACAACAACATTTATCAGGCTAGTATTCAGATGGCACCGTATGAAGCTCTGTATGGAAGGAAGTGTAGAACTCCAATTTTTTGGGTCGAGGGCGGACAGAAGCTTGTACTAATGCCCGATTTGCTTAAGGGCACTACCGAGAAGATGAAATTGATCTGTGATCGCTTGAAGGCAGCTTCAGACCGACATAAGTCGTATGCTGATTTAAAGAGAAAAGAGATAGAGTATGTCATGGGAGAGAAAGTGTTTTTGAAAGTCTCACCTTGGAAGAAGGTGATGAGGTTTGGTAGGAAAGGTAAGTTGACTCTGAGAATCATTGGACCTTACGAAGTAGTTGAGAGGATCGGGCCCGTTGCGTATTGATTGAGGCTCCCGACCGAACTAGAGAAGATTCATGATGTGTTCCACATCTTGATGCTCCAAAAGTATAGATCGAATCCGTCTCACGTAATGCCGGTGGAAGAAATTGAGTTGAACCCCGATTTGTCATATGATGAAGAGCCGGTTGAGATTCTTGCTTCGGACAAGAAAGTGTTGCGTGGAAGGTTTATCGAGTTAGTCAAGGTCTTGTGGAGACACCGAGGTGTGGAGGAGGCTACTTAAGAGAGAAAAGAGGACATGGAAAAATAGTTTACGTACCTCTTTTCGTCGGGTAATTTTGGGGACGAAATTCCTTAAGTGGGGGAGAGTTGTAACGCCCCAAATTTAAGGGTCAGATGTTATGCGGGTAAATCGGGTTCGAGCCGTGGGCTCGTTTTAAATTAAATTGGGTTTTGGTTTTAATTAAAAGAGGTTTGTAGTTTATTAAGAGCCTTTTGGTAATTTTTAAAATAAGGGAAAAAGGGATGAGTGAAAAGAGCCTTTTGACAAAAAGTGCTCATCTTCTTCCTTGGTTTTTATTTTTCACGACATTGAACCCTCCCAAACCCTAAACACTATTTCATCAAATCCCTCCACCATTTTAAGTGCTTTCAACAAGGTAATTACATTTTTGACTTCTCCTCCTTATTCCAAACATTTCCATGGTTTTAGTTTTACATAAACACCATTGTTGAAGTTTTTAAGTTTTCAAGTTTTAAAAGAAAAAGGAAGAAACTTTAGGGATTTTTCGTTCAGCTCTTGATTTGCAAAGTTTGTCTATGTTTTAATCTTTCCCTAATGTGTATTATATGTAAAAATGGTGGGGTTTTATCAAGAATCCCGAAATAGGTTTTGTGGGTGTTTTAAAAGGGGTGAAAACTTGGGTTTTGGAGGTAGTTTGGTGTAGGAGAGTTGGGCTGATGTTTTGTTAATGCTTGGGTGTTGTTTTGAAGGTGATCAATGATGATTTGAGTGTTGAAATTGATAGTTTTCTGCTGGGTTGTGTGGAGTACGAAAATGAAGAAGTTTGGATAGTTCATGGTTTGGAAATGTAGTAAAAAGGTTTTGAGATTGTGTTTTGATTTTGACAATGGTTTTGTGGCTGAATTGTTGAGTAAATTGTTGCTTTTGATTGATTAGAATCAAGGGAAACCGTTGGAGAAGCTTCGGGCTCGATTCCGGGAAATTTGGAGGCTTGAGATCGGTGTTTCAGCTCTCGTTTGGGTTTCATCGGTGAGTGGAAATGTTTTAGGGTCTTAAACGACTTCGAAATGGGTTCTAGGGGGTTTGGGTGGAGCCTTGAGGGCTAACCTAAACTCAAGTGTAAGTTTACTAATTTTACCTTGATCGTTAAGTGTTGGTGTATGAACAGTTGTCGTGATATTGTGGATTGTCTTTACTTCTGTTTGATGTTGTTGTGTAGTCGTTGTTGGTGTCGAACCTCACGTGATGGTTGTCGTTACTACGGTGATGTGTTATCCCACCAGTAGTGACTAGTAGAAGAGTACGGTGATGTGTGGTCCCACCGTGTTTTGGTTATGCATGTGCATACCATGTAATTGTGATGATTGTGTCTCCGTTCGTACTTTAAAATAATTTGCTTTTCAACTAAGATATGTGTTTTGAAAACTGCATTGTTGATGTGTTTTTAGAGCTCTGCTCACTAAGCGTTAAGCTTACGCTCTCTTCTTTTCCGCAATGTAGATCGTTAGTGGCTTGGGAGGCAAGTGGGCAAGGGAGGAGATTCTCGGAGTTCTCGAGTAGTTTAAGTATGATTCATGTTTTGTAATAATGCTTAGACAATGGGAGTATTAGGATTTTGTAGGGAGTTGGTGTTCAAACTCCTTAGTTTGGCTTGTTGATGTTTCTAGCATGATTGGATGATGATACTATGTTGGAGCATGTTTGTTATAGCCTTTAACTCTTTTGTTGGTTCGTTAAGCATGCTTGATTGCTAGTCTCCTCTATGTATGTTTAATTGGTGTTTGTTGCTTCGTTGTATGTTTAGACCGCTCCGTATGCTTATCTATAGTTGCTTAGTGATGTATGTGAGTTGGTATGTTGCTAGATGAGTCGATAAATGCATCTAGAGTCGGGTCCTTGTGTTTTCGGCTGCCAAAATGAGACTTGCAGTGCAGGGCGTATCGGTACGCTCAAGGGCTGTACCGATACGGTCCTTGCCTTGGGGCTAATTTTGGGCAGAGCGTATCGGTACACGAGGGCGTATCGATACGCCAAAAGCTCTTTGGACATCTGAGAATTTGGCGAGATTTTGGTGTATAGGTACGGGTCTTAAGGGTATCGATACGGTTCCCATAGTTTGACCGTGAGAAGTTGACCGTTGAGGGCGTATCGGTACAGTCTTGTTGTGTACCGATACGGTCTCCCTGGGTTGACTTTAGGGCGTTGACCAGGTCTTGGCGTATCAATACGATCATCTAGCGTATCGGTACGGCCTGTTATAAAAGTTAAAATGGGCTGTTTAATTGCATATCTTGTGGGATTAGTATCCGTGTTTGTTTGCGGCGTGTCCTATCACATATGGTATAATAAAGGCATCTAGAAAAGATAATTAAAGGAAAAAATAGGGTTGCTAATCGGAGTGAGGCCTTAGCGAGTTTTGCCTCGGTTTTCCCTGTGTAACCCGTTCGGACCGGTCTGTCAGCTAGACCGGGACGAGGGGGTTACATAAAATCTCGTATGGTGTTTTCTTTAAAAGTGGCCTAATCATTACTCAATTTACAATGTAACAAGCGGTGTTTGTGGCTTCCGCCCAAAAATATTTAGGTAAATTGTTTTCACAAAGCATGGTTCTAGCCATTTCTTGTAAAGTCCTATTTTTCCTCTCAACTACCCCATTTTGTTGAGGAGTTCGAGAAGCTGAAAAATTGTGGTTAATACCATTTTCATTTAAAAACTCTTCAAAACCTAGATTTTAAAACTCGGTTCCATGATCACTTCTAATATAAGAAATCTTAAGTTCAAGATCATTTTGAGTTAATTTTGAAAACGTGATGAATTTTTCTAAAGCCTCATCTTTTTTACTTAAGAATAGAACCCAAGTAAACCTAGAATAGTCATCAACAAGTACAAAAGCATATGATTTACCACCCAAGATCATAGTTCTAATAGGTCCAAATAAATTCATAAGAATTAGTTGTAAGCACCTACTTGTAGAAACATCATTAATGGATTTAAAGGATGATCTATGTTGTTTACCCTTAGAGCATGCATCACATATTTTATCATTTGAAAACTTGATCTTGGGTAAACCTCTAACTAGATTTAAGGAAACTAATTTTTCTAAAACACTAATGCTAGCATGTCCTAGTTTCCTATGCCATAACCATGCATCATTTTCATCTTGAGCAACAAAACATGCATGAGATGTATGAATATCATCTAGATGCACCATATAAATGTTACCTATGCGATGATCAATGAACATTATTTTATTTGATTTAATGTCAACAATTTTACACCCATTTTTATCAAATAAGACATTAAACCATTTATCACACAATTGACTAATGCTCAATAAATTGTGTTTTAGACCATTGACATACAAAACATTTTCAATGAGTATAGTAGAGTGATTACCTATGGAGTCAATACCTTCAATGTAGCCTTTGGAGTTGTCACCAAATGTCACTACTCCTCCACTTTTAAGCTTTAAGTCCATGAATCGACTCTTGTCTCCGGTCATGTGTCTCAAGCATCAATTATCAAGGTACCATGAGTTTTGGCTTTGTGCTTTGGCCTTGTAGCAATGCTCCCCCTACAAACAAAGAGTTAAACTTTGATTTTTGGTACCCAAATCATTTTGGGTGCACGAGTATTAGCTCCCAAAAGCTTGGTTCCCTTAGGAATCTAAGGTGGCATCGCATGAACACTGTTAGATTTGACAAGTTCCTTAGGAACACATACACTTCTAATTCTTTTAGTTCTATTATGCATATAGGAGCCACTTTGTTTGTAGTTATAGGTCTTTCTCTTAGGTTGGTTTCTTCTAGATGATTCACCTATTTCATTTTTCACATTATCAACACTTTTGAAAGACTCTTTGAGCTTATTAAGCTCGCCTAACACCTTTTGGTGTTCAATATTACATTGAGAAATAAGATTGTTTAAGTCTACATTTTCATTTTGAAAGAATTCGAGTTCATCTTGTAAACCTAAGATCTTTTTCTCAAATTTTTAGTTAGCTTGAGAAAGTAAGTCGTTTTTAGAATTTAAATCGGAAATGATCTTTTTATTTTTTAAAACAGACTCCTTAAATTTCTCAACTAACTCATCGTATACCTCTTGTAACTCATCATAAGCATCATGCAATTCATCAAATGTAAAATCAAAAGAAGATGAGTTAGAGGTTACCATAGAGGAATCCTCCTCAAGAGCCATGAGGCAAAGGTTGGCCACTTCATGTTCCTCATCCTCGGATGACTTCTCATCACTCCAAGTAGCAAGCTTGGCATTGAGCTTCTTCTTCTTCTCAAAGCCCTTTTTCTTGAGTTAAGGGCAATCGGAACGTATATGACCCGACTTCTTGCACTCAAAGCAAATGATTTGGTCACTCTCTTCTTCTTTGCTTTTGTTCTTGAAGTCCATCTTTCTTTGAAATTTTCTCTCTCGGTTGGACTTCATGAACCGTGAGAATCGTTTGGCTATCATAGGCAATTCCTCAAAGTCTTCCTCCTCACTAGAAGAGCTCTCCTCATGTAGAGAGGCTTTGAGAGCAACTCCTAGCTTCTTTTTCTTTTCTACCTCATGCTTCTCTATCCTTCTCTCTTCCTCTCTTCCTTGTTTCATAATCTCGTGTGTAAGAAGAGACCCAACAAGCTCATCAAGCTTCAAAGTTTTCAAATTTTTTGCTTCAATGATGGCCATCCTCTTACCATCTCATGACTCCGGGAGAGAGTATAGAAGCTTCCTCACTATCTTCGGGAATTATTTCACCGAATCGTTTAAGGCCATTGACGATGATCGAAAATCGATCAAACATCTTTGAGATGCTCTCATCGGGGTCCATCTTAAAATTCTCATAGCTCAAGTTTAACAACTCGATCTTCGTCTCTTTCACATCGCTAGTGCCCTCATAAGTCATCTCCAAAGTGTCCCACACATCCTTTGCACTTTCGATAGATGAAACCTTTGAGTAGATATCCGGACCAAGTGCACAAAATATGATATGTAGAGCTTTATCGTTGACTTGCATCTTCCATCTATCTTCCTCAGTCATCTCCGACTTCACCTTCGGAACTAATCTTCATTCATCGTTTCTCTTAACCGGAATGTAGGGGCCTTCTTCCACTACATCCCAAACCATGTAATTCGTTGACTTGATGAAGAGACGCATCTGATTCTTCCAATATGGGTAGTTGTCCCCATTGAAGAAAGGTGGTTTAGTTGTTGATTGTGACTCATAGAGGTTGGAGGTGTGAGTAGATGACATGGCTTGTCTTGTAGTTGATCACACTCTTCCTAGAATCTCCTCTTGTGGTTGTTAATCCTTCAAAGAGGTAGGCTTTGATACCAATTATTGAGTGGATCGAAGAATCGATTTAAGCCAAGAGGGGTGAATTTAATTTTTAGAAATTTTAGTGGTGGAGTGGAAAATTAAAAGTTGCTAGACAAGAGAATTTAGAGTCGTTCAAGTTCCAATTGAACTCTACATCCACTACCTTAGCTACCACTAAGGATTTTCCAACAATCCACTAACTGCTCTTCCCCTTTTCAAGGCTTAGGAGGTAACCTTTACAGTACTGGTCAAAATTTCTACCCAAAATTTGACCCAATCCTCACTCAAGAAATACAAAGAAGTTTAAGGCTAAAGACTAGTATCTCTCAATACAAATATAGCCCTTTTACAAGCACTCAACCCAAATTGAAAAATGAGAATGGAATTACACACAACACATTTTGGAGTTTACAATAAAATATGAGATTTTTTCACAATTGCTTGGATTTGATGTTTGGATGGTTCTTTTTGGATCAATAGTTGTTGGTGGTGCTCTTAGAGGTCCCTTTTAGGCATTCTCATTGAATTCTAGCTGCTGGGATTGTTGCCTTAATTATTATAACCGTTGGGATGTTATCTTCCCTCCATAAATGCAGCATGCAACTACCCGTTCCAAAACTCCCGACCCTGTTTTGAAACAGACCAAAATAGAAAGAGCCGTTGGGTGTAATAAATAGTCAGTACCGAAATGGGCATGATCGTTTCGATACGCTAAGACTTTTTCCGAAATGTGTTTCGAATCATTTTGCCACTATCAAAACCTGTATCAGAACGGCTAAAAGCGTTTCAATACGCCTTAACAATAATTTTAAAATTAGTTATAAAACTTCAACGGTCATATTTTGGAAACTAAGTTTGAAATACGTTTCGAAATGTTTGAGGTCGTTTCGATACAGCCGTATCGAAACGGTTCAAATTGTTCCATTGTTCTTCATATGTTTCGAAAAACAACTAGCTGTTTCGATACGCCCGTATCGAAATGGGAAAGCTAGTTCCGAAACAGAGGTTAACAGATTCAAAGTGTTCCAAAACGCCAAAGGTTGTTCCGAAACGGTGACTCGAAAATCACTGTTTTGACTTGGTAAACACTTAGAAAATATTTGATAAGTTAAGGTTTTTACTTGTACATTTTTCTTTAAACACATACAGAGGTTTTGAGGACTTAAAAATTCATTTTTTTTCTTTTTCAATTTAGTCCTTAAATACTTTGTTATATCAAAATCAATTTATTAGTTTTACATATATTTATATTATAAATATTAAACAATACACTTTTATTTATATATATTGATATATATATATATAATATTTTATATTATTTATATATTAATATTATTTATAGTGTTATTTATTTTATAAAATAATTTGAATTAATTTCAAGTAGTTTGAGATATATACTATTTGTGGTAAAATATTATATAATTTTATGTTGGCTTAGTGGTTAATGCTTAGTCTTTCTATTTGAAGGTCTTGAGTTTAACTCCCTTTAAGTGCATAGTTTTAATATTTTTCTTCAGTAAAACGACGTCGTTTTGGGCTAAATTATGCTTCAAAATAGCCACACCAAAACGACGTCGTTTTGAGTTAACGGGGGTGTTAAAAATTAACGACGTAGTGGTATTTTCGAGTCACAAACTAAAATTCAGTGTTAGTTTTGAAATTTTTTAAGGTTGGTGACATTTTTGAGTCAGAAACTATAGTTGAGTTGTATGTGGTGTTTTTTTTTTCAATAGAAACACAAAGTGCAATGATGAGTCAAGCGCTTTTGCAGTCCAAAAGCATTGAATGAGAAAACCCCAATTTTTATTGTTTTTTAGGGTGCTAAATTATGGAGAAATCAATTTATTGTACTTGATTTAGCATACATATAATATGATTAATCGTCACATGATAATGATAGTAAGCGGATAAAAAAAATTTTTGCCCCTTTTCAGTGTCATTGTATATGCTTTAATACTAAAAAATATTAAAAATTAAATTTTAATCCCTAAATTTTAAATCCTAAACCATACATCATATACCCTAAAAATTACACTCTATCCTAAATTCTACAAACTCTAATCCTAAACTTAATTTTAAACGTGAGGCATAAGTAGAGGCACGGAAAAGGGAAGATGATTTCTATCCGCTAGTAAGTTGTATCTTAATTTAGTCTAGGATACTTTTCTTTCCCTTTTACCATCATTTGTATTTGGCTTGACTTAGAATTAGGTGCGTAAATTATAGACTTTTTGTCTGAGATAGGTGCTTAATGTCTTTTTGCTGAAATATGTGTCTAAAATTTCATTCTGTTAGTGTTTTAAGGTAATACTGTTAAAAAAATTCATTACCCAATTATAGCTTGACACATGGCTTTTTTATTTTTATTTTCAAAAATAAACTAAAAATAAAATAAACTAAAAAATATTTCAAAAATGTACAAAACAGTCATAAATCCCTAAAATCTCAAACTTCAAATTTTAAAATTGATGCCATTATCGTTGTTGATAGTCTCGTCGAAGTCCCCCATCCATTTTCCCTAACCATCCATTGTCGGTAACCGGCAGGAAGTGCGTCAATAGAACGACGAACGACGAACGTGAAAGGCTCCAATCGCTCGACGTTCGATTGGCACGCCTCTCACCGACTACCGGGGATGGGTCATTGGGGGAAATGGGCGAAAAACTCTAGCGACGGCGGTGGTGAGGTTCATTGTGGCTATCGCCGGTGGCAACGATGTCAATTTTAGAATTTGGGGTTTGTGTTTTTAAAGATTTGAGACTGTTTTGTAAATTTTAAAAATTTTGGGATATTTTTAATTTAATTTAATTTTCAATTTTTTATAATTTTTTTAAAAAATAAAGCCACGTGTCAAACTGTAATTGGATGATCATATTTAACGTGTTACCTTAAAACACTAATAGAATGAAACATTAAGCATATATTTAGCAAAAAAATTATTAAATATATATCTCAAAAAAAGTCTATAATTTATAGACCTATTTTTTGAGTCAAGTATTTTGTACCAACTTAAGAAGGTTATAATAGTGATGGTCCCCTTTTCCTCTAAAGCATGCAATGCAAGTTGTTTGTGTTGTTGCAAGGGACAAAAATTCCTTGTACTTTTTTATGTCCATTCAATTCTCTAGTATTAAAACTTAAATTTTAAGCGGTAACTATAAGTTCTAAATCCTAAATTATAAATATTAAATTTTAAAAGATAAATCTTACTCGGCCGTGGGCAAAGGCAACAAGGGCGCTCTTCCATGGCCATCATTCAGAAAAATTAAATATTGTATTTTTCAAATTATATTTATTATTAAAGATTCAATTTTTTTCTAATATTTATTACTAGGGGACCATTTTTAATACTTATTAATAGAGGATAAATTTTTTTCCAATATTTATTATTAGGGTTCTACTCTTAATATTTAATTTTTCTCAATACTTGGTATTAGGTCCCCAATTTTTTAATATTTTATTATGGATATAGTCTTAAAATTTAATTTTTTAACACTTGTATTATGGCCCAATTTTTTCAATACTTGTTACTATGGACCTACTGTTAAAATTTAATTTTAAGAATTACTAGCTATTAGAGACAGATTTAAATAGCGGCATGCAACCACAACCACGACTGTTATATGACAGTAGTGACACCATCTGAAAACGTGAAACCTGCAACCGTTATGTTCGCAATAGCGTTTGTTATTAAAAATTTCACAACTACGATACTCGTAGTGGCTCAAATAATATCTATTATGTCTGCAATTACGATATACACAATACAACCGAAAATACGACTGCAATTGTAATTACAATTTAAATCCCTGATTTAGGGCACAAATTTTAGGTTTGCCCAAAACCTCCAAAAGCCCAAAACCGGCCCTGCCCCTAACTCCCCAAACACTAACCTTAAATCCTAAATTTATTTTTTAGTGTGGGGCAAAATTAAAAAACACCGAAAATGGACAAAAAATTTCTATTCTTGTTACAATGTTTAAGTTTACTGTTTGTTACTTCCCAATTCCCATTTATATTCTTTCATGATTCAGGGGTCGTTTACAAAATATTTGAATGAATTTTTCTATTCAAATTAAAAAGTTGGATTCAAGTGTTTTCTTGACTTTTTCGAAATCTAATTTGAATATCAAATTTTAAAATCGTCCTCCTCATGTATAATAGATATACATTTTTCAAGAAAACACTTTTTACACGAGGACGACGATTGAAATACTAAACACTATTGTCAATGACTTTTTATAATAACACTAAACACTTAAATAAACAAACATTACCTCTTACAAAATTTCCAAAACATTTTTAAACAAACCTTTTCAAATATTTTTAGACGCATTTTCAAGCCCTAACTAGGTTTATCGGCGTCTGCTTCAAATAAGAAAGTAAAACTAGCTAGTAATTAATTAGAACAAATGATTTAATGTCTTGAATTGATACACAAAAAATTGTATGTCGTTAAAAAAACAAATCATTTTTTTAAAAAGGTGATCATGAAGTGAAAGGTTGACATTTATAAAAATCTAAAGATTTAAACATCGAATTGGGTAAAAAAGAGAGAGCTTTTTATAAGTAGTGTTTTGATTTGTTTCTCTTTTATTATATGAAGTATTTGAATCAAACATTGTAAGCAACTCAATATTTTTTTTGTCATTAAAGAAAGGATTTAAATTTTGAAGACGACCTTTGTTAAATTTCTTATTTAGAAGGAATTTGAGATTCGAAAGAAAAAATATTTGGAAGGAGGAGAGTTTTTGTTTTAGGGTTTGAGCGTATCTAATATTTGAAAATTGAAACAGACTAAGAGAAACTAAAATGGTAAAAGATTATTATTAAAATAATATAAAATATCATTTATTTAGGTATTTATAATACTAAAGAAAACACTTAAAGAAAACTAAAGAAAAGTCAACTGGGATAATTAATCAAACTGCCACATCACCTAATCCAGCTGTCAATAATCCTATTAGCCCCCTCAAGTTGACGCATATAAGTCTTGAATGCCCAACTTGGACTGGATTCTAAAAAAGATGTAGTATGCAAAGCCTTCGTGAAACAATATGCAATTTGATTCTGTGTTGAAACTGGAAACAAGGTCAGCACTCCTTGTATGAATCTTCTCATGAACAAGATGGCAATCAATATCTATATGCTTCGTACGCTCATGGAAAACTGATATTTTACAATTTTGACAGCTGACAAATTATCACAAAAAAGACTTGCAGAAGAAATGTCAATTTTTAAATCAGAAAGTAGATAAAGAAGCCATTGAATTTTGCAAGTAACAGTGACAAGTGCACGATACTCTGCTTCACTGGAAGAACGAAAAATGGTCTGATGTTTCTTGGATTTCTAGGAAACAAATGCAGAACCAAAAAAAACACAAAACCCTGTGACAGATTGTTTTGAATCTAAACAAGAAGCCCAGTCAGAATCTGAAAAAGCATTGATCTTAATAACATTGTTAGAAAGAAAAAAATAACCCCTTACTAAAAAACCCTTTAACAATTTGCCAATCAATCTTCTATAGGAGGTTATATCAGAAAGAAGAGTGCCACTATTCTTGAAAAACTTGACTTTAGGAAGAATAGGAGTAGGCACAAGTTTAGAATCAGTGAATTCAGTTTCTTCCAATAGTTCAAGAGTATATTTACGTTGACACAAATTAATATTCTTACTAGACCGACTTACTTCAAGACCAAAAAAATATTTCAAATCTTCTAAGTCTTTAATTTTAAAAGTTTCATGTAAACAAAAACTTTGATTTCATTAATAGGATCCGTAGTAGGACTAACTAAAATGATGTCATCTACATACACATCTAACGCAACAAAACTACTATAAAAACCTTTAACAAAAAGAGAAGTATCTTATGAAGCATGTTTAAATCCTTTTTCAAGAAGAGCAATTGTTAAGCGCTCATTCCACTACCTGCTAGTTTGCTTTAGTCCATAAAGACTCTTATTAAGTTTGCAAACTAACTAAGCAGGAGTAGAAAATCATGGGGTGGTTCCATATAAACTTCTTCATGCAAAAAACATGTAAAAAAGCATTATTTACATTTAACTATTGTAATTACCAACCCTTAGCGGGAGCTATAGCCAGTATAGACCTAATATTTGTAATTTTAACAACATGACTAAAGGTATTTATAAAATCCACCCCATGTTGTTGGTATAACCTTTTGCCACTAACCTAACTTTATACCCTTCCCGTTTGATTTTAATTTGGACTTATAAACCCATCTACAACCTATAGTTTTCTTACCAAGAGGAGAGAAATCAGTTCCAATGTGTTATTAGCTTATAAAGCTTTAATATCCTCATTTATGGCTTGTTTCCAACAATCATATAAAAACTGCTTGTTTATAATTTTTAGGTTCAGTTAAAATATCAGTAGCATTAACATAAGACTGATAAGAAGAAGACAAGTTGTCATAAGATAACACTTGGCCTATGGTATGAGGTGAAGTTCTGGAGTTTGGCAAGGTAACTTGAAATTCTTTAAACTTTCGTGGTAACTGAACTTGCCTAGAAGAACGAAGTCATAAAAAATGTTAAGTTGGAATGACTTGCTGAACTTGGATTGAAGGATCCAATTCATTATTCTCTAAAGAAATAGCAGGTCGGGAAGACTGATTATCTTCAGAAACGAGAGGCTCACAAGAATAAACAAAATCGGAACCAAATTCTCTTTCTGGATTTACAGTAGGTTGAAAAATCAAGTCATCCACTAAAGTACTGCCACTAAAATCAGGAAATACAATACTTGAAAAATCGATCTTAGCAAAAAGAAAACAATTCTCAGAAAAAACAACATCCCGAGAGATAAAAACAGTCTTATTTTTAAATATCAAACAACCTATAACCTTTAATATTCCTAAGGTATCCTTAAAAAACACATCTTTTAGCCCTAGAATTCATTTTTGTTTTAGGCTTAGGTAAAATAGAAGCATAAGCTAGACAACTAAAGATCTTAAAATGTCCAAGTTTTGGTGGCTGTTAAAATAAAACTTCAAAAGGTGTTTTTGTAACCCTCTCGTCCCGGTTCGGACGCTTGACCGATCCGAGTGGGCTACACGGGGATAACCAAGGCGAAACCCGTTAAGGCTCCACTTCGATTACCGACCCAAGAAAAACTTTTCATTATTATTATCTTATCTAGATGTAATGTTATACCCTATGTGAAAAAGACAACAACGGAAGAGAACAAGCGAGGCGAAACAACGAACACACAATTACAACAGCCCATTTTAAACTTAATAGCAGGCTGTATCGATACACTAAGAGAGGGTATTGATACGCCTTGACTAGGTCAACAGCCCAAGGTCAAACCAGGAAGACCGTATCGGTACACAGGTTGACCGTACCGATATGCCCTGACTGGTCAACTTCTCACGGTCAACGATACAAGACCGTATCGATACATCCTAGACCCGTACCGATACGCTAAAATCTCGTCAAAATTCAAATTTCCAGAGAGGATTTGGCGTATCGATACGCCCTCGTGTATCGGTACACTAGGCCAAACTTGAGTCCCAAAGTGTAGGACCCTATCGATACGGCTCTTGGGCGTACCGATACGCCCTGCACTGCAATACTCAAATTTGCAGCCTAAGACTCTAAAACACGACTCTAGATGCATTTTAAGACTTCCCTAGCCACATACAAACATACACACAACATACATGCAGCAACCAACATCCATGGGATAGCATACGAGACATTCAAGACAACAAGGAACATGCATTCGAGGATTCAAGCATTTAATCAAAAGGAGACACACTTAGCATATATAAGGTTTCATGCCTTAAACATCCATACATAAAGCATTCATGGTAAGCAACTTAAATAGGTTTTACAATCCAAACATGGCATCAACAAGCCACACCAACATCAACATATTAAGGAATCTAAACATGCTCCTAAAGAACCAACAACATACATCGAAAGCAAAAATCAACATCACATATCCCATTGCTTGACCATTACATCTCATAACTAAAAATTCCATACTTGAAAGCTAAGATAGCACCACAAAGCACACTTGGAGGCCTTCTCCTTGCACAAGCTACCCACGAACTACGGATCTGCATTGTCGAACAAAAGAGAGTATAAGCATAAAGCTTAGTGAGGGTAAGCTCATTAAAACAAACCTCGACAATGTAGGGTCAAAGCACGAGCACAACCAAGGTAGAATGCTTGATCTTACCTTCGATCCACATGAGCCAAAATATCAATGATGCATGAACATAAACTCATATTATGCCATGCTCAATAAGATCATAACCACATCATATGTAAACACATATAATAGTCCACATTGGCAACACATCTCAAATCATATTGGAACCTAGCTATGACTCAAATACACAGATAAAACGTTGGAACTCACATCCAAAAACAACCATTACCTTACGATGGGATTACACTCATCACCGTTCACGCGAAGGGGATTCCACTCATCCTCACGCCCCGTCGATGGGATTACACTCATCATCGACTATCATATAAATAAGAAGAATTTCCGGGCGAACTCGTACTCTATCTTGATGACTACCATCACCAAGACCACGCGCGCATTTGACTCACGTGTGTACACTAAACATCCTAATGATCGATCATTGTACCCAAGCATACTAGTGCCAATACTAAACACATTTCACAACATCATTTCATATCAACTTCCGTGCTTAGCACGTACTCACCATGATCACCATCATGAACAAATCCACATGCATATCACAATGCATCACAAGCATGCCTAAACACACATGTATAACACAATATACATAATCACCATAATCACAAGTAAACATGAGGCTTAAACAACAATTAGAGTTCAACCAAAGTCTCTAACTAAAGCTTGGGATTAGGCTACCACTCTAATCCCAACTCTAGGTGGGTCTACCAAGCCCGACCTAGTCCACATGCTTGAACCAATACTCGAAAACCATTTAAAAACATTTAACCACTCACCGACTATTCCAAGCTCAACACACTAGCCGATCAAGCTTCCAACGATTCCGGATTCGTTACCGAGGCTTCACCAACACAAACTCTTGCTTCTAATCATCTCAACACATTCAAAATAACCTCAAATTAGTTCACAATTCAACGTAGCAAACCCGGAACACTAATCAAGCATAAAACACAAGATTTTCAAGCTAAGAACAACCCCAAAACTTCAAACCCGAGCAGCCATGAAACATAGTCCAAAACTCTTGATTTCAACTTTTTTAACACACTTAAATGCTCCCAAAACAACCCCTAACTATCATACTAACATCAGCCCTCAATTTCCATCACATAGCAACCCCAAAACTCAACTTTAAACCCTTCCAAAAACCCCTCAAAACTCAAATCCGGAAATCTTTATAAAACACTTTAAAATTCACATATGTTGGGCCTCATAGTTCATAAACAACTTATCTAACAACAATAAATCAAAAGCTTTGTTAAAAGTTCATAAAGCTTCAACCTTTGATAAAATCTTTGAAAAAACCCAAATTACAAACTACATGGTTTTAATGAAAACTAATAGTACCAAAATGAAGAGGATGGCAAGGCCAAGTCAAAAATGTAATTACCTTTTGAAAAGCACCAAAGATGAAGTTGTATGGTGATGGAATAGTAAAATGGAGTAGGGAGAGCTCTTGGTCGTGGGTTTTTAAATGAGAGTGAGGAAGAAGATGAGCACATGTCTTCATCTTTGTTTTTTTTGTTTTATTTTAATTCACCAAAAACATATTTAACATTATGCCATTAATGAAATGGCTAAAAACTCTCATCTCCTAAAATCCATGGAATTGGGACTTAGAAGATGGGCCCAACATAAATTTTGATCATTTTGCAAACACGAAGCCCATAAGAATATTTTATTATTTTAAATTTTGAAACCGAAACCCGAGACATTATTTTAATATTATTTTCACCCGACCCCAAAACCCGGGTGTTACAGTTTTATCATGTAAAACATGTGTAGGAGTAAGATTTATTAAGTATGCAGCATGTAAAACACAATCCATCCAAAATTTTAAAGGTAAATTTGACTGAATTCTCAAAGATCTTGCAACAACAAGCAAGTGTTGGTGTTTTCTTTCAACAACAATATTCTGCTGAGGTATATGAACACAAGAATGTTGATGCACAACACCTTTTGCTTTAAAGAAATCCAACAATCTAACATTTCAAATTCCTTGGCATTGTCTGTCCTAGTAAATTTAATCTTTTTCAAAAACTGAGTTTCAACTAAAGTAAAAAATTAAGGAATTAACTATTGTACTTTAGATTTAAACTGCATTGGGTAAATCCATACAAACCGACTCTTATCATCAACTATAGTCAAAAAATAATAATGACCATACAAGCTCTTAATTGGAAAGAGACCCCAAACATCCATATGAATTATGTCAAAAACAGATTCAGAAACAGAACTGCTAACATGAAAAGGTAAGTGCTTTTGTTTAGCTAGATGACAAATATCACAGTCAGACATATTGGAAAAAGAAGTATCTTTATTCATTTGACAAAAAAAAATTCATTCTCTGTGTAGAAGAATGACCCAAATGGGCATGCTATAAAACAAAATTACCAACACAACTATTATTAACAAGAACAAAGGAATCTTGAACAGAAGAACTATTATTAACAGGAATAATAAAACTTTGAACATAATTACAAATCATAGTTTTGTGTGAAAGGGAAACATCAAGTTCATAAAGGCCATTAGAGACCTTAGCTAAACCAATCATCTTCGAGACATTAAGATCTTGTATATAACAAAAAAACAGAAGAAAAAATTAAACATAAAGAATTATTCTTTGTCAATTGAGATACATAAATTAAATTAAAACTAAAATAGGAATGTGAAAAACATTATATAGAACTAGAGAATCTAAGACACGAACAATACCAACATAAGTAACCTTTACAATTTCATTGTTTGGTAATTTAACAAATTTATTGTGAACAAGGTAGAAAGAATAAAAAAAATTACAATGAAGTAGATATATGGTCAGTAGCCCCTGAATCTAAGATCTAGAAAGCTTTCAAATTATCTAAAGAACAATTAAAAACCATGCGTGTCTCGTTGACTGGAACATCAAAAACAAAAGATAAGGCATTGACTTTGCATTCTGTAGGAGCAGGCTTAGAAGGAGCATCATTTCTCTCTTGCAACAGAGTCAATATACTCTCATACTTATCTTAAGTAAACATAGCAAGATTATAACCAGAATAACTCTTGTTCAAAGAACCACAATTATCATTCAAGGAGTCACCAAAATCATGAATTCCTACCATATTAGTCATATTACTCTGGTTCCTACTCTTATACCTAGGAGAAAAATCGTGCTTTTTATAGCATTTGTCCACAGTGTGCCCATATAACCCACAGAAGATACAAAAAGGTTGTTTAGAACTACTATCACTTGAGAATTTTTTAGAACTGAAACCCTTATCATCAAGCCAAGAAGTAATACCCCTATCAGCCAACAGAACATTAAAATATGTAACAATAAGGCTAATAGACCGTTCGTGTTGGATAACAATAGAAAATACTTCATTAATAGAGGGTAAGGGTTTTGTCATGAGAATATGTGATTTAGGCAAATAAATTTTTTTATTAAGCCCCCTAAGAAAACGAAGCAAGAAATCTTCTTTTCTATACTTAGAAGTAGAACAATCACAATTGACTAACGTCTTGAGATTATAAATCCCATCCCACAACACTTTAAGATTCGTATGATATGCTGGAATGAAAAGATTACCTTGTTGTAATGAATAAAACTCTTGAAGTAAATCAAAAACACGAACCAGATCGCCATGATTGAACTGATCGAACAAGTCTTGCCAAAGTTCGTAAGCATGATCAATCCAAATGACGTTTTTTCCAATCTCCTGATTCAATGCGCGTTGCAACTAAGAGAGCACAAGATTATTACATTTGACCCAAGCCGAATAACGAGGATCATCTTTCTTTGGCTCTTTAATCGAACTGTCGACGAATGAGAACTTGTTCTTAGAAATCAAGAACATCCACATCGAACTTGCCCAGCCATGGTAGTTTCCCCCGTTCAACAGCGATGAAGTAAGAATAAAAGCTGTATTCTCATTCGGGTGAATATAAAACTCACCGTAAGGATCGTCAACCTTGTAACGAACGCAAGATTCCAAACGAGAATTCGAGGAATGATCATATGATACCATGATAAATTCCTTATTTAGAAGGAATTTGAGATTCAGAAGCAAAAATGTTTGGAAGGAGGAGAGTTCTTGTTTTAGGGTTTGAGCGTATCTAATATTTGGGAATTGGAACAGACTAAAAGAAACTGAAACGGTAAAAGATTATTATTAGAATAATATAAAATACAAATTATTTAGGTATTTATAATACTAAAGAAAACACTTAAAGAAAACTAAAGAAAAGCCAGCTGGGATAACTAATCAAACTGCCACATCACCTAACCCAGTTGTCAGTAATCCTATTAACCTTCATGTTACCTTATCTTGTATGAGTTCGAATCTTGACATTTATCTTAGAATAAAAAATAATAAAATAATAGAAAGGCTTAACAATCAAAAAGGTGTCCAACCTATACACTTTTTCCAGTTTGGTGCCTAACGTTTTTTCCGGGCCACTTTGGTGCCTAATGTTTCATTTCGTAACTCAAATCAGGTTTCCCGTAACAAGCGTTAAAAAATTTCTGTTATCCAATAAAACACAACACATGGCATATTTATGGTATTTTCTTTAATTTTTATTTTTTTAAAATCAGAAAATATTTAATTTTATAAAAAATCCAAAATCTTTAATTTCTCTAAACCCCCAAACCCAAACCATAAATCTCTAAATTTCTCCCATCTCACCACCGATTCAATCACCACCGGCCACCCTTGCCTTCGTCAGCCCCCCACGACTGAAAACCCCATCATCTCGTCATAAAAAACCGGCGAATGAACCGTCGACGAACATCCAACAATGAAGAAAAAGATACCGATTGAGCTTCTAATTTATCGACGACTAGAGGGTGGGAATGTTGAATGATGAGGTACACGATGCTTGGGTGGTGAACGGTGAGTTACACAACACTTGGGGATGACGTAGGGTGAGGGAGGTGTGATTTGAGGGTTTGATTGAAATAAATTAAAACTTTGGGGCTTTTTAAAAAGTTTATATTTTTTAAAAAAATCATAAAATAATAAATAAAAACAAGCCACGTGTCATGTTTTTTATTGGATAACGAAAAAATTTAACGGCCGTTGACGAAAAATGTGATTTGAGTTACAGAATGAAACATTAGGCATCAAAATAGCCCGAAAAAACTATTAGACACCAAACTAAGAAAGTATAAATTGAGCACTTTTTTTAACTATTAAGCCTAATAAAAAAAATATCGAACATAAATTATAGAACAAACCTAATAAATAAAAGAGAGAAATAAATAGATTATAAAAAGCATACATCTCACACGGCAGATTAATGGCGAGAAAGTCCCTTTGAATTTGAGAGCATTTAATTGCGGATTATTGAGTATTTATTACATGAAAAATGTAGACTTATTAGGTTATGCTATATTTAACGTTAATGTTACCAAATTTGGCTCTCTTTTCGACTTTTCCATTTGGGGCCGACCACGACAGTTAGTAGTTATAAAACATCAAGTCTTGCTTAATATACGTCTACCTTTTGCATAAAATGTATAGTTATGTTAACATTTATTTGAATTTTATAGTGTATAAATATTATAGGTAAGTTATGCTAAAGAAACTATTGCATGTAAGCCTTTATTTAGATTTATTTTAATTTAAATCTAATTATTATGATTGATTTCAATTAAAATTTTTAAATAATTTCTTTTTCTGTCTAGTCATTTTTATCTTTAATTTTTCTTTATATCGTTGACAGCGATATTAACTCTAAGTTGTAATGTGTCAACTATCTGAATCATATCGGAAGACATACACAGTAATTACAATTTGGTTGGTCATAAATTCAGAATATAAATACTTATAGAATATAGGACAATATTAATTGCTCTCGGCTTCACTTTCTCACTGCAAATTGCAACCAAGTTTTTGTTTTAAAATTACAACGATTATATATAAATGAACAAAAATTCCTTTGGTTTTTATTTTTATGCCCTAATATTAATTTTTTAAATTTTTATCTTAAATTTTAAATTTTAAATTTTAAAAATACACTATAGATCTGTTTTTAAATCCTAATTCTAAACTTTAAACTTATTTTTTAAAAATAGAGCATACATATAGGTTTCGAAAAAGAACAAATAATTTTCTCTTTTATTATATATATATATATATATATATATATATATATATATATAAAAGTGCGATTGAGTTTTATTTATGTATGGCTCTCTGCCCATCAAGTTTTAGCTGTCTGAGCAGCGCATTAAAATCCCTCCATAGTCTATGTTTTACTATATGGTATTATTGTTTTTGCGTGCAATGTCACCAATAAAACCAACAATTCTACAAATTTATTTTGTATTTTGATTAAATCCTGCACGATATTATTATTATTATTATTATTATTATTATTATTATTATTATTATTATTATTATTAACCTCCTAAAATATAGAATGGTAAAATTCGTAGTTTACGGTAACATTGTACCATTATGAATTGAACAGTATTATTGTGTTTCTATCATTTGAATTGAGATTCTATGTGGATACTAGAAAATTTTCATTTAATTTTATAAACGAAACTAACAAATTATCACATGCTTTGTATATTCATTTTTGGATAAACAACATTGATGATCACTCAATTATGACGTTATTTTTATTTTAACCACCGAACTAATAAATTTATCTAGAATGTTCTTATTTTAACTATTGATCGTTAAAATTTAACAGAGTAGATAACGTGACGATTAACAGAAATTTAAGTAATTATGTATTTAGTCTCTATTATATCAATTTGGTCATGAATTTAATTTAATTAAAAAATTAATCATCTAATGAGATGACGACACATGTCACCACCTTATTTTTTTTTAGGCAAATGAGATAAAATTGAGCTGGGTGAGAGTTGGACCCACACCTGCAAGATGAAAAACAAGCAGCAAAGCAACTGGGCTATTAGAGGCCGTGTAACATTATTATTTAAGGCAATAGAGCACTGGGTGGGAGTTGAAGCCTCTCTATACATCGTCCTCAGCAGTTCCGATGATCAACAACATGGAAGGAATATAGGCTTCAGGAATTACCAGCATCAATGGTTTGTATCTTTGATACCAAAGAAATTAAAGAGAAAAGATTTCTTAATTTTCTTCTTCTTTTCTGTGTCCAATGACTGGTTTATTTTCTTTTCCAGGGTTTTGTTTTACCATAACTTCCATTATATTCCCACAACTGGAAAATACAGTTTCTACCTGAAGAATTCTTATTTTTTTTCCTTACAATAACTATCAGGTCAGATCCAAACTCCATTGATGTTTTGTATCTTCTTCCCTTACCAACTCCATTGATGTTTTGTATCTTCTTCCCTTACCAACACATGGAATAATTAATGTGACTGTAACCCAAATACCTCACTCTGAACAATGGTGATCAGATCAAGAAACATTGGATGCACGTCGGTGTCACTGTCTCACTACACCAGGTAAGTATGCCACATCACCCTTCTCTCATGCATTCAATGTTTTTAGCAATAGAGAGAACTTGTGGAATGTTTTGATTTGTCAAAGTTCTGCAGGAAAAAAAATAATAACTCCTTAAAATTGAAAGTACTTCCGTTTACAAACGTGGATGATGACATTTTCAACAAATGCAGTGGGGGTTTTACAGGGCCCCAAATGAGTTGATTTAAATGTTTATATGAAAAAAAAAGAAGATTTTGGGTAGAAAAGAAATAAAGAAGTAAAACACAGAACAATGTTAACCCTACTATTATTAGTTAAGAGAAATAAAAAACAGAACAATGTTTACTTGATAAAACTGAAGAAAGAAAGAAGTAAATAAAGAGTAAAAGAAGGAAATGATGGAAAAGAGAGGATGTTTGGGTAGAAAAGATCGAAAAGAGCATTGAGCATTGTGGGGGGTAAAAACAGGGGATTATAGAGATGGAAAGAAAGAAGAAAAAATTGGAAGCACGTGCAAAAGGGCGTGTGGGGTTTTTGATTGTTTGTGTTTTGTTGCCTAAAATGTGTCTGTCTCTTTTCTTTTTTGTTCAAAATTAAAATGTGTCTGTCTCATTATACCAAAATCAATGCAAAGTAATGGTTTATAGAACAACACAACATCTTGATTCACATATGTTCCATCCCCATATAGATAAATTATAAATATATACTATTAATTAAGCAATAAAATAAAATAGATAAGAAAACATGAGAGTAGAAGTGGCATTTATTCACCCTAATTATAAACAAATGCATGCCTCTGTCTTTGTCCCTGTAGAAATAAATTTATGTTTTTGTGTGTTATATAGGTAAATCGTAGCACCCAAAGTGGAACTGAACGTGAAAGTGGTGTTGGTCAAGGTTAACTTACGGGGAAATGAAATTCTCTGCCAAGAAAATAATATAAAAAAGAAAATGATGGGTGAAGGAGATGCACTGCTTCCATTTGACAGACATGTTGAACAGGTCTTTCTTCTTCTTCTTCTCTATTTTAACCTCTTTCAATATTCAAGTATAAATAAATAAAGAACAAGAAAGAATGGTTTTGTGGGTTTAATTTGATCTGATGTACGTAATGTTTCAGGCAGTATTGGCAATGAAGAAGGGAGCACATCTTTTGAAGTGTGGAAGAAGAGGGAAGCCTAAATTTTGTCCTTTCAGGCTTTCTACGGTGGCTTTCCTTTTCTTTCTCTTTTCCCACCTCTATATTCGCTCTGCATTCCCATTTTCCTTTTTTTATTTTTTAAAAAAATTCAGTCTTATATTCTTTCATTCCTCTGCAACCATAGGTTTTGCTTCAGGTGCATCTTTCTCTTTCTGTCTTTGTTTAATAAAATGTTAAAAGTATATGGACTCCATCTTAAATTTGAGTATAGTAAAGGACTAAACCAATAATTTAACCCAAAAAGGAGGAAAATAGTTGGAGTAGAAGAGAGAGGAGCAGTTTTGGTGATTGTCTTTGTGTATTGATATGAATATGATGATAAAAATCTTTGGCCTATTCCAATGCAGCCTCACACTTAACTTTAGCTGTGTTTCTACTGCAACAACTCCTCTTCTCTGCTTTTAACATGCACAACCATTTTGATTTTGTATTTCAGGATGAGAAATATTTGATTTGGTATTCAGGAAAAGAGGAAAGACAACTGAGATTGAGCTCTGTTATCAAGATTGTCGCTGGCCAGAAGACGGTACGTGTCTTGCTAATTCTTTTTTATAGTAACCACTAGTATCCGATCCATTGACCCGACTAATCCAGAAATATGCTACCTATAAAGTAGTATGTATATGTAACATGAGTTGAAGTTGATGCAGGTCAACTTTCAAAGGCAATACCAACCCCACAGGGAGCAACAATCAATTTCGCTTATTTATTATGCTAATGGTGAACGCTCTCTGGATTTGGTAACATTTTCTTTTCACTTCCATTCATACTCTTTATACTTTATACTCTATCTCGACCATTTTGTTTGATTTCCATCTCTTGCTGCATAGATATGCAAGGACAAAGTTGAGGCTGATGCTTGGTTCCTAGGCCTGAGAGTAGCAATATCGAGATCTCACAGTTGCAGATCGGTCTCTGCTATGAGGAATCATAATAGAGGGGCACAAAGCTGTCTAAGCAGCCCTGCCGGTTTTATTCGAAGAAAGCACAATCTAGGACTCATGGAGGAAACGAATCAATTTTCTCAGGTTTCATATGCATGCATACATACATATATATATCACCCTTAACTTCATTACTTTGCCACAATAGATGCCTTTTCATTTAACTTATAATGTTTGCTAAAATTTTCAAGGTGCGAAGCTTATGTGGAAGCCCTTCGCTGTCGCTTTCGGAGAGGTGTTTTTCCGATGGCTTGTCATATTCTTCAGATAGCTTTTATTCTTGGGAATCAAATTTGTCACACATGCAAAACGTTACGAATTATACTTTAACGCCAGATTCTCCATATATTCAACCGGATAATGTCAAGAAGTGGGGAATGGATTATGCAGCTACCGAATTTAAGAAGAATACATCTCACAGGTTTGCAACACCTACTCATTCCTCAACACAAATACAAAAGAATGAGATTCTAAAGGATGTAATGATATGGGGTGAAGAGGTAGTTGGAGGGAACATTTGCGGGCTCTACTCGGATAGTTTTGGTGTTGAAAGTGGGTCAAATGCGGACGTGTTGTTGCCTAAATTGCTAGAATCAGTAACAATGTTGGATGTGCAGTGCATATCTCTTGGAGCAAGGCATGCTGCTTTAGTTACGAAACAAGGTGAAGTCTTTTGCTGGGGTGACGCGAATGGTGGAAGGGTCGGGAACAAGATTAACATCAATATCAGCCATCCAAAGCTTGTTGAATCCCTCAATGGGATTGCTGTGCGAGGTGTTGCATGTAGTGAGTATCAAACATGTGCCTTGACCCAATCCGAGGAACTTTATACTTGGGGCGGTGAACTGTATCCAAACCAATGGTTGCCACATAAAGTTTTTGGTCCAGTTGATGGTATTAATGTGCTTGCAGTTTCTTGTGGAGAGTGGCATACATCAATTGTTTCCACTGCAGGGAAACTATTTACATATGGTGACGGAACTTTTGGAGTTCTCGGGCATGGGAACACACAAAGTTTGTTGCATCCAAAAGAAGTTGAGTCTCTTAAGGGTTTTTGGGTGAAATCCGTTTCTTGCGGACCGTGGCACACAGCTGCTATTGCTGAAAGTATGACTGATCGAAACAAGCTCAATGCTTATGGTGGAAAATTATTCACATGGGGAGATGGTGATAAAGGTCGGCTCGGGCATGCCGGTGGAGATCGAAAGCTTATACCAACATGTGTTGTGCAACTTATGGATCATGATTTTATACAAGTTTGTTGTGGAGGACTGATAACTGTTGCACTCACTAGTAAAGGTACAATTTACACAATGGGAAGTGCGGTATACGGACAGCTAGGGAACCCACAAGCCAAGGATAAATCTGTAACTGTCGTAGAAGGGAAGCTCAAACATGAATTCGTGAAGGAGATCTCTTCCGGTTCATATCATGTTGCTGCCTTGACATCAGGTGGAGGTGTGTATACATGGGGGAGGGGTGGTAATGGACAATTAGGATTAGGTGATACGGAGGATCGAAATACGCCATGTTTTGTCGAGTCATTGAGAGACCGACAAGTTGAAAGCATAACTTGTGGCTCAAACTTAACGGCAGCTATCTGTTTACATAAATCGATCTCTGTTAGCGACCAGTCGACTTGTAGAGGATGCAAAATGGCGTTCGGGTTTGCAAGGAAGAAGCATAACTGTTACAATTGCGGTCTCCTGTTTTGCCATGCATGCAGTAGCAAGAAGGTTGTAAATACATCATTGGCACCAAATAAAAGCAAGCCTTGCCGTGTTTGTAATTCATGCTTCAATCAGATACAAAAGGTCACAAGTTCAAGCAAAAATTTGAAGCCAGAAAACCGGGTGGTAGGGCAGCTATTGAGTCCTCAAACTCATAGAAGTTTACTTGATGAGAAAGATGGTTCGAAGAGCCGATTACTTTCACTTAAGCAGCCATCAAGTTATGAAGGAAACCAAGATAACGAAAGGAAGAGCCCACATATCAAATATGTAGAAGCTGCTTCTTGTTTGCCAGCAGCAACACCACGATGGGGTCAAGTATCCTGCCCTATTGTTTTTGATGCACCTCAGGCTCAAAGTAAAAATGCTGCTACTAACTCTCCTCTTTCCCAAAATCAATCATCAAAATTTACTATTCTCAATTCTGTGATTTTGGAGAATGATTTACCCGAATCGAAGAAGATGCTGAATGAAGAGGTTCAGAGGCTGAAAGATGAGGTACGTAAGTATAATTATATATATGTTGTGTTGAACATTTTGTGCTAATTAGTGGTGTTTTATCCAAAGGCAAGAAGCCTTGAAATGCAATGCCAAATTGGAAGCCAAAAGATTGAGGAATACCGACGACAAATCGAGCACTCTTGGTCTTTGGCAAAGGAAGAAGCTGAAAAATGTAAGGCGGCAAAGGACTTGATAAAAGCTTTGGCATTGAGGGTGGGAAACCATTTATCTTATATCTATTGATTGGACCAAAAATTTGAAGTATAAGTAGAATGTTTTTGATGTTGCAGCTTCACTCAATTTCGGAGGAATTCCCCGTTGTAAGAGAAGAGAAATCAGCAAGCGTTGATGTTCAACATCATTCACCTACAACTAGAAAGGAGCCTCTAGGCACTGAAAAGCTTAGTGTTGAGAGTGAGCCACATTTACCTTGTTTGCAGACCGAGATTGCGTGCGGAGTTAAATCAACAACAACGGAGGGTCTATGCGGAACTCCTATCGTGTACTCACATAAATCGAGATCTATGCGGATGCAAGGGAGAGACAAAGAAATGCAAATGGAAGCGGAGCAAACTGCTGGGAGAAGTGATAAAGATTCCAAAGTAAAGGAGTGGGTAGAACAATATGAAGATGGGGTGTATGTTACCTTTACAACTTTGGCAAGTGGCCACAAGGGGCTAAAGAGAGTAAGGTTTAGGTAATTTCCAATGCTTTAGCCATTCATTTAATTCAAAATGCATGGATACACACATGTTTGACATGTCTCTAAATAGTATGCAAGTTTATTTCCTAGTTTATTGTATTAATTTGAATTCACGTGACGGTGCGAGTAGTAGGAAGAGATTCACAGAGAAAGGAGCAGAGCAATGGTGGGAGGAGAATCAGGTGAAGGTTTATCAAAAATATGGAATTGAAGAATACTGTCATTCAAACCTAAAGCATTAGGGAAGTAAAGAGTTGTAGCAGCCAGCAGGTATAATATGGTATTCTATGATTCGCCGCCTCCAGACTTGAGACCTCTTCTCTATAGAGATATTCACAAAGTAAGCCCATGCATAAATATAGGCTCATCACTACAAGTTTTGAGGAATATTTAAGTTTGTATTACTGTAAAATGTAAGCGAAATTAATTTCCTTAATTTGCGTTTATTTTAATTAATTAAATTCAAAGCACCAATATGTATATATCATTAAAGAATCACTTAAAGGATAAACCATATAGATTTGGAGCAAATAAGAAAGATAAAGTCCGCAAACACCTTTGTTTTATTTGTTTAATGGTTAAAACATCTATCTTAAAGGATAAGTAACAATGCACAATGTTATGATTTTGATTTTTTTTCTTTCTAAACTATCCCGTTAGTTACTAAATTTTAGTTTATCTATCAACTTTATCAATAAACTTTAAAAGTTTTATTTTACCATTAAACTTTTTACTTTGTTTTTTGGTTAACTACTGAAATGACCACTTATGTTTCCCCCACTATAGGGTTGGTCAAAGATTCTGAAAAACGATTAGTAAGGTTACTTACATTTTTGAGGCGTAAACTTTTGGTCACTCGGCCGTTTGTTCCCGTCAAACATTAACAGGAGGTTGATCTGAAACAATAAAAAAAAGATAAATTACTTAGACAGTCCCTAAAGTATCACTCCACTCCTATTTTGACCACCGAAATAAAAACAATTTATATAATTACACATCCATATTTACAATTTTTTATACCTCAATCTCTAATTTTCTACTATATTAATCCTCAATTCACACTGTATATTATAATCCATCACCGTATATATCCATGTTTCAAACAATGTTTGTAATTCTCAACTCAAAATTTTTAATCTTTCAAAAAATCCTGAAATTTTTGGAAATTTTACAAAACAGTCCTCAAATCCCTAAAATTACCCAAACCCCAAATCCCCACCGCTTCCACCATCGATCGCCTCCCCTGACCACATCCCTTTGGTCGCCGGAGTATATCGGTCACTACCCCCAACATGGCGTCACCAAAAAGGCAAACGACATGTAGTCGAACGTTGAATGCGAAATCGACGTTCGGTTGGCAAGTCGTTCACTATTTCCGGTGATGCCGTGTTAGGGGAAATGACCGCCATGCTCCTGTGACCAAAGGGGTGTGGTTAGGGGCGGCGATCGGCGGTGATTTGGGGGTTTGGGTAATTTTTAGGATTTGAGGACTGTTTTGTAAAATTTTCAAAATTTCTGGATTAAATATTAAAAATTTTGAGTTTTTTTTCATTAAATTGATTTTAAAAATAAAAATAATGCCACAAGTCTAGCATTGATTGATTGATAATTTTTAACACCCCTTTAACGGACTGGCACCTAAAATTATAACGGTTGAAACTTTAGGCACATATTTTTACAAAAAATACTTTAGGCACCTAAGGTTCAAAAAGGTATACTTTAGGCACCTAAAGTTCAAAAAGGTATATGTGAAACCTATGTTTGATTTTAAATCACCAACACTTTAAAACTGATTTGAAAAACTCAAACTCCAAATATTTTCTGAGTGTTCCAAGGCCAAACTATTGAAAACCGTCCAGGTGTATCGATACGCTTCCAGCCGTATCAATACCTTTTTTTACCAAGTTGGCTATTGGAAGGACGCGTTTCGATACGCTCTTAACCGTATCGAAACAACGTATCGAAACAGATTCCATCTGTATCGATACACTTCTCTGTAAAAAAAGTGAAGGAGTTTGAATGGTGTACCGATACGGTTCCACCCGTATCGATACGGTTTAAATTGAATTTTTAATTCGAGTTGTTTTAAATGCTTTCGACCGTTGGTGTCAGTTGTTAGGTAACCAAAATTTAAAATGGCAGTTGACCCGTATCGATACGGTAAACCCTCGTATCGAAACGGAAACTTCCAGTGAGCTAAGTTGAGAAAAAGGTATCGATACGATCTTATCCGTTTCGATACACTCCTTGTCCCGTATCGATACGCCTACGTGCGTTTCGATACCCCCTCTTTATTATGTACAACGACTCTTTCTTTTTTGAGACATGTATCGATACGGCTCCCCGTGTACCGATACAGATAGCTGTAGAAGTGCATTTATGGTGGAAAGAGAGGGTCCCAACGGCTCTATTCAATTCCCCAACCACCCAAACGGCTAGAATCGATAGAGGAGATATAAATTGAAGCTCTTTGAATACCAGCAACAACTATTGCATAAAAGACAAACATTCAAGCAAAAATCCAACCTCAAGTGTGCCAAATTTCCAATATCTTGTAATTCCCAAATTATGTTGTATCCAATTCTTATTCTATTTTTAAATTTGGGTTGAATGTTGTATTTCAAGGGACAAGTCTGTATTTGAGAGATATACTTCTTGTACAATTTCTTCTTTGATTATTTGAGAGGGTTTGGTCAAATTTTGGGTAGAAAATTTGACCGGTTGTGTAAAGGTTACCTCCTAAGCCTTGAAAAGGGGAAAAACAAATAGTGAATTGTTGAAATCCTTAGTGTAGCTAAGGTAGTGGATGTAGAGTTCATTTGGAACTTGAACCACTCTAAAATCCTTTGTTCTTCATTTTTAAATTGCCCTTACACTCCACAAAGTTTTTAAATCCCAATTCACCCCCTCTTGGTCTTGATCATTCAATCGATCCACTCAACAATATATTTTAGGCACCTATTTTCATTTAAGCCTTTTGAATATGCTACGAAAACATTGTTGCACGTAAATTGGGCATTATTTTGTACTAAACCATATTAAGAATTACAAACATTATTTGAAACATAGATATATACGGTGATGAATAATAATATACGATGTGAATTGAGGATTAATATAATAGAAAATTAGAGATTGAGTTAGATTTTTGAAGAATATGAAAAATGGTAGAGGAGAGAGGAAATAAAAAATGTAAATGTGGAGGATTAAATGTGTAATTATACAAATTATTTTTATTTCTGTGGTCAAAATAAGAGTGAAATAATAGTTTAGGGACTTTCTAGGTAATTTATCTTTTTTTTTTTAAATTATTTTAGATTAACCTCCGGTCAATGGTTAATAGCAACAAACGACTGGTTGACCAGTTTACGTCTCGAAAACGTAAATAACCTTATTGATCGTTTTTTAAAATCGATGATCAACTCTATACTGGATGAAAATAACTTACCATCCATCAATTAACCCTTGTTTTTTTTTACTGAACCATTAAATCAAATATTGTGACAGTTCGGTACTGTTATGGAAGTTAAAAAAATAATTTTTTATTCAACCTCATCATCATCAAAATTAGGTATTTTCACCAATCTTTAGCCGTCGTCGAAAACTGCCATTCGCCAATGCCTTTTGCAATTACATAGACTTAAGTTTGCATCCTATGTTGTTTATTATTGCGTTTAAGTTCAAACACATTCCCAGCATAACAAAATGAAACAAAAAAACAAAAACCAGTGCAGTATGAGCCAAGTCTCACAATCCTGTATGAAATCACTCCAATGCTTGGAACTGCAATGATCGATCAACTCCAGCTTTAACCAAAGTATCCACTAAACTATTCATCTCATGGAAGATATTGTTGAAGCATACACAAGGAAGAGCTGCACATGCCTCATTGATGATTTGAAACCTACATCAAAACTTCCAAGGCTTTCGTTCCCGTTGCAAGACCCAAGAGACTTCCACCATCGAATCTGACTCAATAATGAACTAGTGATATTGACACCATTTGGAACACATCACCAACGACAAGACATGACAAATAGCTTCTACTTCAGCCTCATTCAACTCTATTATAACCAACGGACTCAAGAGTAATGCTAAGACATCTCGTAACACACCTCCACACTCTACTGACCTCGCGCCGAGCCATCGATAAGAACACCATGTGGTGAAAGACACCACACCCAACCGAGCAAACCGTATTGGCCCTCGCGGCTCACCATTGTGATTTCACAATGTCTACACTAACCTTTGACCCTTTCACCCAATAAAGTAACCAAAGCTCCACCAAGAAGAAATTCTCCCAAACCGATAAACAACGTTGATTAAAAATCACATCATTTCTAGCTAGATAGGCCGTCCATAAAAGAGCCGCCATCGTCTAACAAGGCCCGAAAGCATTCCATGTAAGAAATCCGACAAGGTCTTCGGCAACACAAAATCTTGGTATTGTTTTTTTACTTAAAATTTTGCTGGTATTGTTTAAACCTTTGCATGATCCATTTTAGTATGTTTTGTAAATGTATTTTCATGTCTAATGTTGATATTTGTGTGTGTGCCTAATTTTGTATAAGATGGTTTTAGGATGTGTGTGATTGTGTTCAAAGTGCATTTGATATATGAAACTTATTTTGGTACTTTGGTGAAAGCATGAACTAGGCCATTTTTGCATCCAATTTGTCAGGGTAGTCAAATTCTTGTTATTGACTCGTAAGTAAGCTAAGCTGAATTTGGTTTAGTTGTAGAAGCTGGATGTGAATGGGCTATTTGGGCTTGATCATCTTCAATCATGTTTTTGCCGAATAGTGCATACAATTGACCACCGAATAGTGTCGTCAACTTTATCCTCTATTGTTTCTAAAATTTCTTGTTTTCAAATCAAAATTTGCCCCTTAAATTATATTTTCTTACAGATTTACCCTTAAAGTTTTTTTTTTTGGAACGTTCTGCTCTTTTAACTTTAGAACGTTATCCAAGTTGTCCTATTTTTAACGTCTGTTAGAAGAAAAAAAAATTGATCAATAAAAACACGGCATATGACACTTTTGACTAAGAAATTTACTAACTTTGGCCACATAAATAATATTTTACGTCTCTCAGATTTTATTCTTTTATCATTTTTGTTTCTAAATTTTTATCCAATAAAAAATTAACCTCTATTTGTTTATAATTTTTAGAATTTAATCCAATATCATTTTATTATGTTGTAATAGTTATTATTATTATTATTATTATTATTATTATTATTATTATTATTATCCAATAAGATCATGATATGTTTCATCATCTTAAGGTGGAAATGAGAAAAACATAAGATGCAAATGGCAAGGAAAGGGTTCAACCATCGACACCTTGGAAGGACAAATCAAACAACTAAACCAAGCTAGATAATGTTATATAGTTGAAAAATAATATTTAAAATTATAATGTGGTTGAAATTATAAAATAATATAAATGTAATTAATTTTTGTTATAAGTAATATACTTTCATAAATATATTCTAATAATATTTTATAATTAATGTTATAATAACTGCATAAATATAATATATTTTATAATTTTATGTTCTGACTAGTTTTTATAAATAATTATTAAATTTATATTATTTTTTGTTATAATAACTTTATATTAATTTATGTTATATATTGTTTAATTTTTATTTATAGATAATTTTTATAAATAATTTAAATTATTTTATGCTGTAAATATTTTTTTTATAAAATTAATATATTATATTCTTAAAATTATAAATTAAAATTATATTATATTTATGCAAGTATTTTAATTAAGAATATTATAAGAATCAGTTTATGAAAGTATATTAATTATAATATAAATTATTTAGATTTATATTACTTTAGAATTTTAATCATAAGATAATTTAAGTATTATGTTTTTCAACAACATAATAATTCTCTGGCTTTGTTTAATGGTCAGATATTATTTTTTCTCCCAAAGTGCTCAGGTTCGACCCCTTTCTTCTCATTTGCATCTTATATTTTCACACTTTTTATTGGATGATATTAATATCTTAAACAAAATATTATAAAATAGTATCACATTAAATTATAAAAATAAAAATCATTTTTAGGGATTAATCTGAATAAAAATAAAACTTGATACTTAAAATATTATTTACCGTTTTTATGCCATATGCATTTCTTTGGCAAAAAAATATTACATGGCGTGTTTTGATTGACCATTTTCTCTAACAAATATTAAAAAATAAGATAATTTTAATAGCGTTTTAAAATTAAGAGACAAAACATCTTAAAAAAACTTTTAGAACAATTGATAAAAAATTATAAATTAGGGGGAAAATTGTGCTTTTAAGCCTCACAAATATAAAAACAAATTTTAGATTATTACGAAAGTTTTCTTTTGTTGAACAAATCAAATAAAAATTAAAACTAGAAACAAAAGTCGATAGATTGATAGAACTCAATTAATTAACAAAAAAAGTGAACTGTTAATTCGAAAATTACAAGTATAGCCCATGTTTTTTTATTAGGATTAGTGATTATTGATTAAAATGTTGTTCCATAATTTCTCGCTCAATAATCTCTACTGTTTCCACAGTGTGGGCCGCACGGATAAAAAATTAAACATTTATGAAGTTTCCGTTGAAATTGGATTTCGAGTTTGATTTTAGATAATTCTAATTTTCTTTTATTAAATTATAAATTATTATTTGATATATTGTTCATGAAAAATAATTTCACAGACGATGCTAAGTGTTTAATTTTTTATTTTTTAAGTTTCTAAATATACTTAAAAATACACTTGACATCATTTAAACATAGTTTATGAAAGTTTTTTTTTGAAATAAACTAGATTATATTCGAAATGATAGGATTACAAAGATACCACACCGTAAACATTGAAAATTCAATACGAAAAAATAAATACAATAAAGTAAAAGACATTAAAATACAAAATTTATCACTTACCTATGACTTAAATAATCTTCTGAATGAAATCTAGCAAACAACTACTTTGACCAAATGCTCTATGAAGAAAGCAATTCTTCCACTACTTGTTCTTGACATATCGACACAACCATAGAAAGAGAATCATAAGCATATACAGACCGGCCTCCTTCGCTGAAAAAACGTTCGTTTATACTCGTCAATTCTAATTATTGTTTAAACGATACCAAAAATCTTGTTTTTATTTTAAATTTTTTAAACACACTTACAGATATAATTGACATCTAACCATTGTTTATGAAATTTTTGTTCTCACTAATAATATATCAAATAATAATAAAAAAACACTTTTTGGGCTCTTATTTTACGAAGTCTTCTTCCACTATGAAGTTCTAATTTAAAACCGATAACCCATGAATTTTTAATGCCAAATTGCTTAAGAAGGGCTGCTGATGTGAGGGATTTGATATTTGTAATTAGGTTTTGTGTCAGCTTGTTTCTAATAAACATCAAGAATAATAGAGGTGGAGCAGAAAAAACAAAATCAACTTGAAAATAACAATAATGTTGACTCAACATATATTAGAAAAACAAAGCCGGCGCAATGGACCGATTGATTACAACATTTAATAAGATGATCTTTTCCTAATTATTTATTTAGCCCATTAACATTAATAATAAAAACCATAACGAATATTCGTCTCCGTCACTCCCTTTGTAAATTTGAAATGATTTGGAATAAATTTCATGCCTAATCACTAACCTTTTTAACATGTTGTCTTTTCCTCACTCATCTGAGAATCTCATGATTTTTAATTTGTTCATCAACCCTTTCAATATTCTTCCAGGAATTTAGTATTAGATGCATCAGTTTCACTTGTACGTATGGATATTTTAAAATTCCACATGGATAATAGGTACCTATGATATGTTTTTATTAGTAAACCACTCAAATTTACTAACAATAAATATTTATGGAGCCAAGCTTGAGTTATAGAATAAGTTGAAACTCAACCTTTTAAAATTTGACTATCTTTTTTTTTGATATTTTTGATGTAAAAACTATCAAACACCGAATAAGATGGCGAAGATGGTGGTCAAGAAAGAGGTTAGTGGTGATTTGTGGTGGTTCACCCATTCTAATATGGGCAAAGAGCCAAAGACAGTGGTCGAAGTGATAAGAAAAGAGGGCTGGAGAAGGATAAGATTAGGAGTCTTGGGCCTTGTCCCTAGTGGAACTATTTGATGAGACGTGGTCTAACTTAATGACAGCTACTGATGAGTTGGGAGGGTTAGGCCCTGCTCCCAATCAATAGACTTTTCAACCTGGTCACGTGGGTTGTTTGGTTAGTCGCGACTGTCAGAAGATAAGCTCAACTGACAGGTCAGGTCAATTTAATGGCTATCGTGTCGAAAGTGACCTAAAGGCATAATTCGAAGACAATTTCTGGAGGCCATGATGCTTCGCATATTGACGTGCGGTGCGGAGACTAAAAATCCCAGAGGCATAGATAGACAGAGGCGTAACAATTGCAGGAAGAGAAATGACAGCTGTAGGCGGATGTATAAAAGATATATTTAAGTATATATGTATATATATACATACATACATATTTTCTCTCTAAAATAATTTTTTATTTTTTTCTTCAAAATTTTTCGTCTTAAGCGGTAGTGTCGAGATGGGGTTTCTCTCGCTTTTGACATAGCGGGCTCTAAGCGGGAGGCCTGCACGACGGGTTATTAACTCAGTGGTACATCACACCCCTGATAGTTTGGAGTTTCATGTTTCATTCATCACGGTGCACCCCTGATTAGAGAAAGTCGAGGATTTCCTTAGTTAGATCCTTTTTGCGGCAGTTTTTCGATGCATTCAGAACCATTTGTGGAACAACCTGTAAGATTGATTTATTCGATCTTCACTTCTACATCAATATGACGTCTAGTTTGAATAGAGGTAAAAAGACTATTGATAGTTGTTGATTTTTTTTTCTATGGAAGATAAAAATTATATTCAAGGGAATGTTTTTTCTTTTGTTTCTTCATATATGTTGTATTTTCATGTTAAGGATGTGTTATATTTGCTCGTTTGTTGCATTCTTTTTTAATGAAAATATAAATTTTAATTTTGTTAAAATAATATTTATAATTTTTAGTTATTTTTACTATTGTTATAGATTTATATATTTGAAGTGTTTACGGCTTTTTAATTTTTGAATTTAGAAACATTTTGATTTGATCTTAGGATATTTTTATCTTAATTTTATTATATTATTTATTAACTTTTATTAATATATCAATTTTATATGAAAAAGCTCAATTTGATCTTCAACACAAGCTTGAATGTTAGACTTAAGTAATTGAGCATAATAGAGTTCGCTCGAGTACTTCAACTATATCCTTAATTAAATTTGAACTTAAAAAATTTTACTTGATCGATATCGAGTCCAATATCAATTTTTGTGTTTAAATTTAACTCAACTTGATTATAAATAATCTAAAAACAATTAATTTTTTTTAATGTAGAAGGGGAAGATCATAAAATAAGATGATAGTGAAATTTTCAGATGGCACAACCGTGAGATTACATTTCATTTGTTTCATGTAAAACGATATTTTATACACACGTAAGCATTCACGCTCGCACGAGTACACACACAAAAAATGAATCAAATACAATTGATTCTCATAAATTAGTTGTATTAAGTGTATTAGCTCATCAAACATCAAAACGTTTTTCATGAATATTAAATGTAACTAGCTCTATTAATTTCTAGCTGTACATCAAAACATTTTTCATGAATAATAATATGAATCAAATACAATTAATTCTCGTATATTTTCTTTTCTTCATATTTTGTTGGTGTTCTTTATTTTCATCATGGTATCAAAACTAAAGTCTAGTTACACTTAATTTCTATCACGGTGTTTAATGCGATTTTGGGTATGAATTGATTGTACAAAATTCACGTAAGTTGTTGAGCAAAGAAACTCAAACTTCATCGCTCAGATGGCTTAGAGGTGTTATTAATGAGTGAGAAGAATCATTTTTCTATTAAGGGTAATTTCAGAAGTTACTGCTCAAAAGCTAGTAAGCTAAAGTTATGAGGCATTCTTGGTCTATAGAGTTAGACACCATTGTATCAAATCTACAATTAGAAAGTCTCCAAAATGTCAAAAAGTTTCTGGAAGTATATTAGATTTGGTGGCTAGGGTTTCGAAGAGAAATAGTTTTGGTGGCTAGGATTTCGTAGAGGAAAAGAAATGAAACAAGAGTTTTATTAATCATGAAAAATGAATAGTCAAAAGTCACATAGTATTTGACTTATTGTTTTATTTATACCCTATTAAAAATAAAGAAAAGATTAAAGAAAATAAAAAAAATAAGCTAACAACTGTATCCTAATAGCCCCCTCAAGGTGAAGCATATATATTGTGTATGCCCAGCTTGAAAATGAAGGAATAAAAATGTGAAGGTAGTAAATCCTTAGTGAAATAATCAGCCAACTGATTCTGGGTAGAAACTGGAAACAATTTGATAGTCCCATTCTGAATCTTCTCTCGTATCAAATGGCAGTCAATTTCTATGTGCTTCGTACATTCATGATGAACTGGATTCTCGACAATCCTTATTGCACATTGATTATCACAATACAAATGAGCAGTATGTAAAGCAACATGCAAATCAGAGAGAAGATAATTAAACCATTGTAATTCACATGTAACAGCAGCAATAGCCCTATACTCGGCTTCAGTAGAAGAACGAGAAATAGTATTTTGCTTTTTAGATTTTCAAGATACTAAAGAATGTCCTATAAAAATGCAGAAACCAGTTGTAGATTTTCTTGATTCAGGGCAAGAAGCCTAATCAGGATCAGAAAAAGCATGTAAAGTAAGGTCATTGTTGACAAAGAAGAAAAGACTCTGTCCTGGACTTCTTTTTAAGTATCTAAGAACACGATGAGCAGAAATAAGATGAACAGAAGTAGGAGCAGCAAGATATTGAGATAATTGTTGCACATCATAACATATATCAGGCCTAGTGTGTGTTAAATAAAGCAGTTTACCTACTAGCCTTCTATAAGCTGTAATATTAGTTAAAGGAGTTCCTTTATTCACATCTAGTTTCGAAGTATATATAATTGGAGTAGAAATATGTTTAGAATCTAAAAAACCTGATTCTTTTAATAAGTCTAATGTATACTTTCTCTGGCAAAGATTAATTCCTGCATTAAAGCGAGTAACTTCTAAGCCAAGAAAATATTTAAGATTGCCTAAATCTTTAATTCGAAAGTATCATGCAAAAACTTTTAATATTTATGATCTCACCCATATTAGGACTGACAACAATAATATCATCAACATAAATGGAAAGAGCAATGAAACAAGAATCAGAGCCTTTAACAAACAAGGATGAATCGGAACCAACTTGTTTAAAACCTAAAGAAACAAGAGTTTCAATGAGTCTTTCATTCCACTTACGGCTAGCTTGTTTTAAACCATACAAACTCTTTTGTAATTTACAAACCAAACCAGAACTAGGAGGAGTAAAATCAGGCGGTAAATCCATATATACTTCCTCTTGTAAATGACCATGTAAAAAGGCATTATTAATATCAAGTTGTTGCAAATGCCATTTTTTAGCAGCAACAACTGCCAACAGAGCTCTAATGGTATTTATTTTAGCAACATGACTAAAGGTATAAAAAAATCTATTTATGATTGTTGAGTGTATCCATTTTCTACAAGACGAGCTTTGTATCTTTCTAAAGTACCATAAGATTTCAACTTTGTTCTAAAAATCCATTTACAACCTATTGTCCTTTTACCAGGAGGAAGGGGAATTAATTTCCAGGTTTAATTAAGTTCTAAGGCTTTTATTTCTTCTTGCATGGCTTCTTTCCAACATTCATGTTTAACATCTTGATTACATGTTTTTGATTCACTTAAAAGCATAGTAGTGTTAATGTAAGACTGATGAGTAGAAGAAATATTATGGTAAGAAATCACCTGAGCAATTTGATGAGGGGAAGATCTTACTTTAGACAGAGACACAGTAAAATCTTTAAACTTCTATGGAAGGTGCTTTTGTCGAGATGGTCTGGATGACACAATTGGCTGCTTACTTGATGCAACAATATCATGAGGTTGATTTAAAGGATGTTCATGAACATGATTAGGTAAAGAGTGTTCAACATGGCTATGATTAGAATCAGTCAAAGACTGTTCAAGATCACTTAAACTAGAAGATATTTGAGTTTGAACAGATCCAAAAAATTAGAATTATTCATTAAAACAATATCTTCAGCAGAATTATTATTTTCATATACTGGAAAAACAACATCAGTTGTTATTTGTTTGGAATTTTTAATGGAAAAATATCTTCAGAAAATATTACATCCCTTGAAACAAAAACATTCTTAGTTTCTAAATCATAAACTCTAAAACCTTTGACATTCTTAGGATATCCTAAAAAAATGCACTTATGAGCACGATGATGCATTTTAGTTTTAGGTTTAGGCAGAACAGATGCATATGCCAAACATCCAAACACTTTTAAATGCTTTATGTTAGGCTTTGGATTAAAAAGCAATTCAAAAGATGTTTTATTCTCAAGAATATGGGTATGAATTAAATTTATTAAGAAAGCATAATGGAGAATACAATCAATCCAAAAACATAAGGGCATATTAGCTTGAAACCTTAAGGACCTAGCAACAGATAATATGTGCTGATGCTTTCTTTCAACAATACTGTTCTGTTGAGGTGTGTATGTACAAGATGTTTGGTGTATAATTCCTTTATTTTGAAAGAGCTCAACCATTTCGAACTCTTTTGCATTATCACTTCTTATACACCTAATCATTTTAGAGAATTGAACCTCAACAAAAGTGTAAAACCTAATAATAAGGTCTCTAACATCTCCTTTTTATTTCATAGGAAAAACCTATAAAAAATTACTTTTATCATCAATAACAGTCAGAAAATATGAATGACCATACAAACTTTTAATGGGAAAAAGTCCCCAAACATCCATATGCATAAGATCAAAAACAGAACTGCTTACAGTATGACTAACATGAAATGAAGGCCTTTTTTGTTTAGCTAGGTGACAAATTTCACAATCAGGAAGAACACCTAATGGTATATCATTATTTAATTCAGAAAAGAACTTCATCCTTTTAGAAGAAGGATGACCTAGTCTAGTATGCTAGGTTGATAAGGAAGATACAATACAAACAAAATTAAGAGTATAAAAATTACAAACTGAATCTGAAATATCCAGATGATATAACCCTTGAACCTGCTTAGCTATACCAATCGTCTTCCACTGAAGTATATCCTGTATGAAACAAGAATTATGTGAGAAAATTAAAGAATATGCATTTTCTTTAACTAATTGAGACACATATATTAGATTAAAACCAAAATTAGGAATGTGAAAAACATTTTTTAAAATCAGAAAAGAATTAACTAAGACAGTACTAACATGACATACTCTAACAAGATCATTATTAGGAAGTTTCACAAACTTATTAGGAACAACATGATAATCCTTAAAAAAAAACACAATGAATTAACAATATGGTCAGTTGCACCTGAATCAATGATCCATGAATTATTTGAATTGTTAAAACAAGAAAACATATTATCACAAGAGTTGAGAACAATACCCGACTCAGGAGCAACAATAGCATCATGAACAAAGCTAGAGGAAAGAGCATTGACTTATGGTTAGCTCACACTATTATGTTGAGAAATAGAAGCAGAAGAAGCACGTTCTTAGAGCAAAGAAACAATGCTATCATAATGTTCTTTAGTAAAAACAGGGGGATACCCAGGGGTTTGATTGACACAAGACTCATTAGAAGCCCCAATTTCATAAGAACCAACTTGATTTGTCCTAGGAGCCTGGTACTTACTCTTGTAACCAGAAGGATACCCATGTTTACGATAACATTTTTCAACAGAATGCCCAAAGAGACCACAATAGGTACATGTAGGGTTTTTATTTCCAGAGAAAGTTGAAGATTTCTTAGCACTAGGATCTGAACTAGAATTTTGAGTTTTATACGAAACAAAATTATTAGTAGTCTGAGAATGAGCCCGCCCAGCTAAAAAACAGAAGAATCACAACTAGGAATGACAGATCCTAAGGTTATTTCATGTTGAATTACTAAAGCGAAAATCTCGTTTATAGAAGGTAATGGTTTCATCATAAGGATCTGAGCTTTTTGTACAGAGAAATTATCATTTAATCCTCTCAAGAACCTAAGACCGAAATCATGTTTTCTATATTTGTTTGAATAACATTCACAAGTAACTAAAGGGCGAAGATTAGAGATCTCATCCCACAATACCTTTAGTTGAGTATGATATGCGGTGACATATATCGAACCTTGCTGGAGTGAGTAAAATTCCTGCATCAGATTAGAAATACGCACAAGATCTCCCTAGCTGAAGCGATCAAACAAGTTTGACCAATGCTCGCTAGCGTTATCGATCCAGATAACGCTCTGGGCGATCTCAAGGCTTAACGCGCGCTGGAGCCATGAAAGTACAAGGTTATTGCACTTTACCCATGCGTTATACGACGAATCTTCCTTTCTTGGTTCTTTAATCGTGCCGTCGACGAAACGAAATTTGTTCTTCGAAATAAGGGACATCTTCATCGATCTTGACGAGCCGTGATAGTTATTTTCGGTGAGAAGCGACGAAGTCAGGACAAGAGCCAGATTCTCATTTGGATGCACATAGTACTCGTCGTTCGGATCATCAACACGAACGGAACGACCGTCTATCGTCTCAGAGGAGCACGAATGTATTGAATCTACTGATACCATATTAGATTTGGTGGCTAGGGTTTCGAAGAGGAAAAGAAATGAAACGAGAGTTTTATTAATCATGAAAAATGAATAGTCAAAAGTCACATAGTATTTGACTTATTGTTTTATTTATACACTATTAAAAGTAAAGAAAAGATTAAAGAAAATAAAGAAAAAGAAAATAAGCTAACAACTGTATCCTAATAAAGTATTTCTCGAAGAGTTTTCAAGTTTACTTTTATATAGGGAGTTAGAGTTCAAGATTTAGGTAATGTAAAAACGACATCACTTTCCACCGATGACGTTGAAGGAGTTAAAGACCCAGTTACAAAATATCTTGATCGAGATTTTATACATCCTAGTATATCTCCTTGGGATGTACCGATTTTATTTGTGACAAACGAATTTGTCAATAAGGTTGTGCAACGACTAATGAATACTTGAAAAGGTAACATTGAAGAATAAGCAATACTCTTGGGATTGATGATTTTTTACTAGTCGAAAGGCGTAGGAGTGTTTTCCAAGATTGACTTGAGTTCGATGTATTATCAAATAAATTTGGCTTAAGGGATTAATTTTACCCATGTAGTAAACCCAAATAAGTAATGTTGCCCTTCTTTTTTAATTTCACCAATTTAGCCCTCAAACTCCTAAATTGCATAAATCTCACCATTTGTCTATTGTTAACTAACATAATTGTTATCACCAGTCGCCATTTACCACACCATACACTCTGACGTTAAATAATTACCAATGTTCAAGTTAGTATGTCCATATGTCATTTTTTAATAAATTAATGTCCTTCAATAAGATAATAACATGTCAATTTCGATAACATGACAATACATTTGACATAGATTGTTCTTTTTAAATCTTTAATTTTAAAATAATTAATCAATTCTAAAATTCTTCATTCATACTATCACGTCATTAGAATTGACTCGTCATCATCAATATGACAAGACAATTGGCGATAACGACTGATAAGGAAGCATATTGCGACCACATGAATAAAATTTAATGGTTTTGGAAGTTAAAGACAATCAAAGGGAGAGATTGTTACAATTTAGAAGTTTGAGGATAAAATTGATGAAATTAAAAGGAGGGACAATAATGTTGATTTGAGATTACCACAGGGTAAAATTAACCTTTATGCTGATAAATTAGAAGGAAGATGATTTCCCAACATAACACTCCTGAAAAATACAACCACTACGATTTTTGGTTTTATGAGATTACAAATGCATTGATCTCATATATAGACCTAATGAATGGAATCTTCCAACCATAATTGGATCAATTTTTGCGTCTTGTACACTTGCACTATTTGCGATAAGACTCTTTTACACGAAACAAGTTTTTGGTGCCATTGTCGGGGACTGGCAACATATCTTTACCCTTTTTTATTACTGCACTTTTCTTTTTATTTTTCCATTTTTAGTGGTGTTATTTATCCCGTGCTTTTCACAAGGTTTTCTGTTTGCTTATGCGCAGATCTAGACGAGGTAAAGAACCTGAGTACGAACTAGACCTAGAAATCGAACGCACGTACCAACTCAGGAACCAAGCCCGACTCTTAATAGCAAGAAACAACTATCTTGAGGAGATACTAGAAGCAATGGTGAACGGAAGGCAAGACGACGGGATAAATGACCCCAACAACAATAACCAGAGAGTTATTGTTAATCCTCCCCAAGATGCCCGAAACGAACGGCCCGTTGCCGCTGCCACATGGCAGACCTGTCGAGACTACATGGACAATGACCATGTTGAACTGAAAACCACCTTGTCAGACGTGGAAGCTGAAAACTTCAAGCTGAAACCTGTCATGTTCAGCATGATAAATTTCGCTGGCAAGTTTAGTGGTTCTGCAACTAAGGATGCCTGAGAACATCTTAAAACGTTCCAAGAAATCTGTGGATCGTTCAGACTGTCAGGAATAAATCCGGAAGTACTGAGGCTCCGGTTATTCCCCCATTCATTGAGAGATAGAGCCAAAACTTGGTGGAATAAATTAGCGCCGGGTTCAATAAGAACTTGGGCAGATCTCTCTCGTGAATTCCTTTCTTGTTTTAATCCTTCTCATTTATCTGAAAGATTTAATAACGAGAATGCTACTTTTCAAGAGGAAGATGACGAACCAATGCACAAGGCATGGGACAAATTTACAACTCTTTTACGGAACGGCCCGATGCATGGATTTCCCATGTGGAATCAGGTCGTCAAATTCTACAACACTGCAAATGCACACACTCGACTGAGAATAGATTCAGTAGCGAATGGGCTATTACTGGATAAGGAACCAGACGAGGCAATGCTCGTGTTGAAAAAGTTAGCGAAAATGATGAGCAATTCCCTACAGCCTGGAGAAGAGGCAAACGAGGAATATCTGTAAAGGATTACGAATCTGATAACTCGATGAAATCACAGGTTGCATACCTCACTAAGATAGTCGAAAATTTGCAGCGGAAGGATTCTAAAGCCGTATATTCGACAGAAGAAGTATGTGAAACCTGTAGCGAGAACCACAGTTCAGAAGACTGCCCTTTACAGTTGGAAGAAGGGATGTATGTTGGGAACTATAACAATCCAAGAAATTATGATTCCAACAATTACAATCCCAACTGGAGGAAGGATCCAAAATTTTCCTGGAGCAATCCGAAACAACGCACTGAATCCTCTAGTGCAGAACAACCAAAACCAAGGGGTACCAAAAATTCTGTCACGACAGCAGCCACAAGAGCAGCCGGCAGCAGCACCGAGTATACTGGAACAGACCTTGGCAACTTTTATGTCACAGACGAGAGAATACATGGCGAACATGGATCACTTTGTCAAGAAAACCGAGTCATTCATGGACAAGACAGAGATGAGGATGACAAACCATGAGGCTACCCTAAAATCTCTGGAGACACAAATGGGCCAAGTTTCACAATATATCAAGCCTTCCATTGAAAAGTCACTTGTTCTAAACCTTAAACCCCTGCCAGGGCAGCTTAAATATGGTTTTATTGGTTTAAATGATATGTTGCCCGTAATCATCTCTTCCAAGTTAATGCAGGACCAGGAGCAGCGGCTAATCAAAATGTTACAACAGCATAAGAAGGCCATTGGATGAACTATAGCTGATATCCAAGGTATCAGTCCGACGATATGCATGCACAAAATCCTCTTAGAGGATGATCATAAGCCGACCATTGATGCCCAAGGACGATTGAACGAGGCTATGAGAGAAGTGGTGAGGAAAACGGACTAATCCCAACCAGGACTGTGACCGGTTGGAGGGTTTGTATGGATTATTGGAAGCTTAATAAAGCTACTCGGAAGGACCACTTCCTCTTACCTTTTATTGATCAAATGCTTGATAGATTAGCGAGGAAACCTTACTATTGTTTTCTTGATGGTTACTCAGGTTATAACGAAATAGCAATCGCACCGGAAGACCAAGATAAAACCACCTTCACATGCCCGTACATCACCTATGCCTTTCGGAGGATGCCATTTGGACTCTGCAATGCACCAGCAACCTTTCAACGGTGCATGATGGCAATATTCTCCGACATGGTGGAGGATTTCCTAGAGATTTTCATGTACGACTTTTCTGTCTTTGGGGAAAACTTCGAGGATTGTTTAGGCAATTTACAGAAGGTTCTTGAGAGATGCGAAGAGGCGAACTTGGTTTTAAACTGGGAAAAATGTCACTTCATGGTGGATGAAGGTATAGTACTAGGCCATAAGGTGAGCTGCCGCGGCATAGAGGTGGACAGAGCCAAAATATAGGTTATTGAAAAGTTGCCGCCACCCACCAGTCAAAGGGATTCGAAGTTTCTTAGGGCATGTAGGGTTTTATCGACGATTTATTGCCAATTTTTCGAAGATTACAAAGCCCCTATGCCACATGTTGGAACAGAATCGTCCCTTTGATTTTAATGCTAAATGTACTGAGGCATTCATAATACTGAAAGAAAAGCTATTAACAGCCCTGATCGTACAACCACCAGACTGGAGTTTGCCATTTGAGATAATGTGTGATGCCAGTGATTACGCTGTCGGGGCAGCATTAGGGCAGAGGAAGGATAAAATCTTCCATGTGATTTACTATGCCAACAAAACATTGAATGATGCCCAAATCAACTACACCACGACAGAGAAAGAGCTATTAGAAGTGGTGTTCTCAATCGACAAGTTCCGTCCATATATACTTGGCACGAAAGTGGTGGTCCATACAGACCATTCAACACTAAAGTATCTGTTCACGAAAAGGATGCAAAACCTAGATTGATACGTTGGATTCTGCTGCTGCAAGAATTTGACATTGACATCAAGGATAAAAAGGGAACAGAGAACCAAGTAGCAGACCACTTGTCAATGCTGGAGACGGGAAGGAGTCAATCAACAGACAAGACTAACATACTGGAGACCTTCCCAGATGAGTAGTTGTTTGCGGCCACCAGCACTGCCGCGACAGCCATGGCGGCAGGTAAGCTTTCTGAAACCCCTTGGTTTGCTGACAATTTTAATTACATTGTAAGTGGGTTATTACCTCTTGAGCTTAACTACCAAGCAAGGAAGAGGTTCCAAAATGATGATAAACATTACTATTGGGACGAACATCTTCTTTTCAAGCATTGTGCAGATCAGATTATAAGGAGATGCATACCACAAGACGAACAAAAAGTTGTGCTTCAACACTGTCATGCTTCCCCTTATGGAGGACACCTAGGGGAAATAAAACTGTTGCCAAGGTTCTGCAATCCAGTCTCTATTGACCCACACTGTTCAAGGATGCACAAGCTTTTTACAAGAGTTGTGACAAGTGCCAAAGGATTAGGAAAATATCGAGAAAGCATGAGATGCCACTTCAGAACATACTGGAGGTCAAAATCTTCGATGTATGGGGAATCGACTTCATGGGGCCATTCCCATCATCTTGTGGGAATTTGTACATCCTACTGGCAGTGGACTACATGTCAAAGTGGGTAGAAGCGATCGCCACTCAAAAGAACGACGCCAAGACTGTGCAAAGTTTCTTCACAAGAATATCTTCTCCATATTTGGCATCCCAAGGGCGATAATTAGCGATGAGGGGAGACATTTCGATAATAGGGTAATTGCCGCTGCATTAAGGAAATACGGAGTGAAGCACCGAATTGCAACAACATACCACCCTCAAACCAATGGGAAGACCGAGATATCCAACAGAGAAGTAAAGAACATACTAGAAAAGATGGTTAAACCCACTTGAAAGGATTGGTCTCTACATCTCAATGATGCACTCTGGGCCTACAGAACAACGTTCAAGACACCATTGAGGATGTCACTCTATCGACTCATCTATGGGAAAACCTGTCATTTACATGTTGAGATAGAACACATAGCTTACTGGGCTATCAAGGCAGTGAATATGGAATGGGATAAGGCAGGACAGAAAAGGCTACTGGACTTGAATGAGATTGAGGAAATTCGAGCAATGGCCTACGACAATGCCAAGATCTACAAGGACAAAACTAAGAAGTGGCACGATAGGAAGTTGCTGCCACGACAGTTCTGCCCAGGACAGCAGGTGTTGTTATTCAACTCTGGGTTGAAGCTTTTTCCAGGAAATCTTAAATCTATGTGGTCTAGTCCTATCCAAGTTGTCCAAGTTTCCCCCCATAGTGCCATTACAATCAGATCCGTGAATGATGGGCATCATTTCAAGGTCAATGGTTAGAGGCTCAAGCATTATCAGGGGACTGAAGCCCCAAGGATGCAGGAAATAGTTACTTTAGAAGATGCCCCTCAAGGCATCCCTAATTTAACTTAGTTTTATTTTATTTTATTTATTTATTTATTATGAATTAAGATTTTTTTAGGAGATAAGATTTTAATTTAGTTTATTTATTTATTTTTAGGAAATAAAGGAAGCAAAGGAAAGAGGAAGAATGAACTAGCCCATCGCATTTACAACAGCCCAAAAAGCCCAACGGACAAGCCTGTCGTCACAACCTGTCACCAGCTGTCGCGACAGACGCGGAAAATACAGCCTGTCATGGAGTTGTCGTGATAGACGTGCAACAGACACAGAAACGCGTGACAGACACGTCAGAAACTGCGTAACAGCTGGCCCTTTATTCGCGCCATCCGTTACAGTCCAACGGGCAGAAAAACCCCGTTATATATAAACCCCACTCCCTTTTCATTTTCATCTCGTTTTCATTCTCTCAACTTGCTTCCCAAATTTTAGATTTCAGAAAATTTTCTTTCATTTTGCTACAGTTCCTTGCAATGGCCAGCAGAAAAACACGACGTAGCGCTGCCTCCACCTCTGCCACGGCAATGTCAACACCAAGCCACATCGACATACCCAACCGGTTCGCATCCACGGACTCAGCAAAGAGGTACTACGGTTCTTTCCAGAAGAGAGAAATGTGGGAAGAACGAGGGTTTATTTATACCCAACAAACGGGAGAGCTAGGGCTAGAAAGCTTCATTGCCAAGAAGATCCTTACCCTCAAGTGGCAGAAATTTGCTGCCCAGCCCGAGGAAATGAATGTAACCCTCGTTCGTGAATTCTACGCTACCGTCACCGATAAGGATGCCACAACACTGACAGTCCGAGGCAAAGAAATCTCTCTTGAGTCGGCGTACATTAACACGCTATATGGGCTATATGTGAGCAAGAAGGAGGACGCCCACCGGAGGTTCGTGAACAATCTATCGCCGGCAGACTAGGACGCTGTCATGGCAGAAGTGACAGAGGAGGGCATGGAGTGGAACGAAGACCCGAAGCATCGGTGGACCGTGAGGAGGACCCAGCTTACCCCTCAAGCCAAGCTGTGGAACCATTTTGTCAAGAAGTGCCTCATGCCTACCTCCCACAACACCAATGTCGACCGACAGAGATTAGCCCTAGTCCACTCCATTCTAAACGAGAGGCAAATCAATGTCGGTCGCTACATCTGAGACAGAATCCTTGAGTGTGCTCTCCGACCTTCAGGCCCCCTAGTCTTCCCCTATCTCATCACCACACTCTACCGGGGCAACAACGTGTTAAAACTCAACGGGGATGTCAAGGTTCGAGGGAAAGGGTGGACCCAGCAGAATCTCTACAGTCTGATGGAGTTAAAAGCTGCCACTCCTCTGTCGTATGTAAACCCCTCTGCCGCGATAGAACCGACGACGGTCCCTAGCTCCCCCAAACTTGTCGTAGTAGAACCAGAGCAGACGACAACATCACCACCGACAGACACCTCCAGCCAGATTGTGACGATGCTGCAACAGATGGAATCACGACAGCTCAGCCTAATGGGATTTCTAAGGGACTTCACTGCCGCAACGGTAAATTTATCAAGTCTGATTTAAATTTTCCTAATGTGCAATTCCCTATTTTCCTAGAAAATCTGTTTGCTTCACCCACACCTGTTGCTTGCCCTAGAACCCCCTCCGCTGTCTCCACACCTACACCTGCCACGACTGGAGATGGCGGCAGAAAATCTGCCACTCATCGAGGAGAGAAAAGGAAGGACCCCCTACCAGAGATCGACCCAAAATACTTTGAAGGGTTCTCCTCCTCCTCCATCTGGCAGGATTCTGATTCAGAGCCTTTCGTCGTCCGAAACATCTCCAAGGACTTCCCTTCGATGAAAGGGAAGAAGTTGAACGAGACTGTCGAAGAACCCTGCCACGGCAGATTAGGCAGCAGCAGCAGTAGTGATGATGATCTCGAGGTCATGGACCAGCCCCCACACATCTCACCGACCAGAGTCCAGCCACCTAGAGAGGCTAAGAAGAAGATGACCTCCTCGTCTCCCAGCAACCAGCCAACCCCTGCCCTCAAAGTCACTGCCCGCCGGTAGCTCCAAGTCAGCAGCAGCAGCGACGATAGCTCCTCCACTTAAGTGTTTTTACTGATATATTTGCTGCCTTTGATGTTGTTTTATCTATTTTGTGATGTAGCTTTTATGTTTTTCATTTTTATTGTGTCATGCATTGAGGGCAATGCAACCCTCGAGTTTAGGGGTGGGCATCCCTCCATTAATGAACTTGTCAGTTGTGTCTTTAATTTGTGTTTAATTTTTAAGTTTATTTTTTGTGTCAAAAAAATGATGAAAATAAAAACAAAACCTTGGCTTAAGTCTTTGAACTAAACTTACATACCGCGACATACTCTGTCGTGACAGTGCCTTTAGGATGTTTTTATGAACTATTTAGAGCCTTGCTATAGTTCTGATCTTTAGAACACCCTTTGTGACTCTTATGCTGTCTAGAATTCAGTAGTGAACTAGAATAGGGAGGTTTACCCACTTAAGTTGCCTTTAGAGGTGCCTATCAAAGGCTCTAGGAAAGGAATAAAAGAAAGAAACATTTTAGACTCACTTGCCCGCAAAACTTCCTCACAATGATTTTAGGAAGATTTTTCTTTAAGCTTAAGTTAGAAAAAAAACTAAAGGAGCCTAAGAATTGCCTCCAGAAAAATGAAGTTGAGTCAAGAGTCAAAAATAACTAAAGGAGCCTAAGAATTGCCTCCAGAAAAAATGAGATTGGCATAAACATCAAGTTTGTAAGCATAACTATTCTGGTAAACTAAAGGAGTCTAGGTACATATTTGTTCACAAAACATGCACACACTGCACAAGAACTATAGCATTGTTCCGGATAAATCCAGAAACACCCAACAAGGTACTGCTCTTGATAATGAATGTGTGATAGGTAATAAAAGTTCACTGAATCAAGCCAAGCCATAAAGTTTTTATTTGTATTTAGGTCGTATTTGCTTGAGGACAAACAAGAACTTGAGTTTGAGGGTGTGTTGAGTGTATAAAAGTTCTATATTTTACCCCTCATTTACCCATATTTCTGCTGCATTCAAGCATAATTCTTTGCATTTAGGATACATTTCTGCATATACATCACAATTAGATAAAACGACACAGTTGCTACTGATTTTGGTTACTTTTGCACGTATCTGCTGCGGCAGACTCAGGGCAGCAAAGGAACAGAGGCGTATCGCAGAGCTGGAGTCGAGAAGCAAACGCTGTTATGACTACTGCCGTGGCAGCCATGACGACAAAATGTTGAGTTGGAAAAGTGAAGTGGAGCTCGATAGATAGAGGATTTCAAGCCGGTCTGTTGTGGACCACTTCGATATTTTTCTGAGCCTTGAGGCAGAATGAAGGCCAAGCCCAAAGTTCAAGAAAGAAACTCAAGGCAAGAAAAGAGGACGAATTCAAGACAACTACTCAGAAGATTTAGTCTTAATTAGAGTTGCACTTTAATTCGGAATTGTGTTTTTTCCATACTAGAAAACTTGGACCCAAGGCCTATATAAAGGCATGTAATTCGACCTAGGGAAAGATATCTCATTCCTAGCCGTCTTCCCCTAAACCCTAGTCGTTTTCCCTTCTTCACCATGTTCTAAACTCCCCCTAGGGCTAAGGGTTGATTCCGTAAAGTAGTTGCAAGGATTGTATTGTTTTAGGAATTTTCTGTCATGAAATAAAAGCTTCAAGTTTATTTATTCTGGTTTTCATATCTCACAAGAGTATCAGGAGAGCATTGTGAGGTTATCCATTTGTTTGATATCGGGAGAGTCAAGCATACAAACAAAATAAATACGCGTTTTCCAGCTTATGGTTAAACCATCTTGGCTTAGGGATAAGTTCAAGGTTAAATGGCTAAAGAAGAATTCAACAACATTGATGTTCAGCCTTTGATTCACGCCGAGAGGTATCATCCAAGAAGTGTTCATCAACAGAACTTGGGCATAGGGATAGGACAAGTCATAACAGGGATTCTTGCCAAGCTTGAAGTACAAAGTTGTTGATCGCTGCCGCGACAGGAACGACGACAGAAGACAGAAGTTCTCTAACAGTGCAACACCTGCACTTCTGAGCAATCAATACCGACCTATTCTTTAAATCTGACTTCTATATCTTTTACTTTAGTTGTTTCTCAAGATTACTTCAACTACTCAATTAAACTATTTCTCTCTCTTGTGCAGCAATTCAAGGATAGAGTTATTACAAGTCCATGTGGAGACGATATCCGATACTCTCGTATCACTTTACTACTTGCGTCATGTACACTTGCACTATTTGCGATAGGACTCTTTTACACGCAATACCTATCGAAGCTTGGTTTGGGTGTTTGAGTTGCAAGCGAGTTCCCCGCGATAAATTCAGCCGCCTCTTGAAATTCTTGAGGAACTCGTGTTTCGCAGAATGCGATTTTCCGTAAAGTTCGTTATTCTTAAAAGTGCTGCCACGTATGCGGACCTCGCTTTCTGCGTAGCGCGAGTTCGTATCTCGCGACCCCTGTAACGCGAATTTTTCATACGTGACAAATTTGGGGTATTTTTCTTAATAATAGTATGTAAACATATTTTTCTAAATATTTAATTAAAATAAGTTTTTAGTGTAAAATAACCACGAAATACATGTATGAATTATATAAAAGAAAAAGAAAAAGAAAGGGCTAAGGGGAATCTTCCAACAATTCCGATAAAGGCAGCCACTTTAAACTTTCAACAGCTTTCTGGCAGACATTATTTGTTTAGCTTTGTTTTTTTCCCATCAAGCATTGAAAGGCGACGCTGTTGACAGTCAATGTCAGCGTCTTTCCAAGCTTCAAATTCTTTTGTAAAAGAGGCAGAAAAAGCTGGACTATTTCCTTGGGACTTGCGAAACACTGGTCGGCCACCATGGATTTGGCTAAAAGTAGAATTGGAAGTAGAGTGTAATAATCTGTAAATCACATAAAAAAAACAAATGCCTCACCCACCCAATATAATTTAGGGTAAACTATCTGTTTGACCACCAAATTATTGTGAAAGTTTTAAAATGATCACCATAGAAAAAAACGCGCCATTTCAGTACCCAAACTATTAAAATGGTATCAATTTGACCACCTGCCGTTAATGGGCTAACGGAAGGTGACGTGGCAGTTAAAAAATTAAAGGTATAATCACACATTTGGTCCTTATTATTTACACATTCTTTCAATTTAGTCCTAATTTTAATCTAATAAAATAAATTAATTAGGTGGTGACACGTGTCAACACCTTATTGGAGGAATTTAATTATTTATATTTAATTTAATAAATTTATTTTCATCCCCCAATCAGGTCGTGACACGTGTCACCTGATTGGGGGATGAAAATAAATGAAACATTTGCACCCAGCGTGAATCGAACTTGGGTATTCTAGGCAAGCAAGACACGGCAAAGCCACTGGGCTAAAGCCAATTTTGTGATACAAAGTACAAATAATTAATATAGACATTTCATCTGTATTCGCATTTAATTTATTTTGCTGGTTTAGGTAAGTGATTCTACTGAACTAGAACTCACTTTGATGAAATCAGATAATAACACAGCTGTCAGAAATCAAAAGCCTCTACTCTTTCATTCTAAATTTTCTCAGCCACCAAACAGAATATAACGTCAGGAGGGGAATAAACAAAATCTTGCAGCTTGAAAATTTTCAAAGCGGGTTGAACTAGAACTTGAAAAGAAAAGAAAAACAACAAAAACAAAAAAGAGAAGGTGATAGAATAAACGAATCGAATCACATCCAATACCTTGTATGTAAATTTAAAGCCAATGCTTTAAGATGAATGCTTGAAACAAGTAAGATCTTCAGTGTTGTAATTGAATCAGATGAGAAATATTCAAGCCAAGCACGTTCATCAATGGCTGCATTTCAAATGGAAAAGATTTAATCAAAGAGCCAAAGATTTTAGAACCAAAAGGTGGTTTCATATCGATTAAACGAGATAGATTTTGATTGAAAACTGTAAAAGAAAAGGAATTTACTTAATGCATTTGGATTTAAAGGTCTGAAGCAGAGGAAAAGAGTGATGAAAGTCTGGAACTGGACTGAGAAATGAAGTTAAATTAACAAAGAAAAACTGGAAAGAAACAGAATATCAAAGGCTTGGAATGGAAGAAATCCGAAAACAGTAAACTTCACCGACAAAAAAGATTAAAAGAACAATCTCAAAGTCTGTATAAAACCCAAATCTGTGTTCTAATTAAAAAACCAAAACAAGCTTAGTGCAGAAGTTGAAACAAAAAGAAAGAGTCAAATTTCCATTCACTCGATTCTACAGGAACCACCAGCATTCCTGCTCAAACGAAAGAATAAAAAGGAAGAAAACAACACATTAACTCGCGTTATTACATAAACTCGAGTTACCTTGAGAAATTCAGCTTTCTACAGGGAAATTGAATATGCAAAAAGAGTTGTCTGGTGGTTTAAAGATTTAAGATCCAAATTTATGCATGTTTTTCTTCTTCTTTTCCAATGCTAATGATAACGTTAATAGAAAGAGAGAGAGAAATGGTGGCAAATGGCAATGGCGATGGAAGAGGAGGAAGGCAGTGGAAGTGGTGCAGTGGACTTACATGACCTTGCTTTGGGTGTTGTGGGGAAGAAGATGAATGGGAGAATTATGTAGGATTTGGGTGATTTTTCTTCAGAGGGACTAAATTGAAAGAATGTGTAAATAATAAGGACCAAATGTGTGATTATACCTTTAATTTTTTAACTGCCACGTCACCTTCCGTTAGCCCATTAACGGCTGGTGGTCAAAATGATCCCATTTTAATAGTTTGGGTACTGAAATGGAGCGTTTTTTTCTATAGTGGTCATTTTAAAACTTTCACAATAGTTTGGTGGTCAAACAGATAGTTTACCCTATAATTTAAGGTTAACTATTGGAATAGTGCTTATGTTTATTTTAGTATGGAGTTGGTAATCGATTCTAAAAAATAACCAGTAATGTTACTTATATATTCAGGGTGTAAACTTTTGCTCACTTAATTGTTTGTTCTCGTTAAACGTTGATGGCTTGTTGATCTGGCAACAGAAAAAATAAGATTAAACTACTGTAATAGCCACTTACGTTTATCCGTGTACATTTTTAGTCCTCAATTTTAAAAATTAAACGTTATGGTGACTACCAAAAAATGTTTATTTCTATTTCTAATTTTTGTAGGTTCTGAAGGTTTATTTATGATCTGATCATAACGTTTAATTTTAAAAAGCGGGGACCAAAAATGTACACGGGTTAAACATAAGTGGCTATTGCAATAGTTTACCCTTATTTTTTCTGCTGCCAGATGAACAAGCCGTCAACGTTTAACGGCAACAAACAACTGAGTGACCAAAAGTTTACATCCAGAAAACGTAAGTAACTTTACTGGTCGTTTTTTAAAATCGGTGACCAACTCTATATTAAGGAGAAACATAAGTGAACATTCAAAAAGTTTAACCTATAATTTATCTCCGTCCGTCAAACTCCTTTCCAAATACGAAACAACAGCGTAACTAAGCTTCCACAACTGAATTAATATTTTTGTTTGGTGATTAGGTTCCGAAATTGTATTTGCTAAGCATGTTTAAGCTATTCACTAAAGTTTGTCTTCAGAGACTAATCAGAATGAAACATGAAAGTGACAATAATCTGCTCAGTGTTTGAATCTAAAATTTAGAAGAAAAAATGTCTTATTTAATTAAAATTAAAATTTAATTTTTTTTAGTAAACAACTATTATACCAAGAAAGTTGGGAAGAGAATAACTTGGTCCCTGCTTGTCTTGTAGTGTCCTTGCGAGTTTATGGGTTGGTAACACTATATATTCTTTCCCCTAAATTTGTAGTCACTTTTTACATTATCAGAATTTATACAAAAAATTATCTGTTGTAATCCGTATTACATAAAAAATTGATGAATAGTGATTTTCAACTTCAAAAATATAGACACTTTTATAATATATATATATATATATATAATAAATTCTAATTCTATTCTTATCTAGAGGAGGGGGAGAGAAGACTATAGGGAAAGAGGGGTTGCTTCTAATGAATAGTGGCGGAACTTAGTGGAAGAATTTAGGGGGATTTTAATTTTAAAAAAAATAGAGGTTCAATTAAAAAATTCAAAAATTTTGAAAGGTAAAATTTATTTATTTTTTCAAAATATTTAGGGTCTAACTAAAATTTTTGAAAATTTGAGAGGTCTAACGAGAACTTCTAAGAATTATGGGAGGGATTTAATTAAAAAAATTCAGAAATTTTAAAGCTTAATTTAAATTTTTAAAAATTGTGTGGAGTCAAATTATTTTTTTTAAATTGTAAGGGTCAAAACTATAATTTTATAAATTTAGGAGGGGTCATGCCCCTACCCGTCTCTACTGTGTTACGCCACTGCTAATGGATCTAAAATTCATGATCTAAAAGAATATAAAAAATAAAAATGAACAATTTTATCAAACGACCAAATGTGCTTACTTTTATAATATAAAAATAAAAAATGCGATGTGCTGAAAAAAATACATAATATTTCTACAATTGTTCTAAAATATAAGGTATATAAATGGAACGGAATATACCTGAGCTTAAATTTTATTTAATTGTCCACAAAACATTAAGTTTAGACATTAATGCTGGCATAATGCAACATAAATTCTTTATATTTTCGGTGTTGTTATATATGTCTCAAAGTTAAAAAATTATGTTTAGAGTTAGGGTGTATGATGAGTACCGAAAAAGGGATTATGATTTATGTTCTGCATAATATATATTTCATTGTCCACAAGGTAGTATATGTTCGTACATATTCTTAACTCATTGACAAATCAAACACTTTGTAAATAGAGTGATTGAACCCGAATCTTCTAGGATAAAGATAATCCGTTTTTTCACTAAGACCATTTGTTAGGTTCAATATCAATCCAGATTTGTAGAACTCTGTCTATAGATTAATTCATTATTGAATCACAATAAAAACTACGGTTTTTAAGTCCAACCGATTGTTGCAACTTTCGTATTACTTAATGAATATTTTCAACACTATTTTTAAATTATTTTTTTTATATATTAAAATTTATTTTTGAATTTAATAGCGGATCTAGAAATTTAAATGTGAGAGTTTAAAATAATATTTTTTAAATGAGATACAAATTTTCATTTTTCTCCCCTCTGCACACTAAATTAAAGTTTTTTTAGAAAAAATTAACACTAAGAATTCCCCCATAATGGGGTGCAAATGCTCTTATGCTAGGCCATGTGGCCCCGCCACTGTTTAGATTTATATTCAATACATATACAGTGGAAACATATATTTTTCACAAGCGCCTTAGCTTTTAGGTTTATGGTTAGATTTTAGGATTTAAAGGTTCTATGTTTAAGTGTTTAAAATTTAGGGTTTAAGGTTTGAATTTAGAGTTTAGATGTAATGATTTAGAGTTTAGGATAATATGATTAGAGATTTAGGTTTTAACATATAAATCCTAAATTTCAACCTCAACTCCTAAATTCTAACTACAACCCATCAATTCTAAACTATTAAATTTAAACCCTTAACTTCTAAAAATTAAAATCTAACCCTAAATCCTAAAAGTAAGGCACTTACGATTTATATTTATCAAGTAATTCAATTATGTTCCGTATTTAATTTTAAGTAAAGCATCACAAGAAAATTACTAATGTAATGACCCTGATTTTAGAATTCCTAGATCGGGTTCACCCGAGTCTTGGACCTTGCATGTTGGGCCATGTTGTTGGACCAGTGGGAGGCTCAACGAGCGCCTTGTAGGCCCCCTTCTTGTTGTTGGGCTTGAATTTGGGTAGGGAATAAGATAAAGAAATTACCACATTTTTGAAGAGGGAAAGGATATACCCTTTAATTCCTCTACAAAAAAACATGGGGGGATGATATCGCCTTGTCCCTTTTGTTTGTTCTTCATTCCTTTCCTGATCTTCCTCAAAAGAAACCAAGAAAATGTATAATTTTTATCCCTTCTTGTAAGAATCCTGAATTTGTGGTTGAGAGAAAGTTAGTCAACACTCAATGATCTATCTATCAAGGTAGGAATGGAAGGAAATGATGGTGAGTGGAGAAAAATGGGTTTTGGTGGGGGTTAAGGAGGAAAAACGGGAATTAGAGATTTAATTCCATTTCTTTTTGTAAAAGTTCTCCCTTGAGTGTCTTTTAATACCCCAACAATGTTTTAACTCGATTTACAACATTTTCTTGTAGTGAAAGAAGTTGAAAATTCTTCCAAGGAGCAAGGGAGGAAGAATGCTTGAAATCTTGGGCTAGGAGCTTTATTTTCAACTGTAGGAGTAAGGTTAGTACACCTCTAACTCCTTTGTCTTCACAGACATCATAAAAAAGATGCATTGTATGTTATTTTGATGATTTTGGTATTTTAGTTACTTAAAGCCTTGATAGTGGTAAAATATAGATTTGTTGTTAATAATATGTAAAATTGGCAGGAAACTACCTAAAACCACTCCTCTAACATGTATGATTTGTTTGGGGATTTATGGGGACCATTTGGGGACCCTTGGGGTGATTTTTGAGCTCTAGAGTTGAAATTTTGGGATTAATAATTTGAGGACTATGGTTCAATAGACTTCTAATGTGGTAAAATGAATTGTAAAATTGAGAAACAGAGAAACTACCCTTTCTTTAAATCATAACGCGTAAGAAAATTGGTAATTGGGATGTGTGCTTATGTGTTGTAGAAACCATAGGGTTGTATCTTTGTATGATAATGTTGTGTGCCACGAGGGCACTTGATTGGTGGGATCCGGATACCCACGTAACGTGTTGCAACAAAAAGGTAAGTGGCCAAATGGAGGATCCTGATGCTTTGTGTCCCCGAGCCTCGTTCGAAGATACTCGAGGGGTAATTTTGATTATAGAGTGTGGGGTCCCGATGATGTGTGTCCCCAGGCCACACTCTGAGTGGATATTCTCGATCTTATGTGTCCCCGGGCTTTACTCAGGATTCGTATGAATTATTGCTTGTATTACATATAATGTGTATTGGATGCCTTGCTAGATGGAATAGCATGTGTTTAGGTGACTAGTAGTAGCACCTTGTATTGACCTTAATGCCATGTCATCATTTTAGTTACATGCTTATATTTATGATTTCCATGAACCATAGTAGAGTGGAAGTGTATACCTTGAGCTTTGCTAGTTCAGTGTTTGGAATTGTTGTTTCCGTTCACATGTTTTTACTTTGACACTTTGCATTGGAGGAGCACCATCAGTGTAAGTTTCAACGCATTGTCTGTTTAGAGTAAAACACTTAGATCTTATTGGGATATGTATTTGTAGGACCCTATTGTATTGTTGTAACACTTATTTTTGAGATTGTATTAAGTAAGAGCATGTTTTAAAACTGGGTAACTACTACAATGGTCACTTACATCTAGTTAGTGTAAACTTTTGGTCACCAGTTTTAAAAATTTAACGCTTTGGTCACTTACATTTTTGTTGTGTAAACTTCTAGTCACTCCAACGTTAGTTTCTGTTACCTTATGACGTGCACACTAATAAAAGGGTTTATTTTTAATTTCACCCCTAAATTTTTAAAAGTTCATTTTCTCCCAAAGAACAACATTAAACATCCAACCCTTAAAATGCAATCCATTTTATCTTAGATTTGAACTTCATCTTAGTTCATCGATCATAATAATTAGTTCATAGATGTTGAATTTAACACCCAATTCACCCTGCACTAAAAAAATTCCAGATATCAAAATTCAAAACCAAAATCAAAATAAAAACAAAGTAAATTAAAATAAAATAAATAAAGAAACCCTTCATTACTTAGTAAAGAAATCTAAGCTCCCCGTGAAGAGAACATAGTTTAAGAAATCTAATTAAAAACATAAAGAAACCATATGTGAATCAAAGATTTAAAACTCATTTTCATTTTCCCTTGATTTTTTCTGCTAAGCAAATAGGGTAAACTTCAGATCAGAGGGAGAAGCAAAAGATTTAATACTAAGGTTTAAAAACCTAAATTAAGATTTTGGATAGATTCATCCCTTTGTGTAAGGAATTTTTCTAGTAAATGACCAAAAGAACAACGCCTCAAGATTGGTAATTGGTATATATGGAAGCTTAAATCGGGAACAAAATTTTCTTTAAAGTGGTCGCACGGAGGTGGGAAAGCTGGGTGTGGGTCCGCTAGGTCAAACAGACGGTGGGTGGCCAGAGGTTGGTGGTTGGAAAAGGGTTAGGTTTTTTCTTTGGGGTGAAAAAAAGAACTTTTAAAAATTCAGGGATGAAATTAGAAATAATCTTTTTTACTAAAGTGACCATAAGTTTACACAACGAAAACGTAAGTGATCAAAACGTTCAAATTTTAAAATCACTGACCAAAAATGTACACTGATTAAACTAAGTGACCATTTTAGTAGTCTACCCTTTAAAATTTTAAGCTTATTGGAGCTCCATTTTTAAACGTTTTGAACAATTTATCAATTTTTCTAACTGTTCGATTTAAATGATACATGGAATGAAACTCTTTTGGGCTAAACTAGGTTGGAAATTTTGAGGTAACAGATTGGACTTAAGGCCTAAATATGACATCTGAGTTTAGGGTGTTACATTTAGTGATATCAGAGCCTAAGTTTAGCCAGTTTTAGGAAAGTCTCAAGATAGTAGAGAGTCATAAATAGGCGTCTAATGAATACATGCCCATAAGTCGAAGTTGTACTTGGATTAAGATAAAATTTGATGGTGTTACATTCTTTCTTTCTTTGTGCAGAATTTATCATGCCTAGAGGAGCACGTGGTCGTGATGAGAGTTGGAGTTCTCACGAGAAGAACTACGATGATGAGTACGACCCTGAAATTGAGGATGAGTTAGAGGATGAGAGGGGTTGAGCGGCTGGTTATTTCACCAATTGCACCGTACCCTTCACCGAATCATAAGGTCCATTACTAGGCCTTTGGCTACCCCTCGTGCGACATCGGTTGAAATGGTTCACCGATATAGAGCAAAGGATTTTCTTGGGTCAGGACAAGACGACCCAATTCAAGCCGACTAGTGGTTGCGTGATACGCAATGGATCCTTCGGCAGATGCAACTTGGTCCTAAAGACAAGTTGGTGTGTGTCACTTCTCTCTTGAAGAAGAATGCTAGAGCTTGGTGGGAGACGTAGAATTGGGATGGTATCACAACCAACAGAATTGGGAGGATTTCCTCGAAGAGTTTCAGGGGAAATATATTAGAGAAGACAACATCGATAATTTGAGAGATTGGTTCACTCACCTAATTCAAGGGAATCGGTCTTTCTTTGAGTATGAGCTAGAGTTTCTACAACTGAGCAGGTTTGCCCCGGTGTTGGTCGCTATCGAGAAGTTAAGATGGAAGAGTTTCAGACGAGGATTGAGGAAGGAAATATAGATGTAATTGACCATTAATCCATTGGCGACATTTTATGAGTTTGCTTCGAGTGCCAAAGCACTGGAGCGATTAGGTGGATTGACGTATGGTCAGTCAAGTGGTTAGAGAGGTCCGAGTGGGAGTAGTTATAACTTTTCTAATAATTCTTAGTCCTGCTACTAGAGGAACACATGTAATTGGAATTAGGGTAGAGGGGCATCGAATCAGAATGCAAGATGAGACCGTAGGTCAGAGTCTGTTAGTCGTAGTAGGTGATCGTCTTCTTCTATGATGAGTTTTAGAGGTTGAACAAAAGATCTCGGTGCACCAACGAGTGATTAGTGTGGTCGAAAGCATCATGGAGAATGCTATGGGTATGCCAGTTGTGCTATGGTTGTGGGTCGCCGGACCACTTTTTGAGAGATTTCTCTGCTTCTACCGACACTGGCCTAGTTCAGACTTAGAGAGCTCCATATACAACTCAAAGGGTTCGCGGTTTCATAAGAGTGGGAGCAAGGCATACGTTCAGACATTAGAGTGGAGGTACGTTCCAGTCCACTGCAAGAGCACTAGGAAGGCAATATGCTATTAAGGCTCAAGAGGAGAGTGAGGTTGTAACCCCCTAGACCTATCTATGCATTACCAAGAGTCTTAGGAAGTCATATTAGGGTCAGGGGGCAACCCACAGTAAAACTCGTATAAAATTCTTTTCTTTAAATATATTAAACATGTAAAACAAACTTCTATATAAAATATAATATTAGAAAAATCATGTAAACATAGGACATTAGTTTGGAAGTTATATCGCAGACACTACTAAAACAATTCATATCATATATGCATCTTCCACTAACTATTCCGATACCGTACTCCAAAAGCAACACCGAGAGAACCCAAACACTAATGTTAGTAGCTCTTCCATGACGGATTTCATCTAACCATAAGTCCGACAGAATTACCTTCACTGAAGCAGAGGAACCTGTAACGATAACAGTAAGGAATTACCCTCGCCGAAGCAGAGGAACTTGTAACGATAACAGTAAGAAATTACCCTCGCCAAAGCAGAAGAACCTATAACGATAACAGTAAGGAATTTCCCTCACCGAAGCAAAGGAACTTGTAATGATAACAATAAGGATTTGCCCTCGTCGAAGCAGAGAAACCTGTAACAATAACAGTAAGGAATTACCCTTGCCGAAGCAGAGGAACCTGTAACGACACTTTCAGGATTTGATGAACCGAGTTAAGGCCATTGAAGCTGCTCAGATAGCTCAACCAACTGGTGGGTCTAGCAAATCTGAGAAGAGGTTCAATGATGATTCTCGACCACCGAGATGGAATAAGAAGGGGAGATACCAAGGCCCCAAACAAAATATCTATCCACAACCCTTCCTTTATGGGAACATTGAGAGACCTCAATCTGTGACGCAGTCTTTTGCTAAAGCATCGTCCGTTGATAGCACTGGAGGTTCAAACCGAGGCAACTTGCATCCACTATGCAATTATTGTCAAAACAAGCATCCAGTGGGTCAATGTCGTAAGCAGACTGGAGCATGTTACTATTGTGGCGAGCAGGGTCACTTTATTCATGACTATCCTTCGAATGCAACCAAATCTGTTGTCACACCGACTACTGCTGCTTCCCCTGCTCAATTCTTTCGAGGTAAAGGATCAAATCAAGGATCATTGAGAACGTTTGGGCAATCAGGTGGTCCAAGGAAACCCTTTAATAAGCAAGATTCAAAGGCTCCTGCCCAAATGTATCATGTGAGGAGCGTGGAAGAAGAGGATGAACCTGATGTTATTGTAGGTACCATTGAGTTATATTCACATCCTTTATACGCATTGATTGACCCTGGTTCTACTCATTCTTTTATAAGCACCATTGTAGTTAAAAAGTATAATTTATCTTCTAAACCAATAGGATCGAGAATTTATGTAACCAATCCCCTAGGAGATTGTGTCACTATAAGGGTAGTGTGCAAGAACTGTCCCTTAATGATCCTAGGGACTCCTTTTCTGACCAATTTGTTGGCTTTACCAATCCACGAATTCGACTTCATCTTAGGCTTATATTGGCTTAGTGAGCATCAAGCCTGGGTAGATTGTCGTAAAAGAAAATTGTATCTTCGAGGTTTAGGTAAAGAAAGTGTCATATTGATGAATGCGAGAAATCCATAATTGTATGCTTTGACATTGGGGTTTGACACTGTGTGTGAGTTTTCTGATGAACTTCCGGGATTGACCCCAACCCTTGAAGTGGGGTTTGACATTGAGGTGCAACCTAGGACTGCTCCAGTTTCCATTGCACCATATCGGATGGCAGCTGTGGAATTAAAAGAATTAAAGGCTCAAATCCAAGACCTATTGAGTAAAAGTTTCATTCAACCGAGCTCTTCACCGTGGGGAGCTCCGATTCTCTTTGTTAAGAAGAAGGATGGTTTCATGCGATTGTGCATCAACTACAAACAGTTGAATAAAGTAACCATCAAGAACAAATATCCATTACCTAGAATAGACGACCTGTTCGATCAATTAAAAGATGCCTTTGTGTTTTCCAAGATCGACTTAAGGTCGGTCTACTATCAAATGAGAGCTAAGGAGGGTGATGTGCCAAAGATTGTCTTTCATACAAGATATAGACACTACGAATTCTTGGCGATGCCCTTTGGGTTAACCAACACATCGACAACTTTTATGTATTTGATGAATCGGGTCTTTCGGCCCCATCTTGACAAGTTTGTAGTGGTGTTTATCAATGATATATTGATCTATTCCAAGAATGAAGCAGAGGACCGAGACCATCTTCGTACTGTGCTTCAGACTCTAAGAGAGAAATAGTTGTACGCGAAGTTCTCTAAGTTTGAGTTCTGGCTCACCGAAGTTGCCTTTCTGGGGCATATTGTGTCAGCTTCGGTTATCTAGGTGGATCCGAAGAAAATCCAAGCTATTGTAGATTGACACCCACCGAAGAACATTGGCGAAGTTAGAAGCTTTCTTGGGCTTGCTGGCTATTACCGTAGGTTTGTGAAAGGATTTTCTATAATACCTACTCCTTTAACAAAGTTATTGAGGAAAGAAGCTCCGTTCGTTTGGACCGAACTTCAACAACAAAGTTTCGATAAGTTGAAACAAGTGTTGACTCATGCACCAATCTTGACCCAACCCGAGTTCGGAAAGGACTACACAGTTTACAGTGATGCATCGCATCTCGGGTTAGGATGTGTACTAATTCAAAAAGGCAAAGTCATCGCTTATGCTTCGAGGCAACTTAAGCCACATGAAATGAATTATCCCACCCACGATCTTGAATTGGCTGCAGTTGTCTTCGCATTGAAAATCTGGAGACATTATCTCTACGAAGAAAAATGTTACCTCTTCACTGACCATACAAGCCTCAAGTATTTATTAACTCAAAAGGAGTTGAACCTTCGGCAATGGAGGTGGATGGAACTCCTTAAAGACTACGACCTATTTATTGATTACCATCCGAGCAAGGTCAACGTTGTAGCTGATGCACTCAGACGCAAACCTTCACCTGGTAAGCATTGACAATAAATTTAAGAGTTTTATGTGCTGTGTAGTATATTAAATCATCGTAATATTACTATATTGTAGCCCCTCGAGCAATCAACGCTCACTTTCGACTTCGGAAGCATCGTTGTCTTGTAGCTGAACTCCAAGTTCAGTCTACCATCGTTTCGCGAATCAAGGATTTGCAAGAGCAAGATCCTAAGCTTCAAACCATTATCTCTAAACCATCGGATAACCCTGACTTCAGAATTAACTATGAAGGACTCTTGTGTTTCCATGATCGAGTCTGTGTACCTAATGATGAATCTCTTCGCACCGACATTCTCTCTGAAGCTCATTCGAGTTTTTTTTCTTCTGTTCACCTGTAACGCCCCGGTTTTGGGCTTAGAAGTTTTGGTCTTGGACCGGTTCGGTCAAAGTGCTGTTCGAATATAAAAAGGTGAAATTAGGGAAACCTAGTTCGGGTTGCATTAAAAATATAGAAAAATGTTCTAAAATCTTCTTTTAATATATATAAGTCAACTGTGAAATCAATTTTACAAAATGAGGTTTGGAAGGGTGACATTTTGGCTAGTGACCAAAATGTAAATTTTGAAAACTGCGTGACTGTTTTAGAAAGGATTGAAACTTTGAATCTTTAAGGAGCTATTTACCCAAAGGGAGTTTCTCCAGATTTTTCTAAGATATTTTATGATTTAATTCTGAGTTTTAAACAAAAGAGAAGTGGAGGGAAGTTATTTTCCATTTTGAACTAACTTTTCCAATTTTCCTTTTCTCTCATTTTCTCTCAACCCAAACATTCTCTCCAGAGCTTTTTCCTCTGATTTTGTCACCTAAATACCTCTTTTTAATTCTCTTTGGATTTCTAATCATCTCATCAACAAAACCTCACCATTTGCTAGTTGATTCTTCAAGCTTTTTGGTTCTAAAAAGGGAGAAACTCAAGTTTGGAGGTAAGAACGTCCTTCTCCTCTAAACTCTCAGTTCTTTACTGAAATTCCTAAGTTCTCAATCCTTAATTGATGTTTTATAAGTGGTTTTAAAGTTGTGTAATGGATCTTGGCTTAAAATGCAAGATTTGGTGATTTTTGATGGATTTTCGTTTGATCTGATTGGGCTGTGTTTTAAGGTGTTAATTTGATGACAAATGAATGTTAATTTGATAAGGAATTGAGTTTTAATTAATGCAATTCCGGATAGGTTGAATTTCCTAAGTGTAGCTTGTGATTCTTGGTTGTTTTTGGAGTGATCTTGTGGATCTGTTGTTGCTGGAGGTATAAGGATGTTGTTAGACTCTTTTTAGATGTTAAATGATGTTAAAAGATGTTTAGTTTTGATGGATCTTGGCTGGGCAATGTTGAGGAGTTGTTTGGATGCATTTTCGGTTGTGTTTGGTAGCCGAAAATGGAGTGTGGATGAGAGCAGCGAGTTTAGGTGCTTTCATTGAAGCTATTAATGCATGATGATGCATTAATCCTCTGCTTTGATGTGTTTAAAACAGGGGAGTCATCTTTGGATCCAAGTGGTGGTGATCCGGAAGCTTGATTTGTGTTTCGGCAAGAGGCGAAACGGAATCGGTGAGTGGAATTTGGTTTTCGGCTTTGAAACCAGTGTTTTGAAGGTTTGGGAGCTTAGTTTAAGTCTAAGCAACTTAGCTAAGCTCAAGTGTAAGTTTTCGGAAAAACTCTCTTGGTGATGGCCATGGTTTTGGTTGTATGCAATGTGTTGTTTGCATGTTTTTAAATCTGTTTTGAAAGCATATCTGGCATGTTTATTTGCTGGGATTTTAAGCCATGTGTTGAGGAAGCTCAAGGTAAGAGTTCCTTGTTTTTGAACATTGTTCTAATGTGGTTTTGATGCTTAAAGATGCATGATGTTTATGGCTTTGTAAAATGCTTTAAAACAGTGAGATATTGATGATAATGATACATTTTGGCAAGTGATGGTTAAGGTCACAAAGGTGGTTAAAAGTCCTTGTGTGAGCCTTGTATATTTAAGAACATCAAGGTGGTTAAAAGTCCTTGGATGGTTCTTGGTTAAGATCACAAAGGTGGTTAAAAGTCCTTGTGTGAATCTTGTGAATTTTAAGAACAACATGGTGTTTAAAAGTCCATGGTTGGTTCTTGGTTAAGGCTCAAGGTGGTTAAAAGTACTTGTGTAAGCCTTGGTTTCTTAAGAACTCCAAGGTGTTTAAAAGTCCTTGTGTGATCCTTTCCATGGTGTTTAAAAGTCCATGGGTCCATGGTGTTTAAAAGTCCATGGGGATAAGATCACAATGGTGTTTAAAAGTCCATGTGTGGATCTTATGTGAAATGTATCACTTGTTGCCAATATGACTTGTTATGAACTTGAAGCATGAGATGCTTGTTTTAAATGTTTAAGAGCATGTGTAAATGTTGCTTGAAGCATGGTTTATAAATGAGTTTTATAAATGCATTATTGAATGGTTTTAAATGAGCATTCCTCACTAAGCTTTTGCTTACGCTCTCTCTCTTTTTCTTAAACCAATAATGCAGAGCATTAGAGTGCATTGAGGGCAGCAAGGAAGGCAAGCAATCAAGTGGAAATTAAGCTCAAGTATGGGAAGGTTTTCTTATACACTTTTAGATTTTGGCATTTGGCAATGGGGGACCAATGTGGATGTTTTGGGAGATGTTTTGAACTCCCTAAGATTGTTTAATGTTGTTAATAATGCTGGATTTTGTATTTGGCCATTATGTGGTTGGTTTGGAGTTTTAATGCATGAATGGTTTGCTAAGTAGGAAGCATGCCTTTAGATTTTGGGCTTTTCATGTTTGATGCCATGATGATGTTTGAATGATGCATTTATGTTCCTTACATGTTGAAAGTCTTGCTGGTAAAGTTTAGTAGCATTTGGAGCATGTATGGTTGATCAATTGTGTGTTTAAGCAAGCAATTTTCTGCATTCTGTGCAGGCCGTATCGGAACAGTAGCTACCGTTTCGGAACGGGTGCCTTGTAGCAGCCCAGGCGTCCGAAACGGAAGACACCGTTCCGAAACGGAAAGTCCTCTGCCAGTCCTCGTTTCGGAACCCGTTGCGGAACGGTCCCGCGTTTCGAATCAGGTTCTCCCTGTTTCGGAACACCTGACCGTTGGGGGCTGACATTGGCAGTTATATGTTTTGAAATGTTTGCATTTTGGTCCTGAAACTTGTTTGTACAATTGTATGAGTTTGGGATGTCCGTTTGAGCTGAAATTTGGCAGTGAAGCATGAAACCTGACTAATTACAAGTTGGTAACTTCAATTTGGATTAAGGTCTTATAATTTACAGAATTTACAATTTGGTCCCTAAAGTTGTAAATTGTTCAATTGGGTCCCTGTTCGATCTCTGATGTTCGTGATCTTTGAGCATGTTGTTTGAATGATCATATCTAGGGTTAATATGCATCTAGACAAGTTTAAAAGAAAAAAAAAGGGTCGTTAATCAAGGTTGACTTTCGGGTTGACTTTGATTTTCCCCGTGTGACTTTCTTAATTCGGGTCAACCGTCTAGGCCGGGTTAAGGGGGTTACATTTGGTGGTATCAGAGCTGAGTTATCGAGTATTTGGGAATGAATGTGTGCATGATTGAAGCATGTATGCCTTGTATGCTTGTTGAGTGAAAGCATGTTGAGTGGTTTGTGATTTTGATGTAATTGAGTTGTATTCTGTGATGAAGCATGTTGTGGGTACCCATTGCCAAATCAAAGCTAAAGAAATGATGTTGATTTTAAGTGAAATGAGCTTGAGTACTTGGATTGCTTACCTTGCTGGGCCTTACTTTGTTTATTTGCATTGTGATTGCATGGTTAGAATATGGCCCCTCGTAGAGAGTTGAGGAGTAATGTGCGAGCTACGGCTCAGAATGAGAATGAGGAAAATGCGGGAAGTGCGGTGTTACCTCCTCCACCTGGTGGTGGTGGTGCTGAGGGTGAAAGGGCTGAAGCTGCAGCTGGTGCTGGAGCTGCTGGACCTGAAGCTGGTCAGGGACAAGCTATGCCTGACATGACGATGTTGGTGCAAGCTATTGCTGGTGCTTTTCGAGCGGCAGTAGCTGGAGCTCAAGGAGCTGGGCATCAGGGAGATGCTGGTGTTAGGCTTCCCTTGGAACGTTTGCGCAGTCTTGGTGGGACTGAGTTCAGGGGTATGTCTGCTGAAGGTTCTGAATCTTGGATGGAGAGTACCAAGAGGATCTTGGGTCAGATGAGTTGCACTGATGTGCAAAAGCTGGGCTGTGTAGTATCTTTGCTACAGGATGATGCTTATACGTGGTGGACAACCACTATAGCCGGGATGGCGGAGGTTGATATAACTTGGACATTCTTCCAGAATGTGTTCAAGAGGAGGTATCTAGGTGTGAGGTACCTAGATGAAAAGAAGAGGGAGTTCATGTCTCTCACCCAAGGGAGCATGACAGTGGCTGAGTATGAAGTGCAGTTTGTTCGACTCAGTCAGTATGCGCCTGAGTTAGTCCCTGATGAGCGGGCGAGGTGCGAAAGGTTCCGTTATGGTTTAGTGACGGATGTGAAGATGTATGTGCTGGCTACCGAGTATGATGATTTTGATGTGTTGGTAGGCCGAGCCAAGGATATTGAGATGAACTTGGGTTTATCTGCTAGAGGTGCTGGAGCAAGTGCTGGTAAGCGATCAGCTGAATATAGTTCCGGTGGTGGACGGAACAAAAGGGGACGTGATCAGAAGTATCAGTCCTCGGCTAAGAGAGGTGGTGTACACCTGCTCGGGGAGGCAATGCTAGAGCTGATCCGAGTGCGTGTTGGATTTGTGGTTCACGTGGTCATATGAAGCGTGACTGTCCTCGTGCTGTGAGGGAGGTGCAAGCTCCTGTTGCGGCAGCTGGTAACGGGTGCTGGAATTGTGGATCTGCGGATCACTTGAGGCGAGAGTGTCCTATGTTGGCTGGTGGCCAGGTGCGTGCTCCTGTTGCTGCTGCACCGCAGAGAGGTCGTGGGCGCGACCGTGGTAACTTTCAGCAAAGAGAGGAAGGTGGTCGAGGAGTGGCCCATGTTGTGGCTATTCAGCCTGAAGGTGGAGGTCAAGCTAGGGTGTATGCTCAGCGAGAGGGGAGGAATGACGCGGATGTGATTGCAGGTACTTTTACTTTGCAATCCTTGTCATTACTTTCCTTGATTGATTCTGGATCTACGCATTCATACATTTTGCGTGAGCATGCTGAATTGCTTGGTTTGCCTGTTGAGTCTTTGGATGTTGGTGTTCGTGTCACTAGTTCTTTTGGTGAGACTGTTGTGACTCGGAAGCTGTATAGAAGGTGTCCTTTGGTTGTTCAAGAACATGTTTTTCATGTTGACCTTATGGAGTTGCCTTTCTATGGTTTTGATGTAATCCTTGGTATGGATTGGCTTGCTGAGCATCGTGCTGTTGTGGATTGTGAAAATAAGCGAGTTTCGTTGAAGTTTGCGGATGATTATGAAGTGGTTGTGGTTGGTGAGAATGTGAAGTTTCTTTCCAATATGGTGTCTACCTTGGAGGCGAGCCGGATGCTGAGGCAAGGTTGTGAAGCTTACCTAGCTTTTGTGATGAATCCTAGCTCTAAGGAGTTGCGTGTGCAAGATATCAGGGTTGTGAAGGAGTTTCCTGGTGTGTTTCCTGAGGAGTTGCCTGGTTTACCTCCTAATCGCGAGGTGGAGTTTGGATTGAGCTGTATGAGAATACAACTCCTGTGTCCATTACCCCTTATAGAATGGCACCTAAGGAGCTGAAGGAGCTGAAGACGCAGTTGCAAGAATTGCTTGATTGTGGTTTCATTCGGCCAAGTGTGTCACCTTGGGGTGCACCGGTCTTGTTTGTGAAGAAGAAGGATGGCACTATGAGAATGTGCATTGATTACCGTCAGCTGAATAAGTTGACTATCAAGAATCGGTATCCTTTGCCGAGAATTGATGATCTCGTTGATCAATTTCCGGGAGCTGCTGTGTTCTCTAAGATTGACTTGAGGTCAGGGTATTACCAGTTGAAGGTGAAGGATGTGGATGTGCCTAAGACAGCTTTCAGGACAAGGTATGGGCATTATGAGTTCCTTGTGATGCCGTTTGGTTTGACAAATGCTCCTGCTGCTTTCATGGACATGATGAATCGTGTGTTTCTTGAATACCTGGATAAGTTCGTTGTGGTGTTCATTGATGATATCCTCGTGTACTCGCGTACTGAGGAGGAGCATGAAGAGCATTTGAGGATTGTGCTGCAAGCTTTGTTGGAGAATCAGCTTTATGCTAAGCTGAGCAAGTGTGAGTTCTGGCTTAAGGAGGTGGTGTTTCTTGGGCATGTAGTTTCTGCTGAGGGGATTCATGTTGATCCTCAGAAGGTTGAGGCGGTGATGAACTGGAAGGTTCCTAAGTCTGTTCATGAGGTTCGTAGTTTCCTTGGTTTGGCGGGATACTACCGGAGGTTTGTGGATGGGTTTTCTAAGATTGCTGCACCTTTGACGAAGCTGTTGCAAAAGGATGTTAAGTATGAATGGACGGAAGCGAGACAACAGGCTTTTGAGAAGCTTAAGGCGGCTTTGACGCAAGCTCCTATCTTGGTTCAACCTGAATCAGGGAAAGAGTTTGTGGTCTACAGTGATGCGTCCTATGTTGGGTTGGGATGTGTGCTGATGCAAGAGGGTAAGGTGGTGGCTTATGCATCGCGGCAGCTGAAAGTGCATGAGCGCAATTATCCTACGCATGATATTGAGTTGGCTGCGGTGGTTTTTGCTCTGAAGATCTGGAGACATTATCTGTATGGTGAGAAGTGTACTGTGTACACGGATCACAAGAGTTTGAAGTATCTGATGTCTCAAAAGGAGTTGAATCTTAGGCAGCGGCGTTGGGTGGAGTTGCTCAAGGATTATGAGTTGACGATTGAGTACCATCCTGGAAAAGCTAATGTTGTTGCGGATGCCTTGAGTAGGAAGGTAGCTGTTGAGCTGAGGGCTATGTTTGCCAGTTTGAGTATTTCGCGTGATGGTGGTCTTGTGGCTGAGTTGCAAGTGAAACCATCTTTGGTTCAGTTGATCAAGGAAAAGCAGTTGCTGGATGATTCCTTGGTGTCTCATGTTCAGGATATCGCGGAGGGTAGGCCTTCGGATTTCAGTTTTAATGGTGATGGTGTGTTGTGTTTTGGGAGTCGAATAGTAGTGCCCAATGATGTTGAGTTGAGGCGTGCTATTCTGACTGAAGGTCATAGTAGTCCTTTTGCTATGCACCCTGGTAGTACTAAGATGTATCGTGATCTTCGTGAAGAGTACTATTGGGTGGGTTTGAAGAAAGATGTTGCTGAGTTTGTGAGCAAGTGTATGGTGTGTTAGCGAGTTAAGGCTGAGCATCAGGTTCCTTCAGGGTTGTTGCAACCGTTGAGAATCCCTGAATGGAAGTGGGAAAGGGTTACCATGGATTTTGTATCTGGTTTACCTTTGTCACCATCGAAGAAGAATTTGGTGTGGGTGATTGTGGATCGCCTGACGAAGTGTGCGCATTTCTTGCCTGTGCATACTACGTTTTCTTTGGATAAGCTTGCGGAGCTGTACATTGCTGAGATTGTACGGATGCATGGTGTGCCTAAGTCGATTGTGTCGGATAGGGATCCGAGGTTCACATCGCGTTTCTGGCAGTGTTTGCATCAAGCTTTGGGTACAAGGTTGAATTTCAGTACATCTTATCATCCTCAGTCGGATGGTCAATCAGAGCGTGTTATCCAGATTTTGGAGGATATGTTGAGGTGCTGCGTGATTGAGTTCCAAGGTTCTTGGGAGAAGCATTTGCCTTTGGTAGAGTTTGCTTATAACAATAGTTATCAGGCAAGTATACAAATGGCACCTTATGAGGCTTTGTATGGGAGGAAGTGTAGGACTCCTCTTTGTTGGGCTGAAACTGGTCAAAAGTTGGTTTCGATGCCTGCGTTGTTGAAAGGAACCACTGAGAAGGTGAAGCTTATCTGTGAGCGGTTGAAGGCAGCTTCTGATCGGCAAAAGTCTTACGCGGATTTGAAGCGTAAGGAGATTGAGTATGCGGTGGGTGACCGTGTGTTTTTGAAGGTTTCGCCTTGGAAGAAGGTGATGAGGTTTGGCCGGAAGGGTAAGTTGAGCCCCAGGTACATTGGACCATACGAGGTGGTTGAGCGTGTGGGTCCTGTTGCGTACAAGTTGAGGTTACCTCAAGAGTTGGAGAAGATTCATGATGTGTTTCATGTTTCTATGCTCCGGAAGTATAGATCTGATCCTTCGCATGTGATGCCTGTGGAGGAAGTGGAATTGAATCCGGATTTGACCTATGATGAGGAACCAGTGAAGGTTCTGGATTCGGATAGCAAGGTTCTTCGTGGCAAGACCATTGAGTTGGTAAAGGTGTTGTGGAAGCACCGTGGTGTTGAGGAAGCCACGTGGGAGCGGAAGGATGACATGCTGAAGCAGTTTCCTTATCTCTTTCCTTCAGGTAAATTTCGAGGACGAAATTTCTTAAGGGGGGGAGAGTTGTAACGCCCCGGTTTTGGGCTTAGAAGTTTTGGTCTTGGACCGGTTCAGTCAAAGTGCTGTTCGAATATAAAAAGGTGAAATTAGGGAAACCTAGTTCGGGTTGCATTAAAAATATGGAAAAATGTTCTAAAATCTTCTTTTAATATATATAAGTGAACTGTGAAATCAATTTTACAAAATGAGGTTTGGAAGGGTGACATTTTGGCTAGTGACCAAAATGTAAATTTTGAAAACTACGTGACTGTTTTAGAAAGGATTGAAACTTTGAATCTTTAAGGAGCTATTTACCCAAAGGGAGTTTCTCCAGATTTTTCTAAGATATTTTATGATTTAATTCTGAGTTTTAAACAAAAGAGAAGTGGAGGGAAGTTATTTTCCATTTTGAACTAACTTTTCCAATTTTCCTTTTCTCTCATTTTCTCTCAACCCAAACATTCTCTCCAGAGCTTTTTCCTCTGATTTTGTCACCTAAATACCTCTTTTTAATTCTCTTTGGATTTCTAATCATCTCATCAACAAAACCTCACCATTTGCTAGTTGATTCTTCAAGCTTTTTGGTTCTAAAAAGGGAGAAACTCAAGTTTGGAGGTAAGAACGTCCTTCTCCTCTAAACTCTCAGTTCTTTACTGAAATTCCTAAGTTCTCAATCCTTAATTGATGTTTTATAAGTGGTTTTAAAGTTGTGTAATGGATCTTGGCTTAAAATGCAAGATTTGGTGATTTTTGATGGATTTTCGTTTGATCTGATTGGGCTGTGTTTTAAGGTGTTAATTTGATGACAAATGAATGTTAATTTGATAAGGAATTGAGTTTTAATTAATGCAATTCCGGATAGGTTGATTTTCCTAAGTGTAGCTTGTGATTCTTGGTTGTTTTTGGAGTGATCTTGTGGATCTGTTGTTGCTGGAGGTATAAGGATGTTGTTAGGCTCTTTTTAGATGTTAAATGATGTTAAAAGATGTTTAGTTTTGATGGATCTTGGATGGGCAATGTTGAGGAGTTGTTTGGATGCATTTTCGGTTGTGTTTGGTAGCCGAAAATGGAGTGTGGATGAGAGCAGCGAGTTTAGGTGCTTTCATTGAAGCTATTAATGCATGATGATGCATTAATCCTCTGCTTTGATGTGTTTAAAACAGGGGAGTCATCTTTGGATCCAAGTGGTGGTGATCCGGAAGCTTGATTTGTGTTTCGGCAAGAGGCGAAACGGAATCGGTGAGTGGAATTTGGTTTTTGGCTTTGAAACCAGTGTTTTGAAGGTTTGGGAGCTTAGTTTAAGTCTAAGCAACTTAGCTAAGCTCAAGGGTAAGTTTTCGAAAAAACTCTCTTGGTGATGGCCATGGTTTTGGCTGTATGCAATGTGTTGTTTGCATGTTTTTAAATCTATTTTGAAAGCATATCTAGCATGTTTATTTGCTGGGATTTTAAGCCATGTGTTGAGGAAGCTCAAGGTAAGAGTTCCTTGTTTTTGAACATTGTTCTAATGTGGTTTTGATGCTTAAAGATGCATGATGTTTATGGCTTTGTAAAATGCTTTAAAACAGTGAGATATTGATGATAATGATACATTTTGGCAAGTGATGGTTAAGGTCACAAAGGTGGTTAAAAGTCCTTGTGTGAGCCTTGTATATTTAAGAACATCAAGGTGGTTAAAAGTCCTTGGATGGTTCTTGGTTAAGATCACAAAGGTGGTTAAAAGTCCTTGTGTGAATCTTGTGAATTTTAAGAACAACATGGTGTTTAAAAGTCCATGGTTGGTTCTTGGTTAAGGCTCAAGGTGGTTAAAAGTCCTTGTGTAAGCCTTGGTTTCTTAAGAACTCCAAGGTGTTTAAAAGTCCTTGGGAGATTCTTGTTAAGGACACAAAGGTGGTTAAAAGTCCTTGTGTGGTCCTTGCCATGGTGTTTAAAAGTCCATGGGTCCATGGTGTTTAAAAGTCCATGGGGATAAGATCACAATGGTGTTTAAAAGTCCATGTGTGGATCTTATGTGAAATGTATCACCTGTTGCCAATATGACTTGTTATGAACTTGAAGCATGAGATGCTTGTTTTAAATGTTTAAGAGCATGTGTAAATGTTGCTTGAAGCATGGTTTATAAATGAGTTTTATAAATGCATTATTGAATGGTTTTAAATGAGCATTCCTCACTAAGCTTTTGCTTACGCTCTCTCTCTTTTTCTTAAACCAATAATGCAGAGCATTAGAGTGCATTGAGGGCAGCAAAGAAGGCAAGCAATCAAGTGGAAATTAAGCTCAAGTATGGGAAGGTTTTCTTATACACTTTTAGCTTTTGGCATTTGGCAATGGGGGACCAATGTGGATGTTTTGGGAGATGTTTTGAACTCCCTAAGATTGTTTAATGTTGTTAATAATGCTGGATTTTGTATTTGGCCATTATGTGGTTGGTTTGGAGTTTTAATGCATGAATGGTTTGCTAAGTAGGAAGCATGCCTTTAGATTTTGGGCTTTTCATGTTTGATGCCATGATGATGTTTGAATGATGCATTTATGTTCCTTACATGTTGAAAGTCTTGCTGGTAAAGTTTAGTAGCATTTGGAGCATGTATGGTTGATCAATTGTGTGTTTAAGCAAGCAATTTTCTGCATTCTGTGCAGGCCGTATCGGAACAGTAGCTACCGTTTCGGAATGGGTGCCTTGTAGCAGCCCAGGCGTCCGAAACGGAAGTCACCGTTCCGAAACGGAAAGTCCTCTGCCAGTCCTCGTTTCGGAACCCGTTGCGGAACGGTCCCGCGTTTCGAAACAGGTTCTCCCTGTTTCGGAACACCTGACCGTTGGGGGCTGACATTGGCAGTTATATGTTTTGAAATGTTTGCATTTTGGTCCTGAAACTTGTTTGTACAATTGTATGAGTTTGGGATGTCCGTTTGAGCTGAAATTTGGCAGTGAAGAATGAAACCTGACTAATTACAAGTTGGTAACTTCAATTTGGATTAAGGTCTTATAATTTACAGAATTTACAATTTGGTCCCTAAAGTTGTAAATTGTTCAATTGGGTCCCTGTTCGATCTCTGATGTTCGTGATCTTTGAGCATGTTGTTTGAATGATCATATCTAGGGTTAATATGCATCTAGACAAGTTTAAAAGAAAAAAAGGGTCGTTAATCAAGGTTAACTTTCGGGTTGACTTTGGTTTTCCCCGTGTGACTTCCTAATTCGGGTCAACCGTCTAGGCCGGGTTAAGGGGGTTACATCACCCCGGGTCTGTGAAGATGTACAAAGATCTACGTGAACTCTATTGGTGGCTAGGCATGAAGCAGGCCATAGTTGGTTTCATTTCTATGTGTCTCATGTGCCAACATGTTAAGGTAGAACACTGTGCTCCTACTGGATTGTTGCAGCTTATTGATCCACCAAAATGGAAATGGGAAAGGATCACTATGGATTTTGTTAGTGGTCTACCGTTAACTCCCGCTAAGCATGATGTCATATGGGTCATTGTAGATCGATTCACGAAGTTAGCTCATTTCATACCAGTCATAATGGACTACGGTCTTCCTAAATTAGTTGACTTGTACATCAAGGAAGTAATCCGACTCCACAAAGTACCTAAGTCTATTATCTCTAATCAAGATCCCCGATTTGCATCTCGATTTTGGAGAACCTTGCAAGGAGCTCTGGGCACCAGAGTTAATCTCAGCACAACTTTTCACCCTCAATCTGACGACTAGTCAGAAAGGGTAATTTAGATCTTGGAAGACATGCTTTGGGCATGCATTATTGGCTTTGGTGGAACTTGGGAGAAATCTCTACCTCTTATTGAATTTGCCTACAATAATAGTTACCAAGCATCAATCCAAATGGCCCTGTATGAAGCATTGTATGGTAGGCGATGTAGAACTCCATTGTGTTGGTCGGAGCTTGGTGAGGGAAAAATGTTAGGACATGACTTGCTTCAAGAGACTGAAGAACGAGTCACCATTATCCATGATCGTTTAAAGGATGCCTTTGACCTACAAAAGGCTTATGTTGATCTTAAGAGAAGAGATATTGAGTACAAAGTTGGTGAGAAAGCCTTCCTCAAAGTATCACTGTGGAAGAAAGTTTTAAGATTTGGTAAGAAGGGAAAATTGAGTCCCCGATTCATTGGACCCTTTGAAGTCATTGAAAGAGTTGGCCTGGTGGCATATCGACTATTATTACCCTCGGAACTCAGTAAATACCACAATGTCTTTCATGTATCGATGCTCCGGAAATATCATTCCGATCCTCCTCACATTGTAGAACCTAAATCTGTAGAACTTCGACCAAATTTGTCCTACGAGGAAGAACAAGTTCAAATTCTAGCAAGGGAAGTCAAGAGGCTTCGCAACAAAACTGTACCGTTTGTTAAAGTGCTCCAGAGGAGCCACACCACCGAGGAAGCCACTTGAGTTCCTGAAGTGACCATGGGACAACAATATCCTCATCTCTTCAGTTCAGGTAAAAAATTGAGGACGAATTTTTCTTAAGGGGGGAGAGTTGTAACACCCCGAAATCCGGTTTGGTCGGAATTAAGTTCCGATGACCGAAACTCCTACATTGATGAAGTTTAAATAATGTATCGGCTAGTTAATTATTGATATCGAACCCTAATTGAGCTAAAAATATTGTCATCGGACTCTATCGAAAAATATTGAATTTATATAGTGACTAAATTGGAAAATATGCAAGTTGGGGAGTAAAATCGAAGTATGGTGAGAATTGAGGGACTAATCTTGCGATTAGACCCTCTTTAATTAATTTTAGTTTACGTGGGATGGTCTGAGAGCTTTTCTTCAATGGAAGGAATGCTAAAATAACAAAACATGTGATATAAAACAAAAGGAAAAAAGGAATTAGAAAACTTACCCGAAAATCTTTGAAACATACACCTCTCCATCTTTTCATCTTCCCATCTCCTTCCTTGAAGCAAGCACCTCCATTGGAGGAAGTTTTGAACTTCACTTTTTCTTTGTTTTATCGATATTGAATTGTTACTATCGATCGTGTAAGCTATATTCCTCAATCGGTTATTGGATTCCATGGATATATTGAGTTTAATCTCAAGTTAGGGTTTTTACCATCCATGGATATTTCATCGTTAGTGTTTATATTGAAGTCGGATATCGATTTTGATATCGTTGTATTGATTTTGATATCGAAATATCGATCCTAATAGTTTCTATTGATTTTCTAGCTCAAGAAGTGAGAAAGAGGTTTCAGCGTTCCCATCTCAAGCTAGGAACAAAGGGATTGTTAACCGAAAGCCTTGAAAGTTTTGGATTGTCAAGGTGAGTGTAGTCAGAGTCTCGAGATGAGGTGAAAGGCCTTCCCGAATCTTTATTTGAGGTTTTAGATCACATCAATAATATTACCATGGAAGAATTTGCATTGGATGGTTAATCAGACACCTTGGTAAGTGTCTGTAAGTTGGTTATTGAACATCGAAAATAGTCATTGATATCGTCATTGTGCATTGTCATTGATATAGTTATTGTCATCGAATTATTGTATAAAAACATTGGACATTAATATTGACATCGAACTATGAAATATTGATGATGAGATAAATAAATTTGTCATTGGTAATATTTAAATCATCGTACATTGGAATGCTATTGATTATTGAAATGAATATGAACATCGGAACCTTGGATTTGAATAGACATTGGATATAATTGGCATGACATAGAATTCATGAGCTCAGTGTACGGATGGACTACGATCTTAAGGCTACAACCTATATTGATTTAGCGAGGCAGAGGGATGTGTATTGCTATTGGTCATATTAATGAGGCGGAGGGATTAGACCATTCCTTGATTTGGAGAGGCGTAGGAATTTGCGTATCAACTATCTTCATACAATCGAAGGGTTAAAAACAAATAAAGTGAATATGATAAACATTGTATATTATTGCATATCGTTGATATTGATGGGCATGAGATCATGAATTTAGATATGCAATACATTGTTTTTGTTCATATTGTTTATGACTACCTCACTAGGCAAAGTATGCCTAACATGTCTCATCTCATGCATTTTTCAGGTTGAAAGATTGTGGATCGGAAGATCGGATTACAAAGGCAAGACAAGTCACTACATACCTCAAGTAATGTGTTTTTGACTTATAAACTCCTAGAAAGGTGGCAAAGTAGTTGAACTAGTCATTTATGCCCATTTTGTTGAGTCGGTGTAATGCCTAAGTTGTAATATGGCTAATGGCCCTAAATGGCCTTTTTGGTTAATTTAAAATGGATGAAAATGGCATACTTAGCTTAAAAATGTAAAAACGTAGTAAACGTATTCATATGGTTATGAAATTTGGCATGCTAGTAGTTTATACCATTAAAATGTTGTGCGTAAAGTTTCATTGCATTTGGACATCGTTCGATAGGTTAAATCGAATAAAGACCAGAAAAAATCTGTCATTACAGGTCAGGCCGTATCGATACGGGTCATGGCGTATCAATACGGGTATGCAATATTGAGCCTAAGGATAGGGGCGTATCGAAACAAGATTGAGTCGTTTCGGAACATTTTGTCACTAAAATCGAACGTTTCGGTACGGGTTCATAGCGTATCGAAACGAGTTAAGGGTCTAAGTTAACGGAAGTCAACCCGTATCGATACAGGTACTTCCGTATCGATACGGTCAGAAGGGAAGGTCAACCCGTATCGATACCGGTGTAACCGTATCGGTACGGTCTAAAGGGGCAAGTCAACAAGGGTTGACCATCGTTCACCCGTTTCGAAACAGCCCTAGGGTGTTTCGATATAGGGTTAGTTAAGTTAGTTAAAGGCTTATTAAATAGAATACAAGTCTCACAGATGAGTCACTGAATGCTGTAGGGTTAAATTGGATGGGTTAACGATCTCCAAGTGGGATGAAATTTTGCATATGTTATATTAATGTGCTGAATTTCAATATGGTAGAGTCAATTACGTTGAAGGACCCTTAGTTTATCAAATTTACAAATTGGTCCCTAAAACTTGTAATAGTTGTGATTTAGCCCTTGAATGATTAATCATTGCCTACTTGAGTAAATTGGAATGAATTATTCGATGCTGATGATTCGTTGCATGACGTGGTTGAAAATGTTAATAATAAATGAAATTTTATTGCACTGGTTTCTGTATCAACCGTCAGTTTCACCTTTCGACTCGGTTCTCGACCAGACCGGGAAGGGGGTGTTACAAACCTACAATATCTTCATACCCTATCCCAAGTACCTCAGTAACTGTTGATGTCATAATTTTAGTAATTAGAAGAAGCAGCAACACGGTGTGGTGAAATTGCCGGGATCTTTCAGCTTAGGTGGCATTTGGTTGTGTAGCATGGCCATACATCCATCCGTTGCAGCAACAGTCTCAAATTCCCCCATTCTTGTTCTCTTAGAGACAATGTCTTTAAGGAACTTGGCGTAGTTTGGCATTTGCTCTATTGCTTCTACCAAGGGCAAGTTTATGTGGACTTGCTTCAAGATGTCTAGGAACTTCTTGAATTGGTATTCTTGTTTCTGCCTTTTCAACCTTTGTGGGAATGGTGGTCGAAGTCGAATGTCTTCAAACCGTTCCTTGCATGGGAATTTGATATGAGGCATTGAATAAGGACCTTCATATGCCTTCTTGTTTTCCGTGGTTTCTGTGTCAGGCATTGCTGAGACAATGTTATCAGGCTTTGAAGAGGCAATGTTATTGGGTATTGCCGAGGCAGTGTTATTGGGTACTACCGAGGCCATGTTACTGGGCATTGTTGGGATTGCTCCATGAGAAGTTTGGATGTTTTCTCCAGGCCGGGTTGTAAGTGTTGGACATCACATTGTTGTTTCGGTTGTAGTTTCCAATATAAAAACTCGACTCTAGATTCTGTGGACATTCAGAAGAGTTATGGTTACCATTACATAAATCACATAATGAACATACTACCTTGACCTCCTGTGTATTGCTTGGTCGTTGCATGTTCTTAACCAAATTGGTTAAGGTTGCCAATTGTGAAAGAATTGAATCTGATGACTCAAGCTCATTTATGGTGGCATGGCGTCTGACTCCTCCTCTTCTGGCTGTTGGGAATTGATAGTCGTTTTTAGCCAGCCTATTTAGGATCTCCGTTGCTTCCTCCGGTGGCTTGTCTAGGAGTATGCCATTTGCCGAGGCATCTAGCATCATCCTCGTTGGAGTGTTTACTACATTGTAGAACATTTTCACTTGTGTCCACAATGGGAATCCGTGTAAGGGGCATTTGTGTAAAATCTCCTTGTATTGCTCCCAAGCCTCATACTTTGATTCATCATCTGCTTGTCGAAAAGAAGTGATTTCATTATGTAACTTATCAGTTAAATTTGTAGGATTAAATCTAGCAAGGAAATCACAACATAAATCATTCCAGGATTCTATAGATCCGGCTGGAATGCTATTTAACCAGGTTTTTGCCCTATCCCTCAATGAATAGGGAAACAATTTCAGTCTCAAAATATCCTTGTGGACTCCTTGTATTTTGAATGAATTGCAAATTTCCAAGAAGGATTTGAGGTGTTCTCTAGCATCTTCAGTTGCTGAGCTGCCAAATTGACCCATGGTGTTGATCATGTTGAACATTACGTGCTTTAATTCAAAGTGGGCAGCTTCTATTGCAGGTGTGACAACTCCTGGATTCAATCCGTTGAGATCTTCTTCGAAGTAATCTCGGACGGTTAGGTTTCTTGCTTCAGCAAATTGAGGTGGCCGAATTCATATGTCTCCTGCCGAAAAATTTTGATTGTCGTTAGTATTTTTATTGTCGTTGGCATTATTATTGCGGATTACATGTGCCATTGTTCCTTTCAGTTTTGTTTGAGTTTTCGGTAGTTGCGTTCAATCTCTGGATCAAGGGGATAGTCTAGGCTCGTTGGATTTTCCATGGTCATACACCAATGCAAAACCAAATTTTGTTAATTCCTTGTGAGACTGAACAATAAAAAGTAAAAATAAAAAATACAAGAAAATAAAAACGAAGTCGCTATTGCCAATCCCCGACAACGGCGCCAAAAACTTATTTCGCGTATCAGGTGTCACAATTTTAGTGCAAGTATACACGTCGCCAAGTTATAGTATAAAACACATCGTCTCCATAGGGATTGGTGCTACTTCAAGAAATTATCGTCTCGCACTCTAGAAAATTAAAAACACAAGTAATGGTTTGGTTGAGATTAACAACTAAAATAAAGAAAGCAAGTAAACTAAGAAGTTGACTAGATATGATGATAGAGTAGGCCAAATTATGTTGCGTCGTAGTGTGGAAGTTGAATGAATCTGTCTTGGTTTTGAATGCAATCGTCAACTTGATTGCCTCGGCAACGGGCAAGATAATTGCCTCGACAATGGGAAAAGCTACTATTGTGGCAAGGAACACAACTACTGCCTGGGCAATTGAGTGATAACCTTCAAGGTTTGGCAAAGCGTTCTTCGATGGTTCCATTCTTATCCCTAAGACGAAACTCTATTGATGTGCAAGTCTTGATAATACCTCTTAGCGTGAACCAAGGGTGAACATCAATCAATCTTACGTTTTTCTTAGTCGTTGAAACTCGTGCTTATCCCTAAGTCGAATTAGTTTTCACCAATTGGGATGAAAACCATGCTTATTCGTTTCACGAGTCTAACTCTCTCGATATTAGACAAATAAATGCAATCACAATATCCTCTCTCGATTCAATTGCAAGAAAAAGTAAAACACCAAGAATAAGCAAACCTTGAACTTAATTGCATTAACAAAAACCTAAACAAATTACAACCGTCTTCTCACAACTACTAAACAAAATAATCCTAGCCTAAGAAAGAATTAGAACATGATGGCGATGATGAGCACTCTACAAAACCCCCAAGTCTCTCGATCTCTAGATGTCTTGATTGTGGTGGATGTGTCTTGGCTTTATAAGGCTTGGCCTTGCCGAGTCGTTCTTGGAGTAGGAGGATAAGTTGGAGTTGAATATAACTTTATAAAAGAGATAAATCTCTTTTAATTCATTATTTTATTCCTCCTTATCGATTTTCCATCTTTGACCTTTCTTTGTCTTTTCATGGCCTTCTTCTCCTTCGATCTTCATGCAAAGTATCTCTAAAAATTCGGCATTTTATGCTCTTCAAGTCACATACCAGTTTGCATATTTTCTCCCTTGTCGGTACTTGTCTGGACATTGCCTCGGTAATGGCTTGGTCCTTACCTCGACAATGGTCTGTCAGTCTCTTTTGCTTCGACAGGGCACATTTTTGGTCCAACATTCCTTGGTAAGGCTTGTCATCAAACGATGGCTTGCTCTGGATCATCGGATGATGGTTCTGCACCTTTTCTTCCCCTTCCTTCACTGCCACGGCAATGCTTGCCTGGGCAGTGGGTGATAAAATCTGCACGTGCACAAAACACACACCAAAGCAGTACCTTTTCCACCAAATATAATCGAATAGAGATGATCAAGCATGGCGATGTTAAGAACAATAAATTGTGTATGTATGATTAGTAATGCATCTAAAATAAGCTTAGGTCTAACAATAATTGAGTCCTAAAGGGTCCTAAAATGTTATACACCTAACACCTCCGTCTTGTTTGTCAAAAAGAAAAATGGCTCTATGAGGATTTGCATAGATTACCGTCAGCTTAATAAGGTAACAGTGAAGAACTGCTATCCTCTCCCTAGAATAGATATTGCTTTCCGGACGCGACATGCCCATTATGAGTTCTTGGTTATGCCTTTTAGGCTTACCGATGCACCTGTAACTTTCATGGATTTCATGAACCGTATTTTTCAGCCATACCTCAATAAGTTTGTAGTGGTCTTCATCGATGATATCTTGGTATACTCTAGCACATAGGAAATGCATGGCTATCACTTTCGTTTTCTCCTTTAGATCTTGAGAGATAGGCAAATTTTCACCAAGTTCAGCAAGTGCGAATTTTGGCTCTCTAAGGTGGTGTTCTTAGGCCACATTGTCACAACGGATGGGATAAGTGTGGATCCATAAAAGATTCAAGGAATGGTGGCGTGGAAACCATCTAGGAATATTTTAGAGGTCTGTAGTTTCCTTGGGCTTGCCAGATATTATCATCATTTTGTTAAAGATTTCTCCATCATTGCATCCCTTTTGAATAAGTTGTTAAAAAAGGAGTTCTGTTTGAGTGGAACGAGAAGAGGCGGTAAAGTTTTGAACAATCGAAAACTTTCTTGACAGAAGCCCCAGTTTTGACGCAACCATAACTGAGTAAAGATTTTATGGTGATCAGCAATGCTTTGTTGAATAGGCTTGGTTGCTTTATCATGCAAGATGGTAAGACGATTGCTTACGCATCGAGACAACTCAAGCCTCATGAGCGAAACTATCCTACACATGATTTTGAGCTAGCGACAGTTATCTTTGCGTTGATGATTTGGAGGCACCACCTGATACGTGCTCGCCTCCGTAGGTTGAAGTTGAGACGTATTTGTTCCCGATCGAAAATCAAGGTGTATTTGAAATTGTTTTTGTAGGCTAGCAAAAGGGTTCAGTGGGATGAAACAAAGAAGATGAAAATGATAAAGATTATGGATGTGTGGATTGTGGTGGAAGGGACTGGACACTTGGATAGATTAAAAGATAGTTTGGATGGAACGTGACCCACTAGATATTGAGATCTAGGAACCAACGCTGTAACACCCCAAAAATCCGGTCTAGTCGCAATTGTGTTCTGGTGATTAGAAATTTTGCAACGATAAAGACTAAATATAGTATTGATCAGTAAATCATTGATATTGGATGTCTAATTGAATTAAATCATTGCCATCGTACCCTATTGAATAGTACCGAAAACATTATAGTGACTAAATTGAGGAAAAATGCAAGTTGGAGGTCAAAACTAGAGTAGGGTGAGAGTTGAGGGACTAATCTTGCGATTAGCCCCTTCTTAATTAAAAACCTCACCAGCGTGGGAGAGTCTGAGAGTTTTCCTTCAATTAAAGGAAAGCTAAATAGCCTAATATACTTATATAAAACAAGAAAAAGAAAAAAAAGAAAGAACTTACCCGATTATAAGTTAAGCAAGCACCTCCTCATCTCTTCATCTTCATCATCTCCTACCTAAGCAAGCACCTCCATTGGAGAAGTTTTGAGCTTCCCTTTTTCTTCGTTTTTTTAATATCGAATCGTTGCTATAGATCGGGTAAGCTATATTCCTCAATCGGTTATTGAATTCTATGGACATATCAAGCTTAATCCTAAGCTAGGGTTTTGACCATCCATGGATATCTCATCGTTGTCATCTATATTGAGATCGGTTATCAATTTTGATATCGAAATATCGATCCTAACAATCTCCCTATTGATTTCCTAGCTCAAGAAGTTGATAAAGAGCATCCATCGTCTCCATCCAAAGCATGGAGCAAGGGGATTGTTATCCGAGAGCCTTAAAAGCTTCGGATTGTCAAGGTGAGTGTAGTCAGAGTCTCAAGATTAGGCGAAAAGCCTTCCAGAATCTATTATTGTTGTTTTCGATCATTTAACTCATATTGCTATTGAGAAAGTTACATCGGACTAGTAGACGGACACCTTGGTAAGTGTCGATAAGTTGTCATTGAACATCAGACATAGCTATTGGTATTGTCATTGAGCATTGTCATTGTTATAGATATTGTTATTGAATCATTGCAAGAAATCATTGATAATTGTTATTAACAACGAACCATGAAACATTGATTATGAGACATATTGGTTATTGATAATATTGAAATCATTGGTCATTGAAACACTCATTGATTATTGAAATGAATATTAACATTGGAACCTTGGAATTGAATAAACAATTGGATAAAATTGGCATGCCATAGAATTCATGAGCTCAGTGTACGAGCGGACTATGGTCCTAAGGCTATGGCCTATATTGATTTGGTGAGGCAGAGAGATGTGTATTGATGTTGGTCATAATGGCGAGGTGGACGGACTAGACCATTCATTGACTTGGCGAGGCGTAGGAATTCGCGCATCCACTATCTCAATTCAATACAAGGATTAATGATGAAAATAATATGGTAAACATTGTATATTATAGCATAGAATCGACATTGATAATCATGACATCTTATGTATATATACTTCACATATTGTTGTTCATAATGCTTATGACTACCTCACTAGGCACTGTGTGCCTAATGTGTCTCATCTCATGCACTTTCAGGTTGAAAGGAATCGTGTCTCAGAGAATAGGATTGGCAGAACAAGACAACTCACTACAAGCCCTAAAGTAATGTGTTTTGATCTTAAAAACTCCTATGAAGGTGGCAAAGTAGTTGAACTAGTCATTTATGCCCATTTTGATATGTTTGTGATATGAAAATGTTATAATATGGTAATTAGCCCCAAATGGCATTTTTGGTTGGCTTAAAATGGCTTAAAAGTGCGTACTTGGCTCATATAGGTCAAAAGATAGTAAACATATTCGTATGATCATGAAATTTGGCATGCTAGTAGTTTATACCAATGAAATATTGTGTGTGAGGTTTCGTTGCATTTGGTCATCATTCAGTAGGTCAAATTGAATAAATACCAGCAAAAATCTGTCATTATAGGTCAGACCGTATCGAAACGGGTGATGGCATTTCGATACGGTTAAGCATAATTAAGTCTGAGAAATAGGGTGTACCGGAACGGTTCATAGCCGTTTCGAAACATTTTGTCACTAGAATCCCTTGTTTCGATACAGTTTTATAGCGTATCGAAATAGGTCAAAGTCAAATGAAGTCAACCCGTTCCGGTACATGGAATTTCTGTATCGATACGTTTTAAAGGGCAAGTCAACAAGGGTTGACCATCGTCCACCCGTTTCGAAAAATCCCTAGGGTGTTTCGATACGGGGTTAGTTAAGTTAGTTAAAGGCATATTAAACAGATTGCAGGGTTCATAGTTTAGTCACTGAATATTGAAATATTAAATTGAATGGGTTAATGATCTATTGCATCAAAGGACCGTTAAGTGGTAAGATTTACAAAATAGTCCCTAAAACTTGTAATAATTATGGATTAGTCCTAAATGGTTAATTATGGCATTCTTATGAATAAATTGGATTAAAATGTATATTGGTAATGTTTGTTTGTGTAATATTGATTAAGTGTTGATAATAAGATGAAATTTTATCGCACTAATCACCGTATTGTTCATCGGTAGCACGCTCTGACCCGATTCTCGATCAGGCCGGGAAGGGGGTGATACAAACACTATAATTAGATGGAAAGGAAGATGATAGAACGCGACCTACTAGTTATATGCAACTAGGAGCCAGCATTATAAGATGATGGAAAGTAGAGATTGACTATCACAAGAACAAGCTTGCAAGTCAAGAAGTTCAATGAAGAATAATGAGGAGAACAATCTCACAAGTATATTCAAATTCTATGTTGTGTTTACAAATGACCAAACGCCTTCTATTTATAAGCTTAAAAAGGATATGAAAGGACAAAATTCCTTCATTCAAGATGATGCATAAAGCCTCTTCATTAGTGCTGAAATATGAATGGACATGCCTTTTGAATGTGAATGGTTGCAAATCCCGTATGACTTTCCAGCCTGCACTGCCTTTGGAAATCTGGACATATATTTAGCTCTCGATATCAGATTGACGCGATTAAAAATTTGTTGGAAATCTAAGAGATAAGAGATTAAGTTTCACGAGGACTTCACAACTCAATTATGCTTGGATCCTGCTCGAAAATGGCAAACAACCTGACTAACATTTTTTTTGGTGATGAATCTTCCCAATGAATATGAATGGACATCATATGAAAAGGCATTGGACCATGCTCCTTATTATTGCTATCAATTGAAGAGTCAAATAGAGGTGTCTCTTGGCTTTTATTCTTCCATATCTTGATATTCCAACCGTCTCCAAATGACTTGGACAATGCTTCCTCTCTAAGCTCCAAGTTGGCATGCCACTTGTACACCTATATGGTCAAATAAAACACATTAATGTGTGACATATAAATGCTGAAATTAAATTATAAAATATGGTTTTAAAACATATAAAACAAACCACATGACTCATTAAATAAACTGCTAGAAATTTAAAGAGAAAACTAGGCACAAAACAAATAACAATGTGTCCAACAATTAAACAAACAATGATGTGTAAAATCTAAACTAAATGCAACAAAGTGCATGGCTTGAATGGCTCTTCAATCCCATTGCCTTCAAGTCCAATACCTTTTTGAAACCCAACATCCCAAACTCGCTTGATTAACATTGTGAGAGCGTCCTTGAATTGTTTAGCCCTTGCCCGAGTGATTGTACCTTGATGAACTTCTATCGGGTCTCTCTTAGGTGTACTACTGATGTCTGCATCACCCCCTTCTTTTATGTAATTTGTCCCCAAATCATCTCCTACATGATAAAGAGACAAATCATAAACATTAAAACTCGCACTAATGTTATACTCACCAGGTAGATCTAACTTGTAGGCATTGTCATTGATCCTCTAGATGACTTGGAAAGGACCGTCTCCTCGGGGTTATAGTTTGGACCTTCATTGAGCGGGAAATCACTCTTTTTGCATGTGCACCCAAACCCAATACCAGGGCTCAAAAATGACCCTCTTACGTCCTTAGTTGGCTTTGTTGGCATATTGTTCTGTCCTATTTATCAATGTTTTCCTTCGCATTCCTATGTAGATCTTGCACAGATTTGGCCTTCTTTTTTCCATCTACATGCACAGATTTATTATTACGCAGAGGAATCAAATCAAGAGGGGTTAAAGATTAAGCCCATAAGCCACTTCAGACGGAGAATGTTTATTGGCGAAATGTGCTGATCGGTTGTAAGTGAATTCGACATGCGACAAACATTCCTCCCATGATTTTACATTCTTTAAAATGATGGCCCGGATCATGGTTGACATCACTCTATTGAGTACCTCGGTCTGCCCATCCGTTTGAGGATGACAATTCGTAGAAAACAATAACTTGGTGCCTAATCGATTCCACAAAGTTCTCCAAAAATGACTAAAGAATTTAGCATCCCTGTCTGACACGATTGTCCTTGGCATTCCATGTGGTGAAACTACTTCCCTGAAAACAAGTGAGCAATATTTGTGTTGCATGTAAATAGTGCTCAACAATTGTACAACTATACATGACGCAAGTAATATAGGGATAAGTATGAGTATCGTCTCCACAGGGATTGGTACTCAACCATCGGTTCTACTCCCTCGCACTACAAAATAAATAAAGTAAAAACACAAATTAATTGGGTGATTTGAGATAATCTAAAAATAACTAAACTAAGAAAATCAAGTAAATAAAATAAAGAAGTAATCAAGATGAGAAGATGGGCTGGATTAGAGTGTGTCGTAGTGTGGGATCCTCTTGACTTCGTTTCTTTTCTTGAATGTAGCAACACACTATTGTCGTGGCAGAGACCTAAATCCTTGCTGCGGCTGCAATGGCTGAATTCCTGTCGCGGTTATCCCTTGCTCGTGGGCAGATGCAGTTAAGGCTGGGCAAAGCATCCTTGGGTGATTCTACCTTATCTGTAAGCATGGTACACTAGTTGATGACTGAACTCTGATTATACCTCATGGCATGAATCAAAGGGCAAACACCAATTGTTCATACACTTCTTTTAGCCTCTGAAACTCTAACCTATCCCTAGGCCGAGTTAGATAACATCATGTGGGGCGAAAACCGTACTTATTCCTTTCGTGAGATCAACTCTCCCGATATTGAACAAATGGATGATCTCACAAACCCTCTCCAGAGTAGAATGCGAAAATAATTAAAGCCATAATAAGCAAACCTTAACTTTTTATTGCATTAAGAACAAAAACTAAGTACAAAGAGTTTTCACACAACTACTTTAAACACTAATCCTAAACTGTAAAGTGTTCATAAGTTCTATATTTCATGCACATTCCACCTCATATTATTGTTGTTTTTAAGTGCATTTTAGGTATAATTAGGTTCATGCATTACATTTTACAGTATTCTTTACTCTGCCATGCTTTGTATTGATTTTCTCTTATTTGGTAAGGAAAATGTATTGTTTTAGTTTAGTTTTAGTTTCAGGTGCTAAAGGCTGACAGAAGGAGAGAGGAGATGAGGACATGATGTTGAGGCAGCAAACCGAGGAGCTGTACTAATGCGGTTCTAGTTAGAGATAGCTGTAACCCCCTTAACCCGGCCCGGACGGTTGACCCGAATTAAGAAAGTCACACGGGGAAAACCAAAGTCAACCCGAAAGTCAACCTTGATTAACGACCCTTTTTTTTCTTTTTAATCTTGTCTAGATGCACATTAACCTTAGATGTGATCATGCAAACAGCATACCCAAAGATCACAAACATCAGAGATCAAACAGGGACCCAATTGAACAATTTACAACTTTAGGGACCAAATTGTAAATTCTGGAAACTTAAGGACTTAACCAGATTTTAAGTTACCAACTTAAAATTAATCAGGTTTCATGCTTCTCAGCCAAATTTCAGCTCAAACGGACATCCCAAACTCATACAATTGCACAAACAAGTTTCAGAACCAAAATGCAAACATTTCAAAACATTTAACCGCCCATGTCAGCCCCCAACGGTCACCCGTTTCGAAACAGGCAGAGCCCGTTTCGAAACACGGGGCCATTCCGCAACACGTTCCGCAACGGGGGTCTGGCAGAGACCAAACCGTTTCGAAACGTTGCATACCGTTTCGGACGCCTGGGTTCATGCAAGGCACCCGTTCCGAAACGGTGCACACTGTTCCGAAACGCCTGCACAGATTGCAGCAAAAAGGCATTTCAAAACATGCAATTAATCATTCAAACATGCTCCAATTGCCACCAAATTTTATCAGCATGCAATTCCACATATTTATGACTTGCAAGCATCAACAAATCATCAGAACAACATCATATGCAAAAAGCCCCAATTTTATAGGCATGCTTCCTACACAAGCAACCACTTAAGCACAAACTTTCCAACTCAATCTCATTATTGCCAAATCATGTTTCAGCAACAACAACAACATTAAAACATACTTTTCCGAACATACACGAATACAAAAACATCAATCCGAGAGATTCTACCCCCATTGCCCTTATTAACTATAGCTATTCGCCGAGACATACATCTCAATTGGAGTCCACCTTGAATCCCTTGCTCCTTGCTGTCCAAACTTCAAGAATCTGCATTGATGGACAAAAAGAAGCGTAAGCACATAATGCTTAGTGAGGAATGCTCAAAACCAAAACACCATCAATGCAGCGGGTTACAAAACACTTTTAAAACAACCCGATTTGACAAACCAAAACCATGTTTGAAAACTCCTTTTCAACATCATGCTTAAACCATGCATTGCACATACATGAAACCAAACCTTAGCTTAGCAAACTAAGAAAACCATCTCAATGTACAACTTGCCAAAAACATTCATTTAACCATTCCATGCATAAATACCGTATGCAAAGCTAAATTAAAACCTTGGAAAACATTCCCAATTCACAACATACCCTTCTTATGCTTAAAAACCATTTAAGCAAGAAGCCCTTTAAAATAATTTACTCAATCAATCCAATACATGCATTAACCAAAGGCAACTCATGAACCACAACATCATTATCACATGCCTTTTGAACAAGTCTTAACAAGACTACAATGCATTAAAGAGATTTCATGCACACATGCATCATTTACCAAATGATAATCAACACTTGTTCAACTTAACAAGTAAACATGCATTCACTAGCATCATACACTTTTCCTGCAACCATGCATCTTTTCAAGCATCTCATGCTTCTTTATGATCAAGAACATTACATTGGCTTCCATGTGATCAACCACATCCACTTTTCAACTCAACAACCCGATCGGATACGCGGATTCCGAGCGTTGTCCCTACGCTCCATACACCCTACCAATCCAAGGCCTCCCAAATGGACTTTTAAACACCATTTGACCTTACAAGCCTAAAGTTCCCATGTATGGACTTTTAAACACCATACAACCTTAGCTTTTCCCGAGGTTCCCATGCATGGACTTTTAAACACCATACAACCTCAACATGCACAAGGTTTCCATGTATGGACTTTTAAACACCATACAACCTTTGCATAACTGATTGGTAGTTGTATAAATCACTAACGAGATCCAGGACACCCCACACAAGATCCACACATGGTCTTACACCGCCATTGTGATCTTAACAAGCACAAGGTTCTCATATATGGACTTTTAAACACCATATAACCTTTGCTCAACCAAGGTCCTCGAATGGGCAACACCTCCATTATGACCTTAACCATCTCGTTAGGATACTTGAAGGGAGTTTACCGGTCCACTCTTGACCACTCCACCTCCAAGGCGACTTAATTCACGGTGCACCCAATCCTATAGCCGGCTAACTATATCCGATCAACGAACCAAGAACCACTTCCATCACTTGCCAATATAACCATCTTACCATGTTATTCCACTGATTCATATGCATAATCACAATGCAAAAACCATCACCACAATAGTCCAATGATTCACATGCATAACCAATATGCAAAACCATTACCTCATTAGCCCAATGATTCACATGCATAACCAATATGCAAAACCATTACCTCATTAGCCCAATGATTCACATGCATAACCAATATGCAAAAAGTAACATTTACCATCATCGATTCACTGTTTTAAAGCGTCATACAAAGCCATAGATCAACATGCAACACTATGCATCAAAATCACAATTACCATATACAAAATCAAGGATCTCTTACCTTGAGCATCCTTCACAAATGGCTTTCAAAACCAGCATTAAACCATGCTTAAAATATGCTTTCAAAACAGATTTAAACCATGCAAAACATATGCATCTCAATCATCAACCACGATAGCTTTTAAAACCAAACACAACACAATTCAAGAGCGAAAATCCAATCACTTACTCTTGAGCTTAGCAAAGTTGTTTAGACTTAAACTAAGCTCCCAAAACCTTCAAACCTTGGTTTAAAAGCTGAAAACCCAACTTCACTCACTGATACACAAAACAAGGCTAGCCAACAAGCCTTCCAAGCATCCGAAAACCTTCCGCAACACCTTCAAAGCTCACGGATCATACTCCCCTGTTTCAAGCACACAACAACAGAGGATTAATGCATCATTATGCATTAAAAACACCAGCAACAAGACTCAACTCGCTGCTCAACACAAATCCAACAATTTGGCTACCAAACACAACCGAAATCACCTCCAAACACTTCCAAAACTTAACCCAGCCAAGATCCATCACTTCTAACCATTTTTAAACATCAATTAACATCCAAAATGATCACAAACACATCCTTATACCTCCAGGTATAACAGATCACCAAAAACACTCCAAAAACAACCAAAAACTCAAGCCAAACTTAGGAAATTCAACCTATCCGGGATTGCATTGATTAAACCTCAACTTCTAATCAATTTAGCATTCATTTAACATCATTTTGACACTTCAAAACACTGCCCAAACAGATCACACGAAAATTTCACCAAAATCACCAAATCTTGCATTTTAAGCCAAAATCAAGATTTCAATTGAAAAGCCATTAACAAAACATAAATCAAGGATTGAGAACTTAGGAATTTCAGTAAAGAACTGATAGTTTAGAGGAGAAGGACGTTCTTACCTCCAAACTTGAATTTCTCCTTTTTAGAGCCAAAATGCTTAATGAAACAACTTGTAAATTGAGAGGTTTTGTTGATGAGATGATTAGGAATCAAAAGAGAGTTGAAATGAGAGATTTAGATGCCAAAATCAGAGAAGAAAATCTGGAGAATTGTGTTTGGGTTGAGAGGAAATGAGAGAAAAGGAAAATTGAGAGAAAATGGAAAAGTTAGTTAAGAAATGGTGAAAATGATTTCCCTCCATATTTCATAATCTTTAAAATCAGATTAAAGCCTTAAAATATCTTAGAAAAATCTGGAGAAATCCTTTTTTGGAATAATAGCTCCTTAAAGATTCAAAGTTTCAATCCTTTATAAAACTGTCCCGCAACTTTCAAAAATTACATTTTGGTCACTAGCCAAAATGTCAACCTTCCGAACCTCATTTTCCAAAATTCATTTCACAGTTCACCTTTATATATTAAAAGATGATTTTAGAACATTTTTCCATATTTTTAATGCAACCCGAACTAGGCTTTCCTAAATTCACTCTTATATATTCGATCAGCACTTTGACCGAACCGGTCAACCCCCAAAACTTCTGAGCCCAAAACCGGGGCGTTACAACTCTCCCCCCTTAGGAAATTTCGTCCTCGAAATTTCAACCGGCGAAAAGGGAATCACAACCTTCTCAAAGCAACACACAAGGTAACACAAAAGCCTCAACCACCACTGAACACTTTCCACACAAAACTCCACCGAACCCAACACCACCACATGCTGTTCACAAAATTCCAGCACACACAAAGATAGCCACAACTTAACCTTTCACATAACCGGACCGTACACAGCCCCAACATCAACCTGAAGAACTTCAACTCCTATAGCACAAATCACTGTAACACACAACTCCCAAGACCTGTTTACACAAAGACAACAACCAAACCAAATCAGCCACTATGCAAACTTCTCTGCTTCAAAAACTCTTGCAAGCTCCCAAACCTCTTCCAAGGATTTCCCAACAAGCAGAAATCCTTAAACGTCAACTGGTTACTCAAACTCTTCAACAAAAGCTGACAATCCTTTACATCCGCCGTTAACATTACCATAACAGCTCACCAAGATTACTCACCCAGATTCCAAGAATTACAACATAACCCCAACTTGAATCCGTCAGCCGCTCCACACACCACCAGCTGACTTCAAACGGAACTTTCTTAACCACAACCAGCCAACCATTTCTCACAAGAACCCAAACGACCAACAAAAGCCTTCGATCTTTCATAGCCCTTTCACCTCAAACTTCAACCATAACACTTGTCTTACCAGAACATCGCTTAACCAAAACACACATAACAGCTTCTGAACTCCTCAAAGATTGCTAAGAACCAATACTTACCAACACAACCTTTTCACAACAACTTAAAAGCCAAGCTACCTCAGCACTTGGAACACAACCACTAAACTGCAACATCACTAGCACCAAGGAACTACCACTTCCTCTTAGCTATTCAAAACACATAACCGATTCTAACCTTAATCGGTACTCCCCATCACCAAGCCACTAAACTCTTTAAGCCACAAACACTATCCTTCTACCACAAGCCATACCACTCCCACCATTGCTAGCAACTAGCTTAACATTACTTCTAACTCTCACCCAGCACCAAAACAACCTCTAAAAACCATCATCCAAACCAACCGCCACACTAACAGATTCGATTAATTATTAGCGAGTGTGAACATCGTATGCATGATCACCTACATGCCCTAACAATGCCTGATGTACATGTATGCAAAACCTCTAATGTCATGCCACATGTATGCATGGACCAACATATATAATATAGCATATAACAATGATTTTAACTATGCATGAATGCCAGTTCACACCCTCCAATAACATCCTCAAATCCGTCTAAGAACAACCTCCTACCTCACTTCTAGCTTATCTAACTCCATCATACCAACAACCACTAACCACAAGATACTCACTAAACCTTCTTCACACCAAAGATGTTCCCAAACAACTACCATTACCCCAACATGCTAGCAACAAGACTAACTTACCACGCAAGGAAAAACCAACAGAAACCAAACTAAGGCAACTAGAGAAAAGATTACTTAACAAGGTTACCTGAAAACACAACACCACCCTGAAGCTTCATCAGACGAGCTCTCTTCCTTGCGGAACCATCATCCTCCTGCGGCACAACTGCAGCACCAGCTAACACACCAGGGTCAACATCAACTCCTTGCGGTAAGGAACCTTGGCTATTCCGAGCCAACCTCAAACAATCACGTCTCATGTGTCCAGCAGACCCACATTTCCAGCAATTATCTTTTCCCAAACTCTTCACAACCTTCTGCTCTTTTTTTTGCCACCGCTGAACCTTGCCTCGGCCGTGCCCACGACCTTTCAGAGACCCTTTGGCTAACACCAAAGATGACTTCACCTCAAGAGGAAAATCACGCTTAACATGCATTTTAGAACCACAATTCCAGCAAACACCCATGCCCCAACAACCTCCAACATGGTGCCTTTCACAACGGTCACACACCGGTGGCTAAGCTTCCACCCCTTGTTCAAGCAACACATGCTCCACAACAGCACTATCTTCACATTGCTTAACCCTTGGAAATTCCCTTCCAAGATACCTTTCACAAAAAGCAGATACAAAGAAATCCCAATCAATATCAGGAATATGTGACGCCTCCGCCACAGATGTCCACCAGACACACGCATCCTCCAGCATCAAAGAAACAACACTCCCCAGCTTACAGGCATAATCACAGCCTTCCTGATCCAAGATCAGAACCACACCAGCCAACCAGCCCTCAAATGCCTCAGGTGTCGAACCATGATATTCCACAGCACCCAAATCAAGCAAACGCTGCTTCGGCAAACCCATACATCCCACAGCCAGCACATCCACTGACTTTACCTTTACCTCAGCCTGAGATGTTCCCAACACATCCTGCTCAACAAATGATGAACTCTTCATCGCAGAACCAACTTCTTTCCCTTGCCTTACCACCTCAACTCCAGGCACAGAAGACTGAAACAAAACACCTCTACCGAAAGGTGAATTCCAAGCCTTAACAACCTGCCCCAAGGCAGCAACCAACTTACCCAACTGCCATTCTCCCATCATCTTTGCCATACAACTAACAACACAAACAATCACAACAAGCAAACAAACCAGTTAGACCAGCATTAAGCAAGGATTCAAACTCCAACTCTAAATAACACAATAGCTATATTAATAAGGCAATGGGTATCCCGAATCCTCCCCTTTTCATGACATAACAGTCAACACAACATGGATATCACAACATCAAGCATATCAAACAACATACTTTGATCATGCTTACGTCAAACAGCATCCATTTGCAACAGCATAATAGCAACATAACATGCTCATTACACTTCCATCATGCATAACATCAGCACATATCCACATAAACTCAACCAAGATTCATAACCATAAAACATGCTTGAAACCTCAGCAACATGCTCAGAAACATCAACAATTTACTCAAAAACATCAACAACATACTCAGAAACACGTGTTTCAACCAACCTTCAACCACACATCAAGGTAAACATCAAACACACATCACAACAACTTACCGTTTTCCCCAAGCATTCGCAACTCAGCTCTGATACCACCAAATGTAACCCCCTTAACCCGGCCCGGACGGTTGACCCAAATTAAGAAAGTCACACGGGGACCAAAGTCAACCCGAAAGTCAACCTTGATTAACGACCCTTTTTTTCTTTTTAATCTTGTCTAGATGCACATTAACCTTAGATGTGATCATGCAAACAGCATACCCAAAGATCACAAACATCAGAGATCAAACAGGGACCCAATTGAACAATTTACAACTTTAGGGACCAAATTGTAAATTCTAGAAACTTAAGGACTTAACCAGATTTTAAGTTACCAACTTAAAATTAATCAGGTTTCATGCTTCTCAGCCAAATTTCAGCTCAAACGGACATCCCAAACTCATACAATTGCACAAACAAGTTTCAGGACCAAAATGCAAACATTTCAAAACATTTAACCGCCCATGTCAGCCCCCAACGGTCACCCGTTTCGAAACAGGCAGAGCCCGTATCGAAACACGGGGACGTTCCGCAACACGTTCCGCAACGGGGGTCTGGCAGAGACCAAACCGTTTCGAAACGGTGCATACCGTTTCGGACGCCTGGGTTCATGCAAGGCACCCGTTCCGAAACGGTGCACACTGTTCCGAAACGCCTGCACAGATTGCAGCAAAAAGACATTTCAAAACATGCAATTAATCATTCAAACATGCTCCAATTGCCACCAAACTTTACCAGCATGCAATTCCACATATTTATGACTTGCAAGCATCAACAAATCATCAGAACAACATCATATGCAAAAAGCCCCAATTTTATAGGCATGCTTCCTACACAAGCAACCACTTAAGCACAAACTTTCCAACTCAATCTCATTATAGCCAAATCATGTTTCAGCAACAACAACAACATTAAAACATACTTGTCCGAACATACACGAATACAAAAACATCAATCCGAGAGATTCTACCCCCATTGCCCTTATTAACTATAGCTATTCGCCGAGACATACATCTCAATTGGAGTCCACCTTGAATCCCTTGCTCCTTGCTGTCCAAACTTCAAGAATCTGCATTGATGGACAAAAAGGAGCGTAAGCACATAATGCTTAGTGAGGAATGCTCAAAACCAAAACACCATCAATGCAGCGGGTTACAAAACACTTTTAAAACAACCCGATTTGACAAACCAAAACCATGTTTGAAAACTCCTTTTCAACATCATGCTTAAACCATGCATTGCACATACATGAAACCAAACCTTAGCTTAGCAAACTAAGAAAACCATCTCAATGTACAACTTGCCAAAAACATTCATTTAACCATTCCATGCATAAATACCGTATGCAAAGCTAAATTAAAACCTTGGAAAACATTCCCAATTCACAACATACCCTTCTTATGCTTAAAAACCATTTAAGCAAGAAGCCCTTTAAAATAATTTACTCAATCAATCCAATACATGCATTAACCAAAGGCAACTCATGAACCACAACATCATTATCACATGCCTTTTGAACAAGTCTTAACAAGACTACAATGCATTAAAGAGATTTCATGCACACATGCATCATTTACCAAATGATAATCAACACTTGTTCAACTTAACAAGTAAACATGCATTCACTAGCATCATACACTTTTCCTGCAACCATGCATCTTTTCAAGCATCTCATGCTTCTTTATGATCAAGAACATTACATTGGCTTCCATGTGATCAACCACATCCACTTTTCAACTCAACAACCCGATCGGATACGCGGATTCCGAGCGTTGTCCCTACGCTCCATACACCCTACCAATCCAAGGCCTCCCAAATGGACTTTTAAACACCATTTGACCTTACAAGCCTAAAGTTCCCATGTATGGACTTTTAAACACCATACAACCTTAGCTTTTCCCGAGGTTCCCATGCATGGACTTTTAAACACCATACAACCTCAACATGCACAAGGTTTCCATGTATGGACTTTTAAACACCATACAACCTTTGCATAACCGATTGGTAGTTGTATAAATCACTAACGAGATCCGGGACACCCCACACAAGATCCACACATGGTCTTACACCGCCATTGTGATCTTAACAAGCACAAGGTTCTCATATATGGACTTTTAAACACCATATAACCTTTGCTCAACCAAGGTCCTCGAATGGGCAACACCTCCATTATGACCTTAACCATCTCGTTAGGATACTTGAAGGGAGTTTACCGGTCCACTCTTGACCACTCCACCTCCAAGGCGACTTAATTCACGGTGCACCCAATCCTATAGCCGGCTAACTATATCCGATCAACGAACCAAGAACCACTTCCATCACTTGCCAATATAACCATCTTACCATGTTATTCCACTGATTCATATGCATAATCACAATGCAAAAACCATCACCACAATAGTCCAATGATTCACATGCATAACCAATATGCAAAACCATTACCTCATTAGCCCAATGATTCACATGCATAACCAATATGCAAAACCATTACCTCATTAGCCCAATGATTCACATGCATAACCAATATGCAAAAAGTAACATTTACCATCATCGATTCACTGTTTTAAAGCGTCATACAAAGCCATAGATCAACATGCAACACTATGCATCAAAATCACAATTACCATATACAAAATCAAGGATCTCTTACCTTGAGCATCCTTCACAAATGGCTTTCAAAACCAGCATTAAACCATGCTTAAAATATGCTTTCAAAACAGATTTAAACCATGCAAAACATATGCATCTCAATCATCAACCACAATAGCTTTTAAAACCAAACACAACACAATTTAAGAGCGAAAATCCAATCACTTACTCTTGAGCTTAGCAAAGTTGTTTAGACTTAAACTAAGCTCCCAAAACCTTCAAACCTTGGTTTAAAAGCTGAAAACCCAACTTCACTCACCGATACACAAAACAAGGCTAGCCAACAAGCCTTCAAAGCATCCGAAAACCTTCCGCAACACCTTCAAAGCTCACGGATCATACTCCCCTGTTTCAAGCACACAACAACAGAGGATTAATGCATCATTATGCATTAAAAACACCAGCAACAAGACTCAACTCGCTGCTCAACACAAATCCAACAATTTGGCTACCAAACACAACCGAAATCACCTCCAAACACTTCCAAAACTTAACCCAGCCAAGATCCATCACTTCTAACCATTTTTAAACATCAATTAACATCCAAAATGATCACAAACACATCCTTATACCTTCAGGTATAACAGATCACCAAAAACACTCCAAAAACAACCAAAAACTCAAGCCAAACTTAGGAAATTCAACCTATCCGGGATTGCATTGATTAAACCTCAACTTCTAATCAATTTAGCATTCATTTAACATCATTTTGACACTTCAAAACACTGCCCAAACAGATCACACGAAAATTTCACCAAAATCACCAAATCTTGCATTTTAAGCCAAAATCAAGATTTCAATTGAAAAGCCATTAACAAAACACAAATCAAGGATTGAGAACTTAGGAATTTTAGTAAAGAACTGATAGTTTAGAGGAGAAGGACGTTCTTACCTCCAAACTTGAATTTCTCCTTTTTAGAGCCAAAATGCTTAATGAAACAACTTGTAAATTGAGAGGTTTTGTTGATGAGATGATTAGGAATCAAAAGAGAGTTGAAATGAGAGATTTAGATGCCAAAATCAGAGAAGAAAATATGGAGAATTGTGTTTGGGTTGAGAGAAAATGAGAGAAAAGGAAAATTGAGAAAAAATGGAAAAGTTAGTTAAGAAATGGTGAAAATGATTTCCCTCCATATTTCATAATCTTTAAAATCAGATTAAAGCCTTAAAATATCTTAGAAAAATCTGGAGAAATCCTTTTTGGAATAATAGCTCCTTAAAGATTCAAAGTTTCAATCCTTTATAAAACTGTCCCGCAACTTTCAAAAATTACATTTTGGTCACTAGCCAAAATGTCAACCTTCCGAACCTCATTTTCCAAAATTGATTTCACAGTTCACTTTTATATATTAAAAGATGATTTTAGAACATTTTCCCATATTTTTAATGCAACCCGAACTAGGCTTTCCTAAACTCACTCTTATATATTCGATCAACACTTTGACCGAACCGGTCAACGCCCAAAACTTCTGAGCCCAAAACCGGGGCGTTACAATAGCAGCTACTGTGTAGCTGCCGCCGCCATACCTGCCGCCCAAGAGAGCAAGATGAGAAATTGGAGAACTGGTGTGCGATCTGTAGCAAAGAAAATCCTGATTATATCAATGTGGTCCACTCAACTTTCCGATGACTGTAGAAGCAGGTAGAGCTGCCGAAGGAGGAGCTCGAGATTACTTGTGACGCAAGGCAACGTGATAAAGTCCACATTCAACTCAAAGAAGTCATCATTTAAAGTTGCATTTATTGCAAAAGTTACTTTGAAGACTTCTACTCCAAGAAGGACTAGACCTAGCTAATGCCTATATATACCCATTGTACTTTTACTTCAAAAACAACTTAGGATTTCCCTTCGGCATAGTTTAGGTTTTCTTGCTGCCATTATGTTATAAAATTCTCTTTGGGTTTGGGTTATGTTGTAATTAGTGTGAGAACAATTGTTTAGGATTTTAAGTTTTTTTTTTGCAATAAAGCTTCAAGGTTTGCTTATTCCGTGTTCTTCATAGTTTTCAATTAAGGCGAAAGATTAGTTGATTACTATCCATTTGTTCGGTATCGAGAGAGTCGAATTCACGAAAATAGTAAGTACGATCTCATCAATAGACAATGTTGATCAATCCAGCCTAGACATAGGTTAGGGTTTAAGGCGGCTAAAAGATGACGAATAAACATTGTTGCCTTTGCACGATTCACGCCGGGACTAGTATTATCTGCAATGGGCATCAACAACATTCTGACGTGGACATAAGCGGGATCACTTTCGAAGCGTTCTGCCGAACCTTGTACTTCTGCTGAGTTTGCTGTCGAGACACAAGTCTATTCCCTTACCAAGGCAGCGAGAGCGTCTCAGCAGCCTAACTGTCATCCCCCGCCGAGGCAACATAGTCTGGCAGCGCAAAGAAACTTGTCCTATTCAACGTAGTTTCACACTAAACAACAGCATAACCCAACCCATTCTATCAATATGATTTCTTCCATTTTAGTTACTTGTGTTTTATTTTATTTCTTCTTAAACAAACCAACTTATTTGTGCATTTACTTTTCTTGTGCAAGAACAACGAATCGAGTCAAGCTGTCCAATCCTTGTGGGAGACGATATCTTTTATACTATTACTTGACAGGAGTGTACACTTGCGCTCATATTTAGAGAACACTAAAACGCTCTACAAGTTTTTGGCGCCGTTGCCGGGGATTGGTAACATCGAAATTCGTTTTTAATTCCTGCGCTTTTATTTTATTTTATTTTATTTTAATTATTAGTTTTTATCTTTATTCGAAAAAAAAATATTTTAGGGTTTCCTTTGCTAGTGCTTGACCAGGGCAAATCTAAAAGGAGAAATCATTTATTACAACGATATCAAACGAAGAGCAAGAGAACACAAAAAGGAAATCAGAACAATCCTAGGGAAAGCTAAAGAAGAAAGAAGAGCAGAGGTAAACATGGAAAACGACAACCCTGCCAACAATGTTCAGAACGGCATGAATGGGCAGCAAGACCTGCCGCCGCGAGAACAACAACAAGTTCCACCTAGGCAGCCGCCCCCTATTCCACCCAGGCAGCCACAGTACGTTCAAACCACCAGGGATTACTTGGAACATGACTTCAGAGGGTTCTATCCGACAGTGACAGAACCCGAGATCGAGGCAGATAAGTTTGAGCTGAAGCCTCTGATGTTTAACATGATCAACACGTTGGGGAAATTTGGAGGGACTGTCACAGAATATGCTCAACAACACTTAAGATCATTCCTTGACATATGAAGAGCATTCAAAATACACAGAGTCCACCAAGACGTGCTAAGGCTAAGGCTATTCCCTTATTCACTGAGGGATAGGGCGAAGCAGTGGTTAAACAACCAGACAGCAGGGTCAGTCAACACATAGACATACCTATGCAAGGATTTCCTGGATCGTTTCAGCCCATCCAATGTCACAGACATATTGAGAAACGAGATCACAACCTTTCGGTAAGGGGATGATGAGCCAATGTATGAAGCATGGGAGCAGTACCAACAAATGCTTAAAAAATGCCCGCTCCATGGTTTTCCGGCTTGGACACAAGTGTCAATGTTTTACAACGGGTGAACTACCCAACTCGAATGATGATTGATGCCTCAGGAACGAAATCATCCTCGAACGACCACCAGAGGAGGCACTGCGGATCCTGGACCAAGCTGCCAAGAACGATTATAAGTACCCAACAGCCCGCCGAGGCAGCGTTAGGCGGCCATCCACTGTGAACGAGGTAGAAGCCTCAAAATCTGTCAATGCCCGCCTCGACAAGCTGACAGAGCTGGTTATGAACATGGTGAAACCCACTAGGAAAGTTTATGAGGCCAAGGATGTAGAGCCATTTTGTGATGAGTGTGGGGGCAACCACGACTCCTCGGATTGAAACACATCTGCCAATTTCATGGGAGGATACGAGAGGAACAACAGTCCCGCCACGAACACATAAAACCCTGGATGGAAGAATCATCCAAACTTCTCCTGAGCAATCCTAAAACTGCTGCCAATCCACAACATCAACAATGAGTCTACCAACAAAACCAGTCCAGACAACAAGCTCAGCAGCCACAAAACAATAATTCACTAGAAGCAACACTTCAAACTTTTATGTTTAACACTAGTGAGTTTATTGTTTGCACAAATAAGTTTATTGATAAAACCGAGTCATTCATGGACAGGACAAAGATGAGGATGAACAACCAGGAGATTGTGATAAAGAACTTGGAAACCCAGTTTGGGCAGTTCTGTAACGCCCCGGTTTTGGGCTTAGGAGTTTTGGGCGTTGACCGGTTGGTCAAAGTGCTGTTCGAATCTTAAGAGGCTAAATTAGGAAAGCCTAGTTCGGGTTGCATTAAAAATATGGAAAAATGTTCTAAAATCATCTTTTAATATAATTAAGTGAACTGTGAAATCAATTTTGGAAAATGAGTTTTGGAAGTGTGACATTTTAGCTAGTGACCAAAATGTAATTTTCGCAAGTTTGGTGGCTGTTTTATAAAGGGTTGGAACTTTGAATCTTTAAGGAGCTATTAATCCAAAAGTGGTTTCTCCAGATTTTTCTAAGATATTATAAGCTATTTTCTGATTTTAAAGATATCAAAAAGGAGGGAAAAGCTCATTTGGCAATTTTCTCAACTAACTTCTCAATTTTCCTTCTCTCATTTTCTCTCAAACTAAACACTACATTTCCAGAGATTTGTTTCTGATTTTCTCACCTAAATCTCTCCTTTCAACTCTCATTTGATTCCAAATCAACATATCTTCAAAACCTCTTCAATTGCTTCTTGATTCATCAAGGGTTTTCATTCCAAAAAGTGGAGAAACACAAGTTTGGAGGTAAGAACGTCCTTCTCCTCTAAACTATCAGTTCTTTACTGAAATTCCTAAGTTTTCAATCATTAATTGATGTTTAATTAAAGGTTTTAAAGTGTTGAAATGGATCTTGGCTTATTATGCAAGATTTTGATGATTCTTGATGATTTTCGTTAGATCTGAGTAATCTGTGATTTGAGAGGTGTTTTTGATGTTAAATGATCTCTAAATTGATAAGGAATTGAGTTTTGATTGATGCAATCCCGGATAGGTTGAGTTTCCTAAGTTTAGCTTGTGTTTCAAGGTAGTTTTTGAGGTGATCTTGGTGATCTGATGTTGCTGGAGGTATAAGGTTGTTAATAGGTTGTTTTTAGATGTTATATGATGTTAATGGAAGTGAGGTTTTGTTGGTTTATGGCTGGGCTTTGTTTAGAAGTGGTTTGGATGCATTTTCGGTTGTGTTTGGTGGCCGAAAATGGAGGTTGGATGAGAGCAGCGAGTTTAGGTGCTTTCATTGAAGCAATTAATGCATGATGATGCATTAATCCTCTGCTTTGATGTGTTGAAACAGGGGAGGCATCTTTGGATCCAAGATTGGTTGATCCGGAAGCTTGATTTGGTGCTTTGGCTTGAAGCAAAGTGGAAATCAGTGAGTGAGTTTGTGGAAATTGGATTTCAGCTTTTAAAACCAAGGTTTGAAGGTTTTGGGAGTTTAGTTTAAGTCTAAACAACTTTGCTAAGCTCAAGTGTAAGTTTTCGGATTTTCTCTCTAGTGGTGGCCATGATTTTTGTTGTGATGCAAGATGATGATTTGCATGTTTTAATTACTGTTTTGAAAGCATGTTTTAGCATGGATTTTGCTGATGTTGTAAGCCATATGTTGAAGGTAACTCTAGGTAGGAGTACCTTGCTTTTATACACTGAAATAATGTGGTTTGATGCTTTGAAATGCATAATGAAAATGGCTTGGTTTAATGCTTTAAAACAGTGGATTAAATGATGAATATGATGTATATTGGCAAGTGATGTTTTGAAAAGATTAAGGTCACTAAGGTGGTTAAAAGTCCTTGAGTGAGCCTTGTTACTTAAGATCATCAAGGTGGTTAAAAGTCCTTGGATGAGTCTTGTTGTGGACACTAAGGTGGTTAAAAGTCCTTAGGTGATCCTTTCCATGGTGTTTAAAAGTCCTTAGGTGATCCTTTCCATGGTGTTTAAAAGTCCATGGGGCCAAGGTGTTTAAAAGTCCTTGGGGCCAAGGTGTTTAAAAGTCCTTGGGGTGATTCAAGCATTGGACACAAAGGTGGTTAAAAGTCCTTGTGTGGTCCTCATTCATGGTGTTTAAAAGTCCATGGCCAAGGTGTTTAAAAGTCCTTGGGGCCAAGGTGTTTAAAAGTCCTTGGGAAGTTGATGAACTTGTTTTAAGAAATGAAATGTATCACTTGAGCCAATATGACATGTTAAGTGTATTATGAAGCATGAGATGCTTGTTTTGATATATGATATGAAGCATGAGATTGCTTGTTTTTAAGTATGCTTTGAGCATGTGCAAAGGTTGATTTAAAGCATGTTTTATAAATGTTTTTAATTGCATTATTGAATGGCTTTTAATGAGCATGCCTCACTAAGCTTTTGCTTACGCTCTCTTCGTTTTCTTAATTCAATAATGCAGAGCATTAGAGTATCTTGAAGGGCAGCAAGAGGGGCAAGAGTTCAAGTTCAAGTAAAGCTCAATGTATGGAAGGTTTTTGTTAAACATTTAGCTTTTGGGTGATTTGGCAATGAGGGACCAATGTGTATGTTTTGGGAGGTGTTTGAGACTCCCTAAGTATGTTGAATGTTGTTTTGGATGCTGGTTTTTGGATTGGATCATTGCATGCTTGTTTTGGAAGTTTGGTGTTTTGAATAGCTAGTTTGTGTAGGAAGCATGTCTATTGAATTGGGGCTTTTTGCATATGATGTTAGATTGTTGTTTTGATGATGCCTATAAGTCATATATATGTTGAATTGCATGCTGGTAAAGTTTGGTGACACTTGGAGCATGTTTGAATGATCAATTGCATGTTTTGGAATGCTTGTTTGCTGCAATCTGTGCAGGCGTTTCGGAACAGTGTGCACCGTTTCGGAACGGGTGCCTTTCATGAACCCAAGCGTCCGAAACGGTATGCACCGTTTCGAAACGGTTTGGTCTCTGCCAAGGCCATGTTTCGGAACCCGTTTCGGAACGGCCCGCGTTTCGGAACAGGGTCTACCTGTTTCAGAACGGTCGACCGTTGGGGGCTGACATTGGCAGTTATATGTTTTGGATTGTTTACGTTTTAGTCCCGAATCTTGTTTGTTCAATTGTATGAGCTTGGGAAGTCCTTTTGAGCTGAAATTTCACAGAGAAGCATGAAATCTGATTAATTTCAAGTTGGTAACTTTAATTTGGGTTAAGTCCTTTTAATTATCAGAAATTACAATTTGGTCCCTAAGGTTGTAATTTGTTCAATTGGGTCCCTGTTTGATCTCTGATGTTTGTGATCTTTGAGTATGATGTTTGTGTGATCACAATTAGGATTAATGTGCATCTAGATAAGATTAAAAAGAAAAAAAAGGGTCGTTAATCAAGGTTGACTTTCGGGTTGACTTTGGTTTTCCCCGTGTGACTTTCTTAATTCGGGTCAACCGTCTAGGCCGGGTTAAGGGGGTTACAAGTTCATTGCGATCTATAGCAGCAGGGCAATGGGTGTAACATCCAGTAGTACAGATGTAGCAGCTAAACCCATATATGAACAATGCAAAGCCATATCAACTAGGAGTGGGAAATAGTTGAATGAGCCCATAATGGAAAACCTAGAAAAGGAACAGCCAACACATAAAGAACTACCTTCCGCGGCAGCATCCACCCCAGCCGCCCCGGCAGATGAGCCTGACAGCAGTCCTGAAGCAGATGATCTTCCATAGATAAAGTTCCTATGCAAAGAACATATAGAGGACATCCGCCTGCCAGCACCTCCCCCCCAAAGGCTTAAGCAACAGAAACATGAGCACCAGGTCAGGAAATTCTTAGATATTCTGAAGCAGGTACACATAAACATACCTCTCGTAGAAGCCATTCAGAACATGCCCAACTATGCCAAGTACTTAAGAGACACGGTTTCCAAGAGGAAAAGAATTGGGGAGTTTGAAACAGTTGCTGTGACAGAGGAGTGCATGGCTATGCTGCACAACAAGTTGCCACCCAAGCAAACATATCCGGGTAGTTTTTTATACCATGCAAAATAGGCAGCAAGCACAAAACAAAAGCCATGTGCGATTTAAGAGCCATCATAAACTTGATGCCTAAGGCAGTCTTTGATAAACTAGGAATTGGGCAAGCCAAACCTACCTCCATTATGTTGAAACTTGCCGATCATTCATTTGTACAACCGGAGGGCAAGATCGAAGACATCCTAGTTTGAGCGGCAAACTTATTCTTCCAGCTGATTTCCTCATCTTAGACTGTGTGGCCGATGAAAACTCCCCCATCATTCTAGGGTGACCATTTTTGGCCACAGACAGAACTCTAATAGATGTGGAACATGGGGAGCTGTCCATGAGGGTAGACAATCAAAGCATCAAATTAAATGTGCTACAACCCCAAAAAAGGAAAAGAAAGGATGCCCTGATGCTCAAGCCGCCAAAATCAGCACAGAGATAGGCCAAGGCAGCAACTGTCGCGACAGACCAAAGGGCAGGCTGAAGGACCCAACAACACATCACCTTTCAGAACAGGAGGACCCCCAGGAGGGAAAGACAAGAAACACCACCTTAGGAAGTGGTTATGTCTAGGAGATGCACCCAAATGCACTCCCAACATAACTTAATTAATTTAATTTTTATTTTCTTTATTTTTATGTTTTAGGAATATAATTTAATTTATTGCAATTTATTTTCCTTAGGATTAGATTTTTAATTTATTTTTCACATTTTTATTTTTTAGAATTTTTTTAGTATTTAATTATCTTTATTTTTATTTCAGGCTTTAGGAATAAAAGAGCTGGATCAAGAAGAAGGCCCAACAAACAGCTCGCCCACCATCCCGCTAAGACAACCAAGGACGGCCCAGCGCAGAAAACACGTAACGGCTAATTTCTCACTAACGACTAGCTGTCAACGGCTACAGAAATAACGAGCAGAAATCCCGTAACGTGCGCGAGACAACTTGAACGTTGGACATTTAATGTCGCCCCAACACCTCTCAACAATCTCTATTTAAACCTCACTCATCCCATTCATTTACTTTACTTTCACCTCTTTGCTATCTTATTCTTGCATCCACTGCTCTCTAGCTAATCACTTTTTTTCAAGTTTCAGTTTACATCTCAGCCGTCTCACACATGGCATCAACATCCCAATCCAAACCCACCTTCCAACGCTTCTTCTCTTGTGATGATGAAAAGATATACATAACTCAGTTTTCTAAGTAGGCCATTTGGGAGGAACAAGGGTTCCATTACACGAAGCAGACAGAGGACCTTGGCCTAGAGCCCGCCCTTTTCGAAAAGATACACATCAAGGGTTGGAAGATGTTAGCACGAAAGTGAGAGGCAACAAACATCACATTAGTCAGAGAGTTCTATGCTCACAACCCCTCGCCCTGCGCCGTCATTCGTGTTTGTTCGAGGGAGCCTGTTAAGCTGAATGTCACCGTGATCAACAACTTCTATGGCCTAGAGATGGACGATAACCCTCACGAGGAGTGGAGGCAGTCACTGACAGCTGTGGACTACGATAGACTAAAGGAAAAGCTGTACAAGCCCAACACGCCGGGGTTGGAAGTGGAAGCTCTGTCCAACGCCGCCACATGCTGCCCGAGCCTATGTTGTGGATCACCTTTATCAAACGTCGTCTATTGCCCACCTCCCACAACTTTATCGTAGACCGGTCGCGCCTCGCACTCATTCAAAACATTATGATGAACCGGCCCATCAATGTTGGGGAAATAATATGTAAGGAAATCCATAACTATTTTTGCAAGACGAAGGGCATGCTATACTTCTCGTCACTCATCACCGGCCTTTGTGCCAATTTCAATGTCTTAACTGACCCCGAGGATGAGTTGACAACTTCCAAGGAGGGGCGGACTAGGAAAGTCCGCCTGAAGATGATGCAAGCCCATGAGATAGAGGCCATCACCCTCAGCTAGCCCATGCCGCCCAACCAGCTACACCAGCCGCCCAAGGTAGTACTGAAGCTGCCCCAGCCAATGAAGTCCTTCATGAAGTATGTGGGGGAGGTCCAAGAAGCCTTTGTGGATTATATCATGCAAAATTACCCAGATGAAGGCCCCACTGTGCCACTCTACCCTACCGATCTAGCCGCCGAAGCTGCCCCAGCACAAGAAATGCCATCAGCCGCTGCTGCCCGCCACACTGCCTTTTGCCGGCATATGCCTTCTCCGACGCACTACCCATCGTACTCCACCACCTCCGCTTCCAACACGGTGGTAGAATCACTCAAGAGGCATCAGCAACATCATTCCCCCGCCTGTACAGCAGCAACAATGGCAAAGACCTCCTCCTCAGAAGAGGTCGAGCAACAACCACGATCAACAATAGTAGAAGAATCCCTCCCAATGGCGATTGACCCTCCAGAAGCACCAACAGAGGAAGGAACAAGGAAGAGGAAGCGACACATCATAGCCGCCGAGCTAGTAGACTATGAGACATAATAAGAAGAAAGCGAGGCTCCGCCAGAAGAACCTCCTGCAGAACCATGTGAAGAGCCTCGCCCCACTCCCAAGAGAGTTTAGCCGCCGCGGACATCCAAGGTCTCACATGCTAAATCTGCTGCTCGGGCATCTTCCGGCCGCATCATTATCATCCAATCCTTCTCCTCCTCCTCAACAGTAAAGACCCAAGCCTCCTCCCAACCATTTTCCAACTTCTAGTTTTTTCTTTTCTTCTCTTTCTTTTATTTTTGTGTTTTTATATCAATTGTATTTATTTTTCTATTTTTAGTTTGTGCATTGAGGGCAATGCTCGTCTCGAGTTTGGGGGGATAACTTCATTATCACGTTTAGGCATACTTTAGTGCATACTAGATTGCATAATGTACTTGCCTTAGAAACAAAAAATTAATCGAAAAAAGAAAAAAGTTGTTAGAATTTGTGCCTATGATAGGATAGCCGACTTTAATTTTCGCACCAAGTTAAAATGAACTTAATTTTGGGGAAAGCATGAAGTAAACTTAAGATTTTTCTATAGTTGCCAAAAAATTAAAACACTACTGTTACTTGCTGAAATTGTTTGAGTTTCTGATAAACATTTCCTGTTGAATTGTTTGTAAAATTCTAACATGATTGTATGAAGCTGCCGCGGTAGGCAACAAATAGAAAAAACAAAAGCACTGCCAAGGCAGGAAAAATAAATTTTTATGTTGTCAATCCCTAGAGGTGTCTGAAACAGGCTCTAGGAAGAATCACGTACGAGGACACTTTGCTGCTATCAAAGTCCATGAATCTGAAAATCTTGAAGTGACGGAAAAACTAGCATGAGTGATTGAAAGTCTTCACGGGATGACTCTACTCCATGGGTTCGGGGTTTTGTAGTTTGCCCCTATCTTTATTTCAGTCATAGAAGAGTAGTTGTGATGAGTTGAAGCCCATATTGCCATGATTATTTAAATTGTCCTTAGATATGCTATCTCGGTAGCAACCTTGTATATCATGACATCATCTCTATTTACTTAGAATATTCATCAGATTCAGCCTGTACACAGTTCTGCACACACTTCACTAGCATATTATAATTTAATTCTAAGCTAATTCATGTTATTCCCCTCTCACTAATTTAATGACATGTGGCACGACCTTGAAGTATTAAATCAAGTTTAAAACAATTTTTTTTATTAGTTTGAAGGACAAATATGTTTAGGTTGTATTTCTTGAGGATAAGCAATAGTTCGAGTTTGGGGGTGTGTAAAGTGTTCATAAGTTCTATATTTCATGCACTTTCCATCTCATATTATTGCTGTTTTAAATGCATTTTAGGAATAATTAGGTTCATGCATTGCATTTTATAGTATTCTTTACTTTGCCATGCTTTGTATTGATGTTCTCTTATTTGGTAAGGAAAATATACTGTTTTATTTTAGTTTTAGTTTCAGGTGCTAGAGGCCAACAGAGGGAGAGAGGAGATGAGGACATGGTGCTGAGGCAACAAACTAAGGAGCTGTACTAATGCAGTTCCAGACAGAAACATCAGCTGTCGTGTAGCTGCCGCTGCCATACCTACCACCCAAGACAGGAAGATTAGAAATTGAAGAACTGGAGTGCGATCTATAGAGAAGCTCGAGATTACTTGTAGAACAAGGCAACGTGATAAAGTCCACATTCAACTCAAATAAGTTAGCATTTAAAGTTCCATTTAATGCAAAAGCTACTTTGAAGACTTCTACTTCAAAAAGGACTAGACCTAGCTAATGCCTATATATACCCATTGTACTTTTACTTCAAAAACAACTTAGGATTTCCCTTAGGCATAGTTTAGGTTTTCTTGTCGCCATTATGTTCTAAAATTTTCTTTGGGTTTGGGTTATGTTGCAATTAGTGTGAGAAAAATTGTTTAGAATTTTAAGTTTGTTTTTGCAATAAAGCTTAAAGGTTTGCTTATTCCATGTTCTTCATCGTTTTCAATTAAGGCGAAAGATTAGTTGATTACTATCCATTTGTTCGGTATCGAGAGAGTCGAAATCAGTAAATGAGTAAGTACGATCTCATCTATAGACGGTGTTGATCAATCCAGCCTAGACATATGTTAGGGTTTAAGGCGGCTAAAAGAGTACGAATAAACATTGTTGTCATTGCACGATTCACGTCGGGTAGTATTATCTGCAATGGGCATCAACAACATTATGACTTAGACATAAGCGAGATCACTTTCGAAGCGTTCTGCCGAACCTTGTACTTCTGCTGAGTTTGCCGTCGAGACACAAGTCCATTCTTCTGACGAGGCAACGAGAGCGTCTCAGTAGCCTAAATGCAATCCTCCGCCGAGGCAGCAAAGTCTGGCAACACAAAGCAACTTGTCCTATTCAACGCAATTTCACACTAAACATCAGCATAACCCAGCCCATTCTATCAATTTGATTTATTCTGTTTTATTTACTTGTGTTTTATTTTATTTTCTTCTTAAACGAACCAACTTATTTGTGCATTTAGTTTTCTTATGCAGAAATAACGAATCGAGTCAAGTTGTCCAATCCCTATGGGAGATGATATATTTTATACTATTATTTGACAGGAGTGTGCACTTGCGCTCATATTTAGAGAACACTAAAATGCTCTACATAGCCCTAAGAAATTTAGAACATAATTTACTAATCCTAACCTCTTCTCTTGAACTCTCCTCGATTCCCCCTCTTGATAATTTCCTCTCTCTATGGCGGCAAGCCCCTTATATAGTGGAAGGTGTAGGCACAAATCCTTATTGGAGAGGAAGTTAAGTTGGATTTAGACTAGATTTTATTAAAGAGGTAAATCTCTTTAATTTATTACAATATACACTTTTGGCCAAAAGTCCAACGTTATCCTTCCTTCCATGTCTTCATACTCTTCTCGAACTCTTATTGCCACGCAAAATGTGAAGAAAAATCTAGTGTTAAAAACTCTACAAGTCGGCTACCACTTTTCCCAATTTTCCCTCTAGCAGAATGCTGCCGCGGCCTGGCTTTTTGCTGCCTCGATATCGGTCTGCTCTGCTCCGCAAGGCTTCATCAGCTTCCCTCAGTAGAAGTTGTCATGTGGATTGGCTCGATCAGGGTCTGTTGTCTGCTAATTCTGCCTCATTTCCCTCATGCTTTCTATGCTCTTGCGGCATCTTCCTGATCCAGCATGGTGCAAATATACAAAAGCACCAAACATGCATCAAATAGTACCTTTTTCATGGAATAACAAAATATAAAGCTCAAAGGCATAAATGATGAAATCTATGCATGAAGGGCCATAACGCAACTCAAATGGGTGTATGTTGAGTGATAATTTCCATGTAAAAGGGGTCAAAATATAGGACTTTTGGGCATTTATCACACCCCCAAACTCAAACTATTGCTTGTCCTCAAGCAGTGAAAACCATCAATGGACAAACCTTAGTTTTTAACAAACCGTCTCCTTGGTCTCACTTTTCCCTCTCTCTCCAAACCATGACGAAGAACGTTCGGCCCTTAAGTCTTTGGATGCCCTAGGAATTCTTTGGAATCAAACTATAAGATTTGTGAGTGTGTGCATGCATTGTGAACAAGATAATTATAAGGATTCTAAGTAAACACTTAAGCATTAACCTACTTAACTTGGGTAATTAATTTTTTTTATAAGCAATCTAACCAACTCGAGCCTATTCGGGGCACCTCTAGTGATTAGCCTAGAGCTGGTTTCGGGCACCTCTAGGGCTTCCTTAAGCTAGAGCCAGTGGTGGGCACATCTAACTTTTTACCCAATTTTCTTTCTAAGCTAGTCTATGTCCTAAGTGTACTAGAATTCCTTAAATCATGCAACTCACAAAAGTGTTTAAAGTTCTAATCTCATAGTGTGATCCTAAGTTATCTTCCTTTAAGCATCCTAAAAGTAAAGGCTTTAAATAGTTCTAAACAATGGTAAGGAGAGAGAGTTCTATTTCCAAGAAAGAAGATTTAATTAAAACTAAACTAAGGCAATTGATAGAAAGTACTGCCGAGGCATAAGCATAATTCAGTTAAGACAATGCAATTAAAAAAATTGACAAGTAAAAGAACAAAATCTGCATGACAATTATATTTATACTGCCGCGACATAGCAGTGCCTCGGCCTCTCAACCTACACCCCAAACTCGAACCAAGCATTGCCCTCAATGCTTACATTTCATGTATAAGATAGAAAGAATTAAATAAAAAATATAAGAGCAAAAACAGATAAGCAACAAAAATGAAGAAGAATTTAAACGGATTTAGAGGTGGCAGAATCATCCTCCTCTTCACTGTCGGACTGCAAAAGTAGCATATTTGGCTTAGAAGTTGCTCTCTTGATTCGTTTAGATTCTCGGTGTGGCTGGATACATGATGGTGAGGGTGGGCTTTGCTGTTGGGGCATCCACTTCTTCAAGGGAATCAAGGTCTATATTATCTATATTCAGTCCCTTGCGGTTGATCATGTCGAACACCTGGCTAACAGAGTGGTCACTATCTGAGGTGGTGTGGTGTATAGATCCGGTCGGTGTATCCAGGCCCACTTTGCGCTTGCCTTTTCTTACCGCAGCCGAAAGGGTATCAGAGGCTTGTTCAAAATCTGCTGGAGATCTGCAGCGGCAGGGGCTTGGGTCTAAGGTGTCACCGGGACGGATGCCGTGGCTGCTGCCCCAGTAATACTCTGTATTGGTGTGGCTTGTAGAGGCTCGGCATCAGAGATCTCCATTATTCTGTGGTAGGTCACCTAGTCCCATCCTTCTCTTTCACCGCGTATTTGTAGATTTCTTGCACAATTAAATTACTGACGTTAAATTTTCGATTTTGCATAATAGAATGGAAAAGAGAAAGCATGGGCCGATCAACAGCCGTGCTAAGGGATGTCGGCAGAAGGCGGTGGCGGATAAACTTGTTCCATAGTTTGGCTTCCGACCTGAGATGTTTCCACTGCACTGAACCTTTGTGTGATCCAGCCTCCCATGGTATGCCGGAAAAGCAAAGCTCATCCTTTATGTGCTGAAAATCATCTTCATTTAGGGCCTCTTAAACCTCGGCATTCTCATCTCTTTCAATGTGTAGGCCGTAGAACATGTTGATGGTACAAGTATCAATGCATATGGCTTTTCCCCTAACATGCAGAACAATACGTCGACACTCAACTTATGAGCATAGAACTCTCGTACGATCATTATATTGGCCTGGGTCGGCTGGAAGCAGAAGACTTGCCACATCCGGTGTATGATCTTGTTGAAAATGAAGTGCTCGATGCAGTAATTTGGTTCACTTGAGGCATGGAACCCTTGCTCTTCCTACACCTATCGCGAGATGTAGTGCATTTTGAACCTTTCTTCCACCGATCCCGGCACGAAGCGAGTATAAGCTGGTGTCGCGGCAGCGCTGGAAGATGTTCCTCTAGTTGCCATATGAATTTGATAAGAGCGGTGAGAGAAATTGAGATAGAGTATAAAAAGAATTGAGATCAGAATAGAGCGTGAATAACTGTGAGATTCAAGAAAGTAAAATAAAGTAGGAATTGAAAAACAAAGGAGTTGATTGGCTCTTTTATAGAGTCTCGACACATTGTCCCGTTAGAGCACAATTCGTGGCTGCGACAGTTACTAGCCGTTGCAGTTTTTGCCCGTTGCGGCTCTCGCAGCGCATTGGGTGTCAGATGCTGCGGCAGCTAACGATTACTTCTCCGAGCCGTTTGTTCCTCCTTTCTTTCTTTCTTGATCTCCCTCTAAAAAATAAGAAAAGAAAAAAATATTATGAATAAAAATGCGATAAATAAATATAGATAACTAAAAATTTATTCTGAAAAATAAATAAAAAACTGAAGCTAAAAAGTAAAAATAAAGTAAATAGAGAAAACATTAGTGCACTAAAAGAGTGCAGTTGGAAGCATCCCTAAAGTGTATACTACTTTATCCCTCATAACATGTGCTCTTGTATGTGGTAGCAGCCTTTGTCCATGTTTTCCCCCTTGTGTGTCGCAACATGTGTCCTTGCATGGTCCAATATGTTTTTCGTGACATTTTATCGCTTTAGTGCTGGGGCCGTTTGGTTCCTTACTGCTACCTTGTTGCTGAGTGCTTGACAAGTTGCTGTATCATCGGCATGTTTTCTACTATTCAGGACATGAATTCAAACATGTTCATCATTAATCCTCATTGTCAGTTCTCCTTTCTCCACGTCGATTACAGTCCTCCCAGTTGCGAGGAATGGTCGTCCAAGTATCAATAGAGCTTTTTCATCTGCATTGCAATCTAAGATGAGGAAATCAGTATGGAAAATAAACTTATTCACTTTTAGCAGAATGTTTTTGATTTTCTCTTTCAGTTGCACATGTGATCCGTCGGCAAGCTATAGCATCACTGTGGTCGGTTGTCCCGTCCCGATCTCCAATTTTTGAATGATGGACTTGTGCATGATATTGATGCTTGAACCTAAATCACATAGCACTCTCCTCTCATATGTGTTCCTGATCGCGCATGGTATGAGAAAGCTTTCAGGATCCTTGAGCTTGGGTGGTGCTCGATTATGTAATGTGGCCATGTATTCCTCTATTATAGTCACCGTTTCAAATTCCCCAATTCTATTTCTTTTTGACACTGTATCCTTGAGGAACTTGGCATAGTTTGAAATCTGCATAATAGCTTCCACCAAAGGTATACTAATATGTACTTGTTTAAGCATATCCATGAACTTTTTAAACTGATACTCTTGCTTGGGTTGTTTCAGCCTCTATGGGAATGGTGGAGCTGGTGGGCTGCCTCTGGGCTTTATGGGTGATGTCATAGGGTCTTTTAGTTGGATACCGCTCTCGGTGGTCACGACTTTGCACTTTTCATATGATGTCCCTACAATGGCTCTAGTGTCGCTAGGTAAACCTAAAACTGGCCTAGTGTTCAGGATCTGAGAAATCAATCCCACTTGTGTTTCCAGGGATTTTAGTGTGGCCTCGTTATTCTGCAACCTCATCTCTGTCCTGTCCATAAAAGTTTCTGCTTTTTTGATGAACCTGTCAGTGTTAGCCATATATACACTAGTTTGATTCATAAAATCATAAAGAGTGTTTTCTAGAGAATTAGACTACATTGGCTGTTAAGCTTGCTGCTACGGGGTCATGCCGAGTTGTAAGTGTTGGACATCGCACTGTTGCGGTTGAAGTTTCCAACATAGTAGGATTACTCTTGGTTATGCGGGCATTCAGAAAAGGCATGGTTATTCCCACAATTTTCGAAAAATAAATCTATTACCTTGACTTTCTGTTGATTGCTTTGCGACTATAAGTTTAGAACTAGCTTCGTCAAGGTGGCGATCTGAGATGAATTTGAGTCCGCGGATCCTATTTCATTAACCGTGGGTTGATGGCGGACTCATCCCCTTCTGGTCGTGGGTAACTGATAATCATTCTTGGCCGTCCTGTTTAAAATCTCCATGGCTTCTTCTGGCTCTTTGTCTAAGAGCATGCCAATTGCCGAGGCATCAAGCATCATCCTAGTTGTCGTGTTAACCGCATTGTAGAACTTGGTCACCTGCGTCCATACTAGGAATCCGTGCAAGGGGCATTTGTGTAGTAGCTCTCGATATCGCTTCCAAGCCTCATGCATGGACTCGTCATCAGCCTGTCGAAAATAAGTGATCTCGTTACGTAATTTGTTAGTTAAATTTGTAAGATTAAAACGAGCTAGGAAATCACGACAAAGATCCCTCTAGGATCCAATTGATCCTGCTGGGATACTATTGAACCAGGTTTTTGCCCTATTCCTCAGTGAATAGGGGAACAACTTCAAACTCAGAATATCCTCATGTACTCCCTGAAATTTAAATGAGTTACAAATATGGAGAAAGCACTTGAGGTGCTGTCTGGCATCTTCAGTTGCGGAGCCTCCAAATTGCCCCATAGTGTTGATCATATTAAACATCACGGGCTTCAGCTCAAAGTGGGCGACCTCGATCTCTAGGGTAACAACTCCAGGGTTTAGTCCGTTCAAGTCCTCTTCAAGGTAGTCTCGGACTGTTGGGTGTTGTACTAGTAAAAATGGAGCTTGCAGATTTGCTTCATCTCCTGTCCGGATCTGCTGCTCTTCAACAAATGGCTGCCCATCGGCAAGGTGCTGCCGAATAACATTGTGTGCCATGTTACCTTGGTTGATGCCTTGGTCGCGACCTCGAGGTTGGTCCTCTGGTTGCTGCATTGTGGCTTCGTTCTCCCGTCTAAGCCTACGGTAAGTGCGTTCGATTTCTGGATTTGGATCTCGCAATGGGCTTCCTGGGTTAGCTCTTATCATGCACTTAAACAAAACCAAGTTTTATTAGTACTAAAAAATAAACTAAATAAAATAGAAAGTGCAAGAAAGTAAAAACAAAAGTTGACAATCCCCGACAATGGCGCCAAAAACTTGTTGCGTGTAAATAGTGCTCCACAATTGTGCAAGTTGTATAGTGTCCAAAACTTCTATATTTTGTACACATTCCTGCCCTTATTATTGATGTTCCTAAGTTCATTTAGACATATTTAGGTGCATTACATGCATTATAACAATATCTTCTCTTTTACCATGCTTTAATTGAATATTTTATGTTTGGTTGAGAAAAATTACTATTTTAGTTTAGTTTATACTTTTAGGTGTTGTAGCAAGGAGATGAGAAGAGAGGACAGGAAAGCTGGAATAAAAGAAGTTGTACTTAAGTAATTCTAGATGCCACCAAGGACGCTGCCGAAACAACATTGCCGCCAAGTGCCGCATGGGAAGGAGTTACACTGACTTAGCCAAGATGGGTCGCGATTTAAAGAGGGAAATTTCCTAAGCCCAATGAGCCCAGTCTTGCAATTTTCTGAAGCCTGTAGTGGCCAGTAGGGTTATTCAAGATTGATAAGTAGGAGCACTTATCATTACATGCAGAAGAAGGCAACATCCAAAGAGTCCATATTAAAATAAAAAAGGAGTATGTATTTAATGTAAATATACTTTAAGAACTTCTACTTCAAGGAGGACTCAAACTTAGGTCATGAGCCCTATATATACCCAATGCTTGTAAGGGTATATGGGCATGACGAGGTGTGAGGGAATGCGTGCTTGAACAGCTGCACAACAGAGATGTAGCTAGATAGGTTGGAGTTGTTGGGGGTCGCGGCCAACCTCTCATAGGGTTTAAGGCACATGTATGTAAAGTAGGTTGTGAGAAACAGTTGTATTAGTTTTGAGTTGTTTCCAATAAAATTCCAAAGTTTGCTTAATATATGCTCTTCGTTATTTCAATTACTCTACACAAGTCAGTTGAGAGAAAAATCCATTTTTCGGGCACGAAAGTGCAAGGCTCACGAAAGGGTTAAGCATTGTCACAACATGCAGAGGTGTGACTAACTTGGTTCTACACCAGTCCACAAGTTTCAACGGCTAAGAGGGATCACAAATCAAATTGACTTGCCTGTGTTAGTTTGACGTTGAGATCGCTAGGTATTGCCTACATCACGTGAGTGTTCGAGCATCCTTGCCTAGAAATAGGGAGGATCACTGTCGACTATCCCGTCGAACTTGGAATGTCTGCCAGACTTGCCGCCAAGACCTCTTTCCGTTCCACCTGCCGAGACAGTTGTAGAGTGTTCATAAGTTCTATATTCTGTAAACATTCATGCCCTTATTATTGTTGTTCTTAAGCTCATTTAGACATATTTAGGTGCATTGCATGCATTATAACAAAATCTTCTCTTTTACCAGGCTTTTATTGAACATTTATTGAACATTTAATATGGACTCCTTTGGATGTTTACTTCTTCAGCAAGTAAGTATAAGCCACCTTGCTTATCGATCTTCAATCAGCTCTATATACCGCTTTAGGCCTCATAAAAATTCAAGATTGGGCTCAATGGACTCATAAAAATGTCCTCTATCAAACGAGACCCATCTTGACTATGTCGGCGTATTTCCGTCTGGGCGGTAGTCTCCTTGGCGGCTTTATTCTGCAGCGGCGACGTCTTTGGCGGCAACTGAAACTGCTTTAGTACAGCTCATTCTGCTCCATGCTTTCCTATCCTCTCTTCCTCTGATCAACAACCAACACTTGAAATATAAAACTAACTAAAACAGTACCATTTCCCTACCAAATATAAGATATTCAATAAAAGCATGGTAAAAGAAGAAATATTGTTATAATGCATGACATGTAGCTAATTAGGCCTAACTAAGCATAAGAACAACACTAATAAGGGCATGAATGTGCATAAAATATAGAACTTCTGGACACTCTACACACCCCCAAACTCGAACTATTGCTTGTCCTCAAGCAATGTAACCTAACTAGTAAACCTGCCCTTGTACACAAATCAAAAAGAAAACCTAGTTTTTAGCTTGGTTTCATACCTCGAGGTTGTGACACCTATATTAGTTTAGTGAGATGAAATAACATGAAATAACTTAAAATTTTAATTCTAGTGCCAGTGCAGTGTGTGCAGGCCTATGCACATGCTGAATATGCTAAGTATACTAAGTAAACAAAGAATGCTGTAAAAATTAAAATTTAAAAAAGATATAAGGTTGCTGCCTTGGTAGCACAATTTAGCACTTCTTTCTTCTTTTTTCTGATCATGGCAGTAAGGGGTTCAACTCATCACAACTACCTTTATGGTCTGAAGCTAAGATAAGAGCAAACTACAGAACTCTGAACCCATCGAGTAAAGTAATCCCATGAAGGCTTTCATTCACTCATGCTAATTTGTCTGTCACTTCAAGAATTTTAGATATTTAGACTTTGATAGCAGCGGAGTGTCCGCACACATGATCCTTCCTAGAGCCTATTTCTAGCACCTCTAGGGCTTTCAGCCTTTCTTTGTTTTGCGGTCGTGGCGGTGTTGCTTTTTATTTTACTTTGCTGCCATTATCAGAAGTGTAATAAAAGTTTGGCAACTAAAAAAATTTCTAAGGTGTTTTTCATGCTTCTTCCCAAGATTAAGTTCAATTTTTAAGTGTGGTGCGAAAATAGAATCGGCTAACTATCATAGGCACAAGTTATTTAACCCAGATTTCCAATTTTCATTAAATACTAGGCATGATTTACAATGCAACTATATGCAACTACATGCTTAACAAAATAACATGAGGACTAACCCCCCAAACTCAAGGCGAGAATTGCCCTCAATGCCTTAGACAAAATAAAAACAAAACAAAAAACATAAAATAAAGCAGAAAAAATAATGAAAATAATGGTGCTAGAAGCTGCCCGAGTTGTCTTTTAACTAGGTGGATTTGGAGGAAAATGAGAGGACTGGGCGGCGGGTGATTTGGCAGCGAGGCTCTACTTCTGGCCCCAAGCTGGCTAGACTTTGATGGGAGTGGATCTTTTTGGTTGCTGCTCCACCTCGGTCTCTGGCCTTTCATCCTCTGGTTCGGCCGCTATCACGTGCCTCTTTTCTTTTCTTTTCTTTGTTGCCTCGGTCGGCTCAGCATTATAGGAGGAATCAGACACCTCCTCGTCAAGGGAATTGGTGGCATGGGCTGTCTCCTCTGATGCTGTCTTTGCCGCTTGGGCGGCTGTCCATGTTTGCCGTTCATCTTTCTTGGCAGCTTGCTTTTTATAGTAGGGTCTGAATCTAGATAATTAGTTGTGAGACAGGCTAAATAAAAATAATATAACTGAAAATAAAATATGGTCCTAAACTCATTAAGATCTATTCCTAAAGAAAACAGTAAAGATGTGGAAAAACTAAAATTATGTTACAGTGGGTTCGTTTACAATACTTCTTATAGTCCACCCGCACCCATCATCGAGTGACTACTCTCATGGGGATGTCTTTCTTCCTCGTTCCCTTTTAATCCATGCGAATCCTCCACCTTGTTTCTTTTTCTGAAGTCATGAACTTGTGATTAGTAAAAATTATACTACAATCAAACCATGTACTTACCTTATCTTTGTCCTGATTTGTTATGGTGGAGTGAGAACTGCATAAATACCCTTGTTTTCATACTTTTTTGCTATAGCATTTGCCTGTGTCTAAAGCCATATCATAGCATTTAGACTGCATTTAGGTTTCATTTTCTTCTTTTGGGTGCATCTTTACTTTTGCTGGTTATTAGTCCATGTTGAGGGGTACTGCTCGAAAGGTTGGTTTTGGGTTTGATGATGCGCAAGAAAGGAGTAAGGAGAGAAAGCTGGCGCTAGAATTGCTATAGCATAGTGGAAGTGGATATTGGCCAACACGTGAGAAGCACGTGAGCTATAGAAGCACGTGAATACGCAGAAAAGGACGACCTGACATGTGCAGCAGCTGATACCCACCTACAGACCGTCCTCCTTGTCCCCTTGTGGCAGAGCTTTTCGGTGGACATTCCTTGGGATTATCAAGGAATCTTTAGGGCAAAAAACCCCTAGAGCCTCCACTATATAAAGAAGGAGAGAAGCTTGGAAAAATATATAAAAGAGTGACGCGAACGAGAGGCGGAAGAGAGGGAAAATTGAAAGGAGAGAGAAGTTTTCATCTTCATCTTCTCCACCTGGTGTCCTCCATCGTTGAAGCTCCAAGGAGTGGCCTCACTGGCCTCGAGAGAGGCGGTGGGCCTAAGACAATCGGACAGTCTATGGCGGAAAGGGAGTTCACCTTTCTTTCTGTCGCTTTAGCATTTCCTTTTCATATCTTTATCTTTGGTGATGTTATCGCAATGATACGTTGGATGATATTGCCCAACCACAAACTATTTTAGGTGACTTGGGTTTGATGGTTGGTTTTATTTTGAGTACTTTTTAATGCATGCTATAGCTTTTCAGTGTTTATCATGTTCTATACTTTGATTATTTTTTTTTTCATTTCCTTAAAGTTGTAAGAGCCCTCGAGAGTTGGTCGTTCTTTAAGTGTTTGTTGGGGTTAGTAATCGAGAGAGCTACCCTTAGAACCCCCATAAGCAATGGAGTGGTTGTCGAGAGGCAGACTCTAACCTACTTTAGAGATAAGTGATAGGTTTCAAGGGCTAAAAAGGATAGTTTGTGAAGGGTATGTGAGTGTTAAGAGTTTACGCTGAGAGGTATTGTTGTAGCATTTCTGACTCCCAGTTTCTTGGCTAGAGATAGTTTAGGAACACTTTTAGCAAATCCCGCCTAGCATAGAAGACAGCTGAAGAGCCTTAGTATCTCTAAGAAGCTTAAGTTAGGTTGTCCATCATTCCCAGCCAGTCATTCCTTAGTGAGTTTTGCATACGAAAGGGGACTTGTTCATCATATTGTTATCTCATCTTTCTTTGCTCTGTTTCGCCTCATCATTATTTTACATCTTCTCTTTTACTACATCATTTTCATCTGCAAAAAGTGCAATCTATATTGTTACAGTAAGCTGTGAATACCTCCAATCCCTTTGGAGACGATACTCACTCATCACTTTATTACTTGTTCGACGTGTATACTTGCACCATATTTGCGTATCATTTATAGTACACTACACAACGCAAGCAACAAGTTTTTGGCGCCGTTTCCGGGGATTGGCAATTGATTGTTTACGTTTTTTTTGTTTATATCGCTTGTTCTTTTTGTTTTTGTACATATTATTTAGGATTTTTCATTTTTCTTTTTAGGTGTCCCGCTAGTGCATGACCAGAAGACGACCTAGAGGACCCCTGCAATCACCAATTTCTAAAATCGAGTATTTCTTAAGACTTAGGAGACGTGTTCGAAGAGAAGAAACTAGAAACATGAACGGAGAAATACCACCACCTCAAGGTAACGAAGATGCTATGGCAAATGGCCAGGGAGAAGCGGCTCGACCTCGAGCAATTATAGATCATTTGACTCCTATCTCTGACAATCTCTATCTCGGAATAGTAGCTCCAGAAATTTAGGCATCCCAGTTCGAGCTTAAACCTGTTATGTTCAACATGTTGAACACTATTGGTCAATTTGGGGGTATGCCTCACGAAGATGCAAGACAACATATCAGTGCTTTCTTGGAAGTTTGTGACTTGTTCAGATAGCAAGGAGTGCGCGAGGATGTGCTAAAGCTTAAATTGTTTCCATATTCTTTACGTGATCGTGCTAGAGCATGGCTTAGTGGAGTGCCAGCTGGATCAATGGAGACTTGGACAGATCTATGCAAAAGTTTTCTGCAACGGTATAATCCATCCAATAGAAACACTCAGTTGAGAAATGATATTGCTTCTTTTCGTCAAGCTGATAACGAATCCATGTATGAGTGATGGGATCAATTCAAAGGATTATTGAGGAAGTGCACAAATCATGGTTTTCATGATTGGACCCAAGTGGTTACGTTCTATAATGGAGTGAATGCTCCTATAAGGATGATGTTAGATGCTTCAGCAAATGGGACCTTGTTAGACAAATCACCAGAGGAAGCATTCAACATTCTTGATAGGGTAGCCAACAATGATTACCAGTTTTCGACCACAATGCTTGGAACGGGGAGGAGAACCCAAGTAGTTCGAGATAGTGAAGTTGATGACTCAGTAGCCACCTAGTTAGTTGCCATCCCAAATAAGCTAAAGAACTTCAACGTCCCAACAAAGTCAAGGAAGTGAAGTCCGCAACCTCATGTCTCAGATGCGATGGCAATCACCATTTGAGTGAATGCCCTGACAATCAAGAGTTATCCAACTGCGTGGGGAATTATAGCCGCAACAACAATCCATACTCTAATACCTACAACCCAGGATGGAGGACTCTGAGCCAAACTTGCCTCACGAAGGGGATAACTCACAAGATCATCCAGTTGAAGAGAAGGGTGAGGAAGTCATAGCAAAAGAAACACCGGAGGAAGAGCCCGCTTTTGCTACAAAAAAAGATGCAACTCCGCCAGTTCAGATAAATGAAGTTAGACCCTCACCTCCTTTTCCTCAACGACTTAAGAAGTAGAAATAAGACCTTTAATTCCAGGAATTCGTGGCTATCCTGGACAAATTACATATCAATGTCCCAATTCTAGAGGCCATTGATCAGTTGCCAACATATGCCAAGTTCCTCAAGGATATAGTCACGAAAAAGAGGAAGGTCGAGAAGTACGAAACTGTCGCTATAGCAAAAGAATGCTATTCTATGTGGAGTAACCTGCCACCTAAGAGGAAAGACCCAGGTAGCTTTGCTATCCCATGTTCTATTGGTGATAAGTTTGTTGGAAGAGCACTTTGCGATTTGGGATCGAATGTTAACTTGATGCCTAAGTCGATTTTTCTGAAACTGGGAATTTGAGAGGCACAACCCACCAATGTTGTGCTACAGCTAGCAATCACTCTCATGTTCGCCCAGAAGGAAGAGTTGAAGATGTCATGGTAAAAGTGGACCGATTTATCTTTCCAGTCGACTTCTTAATCCTCGACTTTGAAGTTGACAGCAACACATCCATCATCTTGGGTAAACCATTTTTAGCCATCGGGGGAGCTTTAATCGATTTTGAGAAGGGTGAATTCACGATTCTAGTGGCTGATTAGACGGTCACAATCAATATTCATGACACCCTCAAGTATGCATACAATTCGGGAGTATGCCAATATATAGATGCTACAGCACAGAATGTGACTTATTAGTTTTGCTGTAGCAATGAGATGCAAATGGAAGAGTTTGAAGCACCCTGCATAGATGATGATTCAGACCTAGAAGAGCTCTCAAGGGAACTGGAGCAGACTAGTTGACTCGAGGCTAGAGCAAGTACGCACTTTGAACATCTTGATTTTTCAGAATTTGTACCTCCTAAACCTTCCCTTGAGCATGCACCTTCTTTAGAACCGAAACCTTTGCCATCACATCTTAAATATGTTTACTTAGGGAGCAATGAAACTTTGCCTGTGATAATCTCATCTAGTCTCACACCTAAGCAAGAAACTAGTTTAGTAAATATGTTGATACAACATAAAAATACGCTAGGGTGGACTATGGCTGATTTGAATGGTGTAAGCCCTCCAATATGTATGCACAAAATTTTGCTTGATGATTGTCACAACAATTCTGTTGAGCCATAGAAGATTAATCCCAATTATGAAGAACGTGGTGATGAAAAAGATAATCAAGTGGCTTGATGATGGAGTAATATACCCGATATCCGATAGCTCATGGGTCAGCCTGGTGCAATGTGTACCGAAGAAGGGAGGCGTGACCGTGGTAAGAAACGAGGAGAATGAACTATTGCCTACTAGAACCTCACAGGGTGGAGGATTTGCATGGACTATAGGAAACTCAACAAGGCAACCAAGAAGGACCATTTTACCCTCCCATTCATTGATCAGATGTTAGATCGACTAGCGGGCAAGGCATTCTTCTGCTTCCGCGATGGGTATTCTGGGTACCATCAGATTGCTATAGCACCCGAAGACCAAGAGAAGACGACTTTCACATGCCATTATGGAACTTACACTTTCCAAAGAATGCCCTTTGGTCTCTGCAATGCCCTAACAACTTTTCAAAGATGTATGTTGGCTATCTTTTCAGACATGGTCGAGGATTTTTTAGAAATTTTCATGGATGACTTCTCGGTCTCTGGAGATGACTTCAACACATGCTTGGGCAATCTCGCCAAGGTCTTAAAGAGGTGTGAGGAAGCTAACTTGGTACTCAATTGGGAAAATTGCCATTTCATGGTAACAGAAGGAACAATCTTAGGTCACAAGATCTTGAAGCGAGGGATAGAAGTTGACAAAGCAAAGGTCAAGGTCATTGAAAAATTGTCTCCCCTACTACTATCAAGGGAGTAAGAAGCTTCCTTGGGCATGCTGGATTCTATAAGAGATTCATCAAGGATTTTTCGAAGATCTCAAAGCTGCTATGCAATTTGCTACAACAAAATCAACCATTTGTGTTTGAAAAAGATTGCCATAGCGCGTTTCAAGGACAAAATGAGAAGCTTATCTCAGCACCAGTTGTCATTCCACCTGATTGGAACGAGCCATTTGAGCTAATGTTTGATGCAAGTGACTACACCGTCGGTGCAACACTTGGACAATGTCGAGGTAAACTCTTTCATGTTATTTATTATGCTAGTCACACTTTGAATGACGCACAAATCAATTAACCCACTATTGAAAAAGAATTGCGTGTTGTAGTATTTGCCTTTGATAAGTTTAGGTCATACTTGATAGGCACTAAGGTTATAGTTCATACCGATCATTCATCCATTAAGTACTTAGTGACTAAAAAGGATGCTAAACCTAGACTTATTAGATGAATACTCTTGCTGCAAGAATTTGACCTAGAAGTTAGAGATAGGAAGGGATGTGAGAACCAGGTAGCTGATCATTTATCTAGGCTAGAAAATGCTATCACACAGGATAGTGAAACTGAAATTAAGGAAAAATTCCCTGATTAGAAATTGTTGGCTACTATAGCAATTCTGTGGTATGCTGATATTGTTAATTATCTTGTTAGTGGTATTTTGCCTCCTGATTTATCTAGCCAGGGACTCAAGAAATTTAGACATGATGCAAGATTCTACTATTTGGATGAAATCTACTTGTTCAAGCAATGTCCTGATCAAATCATAAGGAGATGTGCTCCAGCGGAAGAATACCATAACATTTTGTACCATTATCATTCATCGCCATGTGTATGGCATTTTGGTGGAGCTAGAACTGATGCAAAAGTTCTTCAAGTAGGATTCTATTGGCCTACACTTTTCAAAGATGCACACGAGTTCTACAAGACTTGTGATAGATGCCAAAGAATGGGGAACATCTCCAGACGGAATGAAATGCCATTTCAAAATATTTTGGAGGTTGAAATCTTTGACGTGTGGGAATTGACTTCATGGGTCCGTTTCTCACATCATATGGAGATCTATATATTTTGCTAGCAGTCGATTACGTGTCAAAATAGGGGGAGGTTGTTGCCACCCCAAGGAATTACTCTAAGACTATCATGAAGTTCATTCACAAGAACATCTTCATGAGGTTCGGAGCACCCCGAGCCATCATCAGTGATGAAGGAACTCACATTGACAACAAGTTGATCGCTAAAGCATTACATTGATATGGAGTCAGGCACACGATTTCTATAACATATCATCCGCAGACGAATGGACAGGCTGAAGTTTACAACCGTGAAATCAAGCAAATCTTGGAGAACGTGGTTAATCCTAAGAGAAAAGATTGGTCCCCCCAAGTTTGATGAAGCATTATGGGCCTATAGGACAACCTTCAAGACGCCTTTGGGCATGTCACCCTTCAAGCTCGTATTTGGCAAGGAATGTCGTCTACCTGTTGAGCTTGAACACAAAGCTTATTGGGCAATCAAGAAACTTAACATGGACGCCGAACTAGCTGGTGAATGGAGGTTTCTAGAGCTAGAGGAATTTCGAGCCCAAGCATATGAGAATGCTCACATATACAAGGAGAAAACCAAGAAGTGGCATGACAAACACATTTTCCAAGGCATTTCTCAGAAGGCCAACAAGTGCTTCTCTACAATTCCAGGCTAAAGCTTTTTCCTGGAAAGCTGAAATCAAGGTGGTCATGACCATTCATCATACACAAGGTGTACCCTTATGGCGCGGTTGATATCAAGAAGTTGAACGATGGTGAAGTCCTTAAAGTCAATGGCCAATGCCTGAAGGCGTACAGTGGAGCCCCCATCCTCAGAGACAAGTCACAACTGAATCTTCACGATCCTTGAAAGTTTGCCCCTAAAAAACTCTACCTTTTATGCTATAGCATGTTCATAAAAAATGCTTTCCTTTTTTATCTTAGTTTTTGTGTTATCTTTATCTTTATTTTCATATCTTTTCATGTGACCCTCATACAAGCTTTCTCTTTCATAGTATGATGTCAGGTACAAAGGCAGGAGAGCATGTTGTCTACAGCGGTTGGTAGCAAAAGGGAGAAGGATATGGAGTTTGTTTTTATCTACTTTTGGAAGTACAAAAAAGGGGGGAAATAAAAAGATGAGGAGAAGTTTTATCTGAAAAGTAGGGGAGGATGAATTAAAAATAGAGAAAAAAAGCAAGATTGAGAATATTCACCTAATTAATGAGGTGAAACCCTAGCCACAAAAACCTACATATTCTCTCTCCAACCATCACTTATCACAATAACTCCCATCATTTTCTCTCTCCCTTAAAGCCGACACACGTCCCCATCACTCCCCTCCTCCATTAATTCATCTATTTCCCCTCACCTTTTTCAACTTCTCATATTTTCTTCATCATTATCACTCGTCCCTTCAACTTCTTCATCTCCTTCAACAATCAACCCTTTCTTCTTCCCCTTCATCTCTTTGATTTTCTCCCAAAAACATCAAACAACCTTCACCACTTTCCCCTAACATATTCACTCCTCCCTACTTTCACAAAAACCTCTATGGCTCGTTGCAAGAATGCCCATGAAATTTCCGATCACCCTAAAAAACCACCAGTCCTAGAAATCTCTAAGTTTTTCAATGAGGCAACAAACGAGCGATGGACGAAACTTAAAGATAGGAATGTTCTTCCGGAGCTAGGGTTTAAATACCCTAAAGAGGAGGAAGATCAGTTCGATAAAGTAGTCATGGACGTCATTGGCAAGCATGAATGGAAAACCTTCGCTGCTCACCCTAAGGAGATCTGTACCTCACTAGTAAATGAGTTCTACGCACACCTCACAAGTCCCATGCAGTCTACGGTTCATGTGCGAGGCGAGCAGATAAAGTTTATTGCTGCAGCAATTAACAAGTTCTATGGGCTAAAGCACAATGTAGACCACCACACCACTTTTGTGATGACTATGGACGCGCAGACACAACGCGGGGTGATGAAGGACGTTTTTTTAGGGAACAGGGCTGGACAACAACATGTCAGTCAAGAGAGGACGCCTCAAACTTGAGGCCACGGTATGGAACCATTTTGTGAGACATAAGCTTATGCCCACACTACACACTGCCACAGTCCACATCTCTAGACTTTTTCTTCTCCACTCAATATTACATGGTAGACGCATTGACATATGAAAGATCATAGTGGATGAAGTGTAAGCTTGCCTGAAACGGCCTCGTAGTCCACTCGTTTTCCCTAACCTGATAACTACTTTGTGCAAAAGAAAAGACTTCTTTATAGACGATCTAGTGGATTCAACTATTTCAGGAAAAAAGGATCTAACTCCAGGCCTCGACACGGAGCTTGGAGGATTTAATGAAGATGTCCCTCAACAAACAATGGAGGGAGGAGCAAAAAGTTTTGCTGTAGCACGTGTAGCAGCACTGGTGGCCACAACGAAAGAACTGAGTGCTGAGCTCAACCTGATGAAGGCACATCCACGAGCGTACTTTTAGTATTCCTATCATCGCGAAGGTGCCATAACATCTTTCTTCAACAAACTCCTCCCGGACCAGAACGTGTCATTCCCTCTATTTCCCCTGGAGTTATTGCAAGCCCCCACCACTGGTAGAGCAAGCCCAGTGCAACCCAATGACCCTAGCTCCGTCCAACCCGCTGCCAAGAAGAAGACTCCGAGAAAGAAGACTCCTACGACTCCTACTGCCCAACCATAAAAAACTCCTTTGGTTCCACCCACTGTCGAAGAAACCACCCCTGCAACCACCCCGACCAAGAAAAGAAAACGTAGCAGGAAGGCAACCAATCCTGCACCATCACGTCCGGAAAACCAACTTCTTGAGCCGGGCCTTGTACCATGTGATCAATGGGACCTTCCTCAAAAGGAGACAACCCCAACACAAACACCTGAGCCTACACCAACACGACGTGAGGATGCTACAACATCCAGACCAAAGACACACATCAAACATACCAATGGACGTGTCAGATCTTCACCAAGTGCTCAGACAGTCTTCTCCGAGAGTGTGGACGATGTCGTAGATCCCCACCACTACTCGTCGGAAACTTCCATGGACAATAACAGCAGCACCACATAGCTTCCGCACCCAGAAGGTAACTAACTTTTTTCTTTTCATTTATTTCATTTATCTTTATTTTTCATTGTATATAGTATAGATTAGTTCATGCATTGAGGATACTGTATCCCTTAAGTTTGGGGGTGTTGGTGTTCGTAGTTAATATTTTGCTTTAGCATTTGCATAGTAGAAAAGAACAAAATTTTTACTATGGCATTCTGTTTAGTCTAGAGACAACCTATGAATATAACTATGATGTCTGATGATGAAATCTTAAAGGCTTGAACTAAGTTAGAAAAAAAAACACAATTAGTTGAGATCTATAGAACTGACCTTAGGATCCAGTTGTTAATTTTTTTATACAGCTGCTCTCTTTCTATAAGTAAGTTCGTTAGAAAAATTTTCAGGAAGAACCCTAGTGAACTCTGATGTGTAAACTCTAGGTAACTTAAGAAAAACTAGACATCCTTGTTCTCAAACAAACGAATAAATGTTACGACATATCTGTAGAAGGAAACTCCGCTTTGCTATAGCATACTATGTAAAAAAAGAGAGAAGAAATAAAGTTTTGCTATAGCATATGAGTGGATGAAAGTTGTCACGGGAAGACTCTGCCTACTAGATCGGGGGTGAGAGGTTTGGTCCATTCTCATCTAGAGCTAAGGATGCTAGGTGTGGTGAGCTGACACCCTTCGTAGCAGAAAACATATATCTTTGGGAGTCTAAAAATTAGAAAAGAGCTATAGATCATGGATAAGGTATAACTAGGGAGCTTCCTTTAAAATTTGTCTTACTAGCTTAAGTTTATGAGGAAGGCAGCCACACACACACGCACACAACTTAGTCTTATGGAATGTTCTTATGGATCTCACTTCTAGTTGTTTATATTTTAATTGCCTATGCCATTTCTAAGGACTGAGATGTAGCCATAGCAATCTTCTAGGTTAAATCTTTGCTATAGTACTTCTTTTGTTCTGTTCTACTCATTGGTTAAGGACAAGCAATAGCTTAGGTTTGAGGGTGTGATATTTTCATAAATACCCTTGTTTTCATACCTTTTTGCTATAGCATTTGCCTGTTTCTAAAGCCATATCATAGAATTTAGACTGCATTTAGGTTTCATTTTCTTCTTCTGGGTGAATCTTTACTTTTGCTGGTTATTAGTCCATGTTGAGGGGTACTGCTCGGAAGGTTGGTTTTGGGTTTGATGATGCGCAAGAAAGGAGTCAAGAGAGAAAGCTAGCTCCGGAATTTCTATAGCATAGTGGAAGTGGATATTGGCCAGCACATGAGCTACAGAAACACGTGAATACGCAGAAAAGGACAACCTGACATGTGCAGCAGCCGGTACCCACCTGTAGACTGTCCTTCTTGTCCCCTCGTGGTAGAGCTTTTCGGTGGATATTCCTTGGGAATATCAAGGAATCTTTAGGGCACAAAACCCTAGAGCCTCCATTATATAATGAGGGAGAGAAGCTTGGAAAATATGTAGAAGAGTGACGCGAAAGAGAGGCGGAATAGAGAGAGAATTGCAAGGAGAGAGAAGTTTTCATCTTCATCTTCTCCACTTTGTGTCCTCCATCGTTGAAGCTCCAAGGAGTGGCCTCGCCAGCCTCAAGAGAAGAGGTGGGCCGAAGACAGTCGGGCAGTCCATGGCAGAGAAGGAGTTCACCTTTCTTTTTGTCGCTTTAGCATTTCCTTTTCATATTTTTATCTTTGGTGATGTTGTCGTAATGATACGTTGGATGATATTGCCCAGCCACGAATAATTTTAGGTGGCTTGGGTTTGATGGATGATTTTATCTTGAGTACTTTTTAATGCATGCTATAGCTTTTCAGTGTTGATCATGTTCTATGCTTTGCTTATGAGTTTTCATTTCCTTAAAGTTGTAAGAGCCCTCGAGAGTTGGTCGTTCTTTAAGTGTTTGTTGGGGTTAGTAATCGAGAATCTAGCATTAGAACCCCCATAAGCAATGGAGTGGCTGTCGAGAGGCAGACTCTAACCTACTTTAGAGATAAGTGATAGGTTTCAAGGGCTAAAAAGGATAGATCGTGAAGGGTAGAGGATTGTTAAGAGTTTACGCCGAGAGGTATTGCTGTAGCATTTCTGACTCCCAGTTTCCTAGCTAGAGATAGTTTAGGAACACTTTTAGCAAATTCCGCCTAGCATAGAAGACAACTGAAGAGCCTTAGTATCGTTAAGAAACTTATGTTGGGTTGTCCATCATTCATAGCCAGTCATTCCGTAGTGAGTTTCGCATACAAAAGGGGATATATTCATCATATTGTTATCTCATCTTTCTTTGCAATGTTTTGCCTCAACATTATTTTACATCATCTCTTTTACTACATCATTGTCATCTGCAAAAAGTTCAATCTATATTGTTACAGCAAACCGTGAATACCTCCAATCCCTATGGAGACGATACTCGCTCATCACTTTATTACTCGTTTGACGTGTATATTTGCACCATATTTGCGTATCATTTATAGTACACTACACAACGCAACCATCATTGAGGATGGCTTTTGCTGCCACGACAGCTGTTCAGGTGGCCAACTGTTAGGGCAGTAGGCTGTCATAATGTGGTTTAGGTCAAGGAAAAACTCGGTACATTGAAGGGCTTCATCATCCATAACACTGTGTTCTTCAGGTTCCTCAAACATTTCCATCAGTAGAGATTGTGATGTCTTTAGATCTACCAGCATCGGTTCCTCTAAATATATGTAGTCCATGGTTCCCGAGGTTTATGTTTAGGCGGGCATGGTTACTGTGATTGTTGCTGAGGCTAGCATTGTTGCCGAAGCTGCTGTTGCGGCGGACATAGTTGCTGAGGCTTCTGGTATTTTCGTGACATCGTCAATTTCTATGTCGGCCTCACTAGCTGTTTCTGTAGCCTTGTTGTGTTCAAGTTCCGCAATTCCTGCTTGGTCAATTTCTTGATTGAGTTCATCATGTGTGGGATAGTCCCTTACATCCTCTTCCCTTGGGATATCAGTATCCTTAGGTCTCAATTTCCGATGATCCATGGGTTCCGTGGTAGGGGTTTTATGTTCATCCACGACATTTATTAGGACAGAGTTGCTCAAAAGTGCATACATCCTGGCGAGTTTTGCCTCCATAAAGGTTGACACGTCTTGAGTGAGCGGGAGAAAAGCTTGAAACATGTCTTCTAAGAATTTTGATTGCTCTTGAGGAGGATTGCATTGCCATGGCTTTTGTACTGCTGTGGCGGAAAATTATCATAGTAAAAAAATTGAGGTTGTTGATCGTACCATGAGAAATTCTGTTGTGGCGGAAGATTCTGTAGTCCTTTTTGCTATGAATGCGGCATCTGCTCCTGGTCCCAATTTGGTTCGTCCATGTCTTCTCCGAAAAGTAAGTGTAATTTTCGAACACATGATTTCCCTCACATAGATTGCAAGAATTGTCCAACATCAGCTCTTGAGTGGTTTCTCTTGATTGCTCTTGAAGCTGATCACCTTGCCCTAGCATGTTTGTTTCTGCAGCAAAATTGTTATGGTAAAATATTTTTTGACAATTTTGATGATACCACGAAAAATATTGTTGTTGCAGCAGTGACGTTTGCTGTCTTGTCTTCTATCACGGCGGCAACTGTTGTTGCAGCATCTGATGTTCATGTTCAAACATCAGCTCCCATATAGTTTCCTCAACAGCGTGATACCCTTGGACTTGTAGCGTACATGAATTATATATATATATAAAAGAAAAAAAGTTAAAAACCTGAAATTTAAATGCAATTAAATAAAGAGTGCATAAAACAAAACGAAGTCGCTATTGCCAATGCCCGACAACGGCGCCAAAAACTTGTAGGGTGTGTAGGTGTTCCCTTTTTGTGAGAGCGCAAGTGCACACTCCTGCCAAGTTATAATATATAAGATGTCGAATCCCACGAGGATTGTAATGGTTCCTTCGTGTGTGTATCTGCACAAGAAATTTAAATGCACAATTAATTCCGGGTTTGGTTAAAGGAATAAAACTAAAAACACAATTAATTAAAGAAGGGGAGATTAGAGTGATAGAATGGGTCAGGTTATTGCTGCTCAGTAGTGTGTCGACTGCGTTGTGAAGAAGTAAAGTTATTTCTGCGCTACCACGATATGCTGCCTCGACGGGTATGGCGGGTGGCAAACTACGACTCTGTCACAAGGCCCCAGCAGGTCACTACTACTGCAATAGTGTACTGTCTCGGCAGGTGGAACGGAAAGAAGTCCTGCGGCAAGTCTTGTAGATACTTTAAGTTCGGCAGGATATTCAACATTGATCCCTCCAATTTCTAGGTTAGGATCCTCGAGAGCTAACTTGTGGACTAGTGTGGAACCAAGTTAGTCAACTCGGTTGGTAATCCCTTTTAGCCGCTGGAACTTGTGGACTGGTGTGGAACCAAGTTAGTCACGCCTTAGCACGTTGTGACTGTACTTAACCCTTTCATGAGCCTTGCACTTTCGTGCCCGACAAATGGATTCTCTCAAACGACTAGTGTAGAATGATTGAAAGAATGAAGAACAATAGATTAAATAAACTCGAAATATTTTATTAAAAAAATAAACTCATAGACTTTACAACCGTTTCTCACAACTACTTTACAAGAAAAAACATAAACCCTAGGAAGTTTAGAACATATCTAACTCCCTCTCTCTATCTCTCTCTATCGATCTATATGCCCCTATACCCTCACATTCATGGGTATATATAGGGCTTGGCCTAAGCTTAAGTCCTCCTTTGAGTAGAAGTCTTTATTGATGATAAAATAGATTTAATATTTAATGCTTCATTCAATTCTGACTTAAATATGGACTCCTTTGGATGTTTACTTCTTCAACAAGTAAGTATAAGCCACCTTGCTTATTGATCTTCAATCAGCTCTATATACCGCTCCAAGCCTCAGAAAAATGCAAGATTGGGATCAATGGACTTAGAAAAATCTCCTCTATCAAACGAGACCCATCTTGACTATGTCAGCATATTTCTGTCTGGGCGGCATTTTGCGGCGGTGGCGTCCTTGCCGGCTTCATTCTGCAGCGGCGACGTCTTTGGCGGCAATTGGAACTGCTTCAGTACAGCTCCTTCTGCTCCCTGCTTTCCTATCCTCTCTTCCTTTGATCAGGAACTAGCACCTGAAATAGAAAACTAACTAAAACATTACCTTTTCTCTACCAAATATAAGATATTCAATAAAAGCATGGTAAAAGAAGAAATATTGTTATAATGCATGACATGCAGCTAATTATGCCTAACTAAGCTTAAGTACAACAACCATAAGGGCAGAGATGTGCATAAAATATAGAACATCTGGACACTCTACATCGGGCACGAAAGTGCAAGCCTCATGAAAGGGTTAAGCACGATCACAACATGTTGAGGCGTGACTAACTTGGTTCTACACCAGTCCACAAGTTTCAGCGGCTAAGAGGGATCACCAATCGAATGGACTTGCCTGTGTTAGGTTTACGCTGAGATTGCTAGGTATTGCCTACATGACGTGAGTATTCGAGTATCCTAACCTAGAAATTGGAGGGATCACTGTCGACTATCCCGCTGAAAACTTGTAATGTCTTCCAGACTTGCCGCCAGGACCTCTTTCTGTTCCACATGCCGAGACAGTACACTCCTGCAGTGGTAGTGACCTGCTGCAGCCGCATGACAGGGTTGTAGTTTTCCTCTTGCCATACTCGCTGAGGCAACAATTCATGGCAGCACAAAACATACTCAGACTTTACAATGTAGTCCACACGCTACTGAGCTGCATTTGTTTTACTCAGTCTATCGACCAAATCGCTCCCTATCATTCCCCTGATCAATATCTTTATTCTATTTGTGTTTTTATATTTCCACATCGTGAGATTTAATTGCGCATTTACTAAATCTTTGTGCAGAAAACCATTCATAGGAGCTCCTCCAATCCCTGTGGGAGACGATATCTTTTATACTATAACTTGACAAGAGTGTGCACATACGCTCATAAATAGAGAACACCTAGACGCTCTACAAGTTTTTGGCGCCGTTGTCGGGGATTGGCAATAGTAACTACGTTTGAATTTCTGCACTTCTATTTTAGTTTTTGCACATTAAATCTCTTTTTATTTATTTGCTAAAAAAATCCCTCTTTGTTTTCTTTGGTGTATGTCCCGCCAGGGCAGCAAGGACGACAACAACATCTGCCTGAGGAGGGGAAGGACATGCCCGGATGAATAGTCAAACATTAAACCCTCAGAGAGTGGTTATGCTTGGGAAAAGGGCAGCCCGACATAACCAAAATTTTAATTTTTAATATATATTTTTTAATGCATTGGGATTAGACTTAATTTTCAGTTATTTTTATTTAATTTTTGTATTTAATTTATTCCAAGTTAGGAATGAAGGTAAGAACAATAAAAATGAAAGAATAAAGGAGAAACCCAACTAGCAGCCCAGGGCAGCCCAAGGCAAACGAGCATAACGACTAGCAGCTTCATAACGGTTAGCCGCAACGGCTATATTTGCCACAGCGAGCGGAACGAATATTTGCGTAACAACTATAATCTCGTTATTCGCGCCGCAACAATTGCCGCCCGTTGACAGCATGCTCGCCAAGGCAGTGGAGAGAAGCGGCTATATAAGGCCAACTATTCTCTCCCCATTTTTTACTCGCCTTCTCCTTTACTCTGAACTCTTTCTGCAATCTTTGCTTCCAAGATTTCCTTTGCTTTATTTTCTTTTACATTCTTTTCTTTTTTCTTTAGGAAATACAACCATCTCACAAACTATGGCCTCATCACAACCCGCCGCCACCTCCAAACCTCCTTACAAAAGGTTCTTGAACACAGCTGTCGAGGAAACCTACAAGAAATACTATAGAGAGCGACAACTATGGGAGAAAATGGGTTTCCAATATACCCAGTCTGATGCGAATTTTGGCTTGGAGCCCTTCCTATTCGAAAGGATCCACAATATGGGCTGGGACCAATTCGCACGACAACCAGAAGGAATCAACAGTAACCATGTGCGAGAGTTCTACGCCCACATTCCGACACCGACAAGCCGTTTCGTTTATGTCCGCAAAGAAGGTGTCAAGTTTACTGCTAACATGATCAACAACTTTTACAGCATAGGAGTCAGCGGGAATCCACATGAGGAATGGGAGTCCTACTTAACGGTGGCTGACTACAAAAAGATCAAGAGGTAGATCTGTAAGCCAAACAGCAAGTGGCTAACAGGTAAAAACAACGGGTCAGTCCACCAATTTGCTGTCGGAGGCAGCCCTTTGGAGTTACTTCGTCCAACGCAACATGATGCCCACCACGCACGAAGCAACAATAAACAGGCTGCGGCTTGCCCTCATTCATAGTATTATGATGGGGCAGAAGATCAATGTTGGCGAGGTAATCATAAATGAGATCTATGCCCACGCAGAGAAGGCAAACGCCAAGGGACCCCTTTTCTTCCCTACACTCATCACGGGCCTTTGCGCCAATTTTTGTGTGTCGCCGCACCTAAAGGACAAAATTCTTCATGCCAAGGAAGGATGGACAAGAAGAGTACACCAGCAGATGGTGCAGAACTTGGAGCCAGACACACCTTCCACCGCCCAGTCGTCGTCCCAAGCTGTCGCCACCCCAGCCGCAGCAGGCAGTACTGAAGCTGCCCTCCCGTCCACTGTGATCCCCTTTCTTGCGCAGCCTCGTTGAAAGCTACCAAAGGATCAAGCACAAGCAAGTGATCTTCACCAAATATGTGTCAGACGTGCAAGAGGCCTTCGTGCCCTACTTTCTTGACAAGTACCAAGACGGCGGCCCATAGTTGTCTGCTTCCCCAATAGAGTTGGCAGCCTTCAAGCTAGTTCATATTACACCCAGACCAGTTGCTGCTCCTACCGCCGAAGACAGCGAGGGGCCACACTACCGCTCCAAGAGAAGAACCTCTCCAACTCACATCCATCCATACGACCTCTCATCCTCATCCGAATAAAAAAAGGAGAAAGAGACCACCGATGCCTCCCCAGTAGCAAAAGAGGTCGCAGCGAAAGATACCGACTCCTCAGACATGGAGATCTCAGACTCCTTGGATGACAAACCGGTAGAGGCAGCAAGAAAGATAAAACGGCCAGCAGCAGAGCCTCAGGGTGGATGACTTGAAGGACCATCAAATAAACCCACCCCAGCCACATCCAGCGGTCGCGTAGCAAAAAAAAGCCCAACCGACAGACCATCTGCTACGCGTCACCTAGTCCTGCTCGCCTCCTCAACATTCTTCTCTGACGCAGCAAAAAGAGAAGGGAACTCTGCCAGTCTATAACACCATTTTCTTTTCTTTTTCTTTTAATTTTATGCTCTATTTTTTTATTTTTCTATTCTTTTTCTGTTTTATTTTTCTTTTTATATTTTATTTTCTGTTTTTTTATTTTTATCTTGTAGAGGCATTGAGGACAATGCCAACCTTGAGTTTGGGGGGGGGGGTATTCCTCTTTGTTTTAGGTTCATTTGGTAGCATTTACAAACACATGTAAATTTTTTCCCCAAGCACTTAATGAAGTAGAAAACTTTAGTCTAAAAACTTGTGCCTATGATAGATTAAACAGTTACTTATATTCGCACCATTCTAAAAAAAATAATCTAACTATGGGAAGAAGCATGAAAAATGTTTAGAAAATTTTTCTGCCAATTACCTTAACACTTATCTATTAAATGCTGAATTTTTGCTTGAGTTCTGAGTTTAACACTGCCCGCCTTACTTAAAAAAATTCCTTGATTTGATACAGGTTTGCCGCCATGGCAGCACAGGGCAGCAAAACAAAGATAATGGAAACCCTAGAGGTGCCCGAAGCAGGCTCTAGTGAGAAAGATTAAAAACCCTAGAGGTGCCCGATACAAGCTCTAAGAAGGATCATGAACAAGGACACTCCGTTGCTATCAAAGTCCACGTATCTAAACCAAGTGACGGAGAAATTACCAAGAGTGAATGAAAGCCTTCACGGGATTACTGTGAAACCGATATTTTAATTTTGATATAACTAAAGAACCTAATGACTAAATTGAAAATGTCAAAACGAATTTTTAAGTCCTCAAATATCCCCATATGATTTAAAGAATATGCCTAAGTTAAAAACTAAGATTTCTAAATATTTTCTAAGTGTTCTTAAAGCCGAAACAGTGTTTTTCGAGTCCCTGTTTCGAAACGGCCTAAGGCGTTTCGAAACGTTTTCACCACTGCCAACCCTTGTTCCGAAAGGGGTATCGAAACGGCTTTAGAACATAGAGATTCGTATCGAAACGACTTCAAGTGTTTCGAAACGGTTCTTCATTTTGATTTGAAAAATATGACCGTTGCAAAGTTTTTAACTAATTTTTCATAAACCGTTAAGGTGTTTTGAAACGAGTTCAAGCCGTTTCGAAACAACCCTTGACACTGGAAAAAGTGTTTCGAAACGAGTTCAATCCGTTTCGAAACGGGTTCTTAAATGCACCCCAACGACTCTTTCTATTTTGATCCGTTTCGATATAGGTTCCCGCGTTCCGAAACGGGGGGTTGCAGACTGCATTTATGGAGGTGAGATAACACCCCCAACGGCTCTATTGATGAATGCAACAACCAGAACGGCTAGAAATCAATGAGAAGGTATAAAAGGGACCTCTAAAAGCTCCAGCAACAACTATTGATCCAAAAGCAAATATCCATACATCAAATCCAAGCATTTGTGGCTAAATCCCAAAATTGTCTAGAAACCCCAATTGTAATTTTAATTCTTATCTTTTTCAATTGGGTTGAGTGCTTGTAATTGGGCTACAATTTTTATTTAGAGATAATATCTTAGCCATTAAACTCTTTGTTATCTTTGTGTGAGGATTGGGATAAATTTTGGGTAGAAAATTTAACCGAAAATTGTAAGGGTTGCCTCCTTAGCCTAGAAAAGGGGAAGAGCAATTAGTTGAATTGTTGCAAATCCTTCGTGAAGCTAAGGTAGTGGATGTAGAGTTCATTTGGAACTTGAATGACTCTATAATTCCTTGTCTATCTTTTTAATTTGCAAATTCCACCAACTAAACCTTTAAAAATCCAATTCACCCCCCTCTTGGTTTATTTCGATCTTTCGATACACTCAACAATTGGTATCAGAGCCTACCTCTTTGAGGATTAACAACCACAAGAGGAGTTCCTAGGAAGAGTGTGATCATCAAATATCAAGAGATGGCTTCAACCTCCGGTTCGGGCATGTATGAGTCTCAATCCACTACAAAGCCTCCCTTCTTCAATGGTGACAACTATTCTTTTTGTAAGAATAGAATGCGTCTCTTCATCAAGTCCAATGACTACTTAGTTTGGGATGTCGTTGAAGATGGCCCTTACATTCAATTGAAGCAAGATAGTGAAGGCAAGATGGTCTTGAAGAAAAAGGCGGAGATGAGTGAAGAAGAAAGGAAAAAGATTCAAGTAAATGAAAAAGCTCTCCTCATGCTCTTTTGTTCACTCGGTCCGGACATCTATCCCAAAGTGTCATCCATTGAGAGTGCCAAAGAAGTGTGGGACACTCTTGAGACTACCTATGAGGGAACCAACGATGTCAAAGAAACTAAGACTAGTTATGAGAATTTCAAGATGGAGCCCGATGAGACGGTGTCCAAGATGTTTGATCAGTTCTCCACCATAGTCAATGGGCTCAAAGGTTTTGGAGTGTAACGCCCAGGTTTTGGGCTTAGGAGTTTTGGGCGTTGACCGGTTGGTCAAAGTGCTGTTCGAATCAAAAGAGGTGAAATTAGGAAAGCCTAGTTCGGGTTGCATTAAAAATATGGAAAAATGTTCTAAAATCATCTTTTAATATAATTAAGTGAACTGTGAAATCAATTTTGGAAAACGAGTTTTGGAAGTGTGACATTTTGGCTAGTGACCAAAATGTAATTTTCGCAAGTTTGGTGGCTGTTTTATAAAGGGTTGAAACTTTGAATCTTTAAGGAGCTATTTACCCAAAGGGAGTTTCTCTAGATTTTTCTAAGATATTTTAAGTCTAAAATCTGATTTTAAAGGTTATCAAAATTGGAGGGAAGCCATTTGGCTATTTTTAGATGTTGTAACCAACTTCTCCTAATTTTCTTTCTCTCATTTTCTCTCAACCCAAACACTACTTTTCCAGAGAATTGGATCTGATTTCTTCACCTAAATCCCTCCTTTCAACTCTCATTTGATTCCAAATCATTGTATCTTCAAAACCTCTTCAATTGCTAAGTGTTTCAACAAGGATTTTGATTGCAAAAAGAGGAGAAACTCAAGTTTGGAGGTAAGAACGTCCTTCTCCTCTAAACTATCAGTTCTTTACTGAAATTCCTAAGTTTTCAATCCTTAATTGAAGTTTAATTAAAGGTTTTTAAGTGGTGAAATGGATCTTGGCTTATTATGCAAGATTTTGATGATTTTTGATGATTTTCGTTAGATCTGAGTAATCTGTGATTTGAGAGGTGTTTTTGATGTTAAATGATCTCTAAATTGATAAGGAATTGAGTTTTGATTGATGCAATCTCGGATAGGTTGAGTTTCCTAAGTTTAGCTTGTGTTTCAAGGTAGTTTTTGAGGTGATCTTGGTGATCTGATGTTGCTGGAGGTATAAGGTTGTTAATAGGTTGTTTTTAGATGTTTTATGATGTTAATGGAAGTGAGGTTTTGCTGGTTTATGGCTGGGCTTTGTTTAGAAGTGGTTTGGATGCATTTTCGGTTGTGTTTGGTGGCCGAAAATGGAGGTTGGATGAGAGCAGCGAGTTTAGGTGCTTTCATTGAAGCAATTAATGCATGATGATGCATTAATCCTCTGCTTTGATGTGTTGAAACAGGGGAGGCATCTTTGGATCCAAGAGTTGTTGATCCGGAAGCTTGATTTGGTGCTTTGGCTTGAAGCAAAGTGGAAATCGGTGAGTGAGTTTGTGGAAATTGGATTTCAGCTTTTAAACCGAGGTTTGAAGGTTTTGGGAGCTTAGTTTAAGTCTAAACAACTTTGCTAAGCTCAAGTGTAAGTTTTCGGATTTTCTCTCTAGTGGTGGCCATGATTTTGTTGTGATGCAAGATGATGATTTGCATGTTTTAATTACTGTTTTGAAAGCATGTTTAGCATGGATTTTGCTAATAATGTAAGCCATATGTTGAAGGTAACTCTAAGTAGGAGTACCTTGCTTTTATACATTGAAATAATGTGCTTTGATGCTTTGAAATGCATGATGAAAATGGCTTGGTTTAATGCTTTAAAACAGTGGATTAAATGATGAAAATGATGTATATTGGCAAGTGATGTCTTGAAAAGGTTAAGGTCACTAAGGTGGTTAAAAGTCCTTGAGTGAGCCTTGTTACTTAAGAACATCAAGGTGGTTAAAAGTCCTTGGATGATTCTTGTTGCGGACACTAAGGTGGTTAAAAGTCCTTAGGTGATCCTTTCCATGGTGTTTAAAAGTCCATGGGGCCATGGTGTTTAAAAGTCCATGGGGCCAAGGTGTTTAAAAGTCCTTGGGGCCAAGGTGTTTAAAAGTCCTTGGGGTGATTCAAGCATTGGACATAAAGGTGGTTAAAAGTCCTTGTGTGGTCCTCATTCATGGTGTTTAAAAGTCCATGGCCAAGGTGTTTAAAATTCCTTGGGGCCAAGGTGTTTAAAAGTACTTGGTAAGTTGATGAACTTGTTTTAAGAAATGGAAATTATCACTTGAGCCAATATGACATGTATGTTTGTGTTTAAGCATGGGCTTGCTTGTTTAAAGTATGCTTTTGAGCATGTGCAAAGGTTGATTTGAAGCATGTTTTGTAAATGTTTTGAATTGCATTATTGATTGGTTTTAAGAGCATTCCTCACTAAGCTTTTGCTTACGCTCTCTTTGTTTTCTTAATTCAATAATGCAGAGCATTAGAGTACCTTGAGGGGCAGCAAGAAGGGCAAGAATTCAAGTACAAGTAAAGCTCAATGTATGGAAGGTTTTTGTTAAACATTTTAACTTTTGGGTGATTTGGCAATGGGTGACCAATGTGTATGTTTTGGGAGGTGTTTGAGACTCCCTAAGTATGTTAAATGATGATTTGAATGCTGGTTTTTGGATTGGATCATTGCATGCTTGTTTTGGAAATTTGGTGTTGTGAATAGCTAGCTTGTGTAGGAAGCATGCCTATAGAATTGGGGCTTTTTGCATGTGATGTTGTTTGGTTGATTTGATGATGCCTATAAGTCTTAAGTATGTTTAATTGCATGCTGGTAAAGTTTGGTGACATTTGGAGCATGTTTGAATGATCTATTGCATGAATTGGAATGCTAGTTTGCTGCAATCTGTGCAGGCGTTTCGGAACAGTGTGCACCGTTTCGGAACGGGTGCCTTACATGAACCCAGGCGTCCGAAACGGTATGCACCGTTTCGAAACGGTTTGGTCTCTGCCATGGCCATGTTTCGGAACCCGTTGCGGAACGGCCCGTGTTTCGAAACGGGGTCTACCTGTTTCGGAACGGACGACCGTTGGGGGCTGACATTGGCAGTTATATGTTTTGAAATGTTTGCGTTTTGGTCCTGAATCTTGTTTGTTCAATTGTATGAGCTTGGGAAGTCCTTTTGAGCTGAAATTTCACAGAGAAGCATGAAACCTGATTAATTTCAAGATGGTAACTTTAATTTGGGTTAAGTCCTTTTAATTATCAGAAATTACAATTTGGTCCCTAAAGTTGTAATTTGTTCAATTGGGTCCCCGTTTGATCTCTGATGTTTGTGATCTTTGAGTATGATATTGTGTGATCACAATTAGGACTAATGTGCATCTAGACAAGATTAAAAAGAAAAAAAAGGGTCGTTAATCAAGGTTGACTTTCGGGTTGACTTTGGTTTTCCCCGTGTGACTTTCTTAATTCGGGTCAACCGTCTAGGCCGGGTTAAGGGGGTTACATTTGGTGGTATCAGAGCTGAGTTTGCGAGTAATTGGGAATGAATGTATGCATGATTGAAGTATGTTTGGCTTGTATGCTTGTTGTTTGAAAGTATGTTCAGTGGCTTGAGATATTGATGCAATTGAGATGTATGTTGTGATGTTGCATGTTGAGGGTACCCATTGCCAAACAAAAGCTAATGAAATGATTTTGATTTTGAATGAAATTGAGCTTGAATACTTGGATTGCTTACCTTGCTGGGCCTGACTTGTTTTATTTTGCATTGTGATTGCATGGTAAAAGTATGGCACCACGTAGAGAGTTAAGAGGTAGTGTGCGAGCTACGGCTCCCAATGAGAATGAGAATGAAGAGAATACGGGTAGTGCAGTGTTACCCCCTCCTCCGCCTGGTGGTGGTGCTGGAGGTGAGAGAGCTGAAGCTGCAGCTGGTGCTGGAGCTGCTGGACCAGAGGTTGGTCAGGGGCAAGCTATGCCTGATATGTCTATGCTGGTACAAGCTATTGCGGGTGCTTTTCAAGCAGCAGTAGCTGGAGCTCAAGGAGCTGGGCATCAGGGAGATGCTGGAGTTAGACTACCTTTGGAGCGTCTGCGCAGTCTTGGTGGGACTGAGTTCAGAGGTATTTCTGCTGAGAGTTCGGAAGCTTGGCTAGAGAGTACCAAGCGTATCTTGGGTCAGATGAGCTGCACGGATGTGCAAAAGTTGGGATGTGTTGCGTCCTTGCTGCAGGACGATGCGTACACGTGGTGGACGACCACCATAGCTGGGATGGCTGAAGTTGATGTTACTTGGACATTCTTTCAGAATGCGTTCAAGAGGAGATATCTAGGAGTGAGATATCTGGATGAGAAAAAGTGTGAATTCATGTCTCTTACCCAAGGGAGCATGAGTGTGGCTGAGTATGAAGTGCAGTTTGTACGCCTCAGTCAGTATGCACCGGAGCTGATACCTGATGAGCGAGAGAGGTGCGAAAGGTTCCGTTATGGTTTGGTGACGGAAGTAAAGACATATATGTTGGCTGCTGAGTACAATGATTTTGATGTGTTGGTGAGCCGATCCAAGGACATTGAGATGAACTTGGGTTTAGCTGCGAAAGGTGCTGGAGCAAGTTCTGGCAAGAGAGCTGCTGAGTATAGTTCCGGAGGTGGACGGAACAAGAGGGGGCGTGATCAGAAGTATCAGTCCTCAGCCAAGATAGGTGGTGGTGCACCTGCTAGAGGTGGTTTTGCTGGAGCTGAACCTAGTGCTTGTTGGATCTGTGGTTCGCGTGGTCACATGAAGCGTGACTGTCCTCGTGCTGTGAGGGAGGTGCAAGCTCCTGTTGCGGCAGCTGGTAATGGATGTTGGAACTGTGGTTCTGTTGTCCATCTGAGGCGAGATTGTCCGAGGTTGGCTGGTGGCCAAGAGCGTGCTCCTGTTGTTGCACCGCAGAGAGGTCGTGGGCGCGGCCATGGTAATTTCCAGAGGAGAGAGGAAGGTGGTCGCGGAGTAGCTCATGTTGTGGCTATTCAACCTGAGGGTGGAGGCCAAGCTAGGGTGTATGCTCAGCGCGAGGGAAGGAATGATGCAGATGTGATTGCAGGTACCTTTACTTTGCAATCCTTGTCATTGCTTTCTTTGATTGATTCTGGATCTACGCATTCATACATTTTGCGTGAGCATGCTGAATTGCTTGGTTTGCCTGTTGAGTCTTTGGATGTTGGAGTTCGTGTCACTAGTTCTTTTGGTGAAACTGTTGTGACTCGAAAGCTTTTTAGAAGGTGTCCCTTGGTTGTTCAAGAACATGTCTTTCATGTTGATCTTATGGAGTTGCCCTTTTATGGTTTTGATGTGATCCTTGGTATGGATTGGCTTGCTGAGCATCGTGCTGTGGTAGATTGTGAGAATAAGCGGGTTTCGCTTAAGCTTGCGGATGATTATGAAGTTGTTGTAGTTGGCGAGAATGTGAAGTTTCTTGCTAATGTGGTGTCTACCTTGGAGGCGAGTAGGATGCTGAGGCAGGGTTGCGAAGCTTATCTAGCTTTTGTGATGAATCCTAGCTCTAAGGAGTTGAGGGTGCAAGATATCAAGGTTGTGAAGGAGTTTCCTGGTGTTTTTCCTGAAGAGTTGCCTGGTTTACCTCCTAATCGCGAGGTGGAGTTTGGAATTGAGCTGTATGAGAATACAACTCCTGTGTCCATTACTCCCTATAGAATGGCACCTAAGGAGCTGAAGGAGCTGAAGACGCAGTTGCAAGAGCTTCTAGATCGTGGTTTCATCCGGTCGAGTGTGTCACCTTAGGGTGCTCCTGTCTTGTTTGTGAAGAAGAAAGATGGCACTATGAGAATGTGCATTGATTACCGTCAGCTGAGCAAGTTGACTATCAAGAATCGGTATCCTTTGCCGAGGATTGATGATCTCTTTGATCAATTTCGGGGAGCTGCTGTGTTCTCTAAGATTGACTTGAGGTCAGGGTATTATCAGTTGAAGGTGAAGGATGTGGATGTGCCTAAGACAGCTTTCAGGACAAGGTATGGGCATTATGAGTTCTTTGTGATGCCGTTTGGTTTGACAAATGCTCCTGCTGCTTTCATGGACATGATGAATCTTGTGTTTCATGAATACCTGGACAAGTTCGTTGTGGTGTTCATTGATGATATCCTCGTGTACTCGCGTACTGAGGAGGAGCACGAAGAGCATTTGAGGGTTGTGCTGCAAGCTTTGTTGGAGAATCAGCTTTATGCTAAGCTGAGCAAGTGTGAGTTCTGGCTTAAGGAGGTGGTGTTTCTTGGGCATGTGGTCTCAGCTGAGGGGATTCGTGTTGATCCTCAGAAGATTGAAGCGGTGATGAACTGGAAAGTTCCTAAGTCTGTTCATGAGGTCCGTAGTTTCCTTGGTTTGGCGGGATACTACCGGAGGTTTGTGGATGGTTTTTTCCAAGATTGCTGCTCCTTTGACGAAGCTGTTGCAAAAGGATGTTAAGTATGAGTGGACGGAAGCGAGACAGCAGGCTTTTGAGAAGCTTAAGGCGGCTTTGACGCAAGCTCCTATCTTGATTCAACCTGAATCAGGGAAAGAGTTTGTGGTCTATAGTGATGCATCCTATGTTGGTTTGGGATGTGTGTTGATGCAAGAGGGTAAGGTTGTGGCTTATGCGTCGCGGCAGTTGAAGGTGCATGAGCGCAACTATCCTACGCATGACATTGAGCTGGCTGCAGTGGTGTTTGCTCTGAAGATCTGGAGACATTATCTGTATGGTGAGAAGTGTACTGTGTACACGGATCACAAGAGTTTGAGGTATCTGATGTCTCAGAAGGAGTTGAATCTTAGACATCGGCGTTGGTTGGAGTTGCTCAAGGATTATGATCTGACGATTGAGTATCATCCTGGTAAAGCTAATATTGTTGCTGATGCCTTGAGTAGGAAGGTAGCTGTTGAGCTGAGAGCTATGTTTGCTAGCTTGAGCATATCGCGAGATGGTGGTCTTGTTGCTGAGTTGCAAGTGAAACCATCTTTGGTTCAGTTGATCAAGGAAAAGCAGTTGTTGGATGATTCCTTGGTGTCTCATGTTCAGGATATCGCGGAGGGTAGACCTTCGAATTTCTGCTTTAATGAGGATGGTGTGTTGTGTTTTGGTAGGCGGATAGTAGTGCCTGCTGATGTTGAGTTGAGGCGTGCTATTCTGACTGAAGGTCATAGTAGTCCTTTTGCTATGAACCCTGGTAGTACTAAGATGTATCGTGATCTTCGTGATGAGTACTATTGGGTGGGTTTGAAGAAGGATGTTGCAGAGTTTGTGAGCAAGTGTTTGGTGTGTCAGCGAGTTAAGGCTGAACATCAGGTTCCTTCTGGTTTGTTGCAACCGTTGAGAATCCCTGAATGGAAGTGGGAGAGGGTTACCATGGATTTTGTATCTGGTTTGCCTTTGTCTCCATCGAAGAAGAATTTTGTTTGGGTGATTGTGGATCGCTTGACGAAGTGTGCGCATTTCTTGCCTGTGCATACTACGTTTTCTTTGGATAAGCTGGCAGAGCTGTACATTGCTGAGATAGTGAGGTTGCATGGTGTGCCTAAGTCGATTGTGTCGGATAGGGATCTGAGGTTCACATCACGTTTTTGGCAGTGTTTGCATCAAGCTCTGGGTACAAGGTTGCATTTCAGTACATCCTATCATCCTCAGTCGGATGGTCAGTCTGAGCGGGTTATCCAGATTTTGGAGGATATGTTGAGGTGCTGCGTGATTGAGTTCCAAGGTTCTTGGGAGAAGCATCTGCCTTTGGTTGAGTTCGCTTATAACAATAGCTATCAGGCGAGTATACAGATGGCACCTTATGAGGCTCTGTATGGGAGGAAGTGTAGGACTCCTCTTTGTTGGGCTGAAACTGGTCAAAAGTTGGTTTCGATGCCTGCTTTGTTGAAAGGGACCACCGAGAAGGTGAAGCTCATTTGTGAGAGGTTGAAGGCTGCCTCTGATCGGCAAAAGTCTTACGGGGATTTGAAACGTAAGGAGATAGAGTATGCGGTGGGTGACCGTGTGTTCTTGAAGGTTTCGCCTTGGAAGAAGGTGATGAGGTTTGGCCGGAAGGGTAAGTTGAGCCCTCGGTACATTGGACCATATGAGGTGGTTGAGCGTGTGGGTCCTGTTGCGTATCGGCTGAGGTTACCTCAGGAGTTGGAGAAGATTCATGATGTGTTCCATGTTTCTATGCTCCGGAAGTATAAATCTGATCCTTCGCATGTGATGCCTGTGGAAGAAGTGGTTTTGAATCCGGATATGACCTATGATGAGGAACCGGTGAAGGTTCTGGATTCGGATAGCAAGGTTCTTCGTGGCAAGACCATTGAGTTGGTGAAGGTGCTGTGGAAGCATCGAGGTGTTGAGGAAGCCACGTGGGAGCGGAAGGAAGACATGCTGAAGCAGTTTCCTTATCTCTTTCCTTCAGGTAAATTTCGAGGACGAAATTTCTTAAGGGGGGGAGAGTTGTAACACCCCGGTTTTGGGCTTAGGAGTTTTGGGCGTTGACCGGTTGGTCAAAGTGCTGTTCGAATCAAAAGAGGTGAAATTAGGAAAGCCTAGTTCGGGTTGCATTAAAAATATGGAAAAATGTTCTAAAATCATCTTTTAATATAATTAAGTGAACTGTGGAATCAATTTTGGAAAATGAGTTTTGGAAGTGTGACATTTTGGCTAGTGACCAAAATGTAATTTTCGCAAGTTTGGTGGCTGTTTTATAAAGGGTTGAAACTTTGAATCTTTAAGGAGCTATTTACCCAAAGGGAGTTTCTCCAGATTTTTCTAAGATATTTTAAGACTAAAATCTGATTTTAAAGGTTATCAAAATTGGAGGGAAGCCATTTGGCTATTTTTAGATGTTGTAACCAACTTCTCCTAATTTTCTTTCTCTCATTTTCTCTCAACCCAAACACTACTTTTCCAGAGAATTGGATCTGATTTCTTCACCTAAATCCCTCCTTTCAACTCTCATTTGATTCCAAATCATTGTATCTTCAAAACCTCTTCAATTGCTAAGTGTTTCAACAAGGATTTTGATTGCAAAAAGAGGAGAAACTCAAGTTTGGAGGTAAGAACGTACTTCTCCTCTAAACTATCAGTTATTTACTGAAATTCCTAAGTTTTCAATCCTTAATTGAAGTTTAATTAAAGGTTTTTAAGTGGTGAAATGGATCTTGGCTTATTATGCAAGATTTTGATGATTTTTGATGATTTTCGTTAGATCTGAGTAATCTGTGATTTGAGAGGTGTTTTTGATGTTAAATGATCTCTAAATTGATAAGGAATTGAGTTTTGATTGATGCAATCCCGGATAGGTTGAGTTTCCTAAGTTTAGCTTGTGTTTCAAGGTAGTTTTTGAGGTGATCTTGGTGATCTGATGTTGCTGGAGGTATAAGGTTGTTAATAGGTTGTTTTTAGATGTTTTATGATGTTAATGGAAGTGAGGTTTTGCTGGTTTATGGCTGGGCTTTGTTTAGAAGTGGTTTGGATGCATTTTCGGTTGTGTTTGGTGGCCGAAAATGGAGGTTGGATGAGAGCAGCGAGTTTAGGTGCTTTCATTGAAGCAATTAATGCATGATGATGCATTAATCCTCTGCTTTGATGTGTTGAAACAGGGGAGGCATCTTTGGATCCAAGAGTTGTTGATCCGGAAGCTTGGTTTGGTGCTTTGGCTTGAAGCAAAGTGGAAATCGGTGAGTGAGTTTGTGGAAATTGGATTTCAGCTTTTAAACCGAGGTTTGAAGGTTTTGGGAGCTTAGTTTAAGTCTAAACAACTTTGCTAAGCTCAAGTGTAAGTTTTCGGATTTTCTCTCTAGTGGTGGCCATGATTTTGTTGTGATGCAAGATAATGATTTGCATGTTTTAATTACTGTTTTGAAAGCATGTTTAGCATGGATTTTGCTGATAATGTAAGCCATATGTTGAAGGTAACTCTAAGTAGGAGTACCTTGCTTTTATACATTGAAATAATGTGCTTTGATGCTTTGAAATGCATGATGAAAATGGCTTGGTTTAATGCTTTAAAACAGTGGATTAAATGATGAAAATGATGTATATTGTCAAGTGATGTTTTGAAAAGGTTAAGGTCACTAAGGTGGTTAAAAGTCTTTGAGTGAGCCTTGTTACTTAAGAACATCAAGGTGGTTAAAAGTCCTTGGATGATTCTTGTTGCGGACACTAAGGTGGTTAAAAGTCCTTAGGTAATCCTTTCCATGGTGTTTAAAAGTCCATGGGGCCATGGTGTTTAAAAGTCCATGGGGCCAAGGTGTTTAAAAGTCCTTGGGGCCAAGGTGTTTAAAAGTCCTTGGGGTGATTCAAGCATTGGACACAAAGGTGGTTAAAAGTCCTTGTGTGGTCCTCATTCATGGTGTTTAAAAGTCCATGGCCAAGGTGTTTAAAAGTCCTTGGGGCCAAGGTGTTTAAAAGTCCTTGGTAAGTTGATGAACTTGTTTTAAGAAATGGAAATTATCACTTGAGCCAATATGACATGTATGTTTGTGTTTAAGCATGGGATTGCTTGTTTAAAGTATGCTTTTGAGCATGTGCAAAGGTTGATTTGAAGCATGTTTTGTAAATGTTTTGAATTGCATTATTGATTTGTTTTAAGAGCATTCCTCACTAAGCTTTTGCTTACGCTCTCTTCGTTTTCTTAATTCAATAATGCAGAGCATTAGAGTACCTTGAGGGGCAGCAAGAAGGGCAAGAATTCAAGTACAAGTAAAGCTCAATGTATGGAAGGTTTTTGTTAAACATTTTAGCTTTTGGGTGATTTGGCAATGGGGGACCAATGTGTATGTTTTGGGAGGTGTTTGAGTCTCCCTAAGTATGTTAAATGATGATTTGAATGCTGGTTTTTGGATTGGATCATTGCATGCTTGTTTTGGAAATTTGGTGTTGTGAATAGCTAGCTTGTGTAGGAAGCATGCCTATAGAATTGGGGCTTTTTGCATGTGATGTTGTTTGGTTGATTTGATGATGCCTATAAGTCTTAAGTATGTTTAATTGCATGCTGGTAAAGTTTGGTGACATTTGGAGCATGTTTGAATGATCTATTGCATGAATTGGAATGCTAGTTTGCTGCAATCTGTGCAGGCGTTTCGAAACAGTGTGCACCGTTTCGGAACGGGTGCCTTACATGAACCCAGGCGTCCGAAACGGTATGCACCGTTTCGAAACAGTTTGGTCTCTGCCAAGGCCATGTTTCGGAACCCGTTGCGGAACGGCCCGTGTTTCGAAACGGGGTCTACCTGTTTTGGAACGGACGACCGTTGGGTGCTGACATTGGCAGTTATATGTTTTGAAATGTTTGCGTTTTGGTCCTGAATCTTGTTTGTTCAATTGTATGAGCTTGGGAAGTCCTTTTGAGCTGAAATTTCACAGAGAAGCATGAAACCTGATTAATTTCAAGATGGTAACTTTAATTTGGGTTAAGTCCTTTTAATTATCAGAAATTACAATTTGGTCCCTAAAGTTGTAATTTGTTCAATTGGGTCCCCGTTTGATCTCTGATGTTTGTGATCTTTGAGTATGATATTGTGTGATCACAATTAGGACTAATGTGCATCTAGACAAGATTAAAAAGAAAAAAAAGGGTCGTTAATCAAGGTTGACTTTCGGGTTGACTTTGGTTTTCCCCGTGTGACTTTCTTCATTCGGGTCAACCGTCTAGGTCGGGTTAAGGGGGTTACATGGAGAGATCATACCGGAAGACAAGCTTGTCCGGAAGCTACTCTATTCACTTCCCGAATCTTAGGATGAGAAGAGAACCGCCATCATAGAAGCTAAAAATTTGAAGACTTTAAAGCTTGATGAGCTTGTGGGTTCTCTCCTTACTCGTGAGATTATGAAGCAAGGAAGGGAAAAAGAGAAGAAGAAAGAAGAGAAAAGAGTAGAAAAGATAGAGGTTGAAAAGAAGAAGAAGATGGGAATAGCTCTCAAAGCTTCACTACATGAGGAGAGCTCTTCTAGTGAGGAGGATGAGCTAGAAGAATTGGCTATGATAGCCAAACGACTCTCACGCTTTATGAGGTCTAACTGGAGAAGAAAAATCCAAAGAAAAATGGACTTCAAAGGCAAGAACAAAGAAGAAGTAAGGGATCAAATCATTTGCTTTGAGTGAAAACAACCCGGCCACATACGTTCGGAGTGCCCTCAACTCAAGCAGAAGGGCTTTGAGAAGAAGAATAAGCTCAAAGCCAAGCTTGCTACTTGGAGTGATGAGGAGTCGTCGGAGGATGACGAACAAGAAGTGGCCAACCTTTGCCTCATGGCACTTGAGGAATATTCCTCCACGGTAACCTCTAACTCATCAACTTTAGATTTTACATATGATTAATTGAATGATGCATATGATGAGTTACAAGAGGTCTATGATGAATTAGTTGATAAATATAAGGAGTCGGTCATTAGGAATACAAAAATTATTTTGGAACTAAATGAGAAAAATGACTCACTCTCTCAAGCTCATTCAAAATTTGAGAAAAAGATATTAGGGTTGAAAGATGAACTAAATTTTTTTCAAGATGAAAATGTTAACCTTAATAATCTTTTGTCTCAAGATGAAATAGGTGAATCTTCAAGAACAAACCAACCTAAGAAAAAGACTAACTACTACAAACAAGGTAGCTTTCCTAGACATAGTAGGACTAAAAGAATTAGAAGTGTATGGGTTCCTAAGGAACTTGTAAAATCTAATAATATTGTTGCTATGTCATCTTGGATTCCTAAGGGAACCAAGGTTTTGGGAGATAACACTCATGGACCCAAAATGATTTGGGTACCAAAAACAAAAGCTTAATATCTTTGTTTGTAGGGGGAGCATTGCTACAAGGTCAATGCACAAAGTCAAAACTCATGGTACCTTGATAGCGGATGCTCAAGGCATATGACCGGAGACAAGAGTAGATTCATGGATCTAAAGCCAAAAAGTGGAGGAGTAGTAACATTTGGTGACAACTCCAAAGGCCACATTAAAGGTATTGGCTCCTTAGGTAATCACTCTACTATTCTCATTGAAAATGTTTTATATGTCGATGGTCTTAAACACAACTTATTGAGCATAAGTCAATTGTGTGATAAATGATTTAATGTTCTATTTGATAAAAATGGATGCAAAAGTGTAGACATTAAATCTAATAATATTATGCTCATAAGTCATCACATAGGGAACATATACATGGTGCATCTAGATGACATTCATACATCTCATGCATGCTTAGTAGCACAAAATGAAAATGATGCATGGTTGTGGCATATGAAACTAGGACATGCTAGCATTAGTGTTTTAGAAAAACTAGTTTCCCTTAATCTAGTTAGAGGTTTACCCAAGATAAAATTTTCAAATGATAAAATTTGTGATGCATGCTCTAAGGGTAAACAACATAAGTCTTCCTTTAAATCCATTAATGATGTTTCTACAAGTAGATGTTTACAACTTATCCATATGGATTTATTTGGGCCAATTAGGACTATGAGCTTGGGTGGTAAGTCTTATGCTTTTGTAATTGTTGATGATTTTTCTAGATTTACTTGGGTTCTATTTTTAAGTACTAAAGATGAGGCTTTGGAAAAATTCATCACATTTTCAAAACTAACTTAAAATGATCTTGAACTTAGAATTTCACATATTAGAAGTGATCATGGAACCGAGTTTCAAAATTTAGTATTTGAAGAATTTTTAAATGGAAATGGTATTAGCCACAATTTTTCAGCTCCTCGAACTCCTCCACAAAATGGGGTAGTTCAGAGGAAAAATAGAACTTTGCAAGAAATGGCAAGAACTATGCTTTGTGAAAATAATTTACCTAAATATTTTTGGGCGGAAGCCACAAACACCGCTTGCTATATTGTTAACCGAGTAATGATTATGCCAATTTTAAAGAAAACACATTATGAGATTTTAAAATCTAAAAAGCCTAACATTAGCTATTTTCACCCTTTTGGTTGCAAGTGTTTTGTTTTAAATAATGGAAAAGATAACTTAGGTAAATTTGATGCAAAAAGTGATGAAGCCATTTTCATAGGTTACTCTTTAACCTATAAAGCCTATCGAGTATTTAACAAAAGAACTTTAGTAGTAGAAGAATCTGTTCATGTTGTATTCGATGATAACCTCCTTCCAAGGAAGGATTCTTGTGATGATGATGATGTAGGAATCATAAATGCCTTTGATGGAGGACAAACTTCAAAGGAGGATGAGATTCCAACAAAAGAAGAGGACACACAAGATCCACCTCTTGATGACTTGAAGGACTTGGCTCTTGAGGAAAAGGAAGTGAGCTACCCAAGGGAGTTCAACTATGTCAAAGATGGTGAAATCTTGGGTGATTCATCCAAGGGGGTAACCACTCGATCTTCTCTTAGATTAATGAATCATGTTGCATTTATCTCATGCATAGAGCCTAAGAATATAAAAGAAGCATTGAAAGATGGCTTTTGGATTATGGCTATGCAAGAAGAGTTAAATCAATTTGAGAAAAGTAATGTTTAGACATTAGTTGATAGGCCTAGTAATCAATCTACCATAGGAACTAAATGGGTTTTTAGGAACAAGCTAGATGAGAGTGGTAACATTGTGAGAAATAAAGCTAGACTAGTAGCACAAGGTTACACTCAAGAAGAGGGAATAGATTTTGATGAAATCTATGCACCCGTAGCTAGAATGGAAGCCATTAGGATGTTGCTTGCATATGCATTTTATCATAATTTCAAGGATTTTCAAATGGAAGTTAAAAGCGTGTTTTTAAATGGTTTTATAAATGAAGAAGTGTATGTGGAACAACCACCGGGTTTTGAAGACTCAAAATTTCCAAATCATGTTTTCAAACTCACCAAAGCTCTTTATTGTTTAAAACAAGCTCCTAGAGCTTGGTATGAAAGACTTTCAAGCTTTTTAATTCAAAAAGGTTTTGAAAAAGGTAAGGTGGACACTACACTTTTTATAAAAATATATAAAAATGACATCTTAGTAGTTCAAATTTATGTTGGTGATATTATTTTTGGTTCTACTAACGAATGTCATTGTCAAGAGTTTGCTAAGTTAATGCAAGGTGAATTCGAGATGAGCATGATGTGGGAGCTCTCATTATTTTTTGGGACTCCAAAAAAAGCAAAAGAATGATGACACCTTCATCAATCAAGCAAAGTACATAAAGGATATGCTCAAGAAGTTTGGCTTGGAGAATGCAAAGCCACAAGCCACACCTTTGAGCTCATCTACAAAGCTTGACAAAGATGAAGGAGGTAAGTGTGTTGACTCTAAGCTTTACCGTTCTATTATTGGATCATTGCTTTACCTTACCGCAAGTAGACCAGATATCTTGTTTAGTGTTTTCTTGTGTGCTAGGTTTCAAGCTAGTCCTAGAGAGTCTCACCTTATAGCCGTTAAGAGAATCTTTAGGTACCTTAGAGATACTCTTTAGGTCTTTGGTACCCTAGAGACTCTACCTTCAACCTTCATGCTTATTCGGATGCGGATTATGTGGGTTGCAAAATCGATAGGAAAAGTACTTCGGGAACTTGTCAATTCCTAGGTAGTATGCTCATATCTTGGTTCTCTAAGAAACAAAATAGTGTAGCCTTATCTACCACCGAAGCCGAGTACATATCCTTAGGGAGTTGTTGTGCTCAAGTCCTTTGGATGAAGCAACAACTCTTAGATTATGGAATTAAAGTTGAAACCATACCCCTAAAATGTGACAACACTAGTGCTATATGTTTAACAAAAAATCCCATCCAACACTGTAGAACCAAACGATAGAAATAAGGCATCATTTCATTAGAGATCATGTCCTTAAAGAAGATGTGGTTATAGAGTATGTAGACACCTTAAATCAATTAGCGGACATATTTACAAAACCTTTAGACAAAGAACGTTTTTTGTCCCTTAGGAGAGAGTTAATTCTAGCTAGCCTATCTTGATCTTTTAGGACCTCTTTTGTGCTTAAAATTGCTTGATCTTGTGAAATGCCATGTTTATGTGTTTTGACCTCTAATTTCATCCATGCTTATAGCTAGGGGGAGTATGTTTATGTTTGCATATGTTTTGCCTGCTCACTCATGTCATTCATGCAAGTTAGGCCTTAGAAAAACTCAATTTTCTGCACTTTTAGAGCCTCATCTACACTTCCAGGCCCAGGTTTATCGAAACGGGCCAACTTGTTTTGATACGGTTGCTTTAAAATCATGTTTGAGAGAAGGGCGTTTCGAAACGCCTCAAAAGGGTTTCGAAACGTTTTTGCTACAGCCAAGGGGTGTATCGAAACAAGTTTTGATACGAGTCAACGGGGCTTCGATACGGTCAACCCCGTATCAAAATAGTCAGCTGAAATTCTAAAAACGGTCAAACTCTCGTGCTCGCGTTTCGAAACGATCAGGACCGTTTCGAAACGGTTTCACAGACAGCTTTAAGTACGGCTTTTAATGATAAAGTTTACTTTAAATTAAAACTCTTCAAAACCCTAACCCGATTTTTTCCCTATAAAAACCCTCTAAACCTCTTTATTTTTCACCAAATCTTGAGGGGTTTTTCTCTAAAACACTAGTCTAAGCAAGATACATCATTATTGTGCAAGGATTTTCATCCATTCATCCAAAATCCCAAACTAAGATATTTTCCCTCTTTTTCTTTTTCCTTCAATTTATGTTCGAATCTTAGGTTAGAAAATTTTATTTTTGTATAGTTTATATGTTTTTATGCTTGGGTTTTTCATATCTTGTAAAAAAAATTTCAAAATCTTAAATTTTCTGATTCGAATATAAAAATTTTCACTCGTATTTGCTTTTACTTTTTTTATTTATTTCTTTCTAATTTTTTTAAAAAAAAACTTATGTGGGATTTATCATTGGATTGAATTTAGAAATCTATGCATACCCTTAATTCTTTAAAACTTGTTTAATGTTTTTAGGATGGCTTCGGAAAATGTTAGAAAAAAGCGTAAGTTCGTTCAAACCGGTGACTCGAGCATGCGTCCGAATCTCGCTCAGCTCTTTCAAAAATCCCTTCGAACTCTAGAGATGCGAGCTCGTTTCAAATATGTCAAGGATTACGAAGTTCGTCGTGAGCATGTCATTGATCTCGAATTCCTTAACTCCGAGCGATTCCTTTTCCGTTACCTCGAGCGTTTGAGCGAATGGGATCTTCTTCCTTTGTTGAGCATCCTGGACATTAGCTTCAAACACATGGTACTCATCTTTTACTCCAATGCTCGTCTTATTAATGATGAAACAGATACCGAGGTTGTTGTGATTGAATCTTATATTTTAGGGAAAAAGTTTGTTGTTAATGTTGCTCTCTTGGAGTCTACTTTTTCCCTTAAGGATGAAGGAATTGAGAGTGAACGTCACTTTGGTACTAATATCAGTCAAGTGCTTACTTTTGATGCGCACGATCGTTTTCTCCACTTGATGGTTTCATGGTTCCTTCACCCCTCCGGAGGTAAATATTCTCATATCCGTCAAGTTGACTACTTTTTGCTTGAATGTTTCCGTCGTGGTGAGCGCCCTAATGTTGCTAAGATCATATTTTCCAAGATGGTTAACAATGTTAAGCTCATTGACACCGATGCTTTGAAATCATTTACTTATGGCACGATCTTAAGTGACATCTTTAGCAAGATTGGTCCTGATTGCACCTACGACTCTTCGGAACCTCGCAAGTAAAAAATTGGTGAGTCCTCTCTCTGCATGTCTGGTTTTCATTTTGTGAACAATGTTTGTGAACGTGTTGATAGAGTCGCACCTCCTCCTCCTCCTCCCGTTGAACCTCAAACTCCAGTTGCAAACAATGAAGCTCTCACGGCTTTGATTACCGAGTGGTTCAATGCCATGGATACTAACATGGCTTCGGGTTTTGGTGCCATCAACACTCGCTTGCAAAATGTAGAGGAATGACTCCAATCCCTTGAGGCTTCCCACTCGAACATGGATTTGTCCTTCTCTACCCTCTATGGCCAATGGATGAAGTTTCGCCGTTCTCAAGTCAAGAGCGATGATGAGACTTCGGATGATGATGATGGTGGTGACGAGGCCTAGGATATTCATATCATATCATATTATCTATGCATTTTAGGATTAAGTTTGCATCTTTATGTTTCATTATGTTTTAGGAACCTATGCTTTTGATCTTATTTGGGATTATGTTTTGAACTAAATGTTGATTTATGTTTTGGATATTTTAATTTTATGAATTAATATTATTGTTGCTTATTACTTAATGCTTATTGGTACTAACCCTTTCTCTTCTCTATGAGCCATATTTATTATTTTTGATCTAAAAAAAAGGGGGAGAAGAAATTTAAGAGCCAAAAATTCGTTTTAAATGTTTAAAGTGTTTTTAAGTTTTAAAACTTGAATTTCAAAGTTAAAATCTTTTTAAAACTTTAAAAACCTATCTTAAATTAAGGGGGAGTTAGAATATGTTCAAAATTTTCAAAACTCTTAAAAATTCTAACTTTGGTTTTGTTATATCAAAAAGGGGGAGATTGTGAAACCTATATTTTAATTTTTATATAACTAAAGAACCTAAGGACTAAATTGAAAATGTCAAAACGAATTTTTAAGTCCTCAAATATCCCCATATGATTTAAAGAATCTGCCTAAGTTAAAAACTAAGCTTTCTAAATATTTTCTAAGTGTTCCTAAAGCCGAAATAGTGTTTTTCGAGTCCCTGTTTCGAAACGGCCTAAGGCGATTCGAAACGTTTTCACCACTACCAACCCTTGTTCCGAAACGGGTATCGAAACGGCTTTAGAACATAGAGACCCGTATCGAAACGACTTCAAGTGTTTCGAAACGGTTCTTCATTTGGATTTGAAAAATATGACCATTGCAAAGTTTTTAACTAATTTTTCATAAACCATTAAGGTGTTTCAAAACGAGTTCAAGCCGTTTCGAAACAACCCTTGACAGTGGAAAAAATGTTTCGAAACGAGTTCAATCCATTTCGAAACGGGCTCTTAAATGCACCCCAACGGCTCTTTCTATTTTGGTCCGTTTCGGAACAGGTTCCCGCGTTCCGAAACGGGTGGTTGCAGACTGGATTTGTGGAGGTGAGATAACACCCTCAACGGCTCTATTGATGAATGCAACAACCACAACGGCTAGAAATCAATGAGAAGGTATGAAAGGGACCTCTAAAAGCTCCAACAACAACTATTGATCCAAAAGCAAATATCCATACATCAAATCCAAGCATTTGTGCCTAAATCCCAAAATTGTCTAGAAACCCCAATTGTAATTTTAAATCTTATCTTTTTCAATTGGGTTGAGTGCTTGTAATTGGGCTACAATTTGTATTGAGAGATACTATCTTAGCCATTAAACTCTTTGTTATCTTTGTGTGACGATTGGGTAAAATTTTGGGTAGAAAATTTAACCGAAAATTGTAAGGGTTGCCTCCTTAGCCTAGAAAAGGGGAAGAGCAATTAGTGGAATTGTTGCAAATCCTTAGTGAAGCTAAGGTAGTGGATGTAGAGTTCATTTGGAACTTGAACCACTCTAAAATTCATTGTCTATCTTTTTAATTTGCAAATTCCACCACCTAAACCTTTAAAAATCCAATTCACCCCCTCTTGGTTTATTTCGATCTTTCGATTCACTCAACAATTACTCTATTCAAAGGGGTTCAGAGTTTCGTACAGTGCACCTATCTTAGCTTCAGACCCGGAGAATAGTTGTGATGAGCTGAAGCCCTTAAAGCCATGATAAAAAAAAGAGAACAAAAGTGCCCAACTGTGCTTCCAAGGCAGCAACTTGTATCCTCTCTAGTAGTTTAATTACTTTAGGCATTCTTTGTTAATTTAGTATCTCAACATGTTTAGCATGAACATAGACTTGCACACACTGCACTATCATTAAGAAATTTAAACCTAAATAATTTCATGCCATTCCCAATCACTAACATAAAATAGGTGCCACGGCCTTGAGGTATGAAATCAAGTTAAAAGGCTAATGTTTCTATTAATTTTGTGCAGTGGGAAAATTTACTAGCTAGGTTGCATTTCTTGGGGACAAGCAATTGTTCGAGTTTGGGGGTGTGTAGAGTGTCCACAAGTTCTATATTTTGTACACATTCATGCCCTTATTATTGTTGTTCTTAAGCCCATTTAGACATATTTAGGTGCATTGCACGCATTATAACAATATCTTCTCTTTTATAATGCTTTTATTGAATATTTATTGTTTGGTTTAGACAAGATATTGTTTTAGTTTAGTTTATATTTTTAGGTGCTTTAGCAAGGAGAGGAGAGGAGATGACATGAAATCTGGAACAAAAGGAGTTGTACTGAAGTAGTTCCAGATGCTGCCAAGGACGTTGGCAAAGCAGCATTGCTGCCAAGTGCCACTCGGGCAGGAGTTACACCGACTTAGTCAAGATGGGTCGCGATTGACAGAGGGCAATTTCCTAAGCCCAACAAGCCCAGTCTTTAAATTTTCTGAAGCCTATAACGGCCGGTAGAGTTGATCCAAGACCGATAAGTAGGAGTACTTATCCTTCCTTGCGGAAGAAGGCAATGTCCAAAGCGTCCATATTTAAGTCAAAAAGGAGTCTATCTTTAATGTAAATTACTTTAAAATACTTCTACTTCAAGGAGGACTCAAACTTAAGCCATGAGCCCTATATATACCCAATGTATGTAAGGGTATGGGGGCATCTCGCATATCACATGCCGAGAGAGGTTAGATGGGGAGATAGCTAGATAGGGTGGAGTTTTTGGGGGTCGCGGCCCAACACTCCTAGGGTTTAAGGCACACATATGTAAAGTAGTTTGTGAGAAACAGTTGTATTAGTTTTGAGTTGTTTTCAATAAAATTCCAGAGTTTTCTTAATCTATGCTCTTCATTCTTTCAATTATTCTACACCAGTCAGTTGAGAGAAAATCCATTTGTCGGGCACGAAAGTGCAAGGCTCAGGAAAGGTTTAAGCACGGTCACAACATGTTGAGGCGTGACTAACTTGGTCCTACACCAGTCCACAAGTTTCAGCGGCTAAGAGGGATCACAATTCGAATGGACTTGCTTGTGTTAGGTTTACGCTAAGATTACATTGAAAACTTGAAATAGATTTTTATGTCCCTCAAATGATTTATAAATCATCAAGGCTTTAATCTGATTTGAAAAACTCAAACTCCAAATATTTTCTAAGTGTTCCAAAGCCAAAGTGTTGAAAAACGTCCAGGCGTATCGTTAAGCTTCGAGTCGTATCAATACCTTTTTTACAAAGTTGGTTACTGGAAAGACGCATTTCGATACGCTCCTCACCATATCGAAACAACGTATCGAAACAGATAGAATCTGTATCGATACACCCCTCTGTAAAAACTAAAGGAGTTAGAATAGTGTACCGAGACGGTTCAACCCGTATCAATGGCTCTTTCTGTTTTGAGACAAGTATTGATACGGGTCTTCATGTACCGATACAGATAGCTGCAGAAGTGCATTTATGGTGGAAAAAGAGGGTCCCAACGGCTCTAATCAATACCCCAACCACCCAAACGGCTAGAATTGATAGAGAAGGTATAAATTGAAGCTTATTGAAGACCATCAACAATTATTGCATCAAAGATAAACATCCAAGCAAAAATCCAAGCTCAAAGTGATTATTTTCCAATTTCTTGTAAACTCCAAATTGTGTAGTGTTCAATTCCTATCTTATCATCAAATTTGGGCTAAGTGTTTGTACTTAAAGGGGCAATCTTGTATTTGAGAGATATCTTTCTTGCCTAAATCTTCTTTGTTCACTTGTGAGGGTTTGGTCAAATTTTGGGTAGAAAATTTGACCAGTTGTGTAAATGTTACCCCCTAAGCCTTGAAAAGGGGAAGGACAAATTAATGAATTGTTGGAAATCCTTAGTGGTAGCTAAGGTAGTGGATGTAGAATTCATTTGGAACTTGAACCACTCTAAAATCTTTTGTTCTTAATTTTTAGCTATCATTTTACTCCAAATTTTTTTTTAAAATCCCAATTCACCCCCTCTTAGCTTTGATCAATCCATTGATCCACTCAACAATTGATATTAGAACTTACCTCTTTGAAGGATTAACAACCACAAGAGGAGTTCCTAGGAAGAGTGTGATCATCCAAAAATCAAACCATGGCATCTACCTCCGGGTCAAGCATGTACGAGTCTCAATCAACCACAAAACTGTCATTCTTCAACGGTGATAACTATCCATTTTTGAAGAACCAGATGCGCCTCTTCATCAAATCCAACGATTATCTAGTTTGGGATGTCATTGAGATGGTCCCTATATTCCATTGAAGATAGACGATGAAGGAAGATTGGTTCTAAAGAAGAAGATTGAGATGAGTGAAGATGAGAGAAAGAAGATCCAAATAAATGATAATGCTCTTCACATGCTATTTTGCTCTTTCGGTCCTGACATCTACTCCAAAGTCTCCTCCATTGAGAGTGCCAAGGAAGTGTGAGATACACTAGAGACCACATATGAAGGAACTAGTGATGTGAAGGAGACTAAGATTGGAATTCTCAATCTTAGCTATGAGAATTTCAAAATGGAGCCCGGAGAAACCGTGTCTAAGATGTTTGATCGCTTCTCAACAATCCTCAACGGGTATAAGGGTTTTGGAGAGATAATCCTGGAAGGTAAACTAGTCTGAAAGCTACTCTACTCACTTCCCGAATCATGGGATGGGACGAGAACCGCCATCATTGAGGCCAAAAACTTGAAGACTCTCAAACTTGATGAGCTAGTGGGTTCTCTCCTTACTCATGAGATAATGAAGCAAGGAAGGGAAGATGAAAAGAAAAAGGAAGAGAGAAGAGTGGAGAAGCTAGAAGTAGAAAAGAAGAAGAAGATAGGAGTAGCTCTTAAAACTTCATTACATGAGGAGAGCACTTCTAGTGAGGAGGATGACCTAGAAGAATTGGCTATGATAGCTAAAAGGTTCTCACAATTCATGAGGTCCAACCGAGGAAGGAAGATTCAAAGAAAAATGGACTTCAGGGGCAAAAACAAAGAAGAAAAGAGGGATCAAATCATTTTCTACGAGTGCAAAAAACCCGGTCACATTCGTTCGGAGTGCCCTCAACTAAAGAAGAAGGGCTTTGAGAAGAAGAAGAAGTTCAAAGCCAAGCTTGCTCCTTGGAGTGACGAGGAGTCATCCGAGGATGACGAACACGAAGTGGCCAACTTTTGCCTCATGGCACTTCAGGAGGATTCCTCCACGGTAATCTCTAACTCATCATCTCTTGACTTTACATTTGATGAATTGCATGATGCGTATGATGAGTTGCAAGAGGTTTATGATGAGTTAGTTGAGAAGTACAAAAAGTCGGTCATTAGAAATAAAAAGATTATTTCGGAATTAAATGATAAACTGACTGACTTTCTCAAGCTAACTTAAAATTTGAGAAAAAGATTTTAGGGTTAAAAGATGAACTTAAATTCTTCCAAGATGAAAATGTAGACCTAAATAATCTTCTTTCTCAATGAAATAGTGAACACCAAAAGGTGTTAGATGAGCTTAACAAGCTCAAAGAGCCTTTCAAAAATGTTGGTAATGTGAAGCATGAAAAAGGTGAATCATCTAAAACAATCCAACCTAGGAGAAAGACATATAACTACAAACAAAGTGGATTCATAGGAGTAGTGACATTTGGTTACAACTCCAAAGGCCACATTAAAGGTATTGGCTTCATAGGTAATCACTCTACTATTCTCATTGAAAATGTTTTATATGTCGATGGTCTAAAACATAATTTGTTGAGCATAAGCCACTTATGTGATAAAGGGTTTAATGTCTTATTTGATAAAAATGGGTGCAAAATTGATGACATTAAATCAAATATTATTATGCTCATAGTCATCGCATAGGTAATATGTACATGGTGCATTTAGATGACATTCATACATCCCATGCATGTTTAGTTGCTCAAAATGATAATGATGCATGGCTATGGCATAAGAAACTAGGACATGATAGCATTAGTGTTTTAGAAAAATTAGTTTCCCTAGATCTAGTTAGAGGTTTACCCAAAATTAAGTTCTCAAATGATAAAATTTGTGATGCATGCTCTATGGGTAAACAACACAAGTCATCCTTTAAATCCATTAATGATGTTTCTATAAGTAGATGTTTACAACTTATTCACATGGATTTATTTGGGCCTATTAGGACTATGAGCTTGAGTGGTAAATCTTATGCATTTGTACTTGTTGATGACTATTCAAGATTTACTTGGGTTCTATTTTTAAGTACTAAAGATGATGCTTTAGAAAAATTCATCACATTTTCAAAATTAACTCAAAATGATCTTGAACTTAGAATTTCTCATATTAGAAGAGATCATAGAACCGAATTTCAAAATCTAGGTTTTGAAGAGTTTTTAAATGAAAATGGTATTAGCCACAATTTTCGGCTCCTCGAACTCCTCAACAAAATGGGGTAGTTGAGAGGAAAAAAAGAACTTTACAAGAAATGGCTAGAACCATGCTTTGTGAAAACAATTTACCAAAATATTTTTGGGCGGAAGCCACAAACACCGCTTGCTACATTGTAAACTGAGTAATGATTAGGCCAATTTTAAAGAAAACACCATATGAGATTTTAAAATCTAAAAAGCCTAACATTAGCTATTTTCATCCATTTGGTTGCAAGTGTTTTGTTTTAAACAATGGAAAATATAACTTAGGTAAATTTGATGCTAAAAGTGAAGAAGCTATTTTCTTAGGTTATTCCTTAAACTCTAAAGCCTATCGTGTATTTAATAAGAGAGCTTTAGTAGTAGAAGAGTCTATTCATGTTGTATTCGATGATAACCTCCTTCGGTGGAAGGATTCTTGTGATGATGATGATGTAGGAATCCTTGATGCCTTTGATGGAGGTCAAAATTCAAAGGAGGATGAGATTCCAACAAAAGAAGAGGATACACAAGATCTACCTCTTGAAGCCTTGAAGGACTTGGCTCTTGAGGAAAAGGAAGTGAGCTACCCAAAGGAGTTCAACTATTTCAAAGGTGGTGAAATCTTGGGTGATCCATCAAAGGGGGTAAGTACTAGATCTTCTCTTAAACTTATGAACCATGTTGGATTTATCCCATGCATAGAGCCTAAGAATACAAACGAAGCATTAAAAGATGACTTTTGTATTATGGCTATGCAAGAAGAGTTAAATCAATTTGAGAGAAGTAATGTTTGGACATTAGTTGAAAGGCCTAGTAATCAATCTATTATAGGAACTAAATTGGTATTTAGGAACAGACTAGATGAGAGTGGTAACATTGTGAGAAATAAAGCTAGATTAGTTGCTCAAGGTTACACTCAAGAATAGGGAATAGATTTTGATGAAGCCTATGCACCTGTAGCTAGAATGGTGGCTATAAGGATGTTGCTTGCATATGCATGTTATCATGATCTCAAGCTTTTTCAAATGGATGTTAAAGCTCATTTTAAATGGTTTTATAAATGAGGAAGTTTATGTGGAACAACCATCGGGTTTTGAAGACTCAAAATTCTCAAATCATGTTTTCAAACTTACTAAAGCACTTTATGGTTTGAAACAAGCTTCTAGAGCTTGGTATGAAAGACTTTCAAACTTTTTGATTGAAAAAGGTAAGGTGGACACTACACTCTTCATATAAAGGTATAAAAATGACATCTTAGTAGTACAAATATATGTTGATGATATTATTTTTGGATCTACTAATGAGTGTTATTGCAAAGAATTTGCTAAGTTAATGCAAGGTGAATTCGAGATGAGCATGATGAGGGAGCTCTCATTCGTTTTGGGACTCCAAATCAAGCAAAGGAAGGATGACACCTTCATCAATCAAGCAAAGTACATCAAGGATATGCTCAAAAAGTTTAACTTGGAGAATGCAAAGCCTCAAGCCACACCAATGAGCTCATCTACAAAGCTTGACAAAGATGGAGGTAAGTGTGTTGACTCTAAGCTTTATCGCTCTATGATTGGATCTTTGCTTTACCTTACCGTAAGTAGACCGAATATTTTGTTTAGTGTTTGCTTGTGTGCTAGGTTTCAAGCTAGTCCTAGAGAGTTTCACCTTATAGCCGTTAAGAGAATCTTTAGGTACCTTAGAGATACCCCTTGTTTAGGTCTTTGGTGCCCTAGAGACTCCACCTTCATCCTTCATGCTTATTCAGATGCGGATTATGGGGGGTATAAAATTGATAGGAAGAGTACTTCGGGAACATGTCAATTCTTAAGTAGTATGCTCATATCTTGGTTCTCTAAGAAACAAAATAGTGTAGCTCTATCTACCACTGAAGCCGAGTACATATCCTTAGGGAGTTGTTGTGCTCATGTCCTTTGGATGAAACAACAACTCTTAGATTATGGTATTAAAGTTGAAACCATGCCCCTTAAGTGTGATAACACTAGTGCCATATGCTTAACAAAAAATCCCATCCAACACCCTAGAATAAAAAATATAGAGATAAGGCATCATTTCATTAGAGATCATGCCCTTAAGGAAGATGTTGTTATAGAGTACGTTGACACCTTAAACCAACTAGCGAACATATTTACAAAGCCTTTAGATAAAGAGCATTTTTGGTCCCTTAAGAGAGAGTTAAGTCTAACTAGCCTTCCTTGACCCTTTAGGACTCTTTTTGAAGTCAAAATTGCTTGATCTTGTGATATTGCATGTTTATGTATTGTTGCTCTTGAAAATATCCATGCTTAAAGCTAGAGGGAGTATGCTTCTGTTAGAATATGCTTAGAACTACACATTCCTCATTTGCATTCATTTAGGCGGTGTTAAAATCGAGCCTTTGGTTGTTTCTTAAAGCCTAAAATGTATTTATGGGCATATGGCATCGATACGGCCTTACGCGTATCGATACGAGTATTGTATTAGCTTCCCAAACTACATTTTTCCTAAAAGGGTATCGATACGGTTAAACTCGTTTCAATACAAGCAACATGCGTTCCGATACGGATTACATCCGTTTCGATACAGACCTTCAATCGGTGTTTCAAATGGAATTACATTTTTACCCCCATATCGATACACTATCAGGCGTATCGATATGCGATTACGTAGACAGCTTCTTAATGACATTTAAAGAATTGTACTTTTACCAAAATTGAATTTTAAAAACCCTAAAAACCCTAGTTGTTTTTCACTCTGTAAATAGCCTCTCAATCCCTCATATTTTCACACCACAACTCAAAATCTCTTGAGGGTTTTCAAAATCAAGCAAATCTCTTCAAGCTTTTCATCAATTTGGTGCTAAGTTCTTCTCTCATTCTTCTCTATCAATATCAAGGTAAAACTCTTTCTTTGTTCTTTTTATTTTTTCTTTTTCTTTTGATTTTCATTTTAATTTTTCTTTTGTTTTGTCTTCTCAAAAACATATCTCTTTTCAATATTTTTGTTTTGTTTTGTTTACAATTTTTTTTAACAAAAACCTTGATTATTGGTTTTCAATGAGTTGAATGAAGAAAATCAATGCATACACTGTTTTAATATTTTCTCTAGTTAATGGCACCTAAAAAGAGAGCACGCAGTAGTGAAGCCAGTGAAGGTTCCAATGCCGGAGATGGTACTCGCCCGAACCCAGTCTTATCTATCAACACTCTTTTAAGACCACCAGAGATCTCAACTATCTTCGACAATTTCAAAACTATAAGATCCGTCCGGAGATGGTAATTTCCATTCCTTTTCTTAACTCGGAGCATTTCAAATTTGATTACTTACCTTGGCTCCAAGAATGGAAGTTTATGGATTTTCTCCAAATTCCCAGATTTTTATTTTGCACCTTAGTTTTGATCTTCTATGCTAATGCCAAGTGTTGTGCCAATCGAGATGGTGTTGTTACGGCCGTTAATTCTCATCTAATGGGTAAAAAGATCACTATCGATGTTCAATCCATTTGTGATGTGTTTAAGTTGGAGGATGAAGGCTATGATGATGAGAATGCTCTTGGCCATGTCCTAAGTGGTTCCATCACCGCCCTTAATGCCCAAGATCGGGTCCTACATTTGATGGTTTCTTGGTGGTTTAGGCCCTCAGGAGGAAAGTATTCCACTATCCTCCAAGTTGATGATTTTTGGATTCGATGCTTCCGTGAAAGAAAACGTCCAAATCTTGCTCGAATTATGTTTGCGGAGATTGTCTATCTTGTGCAACATCGCCACACTACACTCGTCATTTCCTTCACCTATGGTACGACTTTGAGTTATTTCTTCCAACAAAAGGAGATAGATTGCTCCCATGACTACCCAACTCCCCTTACCGATCCTATCGATGAACAATCTCTTGCAAGGGGTAAGTTTCATTACTTCATTGGTAGTTGGCTTCGTCTATCCGAGCTCCCTAGTGAGGCCGCAGAAGAATTTGCCAATCCTCAAGTCGCTCAAGTTCCTCAAGCTCATTCTCCACCTTCTATGAATTCCTTCATGACTTTTCTAAATGAGCAATTCACGGGTTTGCGCACGGGAATTGCCTCCATAGATCAAGTGATGAATTCAGGGTTTACCGCTATTGGCACAAGGTTTACAAGCCTTGAAGATCGAATGAAGAATGTAGAGACGCGCCTCACTTCCCTTGAAGGTGGTCACAACTCTATCAACATATCCCTTACCGCTTTCCATGACGAGTGGCGTCAAATTAGGAGGAATGATGATGCAATTGAAGAGGATTATGAAGATGGCGATGGAGATGCAGAGTAGTTCATCTTTGCATATCACTTATGTCATTTAGGATATTTATGCACTTTCGCTTATATTTTTAGGATTAAGTTTGCATTTTCAAACCTATGCTTTAATTTTCTGTTATTTGGATTTTAAGTTGATGTTATCTTTAATTTGAACTTAATGTTTATCAATATTATGTTGCTTGGTTATTATTTATACCTTTTGCCTATTTATGCACTTTATATTATGTCTCAATTATTTTTGATCTAACAAAAAGGGAGAGAGAGAACAAGCTCACTCTTAAAAATTTTGATTTTCACACATAAATGTTACCTAGCTAATATTAAGGGGGAGTTATTTTGCAAAGTTTTTCAAAGTATAAAAAATTTAAAGTTTTGGTTTTGTTATATCAAAAAGGGGGAGATTGTAAAACCTATGTTTGATTTTGATATAACTAAGTATGTTAAGGATTACATTGAAAACTTGAAATAGAATTTTATGTCGCTCAAATGATTTATAAATTATCAAAGCTTTAATCTGATTTGAAAAACTCAAACTCCAAATATTTTCTAAGTGTTCCAAAGCCAAAGTGTTGAAAAACGTCCAGGCGTATCATTACGCTTCTAGCCGTATTGATACCTTTTTTTACAAAGTTGGCTACTGGAAAGACGCAATTCGATACGCTCCTCACCGTATCAAAACAACGTATCGAAACAGATTAAATCTGTATCGATACGCCCCTCTGTAAAAACTGAAGGAGTTCGAATAGTGTATCGAAACGGTTCAACATGTATCGATATTGCTTTAACGGAATTTTTAATTCGAAAGCATTTAAGTCTTTTGACCGTTGGTGTGTGCTGGTTAGGTAACTAACATTTAAAGTGGTAGTTGTCCCGTATCGATACAGTGTTCCCCATATCGAAACGGAAACTTCTAGTGACCTAAGTTGAGATAAAGATATAGATATGGTCTTATCCGTACTGAAATGGTCCCTGTCCCGTACCGATACGCTTACACGGGTATCGATACGCCCTCTTTATTATTGTGCAATTGCTCTTTTTGTTTTGAGACAAGTATCGATACGGGTCTTCGTGTACCGATATAGATAGCTGCAGAAGTGCATTTATGGTGGAGAGAGAGGGTCTCAACGGCTATAATCAATACCCCAACCACCCAGCGGCTAGAATTGATAGAGAATGTATAAATTGAAGCTTATTGAAGACCAACAACAATTATTGCATCAAAGGTAAACATCCAAGCAAAAATCCAAGTTCAAAGTGCATATTTTCCAATTACTTGTAAACCCCAAATTGTGTTGTGTTCAATTCCTATCTTATCATCAAATTTGGGTTAAGTGTTTGTACTTAAAGGGGCAATCTTGTATTTGAGAGATATCTTTCTTGCCTAAATTCTTCTTTGTTCACTTGTGAAGGTTTGGTCAAATTTTGGGTAGAAAATTTGTCCGGTTGTGTAAATGTTACCTTCTAAGCCTTGAAAAGGGGGAGAACAAATTAGTGAATTGTTGGAAATCCTTAGTGGTAGCTAAGGTAGTGGAAGTAGAGTTCACTTGGAACTTGAACCACTCTAAAATCTTTTGTTCTTAATTTTTAGCTATCATTTTACTCCAAAAAAAGCCCAATTCACCCCCTCTTAGCTTTGATCAATCCATTGATCCACTCAATTATTGGTATCAGAGCTTACCTCTTTGAAGGATTAACAACCACAAGAGGAGTTCCTAGGAACAGTGTGATCATTCAAAAATCAAGTCATGACATCTACCTCCGGGTCAAACATGTACGAATCTCAATCAACCACAAAACCGTCATTCTTCAACGGTGATAACTATCCATTTTGGAAGAACCGAAAACGCCTCTTCATCAAATCCAACGATTATCTAGTTTGGGATGTCATTGAGATGGTCCCTATATTCCATTGAAGATAGACGATGAAGGAAGATTGGTTCTAAAGAAGAAGATTGAGATGAAAGAAGATGAGAGAAAGAAGATCCAAATCAATGATAATGCTCTTCACATGCTATTTTGCTCTTTCGGTCCTGACATCTACTCCAAAGTCTCCTCCATTGAGAGTGCCAAGGAAGTGTGAGATACACTAGAGACCACCTATGAAGGAACTAGTGATGTGAAGGAGACCAAGATTGGAATTCTCAATCTTAGCTATGAGAATTTCAAAATGGAGCCCGAAGAAACCGTGTCCAAGATGTTTGATCGCTTCTCAACAATCGTCAACGGGTATAAGGGTTTTGGAGAGATAATCCTGAAAGATAAACTAGTTTGAAAGCTACTCTACTCACTTCCCGAATCTTGGGATTGGAAGAGAACCGCCATCATAGAGGCCAAAAACTTGAAGACTCTCAAACTTGATGAGCTAGTGGGTTCTCTCCTTACTCATGAGATAATGAAGCAAGGAAGGGAAGATGAAAAGAAAAAGGAAGAGAGAAGAGTGGAGAAGCTAGAAGTAGAAAAGAAGAAGAAGATAGAAGTAGCTCTCAAAACTTCATTACACGAGGAGAGCACTTTTAGTGAGGAGGATGACCTAGAAGAATTGGCTATGATAGCGAAAAGGTTCTCATAATTCATGAGGTCCAACAGAGGAAGGAAGTTTCAAAGAAAAATGGACTTCAAGGGCAAAAACAAAGAACAAAAAAGGGATCAAATCATTTTCTACGAGTGCAAAACACCCGGTCACATTTGTTCGGAGTGCTCTGAACTAAAGAAGAAGGGCTTTAAGAAGAAGAAGAAGCTCAAAGCCAAGCTTGCTCCTTGGAGTGACGAGGAGTCATCCGAGGATGACGAACACGAAGTGGCCAACCTTTTCCTATTTATGCACTTTAGATTATGTTATTTGGATTTTAAGTTGGATTTTCTGTTATTTGGATTTTAAGTTGATGTTATCTTTAATTTGAACTAAATGTTTATCAATCTTATGTTGCTTGGTTATTATTTATACCTTTTGCCTATTTATGCACTTTATATTATGTCTCAATTATTTTTGATCTAACAAAAAGGGAGAGAGGGAACAAGCTCACACTTAAAAATTTTGATTTTCACACTTAAATGTTACCTAGCTAATATTAAGGGGGAGTTATTTTGCAAAGTTTTCAAAGTATAAAAAATTTAAAGTTTTGGTTTTGTTATATCAAAAAGGGGGAGATTATAAAACCTAAGTTTGATTTTGATATAACTAAGTATGTTAAGGATTACATTGAAAACTTGAAATAGAATTTTATGTCGCTCAAATGATTAATAAATCATCAAAGCTTTAATCTGATTTGAAAAACACAAACTCCAAATATTTTCTAAGTGTTCCAAAGCCAAAGTGTTGAAAAACGTCCAGGCGTATCATTACGCTTCCAGCCGTATCGATACCTTTTTTACAAAGTTGGCTACTGGAAAGACGCAATTCGATACGCTCCTCACCGTATCAATACAACGTATCGAAACAGATTAAATCTGTATCGATATGCCCCTCTGTAAAAACTGAAGGAGTTCGAATAGTGTATCGAAACGGTTCAACATGTATCGATATGGCTTTAACGGAATTTTTAAATCGAAAGCATTTAAGTCTTTTGACCGTTGGTATCAGCTGGTTAGGTAACTAACATTTAAAGTGGTAGTTGTCCCGTATCGATACAGTGTTCCCCGTATCGAAACGGAAACTTCTAGTGACCTAAGTTGAGATAAAGGTATAGATATGGTCTTATCCGTACTGAAACGGTCCATGTCTCGTACCGATACGCTTACACGGGTATCGATACGCCCTCTTTATTATTGTGCCATTGCTCTTTCTGTTTTGAGACACGTATCGATACGGGTCTTCGTGTACCGATACATATAGCTGCAGAAGTGCATTTATGGTGGAGAGAGAGGGTCTCAACGGCTATAATCAATACCCCAACCACCCAACGGCTAGAATTGATAGAGAAGGTATAAATTGAAGCTTATTGAAGACCAACAACAATTATTGCATCAAAGATAAACATCCAAGCAAAAATCCAAGTTCAAAGTGCATATTTTCCAATTACTTGTAAACCCCAAATTGTGTTGTGTTCAATTCCTATCTTATCATCAAATTTGGGTTAAGTGTTTGTACTTAAAGGGCCAATCTTGTATTTGAGAGATATCTTTCTTGCCTAAATTCTTCTTTGTTCACTTGTGAAGGTTTGGTCAAATTTTGGGTAGAAAATTTGACCGGTTGAGTAAATGTTACCTCCTAAGCCTTGAAAAGGGGGAGAACAAATTAGTGAATTATTGGAAATCCTTAGTGGTAGCTAAGGTAGTGGAAGTAGAGTTCACTTGGAACTTGAACCACTCTAAAATCTTTTGTTCTTAATTTTTAGCTATCATTTTACTCCAAAAAAAGCCCAATTCACCCCCTCTTAGCTTTGATCAATCCATTGATCCACTCAATTATTGGTATCAGAGCTTACCTCTTTGAAGGATTAACAACCACAAGAGGAGTTCCTAGGAAGAGTGTGATCATTCAAAAATCAAGTCATGACATCTACCTCCGGGTCAAACATGTACGAATCTCAATCAACCACAAAACCGTCATTCTTCAACGGTGATAACTATCCATTTTGGAAGAACCGAAAACGCCTCTTCATCAAATCCAACGATTATCTAGTTTGGGATGTCATTGAGATGGTCCCTATATTCCATTGAAGATAGACGATGAAGGAAGATTGGTTCTAAAGAAGAAGATTGAGATGAGTGAAGATGAGAGAAAGAAGATCCAAATCAATGATAATGCTCTTCACATGCTATTTTGCTCTTTCGGTCCTGACATCTACTCCAAAGTCTCCTCCATTGAGAGTGCCAAGGAAGTGTGAGATACACTAGAGACCACCTATGAAGGAACTAGTGATGTGAAGGAGACCAAGATTGGAATTCTCAATCTTAGCTATGAGAATTTCAAAATGGAGCCCGAAGAAACCGTGTCCAAGATGTTTGATCGCTTCTCAACAATCGTCAACGGGTATAAGGGTTTTTGAGAGATAATCCTGAAAGATAAACTAGTTTGAAAGCTACTCTACTCACTTCCCGAATCTTAGGATTGGAAGAGAACCGCCATCATAGAGGCCAAAAACTTGAAGACTCTCAAACTTGATGAGCTAGTGGGTTCTCTCCTTACTCATGAGATAATGAAGCAAGGAAGGGAAGATGAAAAGAAAAAGGAAGAAAGAAGAGTGGAGAAGCTAGAAGTAGAAAAGAAGAAGAAGATAGAAGTAGCTCTCAAAACTTCATTACACGAGGAGAGCACTTTTAGTGAGGAGGATGACCTAGAAGAATTGGCTATGATAGCCAAAAGGTTCTCACAATTCATGAGGTCCAACAGAGGAAGGAAGTTTCAAAGAAAAATGGACTTCAAGGGCAAAAACAAAGAAAAAAGGGATCAAATCATTTTCTACGAGTGCAAAACACCCGGTCACATTTGTTCGGAGTGCCCTCAACTAAAGAAGAAGGGATTTAAGAAGAAGAAGAAGCTCAAAGCCAAGCTTGCTCCTTGGAGTGACGAGGAGTCATCCGAGGATGACGAACACGAAGTGGCCAACCTTTTCCTATTTATGCACTTTAGATTATGTTATTTGGATTTTAAGTTGATGTTATCTTTAATTTGAACTTAATGTTTATCAATATTATGTTGCTTGGTTATTATTTATACCTTTTGCCTATTTATGCACTTTATATTATGTCTCAATTATTTTTGATCTAACAAAACGGGAGAGAGGGAACAAGCTCACACTTAAAAATTTTGATTTTCACACTTAAATGTTACCTAGCTAATATTAAGGGGGAGTTATTTTGCAAAGTTTTCAAAGTATAAAAAATTTAAAGTTTTGGTTTTGTTATATCAAAAAGGGGGAGATTATAAAACCTAAGTTTGATTTTGATATAACTAAGTATGGTGAGGATTACATTGAAAACCTGAAATCGAATTTTATGTCGCTCAAATGATTTATAAATCATCAAAGCTTTAATCTGATTTGAAAAACTCAAACTCCAAATATTTTCTAAGTGTTCCAAAGCCAAAGTGTTGAAAAACGTCCAGGCGTATCATTACGCTTCCAGCCGTATCGATACCTTTTGTACAAAGTTGGCTACTGGAAAGACGTAATTCGATACACTCCTCACCGTATCAAAACAACGTATCGAAACAGATTAAATCTATATCGATACGCCCCTCTGTAAAAACTGAAAGAGTTCGAATAGTGTATCGAAACGGTTCAACATGTATCGATATGGCTTTAACGGAATTTTTAATTTGAAAGCATTTAAGTCTTTTGACCGTTGGTGTCTGCTGGTTAGGTAACTAACATTTAAAGTGGTAGTTGTCCCGTATCGATACAGTGTTCCCCGTATCGAAACAGAAACTTCTAGTGACCTAAGTTGAGATAAAGGTATAGATATGGTCTTATCCGTACTGAAACGGTCCCTGTCCCGTACCGATACGCTTACACGGGTATCGATACACCCTCTTTATTATTGTGCCATTGCTCTTTCTGTTTTGAGACAAGTATCGATACGGGTCTTCGTGTACCGATACAGATAGCCGCAGAAGTGCATTTATGGTGGAGAGAGAGGGTCTCAACGGCTATAATCAATACCCCAACCACCCAAACGGCTAGAATTGATAGAGAAGGTATAAATTGAAGCTTATTGAAGACCAACAACAATTATTGCATCAAAGATAAACATTCAAGCAAAAATCCAAGTTCAAAGTGCATATATTCCAATTACTTGTAAACCCCAAATTGTGTTGTGTTCAATTCCTATCTTATCATCAAATTTGGGTTAAGTGTTTGTACTTAAAGGGGCAATCTTGTATTTGAGAGATATCTTTCTTGCCTAAATTCTTCTTTCTTCAAGTTCCTCAAGCTCATTCTCCACCTTCTATGGATTCCTTCATGACTTTTCTAAATGAGCAATTCACGGGTTTGCGCACGGGAATTACCTCCATAGATCAAGTGATGAATTCAGGGTTTACCGCTATTGACACAAGGTTTACAAGCCTTGAAGATCGAATGAAGAATGTAGAGACGCGCCTCACTTCCCTTGAAGGCGGTCACAACTCTATCAACATATCCCTTACCGCTTTCTATGACGAGTGGCGTCAAATTAGGAGGAATGATGATGCAATTGAAGAGGATTATGAAGATGGCGATGGAGATGCAGAGTAGTTCATCTTTGCATATCACTTATGTCATTTAGGATATTTATGCACTTTCGCTTATATTTTTAGGATTAAGTTTGCATTTTCAAACCTATGCTTTAATTTTCTGTTATTTGGATTTTAAGTTGATGTTATCTTTAATTTGAACTTAATGTTTATCAATATTATGTTGCTTGGTTATTATTTATACCTTTTGCCTATTTATGCACTTTATATTATGTCTCAATTATTTTTGATCTAACAAAAAGGGAGAGAGGGAACAAGCTCACTCTTAAAAATTTTGATTTTCACACATAAATGTTACCTAGCTAATATTAAGGGGGAGTTATTTTGCAAAGTTTTTCAAAGTATAAAAAATTTAAAGTTTTGGTTTTGTTATATCAAAAAGGGGGAGATTGTAAAACCTATGTTTGATTTTGATATAACTAAGTATGTTAAGGATTACATTGAAAACTTGAAATAGATTTTTATGTCCCTCAAATGATTTATAAATCATCAAGGCTTTAATCTGATTTGAAAAACTCAAACTCCAAATATTTTCTAAGTGTTCCAAAGCCAAAGTGTTGAAAAACGTCTAGGCGTGTCGTTACGCTTCCAGCCGTATCGATACCTTTTTTACAAAGTTGGCTACTGGAAAGACGCATTTCGATACGCTCCTCACCGTATCGAAACAACGTATCGAAACAGATTGAATATGTAACGATACACCCCTCTGTAAAAACTAAAGGAGTTCGAATAGTGTACCGAGACGGTTCAACCCCTATCGATATGGTTTTAACGGAATTTTTAATTTGAAAGCATTTAAATCTTTTGACCGTTGGTATCAGCTGGTTAGGTAACTAACATTTAAAGTGGTAGTTGTCCCGGATCAATACAGTGTTCCCCGTATCGAAACGGAAAATTCTAGTGAACCGAGTTGAGAAAAAGGTATCGATATGGTCTTATCCCTACTGAAACGGTCTATGTCTGGTACCAATACGCTTACACGCGTATCTATACGCCCTCATTATTATTGTGCAATGGCTCTTTCTGTTTTGAGACAAGTATCGATACGGATACCTGTAGAAGTGCATTTATGATGGAAAGAGAGGGTCCCAACGGCTATAATCAATACCCCAACCACCCAAACGACTAGAATTGATAGAGAAGGTATAAATTGAAGCTTATTGAAGACCAGCAACAATTATTGCATCAAAGATAAACATCCAAGCAAAAATCCAAGCTCAAAGTGCTTATTTTCCAATTTCTTGTAAACCCCAAATTGTGTAGTGTTCAATTCCTATCTTATCATCAAATTTGGGTTAAGTGTTTGTACTTAAAGGGGCAATCTTGTATTTGAGCGATATCTTTCTTGCCTAAATTCTTCTTTGTTCACTTGTGAGGGTTTGGTCAAATTTTAGGTTACCTCTTAAGCCTTGAAAAGAGGAATCACAAATTAGTGAATTGTTGGAAATCCTTAGTGGTAGCTAAGGTAGTGGATGTAGAGTTCATTTGGAACTTAAACCACTTTAAAATCCTTTGTTCTTCAGTTTTAGCTATCATTTTACTCCAACAATTTTTTAAAAGCCCAATTCACCCCACTCTTGGCTTTGATCAATCCATTGATCCACTCAACACTAGGTATTGCCTACATCACGTGAGTATTCAAGCATCATTGCCTAGAAATAGGAGGGATCATTGTCGACTATCCTGCGAACTTGGAATGTCTACCATACTTGCTGCCAGGACCTCTTTTCATTCCACCTGCCGAGACAGTACATCCTGCAGTGGTAGTGACTTGCTGCGACGGCGTGACAGGGTCGTTGTTTGCCGCCCACCATAACCCCTGAGGCAACAATTCATGGCAGCACAAAACATGCTCAGACTTTACAATGCAGTCCACACGCTACTGAGCTACATTTGTCTTACCCAATCTATTGACCAAATCTCTCCCTGTCATTCCACTCATCACTATCTTTTTTCTATTTGTGTTTTTATATTTCCACATCGTGAGATTTAATTGCGCATTTGCTAAATCTTTGTACAAGAAACCATTCATAGGAGTTGTTCCAATCCCTGTAGGAGACGTTATCTTTTATACTATAACTTCACAAGAGTGTGCACTTGCGCTCATAAATAGAGAACACCTAGATGCTCTACAACAGTACACTCCTGCAGTGGTAGTGACCCGCTGCGGCCGCGTGACAAGGTCGTAGCTTGCCGCCCGCCATACCCGTCGAGGCAGCAATTCATGGCAGCACAAAGCATACTCATACTTTACAATGCAGTCCACACTCTACAGAGCTGAATTTGTCTTACCCAATCTATCGGCCAAATCTCTCCCTATCATTCGTCTCATCACTATCTTTATTTTATTTGTGTTTTTATATTTCCATATTGTGATATATTTTATACTATAACTTGACTAGAGTGTGCACTTGCGCTCATAAATTGAGAACACCTAGACGCTCTATAAGTTTTTGGCGTCGTTGCCGAGGATTGGCAACAGTAACTACGTTTGAATTTCTGCACTTCTATTTTAGTTTTTGCACATTAACTCTCTTTTTATGTATTTGCTTTAAAAATGCCTCTTTGTTTTCTTTGGTGTATGTCCCGCCAGGGCAGCAATGATGACAACAACATCCACTTGATGAGGGGAAGGACATGCCCCGATGAAAAGTCAAACATTAAGCCCTTAGGGAGTGGTTATGCCTGGGAAAAGCGCAACCCGACATAACCAAAAATTTTTATTTTTTATGCATTAGGAAAATATTTAATTTTCAGTTATTTTTATTTAATTTTTGTATTTAATTTATTTCATGTTAGGAATGAAGGAAAGATCAAGAAAGATAAAAGAATAAAGGAGAAGCTCAACTAGCGACAAAGGCAACCCAAGGCAGAAGAGCATAACAGCTAGTGGCTTCATAACATCTATATTTGCCACAGCGAGCGTACCAAATATCTGTTTAACAACTAGAATCCCGTTATTCGCGCCGCAATAATTATCACCTGTTGACAGCGTGCCCGCCAAGGCAGTGGAGAGAAGCGGCATATATAAGGCCAACTATTCTCTCCCCGTTCTTCACTTTGCTTTCTTCTTTACTCTAAATTCTTTCTGCAATTTTTGCTTCCAAGATTTCCCTTTGCTTTATTTTCTTTCACGTTCTTTTCTTTCTTTCGTTAGGAAATACGACCATCTCACAAACTATGGCCTCATCACAACCCGCCGCCACCTCCAAACCTCCTTACAAAAGGTTCTTGAACCTAGCTGTCGAGGAAACCTACAAGAAATACTATAGAGAGCGACAACTATGGGAGGAAATGGGTTTCTAATATGCCAGTCTGATGAGGATTTTTGCTTAGAGCCCTCCCTATTCGAAAGGATCCACAATATGGGCTATGACCAGTTGGCACAACATCCAGAAGGAATCAACAGCAACCATGTGCGAGAGTTCTACACCCATAGACCGACACCAGAGAGTCCTTTCATCTACGTCCACAGAGAAGGTTCAAGTTTACCGCTGACATGATCAACAGCTTTTACAGCATCGAAGTCAGCGGCAATCCACATGAGGAATGAGAGTCTTACCTAATGGCGACTGACTACAAAAAGATCAAGAAGGATATCTGTAAGCCAAACACCAAATGGCTAACAGGAAAAAACATCGAGTCAATCAACCACCGCAATTTGTTGCCGAAGGAAATCCTTTGGAGTTACTTCGTCCAACGCCGCCTGATGCCCTGCATGCATGGATCAACAGTCTACAGGCCGCGACTTTCCCTCATCCGCAGCATTATGATGGGGCGGTAGATCAATGTTGGAGAGGTAATCATAAAGGAGATCTATGTGCATGTAGAGAAGCCAAACGCCAAGGGACCCCTCTTCTTCCATGCACTCATCACAGGCTTGTGTACCAATTTTCGTGTGCCGCTACACCCAAAGGACAAAATTCTTCCTGCCAAGGAAGGATGGACAAGAAGGGTACGCCAGCAGATGATGTAGAACTCGGAGCGAGACACACCTTCCACCTCTCAATCGTCGTCCCAAGCAGCCGCCACCCCAGCCGCAGCAGGCAGTACTGAAGCTGCCATCCCGTCCGCCATGATCCCCCTCTTGCGCAGCCTTATAGAAAGCTGCCAAAGGATCGAGCACAAGCAGGTGATCTTCACCAAATATGTGGCGGATGTGCAAGAGGCCTTTGTGGCCTACTTGCTTGACAAGTACCAAGACGGTGGCCCACAGTTGCCCGCTTTCCCAATGGAGTTAGCAGCCTCCAAGCTAGTTCATATCACACCAAGACCGGCTGCTGCTCATGCCGCCAACGACAGTGAGGGTCCACATCACCGCCCCAGGAGAAGAACCTCTCCAACTCCCATCCATCCTTATGATCTCACCTCCTCACCCGAATCAGAGAAGGAGAAGCATACCACCGCTGCCTCCCAGTAACAAAAGAGGTCGCTGCTAAAGATATCGGCTGCTCAGATATGGGAACTTAGACTCCCTAGGGTAGAGGACCCGAATCACAGAAGGAGGAGCATACCACCGCTGTCACCCAGTAACAAAAGAGGTCGCTACTAAAGATATCGGCTGCTCATATATGGGATCTCAGACTCCCTAGGGTAGAGGACCTGAAGGACCATCCAAGAAAATCACCCCCAGCCGCATCCAACCACCGCGTATCAAAAAGAAGAGCCTAACTGACAGACCATCTGGTACATGCCGCCTAGTCCTGCCAGCCTACTCAACATCCTCTTCTGACGCAGCATCAACAGAGGGGAACTCCCCCATTCTATAGCACCATTTTCTTTTCTTTTTAATTTTCATGTTTTATTTTATTTTTCTATTTTTTTCTTTTCTTTTCTCTTTATGTTTTTTATTTTTATGTTTTATTTTCTGTTTTTAATTTTTGTTTTGTGTAGATGCATTGAGGACAATGCCAACCTTGAGTTTGGGGGGAATAGTCATCTTTGTTTTAGGTTCATTTAGTAGCATTTAGGATCATATTTAAATTCTGCCCCCTATCACTTAATGAAGTAGAAATTTTTAGTTGAAAAACTTGTACCTATGATAGAATAGATGACTACTTATATTCGCACCATACTAAAAATTTTAACTTAACTATGGGAAGAAGCATGAATAATACTTAGAAATTTTTTCTTTCTGCCAATTATCTTTACACTTGTCTGTTACTGAATTATTGCTTGAGTTAGGAGTTTAACACTGCCTGCCTTACTTAATAAAAATTCCTTGATTGAATACAGGCTCGCCACCACGGCAGCACAGGGCAGCAAAACAAAGATGATGAAAACCCTGGAGGTGTCCGAAATAGGCTCTAGGCAGGAAGTTTAAATACCCTAGAGGTGCCCAAAACATGCTCTAGGAAGGATCATGAGCAACAACACTCCGCTGCTATCAAAGTCCACATATCTAAACCAAGTGACAGACAAATTAGCAAGAGTGAATGAAAGCCTTCATAGGATGACTCTTTCAATGGGTTCGGAGTTTCGTAGAGTGCACCTATCTTAGCCTCAAACCCAGAGAATAGTTGTGATGTGCTAAAGCCCTTAAAGCCATGATTAGAAAAAGAAGACAAAAGTGCCCAACTGTGCTGCCAAGGCAGCAACTTGTATCCTCTTTAGTAATTTAATTATTTTAGGTATTCTTTATTAACTTAGAAATTTCAACATATTCAGCATGAACACAGACCTGCACACACTGCACTGGCATTAAGAAATTTAAACCTGAGTTATTTCATGCCATTGCCTATCACTAACATAAAAATAGGTGTCAAGACCTTGAGGTGAGAAATCAACTTAAAGGCTTATATTTCTATTAGTTTTGTGCAAGGGGCAGTTTTATTAGCTAGGCTGCATTGCTTGAGGACAAGCAATTGTTCGAGTTTGGGGGTGTGTAGAGTGTCCACAAGTTCTATATTTTGTACACATTCATGCCCTTATTATTGTTGTTTCTAAGTTCATTTAGACATATTTAGGTGAATTACATGCATTATAACAATATTTTCTCTTTTACCATGCTTTTATTGAATATTTTATGTTTGGTTGAGAAAAGTTACGGTTTTAGTTTAGTTTATATTTTAAGGTGCTGTAGCAAGGAGAGGAGAAGAGAGGACATGAGACGCCATGAAAGCTGGAACAAAAGGAGTTGTACTGAAGCAGATCCAGATGCCACCAAGGATGCTGCCGAAACAACATTGCCGCAAGGTGCCGCTCGGGAAGAAGTTACACCGACTTAGCCAAGATGGGTTGCGATTTAAAGAGGGCCATTTCTTAAGCCTAATGAGCCCAGTCTTGCAATTTTTTGAATCTTGTAGCGGCCGATAGAGCTAATTCAAGATCGATAAGTAGGAGCAATTATCCTTACTTGCAGAAGAAGGCAACATCCAAAGAGTCCATACTAAAGTGAAAAAGGAGTCTGTATTCAATGTAAATATACTTTAAGAACTTCTACTTCAAGGAGGACTCAAACTTAGGTCACGAGCCCTATACATACCCAATGCTTGTAAGGGTATAGGGGCACGACGAGGTGTGAGGGAATGCGTTCTTGAATAGCTGCACAACAAAGATGTAGCTAGATAGGTTGGATTTGTTGGGGGTCGCGGCCCAACTCTCCTAGGGTTTAAGGCGCATGTATGTAAAGTAGGTTGTGAGAAACGATTGTATTATTTTTGAGTTGGTTCCAATAAAATTCCAAAGTTTGCTTAATCTATGCTCTTTGTTATTTCAATTATTCTACATCAGTCAGTTGAGAGAAAATACATTTGTCGGGGATGAAAGTGCAAGGTTCACGAAAGGGTTAATCACGGTCATAACATGCAGAGGCATGACTAACTTGGTTCTAAACCAATCCACAAGTTTCAACGGCTAAGAGGGATCATCAATTGAATGGACTTGCCTGTGATATGTTGACACTAAGATTGCTAGGTATTGCCTACATCTCGTGAGTGTTCGAGCATCCTTGCCAAGAAAAAGGGGATATCACTGTTGACTATCCCGCCGAACTTGGAATGTCTGCCAGACTTGCTACCATGACCTCTTTCCGTTCCACCTGTCGAGACAGTACACTACTGTAGTGGTAGTGACCCGCTGCGGCCACGTGACAGGGTTGTAGCTTGCTGCCCGTCATACTCGCCGAGGCAACAATTCATGGCAGCACAAAACATACCCAGACTTTACAATGCAGTCCACACGCTACTGAGCTGAATTTGTCTTACCCAATCTATCGACCAAATCTCTCCCTATCATTCCCCTCATCACTATCTCTATTTTATTCGTGTTTTTATATTTCTACATCGTGTGATTTAATTACACATTTACAAAACCTTTGTGCAGAAAACAATTCATTGGAGCTGCTCCAATCCCTGTGGGAGACGATATTTTTTATACTATAACTTGACAAGAGTGTGCACTTGCACTCATAAATAGAGGACACCTAGACGCTCTACACAAGTATACACGACGCAAGTAATATATGGATAAGTATATGAGTATCGTCTCCATAGGGGTTGGTACTCAACCTTCGGTTCTACTCCCTCGCACTGCAAAATAAATAAAGTAAAAACACAAACTAATTGGGTGATTTGAGATAATCTAAAAATAACTATACTAAGAAAATCCAGTAAATAAAATAAAGAAGTAATCAAGATGATAAGATGGGCCAGATTAGAGTGTTTCGTAGTGTGGAACCCTCTTCACTTCGTTTCTGTCCTTGAATGCAGCAACAAACTACTGTCGTGGCAGTGACCTAAATCCCTGCTGCAGCCGCAATGGCTAAATTCCTACCGCGACAATCCCTTGCTCGTCCTTGGGTGGTTCCGCCTTATCCTTAAGCACGAAACGCTGGTTGATGACTGAACTTTGATGATACCTCCCGGCGTGAATCAAAGGGCAAACACCAACTGTTCTTACACTTCTTTTAGCCGCTAAAACTCTAACCTATCCCTAGGCCGAGTTAGTTAACACCACGTGGGGCGAAAATCGTACTTATTCCTTTTGTGAGCTCAACTCTCCCGATATTGAACAAATGGATGATCTCACAAACCCTCTCCAGAGTAGAATGCAAAAATAATTAAAGCAAGAATATGCAAATCTTAACTTTTATTACATTAAGAACAAAAACTAAGTACAAAGAGTATTCACACAACTACTAAACAAACTAATCCTAACCCAAAGAAATTTAGAACATAATTAACTAATCCTAAGTTCTTCTCTCGAGCTCTCCTCGATTCCCCCTCTTGATAATTCCCTCTCTCCATGGCGGAAAGCCACTTATATAGGGGAAGGTGTAGGCACAAATCCTTCTTGGAGAGGAAGTTAATTTGGACTTGGACAAGACTTTATTATAGAGGTAAATCTCTTTAATTTATTACAACATACTCTTTTGGCGAAAAGTCAAACTTTATCCTTCATTTCATGTCTTCACCTTGTTCTCGAACTCTGATTGCCACGCAAATTATGCAAAAAAAATGCAGCTTTAAAAGCTCTACAAGTCGGCTGTCGCTTTGCCCATTTTCCCCTCTAGCGGAATGCTGTCGCGGCCTGGCTTTTGATGCCTTGACATCGGTGTGCTCTGCCCCACAAAGCTTCAACAGCTTACGTTAGTAGAAGCTGTCATGTGGCTGGGCTCGATCAGGGTCTGTTGTCTACTAATTATGCCTCATCTTCCCTCCTTCTTTCTGTGTTGTGGCGGCATCTTCCTGCCCCAACATGATGCAAATTTGGAATAGCACCAAACATGCATCAAATAGTACCTTTTTCATAGAATAAAAAAATTATAAAGCTCAAAGGAATAAATGATAAAATCTATGCATGAAGGGTGATATGAACCCGGTAATGTGACACGAGTCATATAGATGTGCCCGATCGTGATTCTAGTAAGAAATATTCTTTGCTACGCTTTGAACTCTAAGATATCATAAAACATAATGTGAGATGAATAACAATATAATAAAAAAAATAATGAAGAAAGGAATTGGATAAATAATTTGGATAGTATGGTGGCTAAGGATGGAGGATGATAATCATGGAAAGGTGTAAATCAAAGCAGTGATGGGAGATGTTAAAGGCGTCGTGGATTTGTATGGTTGCAAGGATAGCGAATTGTGACCCGCTAGCTATAACGAGCTAGGAACCAACAATATACTTTGATGGAGTCGAGATGGAGGAGTGTGGAACGTGACCCACAAGCTATAAGAGAGCTTGGAACCAACGCTATAGTAAAATGAAATGGATAGAAGACTACAAGCACAACTTGAAGCCGATGGAGTTCTCGCAAGAACAAGATGAAAGCAATCTTTCAAAGGTTTATATTCTCCAAAAAAAGTGCTTACAAATGAACCTAAGGTGCCTATTTATAGTGTTGCTAGGCACCATATGAAAAGTCACACAAAAGAGAGATGAATGCTCATCTAAATGCTATTGAATACAAATAAATGAAATGTTTATTTCTTATCCTTTTGATGGATGAATTTTGCTTTAAATTGAGATGAATTTAGCCTTAAATTCGTCCAAAAGGAGTGGTGAATCTTGGGCTGCTTCATTTTTCTTGCAAATGGATAAAAGAGAATGAATGTGGACATAGGATGAATGTAGACATCCCACACATCCAAATCAGCTTGTCTCTTTGAATTCCTTGATGATTTTATCACTTAATTTGATGATTAAATGATATTAAATCAGCCTTCATTGCTTGCTCATTTGTGGAATATGATCAGCCTTAAAAAATGATAAATAAAGGCCTTGAATGCATAATTTGAATGCTGATTATTGCATGTCCCTTCTCTTGAACGTGAATGGCCTTCATTGGTTCATAATTTCAACCTTAAATAGGTGAATTATGAAGCTTAAATGCTTTGTTACTCTAAGAATATGAACAACCTTGAAAAGATGAAAAGAATTCAGCCTTGAATTGCCTTCAATTGCCTTGTTTGCATGAGTAAAGATGGTCATCAATGACTTGTTTCCAAGTTAAAGTTGAAAAGTCTCTTCTTTAATCCACACGTCACATGAACCTAGACACACACAAATGATTTATTCAAACTTAAAATAATAGATGCATGAAACAATTAAAGAGTTAGTTAATTGAGTGAACTAGTTAAATGGATGAACTAGTTTAATTAAAGAACTAACTTTATTGAATTTAACTAAATGCATGAATGAAGTAGTTTAACGAATGATTTAAGATACATAATTAAACTACTTCCCTAAATGAACTAAAACTATAAATGAAGTGCATGCTTTAATGACCAGCACACTTTATCAATGCAATGGAAGTTTGAAATACTTAAATTCTCATGCAAATGCATGCATGAGCAAGGTAAGGCATTCCTCCCTTATTATTTCTTCTTTCTCACGTTCATGGCTTGTTGTAAACAAGCTTTCCATGGCTGATTGAAACTCCTTGGCCCGTGCACGTGTAATGGGGCCACTTGGGTACTTATCCGGGTCCTTGTTCTTGATGGTCATATCAGTCCCTCCCTCTTTAAAGCGATTTGTCCCCAAATCGTCACCTACATCAAAAGGAGATAAATCAGCAACATTAAAGGTTGCACTAACATTAAACTCACCTGGGAGGTCTAGTTGATAAGCATTATCATTGAGCCTCTTAACTACTTGAAATGGCCCATCTCCTCGAGGCATCAATTTAAATTTCTGTTGGGCTGGAAACCTTTCTTTTCTCATGTGAAACCACACCCAATCTCCCGGCTCAAATACAACTTTCTTTCGACCCTTGTTTGCTTGCTGCTCATATTGCTTGGTTTTCTTTTCAATATTATCTTGCACTTGTTGATGAAGTTTCTTAACAAATTCAGCTTTGTTAAGTCCATCTTTATTCACAATTTGATCAGCGGATAATGGCAATAAGTCCATCGGAGTTAATGGATTGAACCCATACACAACTTCAAAAGGAGTGTATCCCGAGGTGGAATGGACTGAACGGTTATATGCAAACTCCACATGTGGGAAGCACTCTTCCCATGTCTTTAGATTCTTCTTAACAATGCTCCTAAGCAACGTGGAGAGTACTCGATTCACCACTTCGGTTTGGCCATCCGTTTGAGGGTGACAAGTGGTGGAAAATAGCCGCTTAGTTCCAATCTTACTCCATAGGGCTCTCCAGAAGTGGCTTAAGAACTTCATGTCTCGATCAGAAACGATAGTTCTTGGCACACCATGTAATCTCAAGACTTCCCTGAAAAACAAGTTAGCAATATGTAAGGCATCATTAGTCTTGTTGCAAGGAATAAAATGAGCCATTTTGGAAAATCTATCCACTACTACAAAGATGAAGTCTTTGTTATTATTTGTGCGTGGAAGCCCTAGCACAAAATCCATTGAAATGTCCATCCATGGTGCTTCTGTAATAGGTAGTGGCGTGTAGAGTCCATGTGACATGGCTTTAGACTTAGCCTTCTTGCAAGTGATGCAACGTTCACATAACCTCTCTACATCTCGTCTCATCTTTGGCCAATATAAATGCTCTTGAAGTATGGCCAAAGTCTTTGCTATTTCAAAATGTCCCATTAAGCCTCCTCCATGGGCTTCTTTGATAAGTAATTCACGTGTGGAACCTTGTGGAATACAAAGTCTTCCTTCCTTGAATAGGAACCCATTGTCCCTATAATAGTTTTCAAATGTTCCTTTCTCACAAGCTTTGTAAATTTTTTCAAAATCAGAATCAGATTCGTATAAATCCTTAATGAAAACAAAACCCAGCAACTTAGATTCTAAGGTGTTTAGAAGAGCGTACCTCCGAGACAATGCATCGACAACTATATTCTCCTTACCTTTCTTATATTTTATCACATAGGGAAAAGATTCAAGAAACTCCACCCATTTGGCATGTCGTTTGTTGAGTTTATGTTGCCCCCGAATGTGCTTCAATGCCTCATGATCGGTGTGAATAATGAACTACTTAGGCCATAGATAGTGTTGCCATGTTTCAAATGCGCGAACAAGGGCATACATCTCCTTATCATATGTTGGATAATTCAACGTAGCTCCACTTAATTTCTCACTAAAATATTCTATAGGACGTCCACCTTGAGATAATACCGCTCCAATTCCCACACCTGATGCATCACATTCAATTTCAAACGTTTTGTTAAAATTAGGTAAGGTAAGCAAAGGGGCATGAATTAAACATTCTTTAATGTCATTAAAAGATTTCTCTTGGTCTCCCCCTAGAAAGAGTTTGCATTCTTCTTGATGACATTAGTTAAAGGGGCGGCAATGGTGCTGAAATTTGGCACAAATCTCCGGTAAAAGCTTGCAAGTCCATGGAAACTCCTAACTTGGGAAATGCTTGATGGTCGTGGCCATTCTTCAATGGCTTTAACCTTCTCTTTGTCAACCTCTAAGCCTTTAGAACTGACAAAAAAACCAAGAAAGACAACTTTGTCAGTACAAAATGTACACTTGTCTAAATTAGCATATAACTTCTCCTTTCTTAAAACCAACAAAACTGACCTCAAGTGTTGAACATGTTCTTCCATTGATTTACTATAGATTAAGATGTCATCAAAATAAACCACACAAAATTTACCCAAAAGCGGTCTAAGAGCATGGTTCATTAACCTCATGAAAGTACTTGGTGCATTAGTTAAGCAAAAAGGCATAACCAACCATTCATAGAGTCCTTGCTTTGTTTTAAATGTTGTTTTCCATTCATCACCTTCCCGCATCCTTATTTGGTGATAAGCACTCTTAAGATCAATCTTAGAGAAAATGTTATAACCACTAAGCTCATCTAACATATCATCTAAACGAGGAATAGGGTGACGATACTTTACCGTAGTTTTGTTTACCGCTCGACAATCTACACACATGCGCCAAGTTCCATCCTTCTTTGGCACAAGTAATACCGGAACGGAACATGGGCTAAGGCTCTTCCTCACGTAGCCTTTGGCCTTTAGTTCATCCACTTGCCTTTGTAACTCCTTGGTTTACTCGGGATTGCTTCGGTGAGCTGGACGGTTATGAATGACGGCACCGGAAATGAAATCTATTTGATGTTCAATGCCACAGATTGGTGGCAGCCCACATGGTATCTCCTCCAGAAATAATTCGTCAAATTCCTGCAACAAAGACACAATAGAAGAAGGCAAAGTGTGATCAAGTTGGTTAGTGTTCAATAAACTTTCCTTGTACACAAGTACAAGTAATTCCTTTCCCGACAGCAAACACTTTCTCAACTCTCTTTCTATGGTAAAAACACTCATTTTCGCACCCTCACTTTGCTCACTCTCACTTGCTTTTACCTCCATTTTTGATTCTCTCTCTTTAGCTCTTTCAATACTTTCTCTCAAATGTATTTGGTCTTTGTGAATTTGTTTTGGTGAAAGAGGGGCTAGGGTAATGTTTCTTACTCCATGGGTGAGTGTATATCGATTCGTATATCCATCATGCATGACTCGTTTATCGAATTGCCATGGCCTCCCAAGTAGTAAATGGCCAGCGTGCATCGGAACAACATCGCAAAGAACTTCATCCTTATACTTTCCAATGGAGAAACCAACAAGAACTTGCTTGGTAACCTTGAGTTCTCCTCCCTCATTAAGCCGCTGCAGCTTGTAGGGATGTGGATGCTTTGTGGTTGCTAATCCAAGTTTTTCTACCATAAGAGTACTAGCAACATTAGTACAACTACCTCCATCAATAATGACAAAGCATACCTTTTCATTAACATGGCAGCGAGTATGAAAGATATTCTCGCATTGCTCATTCCCTTCATTCGCTTGCACACTTAGGCTCCTTTTCACAATAAGGGCCTCTCCTTCTGCTGCATACTCTATATCATCACCTTCATCTTCTTGTATGGCAACAACTTTATCTTCCTCTTCTTGTTCCGATTCAACCTCTCCATCATCACGAAGAAGCATTGTGTTGTGATTTGGGCATTGGCTTGCAATATGCCCTCTTCCCAAGCACTTGAAGCATTGTATATCTCGGGAACGGTTTGGAACATTCGGAGCCTTACCTTTGCTCGTTTCGGCAATGGCCTTGCTTCCTTTGGGTGGTGCGACTCTTTCATTGGGTGGTATTGGAGGACTCCGTTTGTAAGAACTTTGCCCCCATCTTGATGATGCTCCCCCATAGGTTCGTGTGCAACCCTTCCGTTTAAGTTGCTTTTCCACTTTTATGGCCATATGCACCATGTCTTCGATCTCCACATAATGTTGCAACTCAATGACGACCGCAATATTTGGGTCGAGGCCGGATAGAAATCTTGCCATGGTGGCTTCTTGATCCTCATCAATGTTAGCTCGGATCATGGCTACTTCCATCTCTTTAAAGTAGTCCTCAACACTACGGTTCCCTTGGGTGAGATTTTGAAGCTTGTTGAACAACTCCCTATGATAGTGAGTTGGAACGAACCTCCTACGTATAACGGCCTTCATCTCATTTCGGCAATGGCCTTACCTTTGCTCGTTTCGGCAATGGCCTTGCTTCCTTTGGGTGGTGCGACTCTTTCATTGGGTGGTATTGGAGGACTCCGTTTGTAAGAACTTTGCCCCCATCTTGATGATGCTCCCCCATAGGTTCGTGTGGAACCCTTCCGTTTAAGTTGCTTTTCCACTTTTATGGCCATATGCACCATGTCTTCGATCTCCACATAATGTTGCAACTCAATGATGACCGGAATATTTGGGTCAAGGCCGGATAGAAATCTTGCCATGGTGGCTTCTTGATCCTCATCAATGTTAGCTCGGATCATGGCTACTTCCATCTCTTTAAAGTAATCCTCAACACTACGGTTCCCTTGGGTGAGATTTTTAAGCTTGTTGAACAACTCCCTATGATAGTGAGTTGGAACGAACCTCCTACGTATAACGGCCTTCATCTCATTCCAAGTAGAAATTGGATGTTCGTCATTGCGTCTCCTGCTAGATGTCAACTGATCCCACCATATTAGTGCATAATCTGTAAATTCAATGGCTGTAAGTTTTACCTTCTTAAGCTCGGAGTAGTTGTGGCACTCAAAGATGTGCTCAACTTTTTTTTCCCATGCAAGATAGGCTTCAGGATCCGTTCTTCCTTGGAAATGAGGAATGGTTATTTTGATGTTGCTAAGATTATCATCAACTCTTGGCCGAGCTCTTTGGTACCTAGGTTCTTGACGCCTCAAACTTTGCTGGGAGGCTCGCTCGTCTATGAGTTCTTCGTCCACCTCTCCCTCATACTCTTCCTCATGATCTGAATTATGCCTTCGTTGAGATCTTTCCTCCAAATGATCTAATCGTTCTTGCATCGGCCCCAACCTTTGTTGCAACAACCTGTCCATCTCTCGGATAATATCTTGAAGATTGGAGTTAGTTGCATCTACGTTAACATTAGTACTTCCTCCAACAGAGTTTCTCACGGAATTTTGAGACATTATTAGTAACAAAAAATAAAAAAAATTTAGAACCTCACAAACACAAAACCTCACCTATTCCACTCCAAGAAAATACACTCACACTCGTGTTTCACTCGGGATGGCTTTTACCCTTGATGTGCACTCTTGCCTTTTTCCACTCTTGCTCTCAATCAAGTCCATTTAAGAACTTCCTCAAGGCTTGCAAATGGCTTGTAGAATTCGGCTGAAAAAACAAAACTTGGCGAAAAGAATTTGGAAGGTAGGATAAGAAAAAGTGGCAACAACAAAAAAAGGTAAATTGTGAGAGTTGGTAAAGATGACAAAATAGTAGCAAAAGAAAAATGATGTAAGATTTTTTTAAAGAATAATAGAGAATACGATGCCCCCTCCCTCTTTAACTTTATCTAATTTTTTTCGATTTTTCTTTTTTTTTTCAGAAGAGAGACAACGACTATCTTACTAAATCAACCTTGCTATGATGCCAATTGATATGAACCCGGTAATGTGACCCAAGTCATATAGATGTTCTCGATCGTGATTCTAGTAAGAAATATTATTTGCTACGCTTTGAACACTGAAATATCATAAAACATAATGTGAGATGAATAACAATATAATAAAAAATTAATGAAGAAAGGAATTGGATAGGTAATTTAAATAGTATGGTGGCTAAGGATGGACGATGATAATCATGGAAAGGTGTAAATCCAAGCAGTGATGGGAGATGCTAAAGGCGGTGTGGATTTGTATGGTTGCAAGGATAGCGAATTGTGACCCGCTAGCTATAACGAGCTAGGAACCAACAATATACTTTGATGGAGTCGAGATGGAGAAGTGTGGAACGTGACCCACAAGCTATAAGAGAGCTTGGAACCAACGCTATAGTAAAATGAAATGGATAGAAGACTACAAGCACAACTTGAAGCCGATAGAGTTCTCGCAAGAACAAGATGAACGCAATCTTTCAAAGGTTTATATTCCCCAAAAAAGTGCTTACAAAGGAACCTAAGGTGCCTATTTATAATTTGGCTAGGCACCATATGAAAAGTCACACAAAAGAGAGATGAATGCTCATCTAAATGTTATTGAATACAAATAAATGAAATGTTTCTTTCTTATCCTTTTGATGGATGAATTTTGCTTTAAATTGAGATGAATTTAGCCTTAAATTCGTCCAAAAGGAGTGATGACTCTTGGGCTGCTTCATTTTTCTTGCAAATGGATAAAAGAGAATGAATGTGGACATAGGATGAATGTAGACAACCCACACATCCAAATCAGCTTGTCTCTTTTAATTCCTTGATGATTTTATCACTTAATTTGATGATTAAATGATATTAAACCAGCTTTCATTGCTTGCCCATTTGTGGAATATGATCAGCCTTCAAAAATGATAAATAAAGGCCTTGAATGCATAATTTGAATGCTGATTATTGCATGTCCCTTCTCTTGAACGTGAATGGCCTTCATTGGTTCATAATTTCAACCTTGAATAGGTGAATTATGAAGCTTAAATGTTTTGTTACTCTAAGAAGATGAACAACCTTGAAAAGATGAAAAGAATTCAGCCTTGAATTGCCTTTAATTGCCTTGTTTGCATGAGTAAAGATGGTCATCAATGACTTGTTTCCAAGTTAAAGTTGAAAAGTCTCTTCTTTAATCCACACGTCACATGAACCTAGACACACACAAAGGATTTATTCAAACTTAAAACAATAGATGCATGAAACAATTAAAGAGTTAGTTAATTGAGTGAACTAGTTAAATGAATGAACTAGTTTAATTAAAGAACTAACTTTATTGAATTTAACTAAATGCATGAATGAAATAGTTTAACGAATGATTTAAGATACATAATTAAACTACTTCCCTAAATGAACTAAAACTATAAATGAAGTGCATGCTTTGATGACCAGCACACTTTATCAATGCAATGGATGTTTGAAATACTTAAATTCTCATGCAAATGCATGCATGAGCAAGGTAAGGCATTCCTCCCTTATTATTTCTTCTTTCTCACATTCATGGCTTGTTGTAAACAAGTTTTCCATGGCTGATTGAAACTCCTTGGCCCGTCTACGTGTAATGGGGCCACTTGGGTACTTCTTCGGGTCCTTGTTCTTGATGGTCATATCAAAGGACCATAATGCAGCTCAAATGGGTGTACGTTAAGTGATAATTGTCATGTAAAAAGGGTCAAAATATAGGACTTTTGGGCACTTATCAATTTGAAGTATCATCGGTCTTATTACAAGGAATAAAATGTTCCATTTTTGAAAACCTATCAACATCCACAAAAATTGAGTCTTTTCCATTTTTGCTCCTTAGAAGCCCTAAAACAAAATGCATAGAAATGTCCACCCAAGGTGATCCTAGAATAGGAAGTGGCATGTATAAGCTATGGGGCTTAAGGCGTGATTTGGCCTTCTTGCATGTAATGCATCTATCGCACATCCTCTTGAAATCTCGCCTCATTTTAGGCCAAAAGAAATGTTCTTGAAGTGCTTCTAAAGTCTTGGTCACACCAAAGTGACCCATGAGTCCTCCACCACGTGCTTCATTCACTAAAATGTCTCGAATAGATCATTGAGGAATGCACAACTTCCCTTTACGAAAGAGGTATCCATCATGTTGGTATAACCTATCAAAATTCCCTTTGTACAAGCTTTATAGATGTAACCAAAGTCAGGGTCATTTTCATAAAGTTTCTTTATTTAAGCAAATCCAAGTAACTTAGAATCGAAGGTGTTGAATAGTAAATAGCTCATCGACAAAGCATCGGCAACAATATTTCCTTACCTTTTTGTACATGATCACGTACGAGAATGTATCTAGAAACTGCACCCACTTGGCATGCCTTTTGTTCAACTTGTGTTGTCCCTTGAGATGCTTTAAGACTTCATGATCGAAGTGGATTACAAATTCTTCGGACCAATGGTAATGCTGCCATGTTTCCAATGCTCGAATTAATGCAGACATCTCTTTGTCTTATGTCAGATAAATTAGAGTTGCACCATTCAACTTCTCGCTAAAATAAGCAATGGGGTGTCCATCCTGAGTGAGAACAACTCCAATTCGTAAACATGATGCATCACACTCAATCTCAATAGTTCTTTTAAAATCTGGGAGTGCTAGCAAAGGTGCATTGGTCAAGCATTCTTTAATCAAAACAAAGGTATTTTCTTGTTCCTCACCCAATGCAAATTAGCATTCTTTTTTATGATTCCTGTTAAGGGTGCAACTAAAGTAATAAAGTTAGGAATAAACCTTAGATAGAAACTAGCTAAACCATGAAAACTCCTTACTTGACTTATGCTCGTTGGCTGCAACCATTCTTTAATTGCTTTCACTTTTTCTTGATCTACTTCGAGTCCTTTTGAGTTGACCACAAAACCTAGAAAGACAACTTTGTTAGTGCACAAAGAACTTTTTTTAAGATTTGCAAACAATGTCTCTTTCCTTAGCACTTCCAATACTAATCTTAAATGTTGCACATGATCCTACAAAGACTTTATGTAGATAAGGATGTAGTCAAAATATACCACACAAAACTTACCAAGAAAAGGGCGAAGAATGTGATTCATTAAACGCATAAAAGCACCTGGAGCGTTAGTTAAACCAAAAGGCATAACCATCCACTCATACAAACCATGCTTGATTTTGAAAGTAGTTTTCTACTCGTCTCTTTCTCGCATCCTTATTTGATGATAGCCACTTTTCAAATAAATTTTGGAGAAGATACATGTACCGTTGAGTTCGTCCAACATGTCATATAGGCGCCGAATTGGATGTTGGTATTTGATGGTATCTTGTTGACCGCTGGGCAACCGATGCACATTCGCCATGAACCATTTTTTCTGGCACTAATAAAACTGGAACGGGACAAGGGCTAAGACTTTCTCGAACCTACCCTTTTCTATCAATTCTTCAATTTGATGTTGCAACTTTTTAGTCTCTTCAGGATTGCTTCGGTAGGCTGGCCGGTTTGGAATGGTTGCAGCGGGAATAAAATCAATTTGATGCTCTATTCCTCGAATGGGTGGCAAACCACTCGGAATCTCCGGAATTTGTCTTCAAATTCCAGAATGAAAGAGACAATAGGAGAAGGTAAAGAATCGCCAATTTCGTTAGCGGTTAGCAAACTCTCCTTGTACATAAGTACAAGTAAAGATTGCTTTGAAAGCAATAATTTCCTCACTTCACTTTCTTTTGTAAAAAATCAATTTTTTTCCAACTCATTTTTTTTCATCTCGTGTTTTTCTCTCGATCTCTTTTTTTTGCTCTCATCTATCTTCTTTTTTTCCCTCACTTTTTTTCTCATTCTCTTCTTTTAAAAATTTCTCAAAATTTTCTTTTAACCTCACTTGATTTTCATGGATTTGCCTTGGTGTGAGAGGTACCAAAACAATTTTCTTTCCTTCATGTTGAAGAGAATATCAGTTGATGTAGCCATCATGGTTTTCTCTTTGATCATATTTCCATGGTCTCCCTAGCAATAAATGACTGGCTTGCATTTGTACAACATCACAAAGTACCTCATCTTGGTACTTACCAACATAAAAGGGGATGAGGGCTTGCTTGGTAACTTTAATTTCTCCCCCTTCGTTTAGCAATTGGAGCTTGTATGGGTGCAAGTGCCGAGTTGTGGATGGGTGCAAGTGCCGAGTTGTGGCCAATCCAAGATTTTCTACCAAATAGCTACTTGCCATATTAGAACAACTTCTATTATCAATGATAACACTACATACCTTGCCTTGTATGTTGCAACTGGTATGGAAGATGTTTTCTCGTTGTTGATCGCCCTCCAAAACTTGAAGACTAAGGCTTCGTTTAACCACAAAAATATTACCATCCTCGGCAAATGCTAGATTTGACTTATCATCGGAGGATGTGTGGGCGTCATCTACCTCGTGCTCGGAGACAATTTCTCCATCATCCTTCATGGTCATGATCCGTTGGTTTGGGCATTGATTAGCGATATGCCCCTCCCGAGACACTTGACACACTAGATGTCACAGGTTTGGTTGGATATGGCCTCCCTTTTAACTCTGTCTCTATTTTGGGCCTCTACCATCTTTTTGGGTTTTGATGTTCCAACGTCTTTGCCTCGGGAAGTGGATTCCTTTTTGTAGGCACCTTGTCCCTACTTCGTAGATAAGAAAGAAGTAGAAGCGGAACAAGTGGTACCTTTTCTCTTGAGTTGTTGCTACACTTAATTGCCATATGCACCATCTCTTCTATCTCGAGGTAATTGTTAGGTGTGTGAAAGTACTATAATTTCACCATTTTTCTATGATAATTATTGCTAAATCTACACCCATTTGAGTCATATTGTAGCCCTCTATGCATCTATCACACTGATCTCATCTTTATCATGTTTGATCCTTATGTTTGGTATATTTGGTGGAAAAGATGCTACTTTAGCGTGTGTTTGGTGCGTGTGCAGATTTCATTACTCATTTCCCGGGCAAGCATTGCCGAGGTAGTGAAGGAAAGGAAGGAACGGTGCAAAACCATCTCTCGACGGTCCAGATCAAGCCAGCTGTGGATGTTAGTTTCTACTGAAGGAAGCTGAATCATGAGATAGAGCCCTTCTGAGCAAAAGAGAAAGACAAACCATTGCCGAGGCAATAGCCAAGCCACTACCGAGGCAATGCCCAGACCAAGTGGACAAGGGAGAAAAGAAGCAAAGTTGTATGCGTATTGAAGAGCATGAAAAGCTAAATTTTTCTATGTACTTTGCATGAAGATCAAACTGTAGGAAAATCATGAGAGCGCCGAAGGAAGGTCAGGAGAAGATTCCACGCAAGTGGGAGGATTTTAAAGAAGAATGACATAATACTTAAAAGAAGATCTTTTCTTTTAATGTATTCAATTCTAAATTGACTTCCTCCTCAAGAAAGACTCGACCTAGACCTCCTCTATAAATAAGAAGCCAAAGCCGGCCATTGGGGACATCAAGGAATCTAGCAATCGAGAGTTGAGAGATTTTGTAGCGATCTTACATCAATATCGTGTTCTAATTTCTTCTTAGGGATTAGATTGTATTGTTTAGTAGTTGTGAGAAAACAATTGGATTTTGTTTAAGTTTTTGTTAATGCAATTTTAGTTCAAGGTTTGCTTATTCTTGGTGTTTACGTTTTCTTGCAATTGAATCGGGAGAGGAAATTGCGGTTGCATCTATTTGTCTAATATCAGGACAATTTGACTCACAAAATGGATAAGCATGGTTTTCATCCCAATCGGTGAAAACTAACTCAACTTAGGGATAAGTTTGAGTTTCAACGGCTAAAACAAGAGTAAGATTGGTTAGTGTTCATCCTTGGTTTACGTTGGGAGGTATTATCAAGGGTTGTACATCAGCAGCGTTTCGACTTAGGGATAAAGAGGAGCCACTGAAGGATGCTTTGCCGAACCTTGACGATGTTGGTTGCTGCCCAAGCAAGGGATTGCCGAGGTAGTTACTTAACCCGTTGCTGTGGCAGTAGCTTTGGTCATTGGCGAGGCAAATAGAAGTTCATTGCATTAAAACACCGAGACATTTCAAATTGGTTTCCACACTACGACACAATATAATATGTCCCATTTTCTCATATTGATTACTCTACTCTTTAGTTTAAATTGCTTCTTTTGTTTTCTATTTATTAGATTATTCTAAAAACCAAATCAATCACCTCTGTCCTTTACTTTTATTTCCTTTTCAGTGTGAGACAATAAACATTGAAGGTTACACCAATCTTTGTGGAGACGATACTCAATACTCATCCCTTTATTACTTGAGACGTGTATACTTGCACAATTACGGGGTACTTTACACACGTAACAAGATTTTGGCGCCGTTGCCGAGGAGTGGCAATAGCGACTTTTAAATTTATTTTCTTGCACTTTTTATTTTTAGTTTTTCAAGGGCTAATCAAATTTGGTTTTGCATTGTTGTATGACCAGGGCGAATCCATTATACGAAATTGATCTAGAAATCGACCAAACTTTTCAAAAACTCAAAAAAAGGATAAGAGCAAAAATAAGACATGTAGTCGGCAATGAGAATGCCAACGGAAATCAAAATCCCGAGGAAAATTAGAACCCTGACGGTAATCAGAATGTCACGACATGAGACGAAGGAATTTGGCCACATCCATTTGCTGAAGTGAGAAACCTAACCGTCCGAGATTACTGAGAAGAAGATCTCAAAGGACTGAATCCAGGAGTTGTTATACCTGCAATCGAAGCTTCCCACTTTGAACTAAAACTCATAAAGTTCAACATGATTAACACTATGGGACAATTTGACGGTTCAACAACTGAAGATGCTAGACAACACCTCAAATCCTTCTTGGATATTTGAAATTCATTCAAAATATAAGAAGTCCACGAGGATATTTTGAGGCTGAAATTATTTCCCTATTCACTGTGTTATAGGGCAAAAACCTAGTTAAATAGCATTCCAACTAGATCTATAGAATCTTGAAATGACTTATGTCGTGTTTTCTTTTCTAGATTCAATCCTACAAATTTAACTGATAAATTACGTGCTGAAATCACTTCTTTTCGGTAGGCTGATGATGAATCCATGTAGGAGGCCTGGGAGCGATACAGAGAGTTGTTACCTAAATGCCCCTTACACGGATTCCTATTGTGGACAAAGGTTATAATGTTCTACAATGTTGTAAACGCGCCAACGAGGATGATGCTAGATGCCTCGACAAATGACATACTCCTAGACAAGCAACCGGAGGAAGCAATGGAGATCCTGAATAGGCTGGCTAAAAACTGCTATCAATTTCCAACAACCAAAAGAGGAGGACATAGACGTCACGCCACCCTAAATGAGCTTGAGTCTTCAGAATCATTTCTTTCCCAATTGGCAAACTTGTAAAGAACATGCAAAGACCAAGCAATACACAGGAGGTCAAGGTAGTTGGTTTATTATGTGATCTATATAATGGTAACCATGTTTCTTCTGAATGTCCACAGAATCCAGAGTCGAGCTTTTTTATTGGAAAATACAACTGAAACAACAATGTGATGTCCAACACCTACAACCCAACCTAGAGAAAACACTCCAACTTCTCATGGAGCAGTTCTAATAATGTCCTAAATAGGAACGATCATAATGCTCCAGCACAAGGATTCCAACAGAACATGCTGCAACAATAAATGCCTCAGCAACCGATGCAACAACAAATGCCGCAGCAACAAGCCATGCCATCTAGTTCTTTAGAAAACCCTCTCAATGCTTTCATGTCACAAACTAATGCTTATATGGCTAGTAATGATAGATTTATAGAGAAAACTGAAGCTTTTATAGACAGGACCGAGATGAGAATGCAGAACAATGAAGAAACCATGAATTCACTAGAGACCCAAATGGGGCAATTTGCCCAGATCCTGAACACCAGACCAATGGGAGGGTTGCCAAGCGATACTGAAGTCACCAAGACAGCAACTCATGAATAGTGCAAAGCAATCAGTACAAGGAGAGGCAACCAGCTCAAGGAACCCCGAGCTAATGAAAAGAAGGAGACCAAACCGAAGGAGCCAATTTCCGCGACAAAGTCTGACAACATTTCCTCGGAAATGCCTGATCCTTCTTCCTCGGTAATACCCGACCATACGGCTGCGACAGAGCCTGGAAAAGATACTAAGGAAAACCAAAACGTTGCTGAACAACCAGATTCCAAACCATAGATCAAATTTCCATGAAAAGAACAGATCGAAGACATTCAACTTCCACCATCGTTCCCACGAAGGCTGAAATGGCAGAACAAGAGTACCAATTCAAGAAGTTCCTTAGACATCTTAAAGCAAGTCCACATCAACTTGCCCTTGGTAGAAGCAATTGAGCCAATGTCGAATTATGTCAAGTTCCTGCAAGACATTGTCTCTAAGCGAACAAGGATTGGGGAGTTTGAAATGGTTTCCGTGATAGAATGATGTATGGCCATGCTACACAACTAGACACCGCCTAAACTTAAGGATCCTGAGAGCTTAACAATACCATGTGCAATCAGGAATCATTATGTTGGGAAGGCATTGTGTGACTCAGAAGCAAGCATAAACTTAATGCCCAAATCCGTTTTCTTGAATTGGGAATTGGAAAGGCTAGACCCACCACATTCATGCTCCAACTAGTCGATCGTTCATATGTGCAACTAGAAGGAAAAATTGAATACATATTGGTAAGACTAGAAAGGCTAGACTTCCTTGTTTTGGATTGTGAAGAAGATGAGCACGCACCTATCATACTCGGGAGACCATTCCTAGCCAAGGGAAGGACCTTGATCGATGTGGAAAAAGGAGAGCTAACCATGAGAGTAAATGACCAACAAGTCAAGCTCAATGTTTTCCAAACCCTAAAACGTGCAGAAGATCAAGAAGAATGTCAAATGATTCAAGCAACCAATGAATTCAAGTTTAACATAGATGCACCATGCCTAGGCAAACATTGCCTCGGCAATGATTCTGGTTATTGCCTTGACAATCACTTGGACCATTGCCCTTACAACTGCCTCGGTAATGACTTGTCGGATTCTGAAGAAGCTGAAGAGATAGAAATTGAGGAAGAAGATGAAGCCAACTGGATAGCATCCCATCTAGGTAAGTATTTCGAACACCTCAATTACTCGGGAGAGGAAAGGAGGATCGAAAGACCCTCTATCAAGACGGTGAATATGGATTGGGAGAATGCTGGACAGAAACAACTCCTAGACCTCAACCAATTAAAAGAGTTTCGAGCCTTGGCGTCTGACAATTGGAGAATCTACAAAGAGAAAACTAACCGTAGGCATGACAGCAAACTATTGCCGCGACAATTCTCGCCTGGGCAGTTAGTGCTCCTCTTCAATTCTCGATTAAAGCTATTCCTAGGGAAACTTCGACAGAGATAGTCTGGACCATTCGAAGTTGTCAGAGTATTTCCCCACGGTGTCGTGACAATCAAATCAACCAAAGATGGGCATGAATTAAAGGTTAACGGGCAGAGACTGGAGCACTACACTGACACCCATGCCAAGAGGGACCAGGAAGTGATCACTTTAGAAGATGCATTCTCATGCACTCCTTTAGTGTCTTAAAAAAATTTCCCTTTTCTTTTTCTTTTATTTTTATTTTCTTCACTTTATTTTTTAGGATTAAGATTTCTTTTTTTATTTTGCTCTAATAAAATTGTTTTATTTTTTAGGAAGGAGCCCAATGATAAGAAGAAGATGGACCAAGCCCAACAACCAAACCAAAACACTAAAGCCCATTTATTGCCCAACAACTAGTTTCAAGGAGCCCCATGCTAGCACACAACCATTAACCAAACGAAAATAAAGCCGCAACGGCTAGCGCAACGGTAATCCTTGCCTCACACGCATTTAAAGCCCAACGGTTATATCCTTCAACAGTTACCAGTACCCCAACTACTTTATAATCCACCAATTTAAACCCCCCTAACCCATCACTCCCAATTTTCTTCATCATCTTTGCATCCCAAGAGTTTTTAGTCTTCTATTTGTGTTAGTTCCTATTTCTCACAACCCTTCAGCAACTCAACCATGGCCCTAAAACTCAAGAAAGGAGAGAGCTCAAAAGCCACCAAGAGACCAGCCTTCAAAAGGTTCGCACCACCGGAGCTTAAATAGAGATTCAACAAGCACTTCATCGAACGACAAGTTTGGGAGGAACAAGGCTTTCAATACTGCGACTCCCACACCGATTCATCTTCAACAATATTGCTCATCAAAAGTGGAAAATTGTTTGCCATCAACCAGAACTGGCCAACGTGACATGGGTGAGGGAGTTTTACGCCCATTCTTTGAATCCCCACAACTTCTTCGTGCACGTTCGAGCTGAAGCCATCCTCGTAGACCTCGAGACCATCAACCTCTACTACAACATACATGTGGCAAAGGATGAGCATAAAGAGTTCGTAGACAAGCTCAAAGTTGATGACTACGAGGACATACGAAAGGAACTGTGCATTACCGACATGGAATGGATTGCCGACGCACACAAAGGAACAATAAATTGGTGAAGGCTTCGACCTGAGGCAAAATTATGGAATACCTTTGTGAAGAGTTTTCTAATGCCTACCTCTCACAATAAGGACTGTTGATAAACCTAGGCTTGCACTCATACACTCTATATTGCACAAACTAATAATTAATGTGGGTGATATAATTTGCAATGAGATCTATCAGTGTAGCCAAAAAGGAGAGAGGATGCATCTACATTTCGATGCTAATCCCCAGCCTATGCAAACAAAAGAAGGTCTCCACCGATTCAGCTAATGAATACACACCCAAGAGGAAGAGATGGGAGAAGCAAGCGAACTACAAACTCATGCAGATCACATAAGCCGAGCCACAATCTACACTGGTGCAAGTTACTGCCGCTGGGGCATCACCAGGCAAAAACCCTTCAACACATTGCCCAAAAATTAGAAGAGATGGACAGAAGGCAATGATTGTTTATGACATTCACAAGGGACTTCAACAAATACATCGTACAACTCATCCAAGAGAAGTTCCCAGATAGCATGGTGCCATTTCCAGCCTTCCTTGCCGAGGAAGCACTAGACAAGATTGTCACAACAATAACAACCTTCTCTACCTCAGCAACACATGTGTTCTCTGCCTCGGCCATTCCAACAACTTTTGTTACAGCAACACATCGAGAAGGCGAAGCTCCTTTTGATGAGCCAATCTGGACCGAGTCATTATCCAGTTAGTCCAATACTGTTCGATCCATCATCAAGAAGTTTGACGAAGTTGCATCTCAATCAAACAAGCGCAAGGCAAACACCACCGAAGAAATTTGCCTTGGCACTGATGAGGAAGAAAAAGTGACCAACAAAGCCAAACCAACTCCTCTAACTCGTACCCAACCACTAAGAGCCACCAAATGGATCAAGCACATGGCAACGAGAAAACTGATCATCCAAAGTGATGACGACTCCTCCGAGTCCCCGCCAATCTAGTTTTTTTCGCTTACCATCTATTTTGCTTTTATATTTTGTGCTTTGTGTTGATGCATTGAGGGCAATGCTTGATTCAAGTTTCGGGGTGTAGGCCACTGCCGAGGCAGTTATAGCTGCAACAGTTCAGGATCTAAAGCAATTCAGTTTCTTCACTGTTTTAATACTTGCCTAGTTTTTAATAGGACTTAGAATTTCCTAGACTTGCAAAAACTCTTCCAGTGATGAAACTACCTTAGAACTTAAAATACACTTTAATGGCTAGGATGTCTATAAAAACAATTAGAATCACACTATGGGGCTGAAAACGAAAATAAATTTTGTGACTTTTATGATTTAAGGAGTTCTAGGACACTTAGGACATTAACTTACTTAGACAGAAAATTTTGTGTAAAAAGTTAGAGGTTCCTAAAACCGGCTCTAGCTTAAGGAAAAACAAGAGGTGCCCGAAACTGGCTTTAGGCTAATCACTAGAGGTTCCTGAAATTGGCACTAGTCGATTATATTTAAAAAATTACCTAAGGAAAGTAGGTTAATGCTTAAGTGTTTACTTAGAAGCTGAAAAAATTATATTTTTACTAGTTGCATTGCTTGAGGACAAGCAATAGTTTGAGTTAGGGGTGTGTTAGGTGTGTAAAAGTACTATAATTTTACCCTTTTTCTATGACAATTATTGCTAAATCTACACCCATTTGAGTCACATTGTAGCCCTTCATGCATCAATCACACCCATCTCATCTTTATCATGTTTGATCCTTATATTTGGTTTTTTTGGGGGGGAAAAGATGTTGCTTTAGTGTGTGTTTGGCATGTGTGCAGATTTTGTTACTCACTGCCTGGGCAGGCATTGTCGCGACAGTGAAGGAAATGAAGGAACGATGCAAAACCATCTTTCGACGGTCCAGATCAAGCTAGCTGTGGATGTGGGAAAATCATGAGAACTCCGAAGGAAGTTCAAGAGAAGATTCCATGCAAGTGGGGGGATTTTAAGGAAGAATGACATAATACTTAAAACAAGATCTTTACTTTTAATGTATTTAATTCTAAATTGACTTCCTCCTCAAGAAAGACTTGACCTAGACCTCCTCTATAAATAAGAAGCCAAAGCCGGCCATTGGGGACATCCAGTAATCAAGCAATCAAGAGTTGAGAGATTTTGTCGCGAGCTTACATCAATATCATGTTCTAATTTCTTCTTAGGGTTTAGATTGTATTGTTTAGTAGTTGTGAGAAAATAGTTGGATTTTGATTAAGTTTTTGTTAATGCAATTTTAGTTCAAGGTTTGCTTATTCTTGGTGTTTACGTTTTCTTGCAATTGAATCGGGAGAGAAAATTTCGGTTGCATCTATTTGTCTAATATCGAGAGAGTTAGACTCTGAAAACGGATAAACATGGTTTCGACTTAGGGATAAGTTCGAGTTTCAGCGGCTAAAAGAAGTGTAAGATTGGTTGGTGTTCATCCTTGGTTCACGCTGGGAGGTATATTCAAGGCCTACACATCAGCAGTGTTTCGACTTAGGGATAAGCAGGAGCCGCTGAAGGACGCTTTACCGAACCTTGATGTTGTTGGTTACTGCCCAAGCAAGGGATTGCCGAGGCAGTTACTTAACTCGTTTCCGCGACATTAGCTTTGGTCATTACCGAGGCAATTCGATGTTCGTTCCTTTAAAAAACCGAGACAGTTCCAATTGATTTCTACACTACGACGCAATATAATCTGGCCCATTCTCTCATAATGATTACTCTACTCTTTAATTTAAATTTCTTATTTTATTTTCTGTTTATTAGATTATTCTAAAAACAAAATCAATCACCTATGTTCTTTACTTTACTTCCTTTTCAGATCGAGACAATAAACATTGAAGGTTACACCAATCTCCATGGAGACGATACTCAATACGCATCCCTTAATTACTTGGGACGTGTGTACTTGCACAATTGCGGGGCACTTTACACATGCAACAATAATGATTGAGCTCCATTTTTTCAGCGATGCCTTGGTTAATATCGGCTAAAATCTGGCCATGGTAACTTCACGATCTTCGTTTACGTCGGCTTAAATCATGGCAATCTCCATTTCTTTATGAGAGTCTTCAACACTCCGATTGCCTTGTTTAAGATTTTGGAGTCTTTGGAACAAGTCGCGATGGTAATGTTCTAGGATAAATCTCCTTTGCTTGGTGGTCTTCATGTCGTTCCAAGTAATAATTGTAGTCTCGCCATTTCGGCTCTTACTAGAGATTAATTTGTCCCACCAAATAATGGCATAATTAGAAAATTCAATAGCGGTAAGTCTTACCTTCTTGTCTTCAGAATAATTGTGGCACTCGAAGACAAGTTCAACCTTGTTTTCCCATTCTATATACGCCTCTCGATCAGATTTTCCTTGGAAAGGCAGAATGGTCATTCGAATGTTTCTAAGGTTATGATTGACTTGATCTTGATTCCTTGTCACCTTTGCCTAGGTGGTCGAGGTCTCCCTTCATTATTAGATCTTTAGACAACGTCTCTCGCCTCACTTTGACTATAATAGTCATTCCTTCGATTGGGACTTGTGGCCTTCTCTCCTCTTTGTTGGGAATACCTTATTGGGTTCTTGCCACTGCCCCCTCGATACGTCGTTGTAATCGTTCTTCCATTGGTCCCATTAATCTTTCTATTGCCCAAAGTAGATCTTCGTTGATATTATTACCATCGTTGCCACCGTTATTGTTGACGGTTGTATTGCTCATTGTACCTTGCAAAAATTAAACAAGAAACCTCACTCGAAAAATAAAAAGTCAAAGAATGCAAAGAAATAAATCCCTAACACTCGTGTTTGCTGTCATAGATGGCTTTTAGGATTCTATGATGGTCTCACCACTCTTGTATTTTCCCACTCGTGTTCTATCTCGAAGTTCTTAAAAGACTAAACTTGATTTTCCAAGTGTTTGTTGTGGAGTCGGCTTGTGAATGATACATGGTAGGAAGATGAATAAGTAACTATGGTAGGCTTAGAAACAATGGCTAGGGTAGCTAAAAAATAATATTGGGAAGAAAAAAATCTAATTGAGAGCTTGTACTCAAATATTTGTATTTTTGATTTATTCTCTTCTCCTTTTCCTTTTCTATTTTATTTTCACTATTTTCTATTTTTTTCATTTCATTTCATTTGTTTTATTTTATTTTATTAATTTGTTTCACACACTAGAAGAAAGAAGAACCGAGTACCTTGATTTAAACTAGCTCTGATGCCAAATGATACGTGCTCACTTCCGTAGGTTGAGGTTGAGACAAATTTGTTCCCGATCGTAAATCAAGGTGTATTTGAAATCATTTTTGAAGGCTAGCAAAAGGGTTCAGTGGGATGAGACAAAGAAGATGAAAATGGTAAGAGGACAACCATGAGAACGAGTTTAACAATAGCATACCACTGGTGGTGGTTGTTGATGCTGCCCTTAATAGAGGTCAGGCACAAAAGGAGGATCCACCACCTCCTAGACCTAGAAGGCCCATTAAAATGAATATTGAGCATGTTATCAACAATATCTCAACCCATCGATTGATGTGCCTGATCTAAGGATCACTCACTTTGAGTTACAACCCATTATGTTCAACATGCTCAACTCTATTGGACAACTTGGCGGATCAGCAAGAGAGGATTCTTGATAGTATGTGCAAGCTTTCTTGGAGGTTTGTGACTGCTTTAGACAAACAAGGATTCTTGATGATGCGTTGAGACTCAATTTATTTCCCCAATCCTTGCGGGATCGGGCCAGAGCATGGTTGAAGACTTGTTCCTCATGATCTATTACATCCTGAGAAGACTTGTGCATGAAGTTTTTGCACATACATGATCCACCAAACGTGGACAACAAGAAGTGAAGTGAAATCATCTCTTTCCAGCAATATGATGATGAATCCATGTATGAATGTTGGGATAGATACAAAGACATGCTACATAAGTGCTCGATTCTTGGATTCCATGATTGGCTGCAAATCATGACATTCTATAATGGCATCAATACACCTACAAGGATGATGATTGACTCGTCAGCCAATGGTATCTTGCTAGACAAAGAAATTGACGAGACTTTCGAGATACTTAACCAGATAGCCAAAAGAAACTATCACATCCCAAAATTGAGGTTGAAGACAAGACCTAAATCTTCTAGAATGCTCCAGTTGGACGATACCTAGAGTGTAGCGGCTCAACTCCCTACCATCACAAACCTGCTCAAGAACATGCAGCCGACATCCAATGTCCGGGAGGCTAAGGCAATACAATACAATTGTGAGCATTGTTATCGGGAATACCGTTTGAATGAATTCCATCAACAACAAGAACCTTGATGCTACGTAGTGAACATGAATTGCAACAACAATCCTTACTCTAACACCTACAACCCAGGGTGACGGCAATATTCAAAATTTGGTTAGGGAGGTAACACATGTAATTCAAGAGCGCGACAGAATGCCCCAACCGAACCTCCTAGATTCCAACAAAAGACTCAGAGGTAGAACCAGGGAACTTCTAACTCCAAATCTAATTCTCTTAATAATACTTATCAAAATTTTATGGAAACTTTCCAAGTTATCTTGTAGGATCAAGCAACTCATTTAGAGAACCATAGTGGCATGCTCACAACGCAGCTTGTCATGCTGCAAAACCAGTAATCGATCATGCAAAACAACACCGCCTCCTCACGAACCTTGGAAACCCAGGTTGGGCAGATTGCCCAAGCACTGGAGATGCGACCATAGGGTTGATTGCCTGGTGATCCTAAAGTCACTAAAGCCTTTAATGCGGAGCAATGCAATGTGTTAAGCTGATTAATCGAATCCAAATGGCCAAGAAGGGGTGAGAAAAACTTGTAGAGCGTTCAGGTGTTCTCTAAATATGAGCGCAAGTGGACACTCCTATCAAGTTATAGTATAAAAGATATCATCTCCCATAGGGATTGGACAGCATAAACAAGAATCGTAATTCCTGCACAAAGGAAAATTAAATGCACAATTAAATTATAGTTTATAAAGAAAAGTAAATGAAACACAAGTAAATAATAGAGAAGATACCAAGTTGATAGAATGGCTTAAGTTATGATGCTGAGTAGTGTGGAACTGCGTTGAATAGGATAAGTTGTCTTGCGTTGCCAGACTTTGCTGCCTCGACGGGGGATGGAAGATTGGCTGCTTTGACACTTTCGCTGCCTCGACATCGGAACGAACATGTGTCTCGGCAGTAAACTCGGCAGTCCTTCAAGGCTCGGGAGAACAATTCGACGGTGATCCTGCTTATGTCTAAGTCAGAATGTTTTTATTGCCCACTGCAGATAATACCAGTCGCGAAGTGAATCTTGCAAAGATAGCAATGTTTGGTTCGTTCTTCTTTAGACGCCTTAAATCCTAACCTATGTCTAGGTTGGATTGATCAACACTTGATTAGAGTGAGGACTGTACTTACTGCTTTTTTGAGTTCGACTCTCTCGATAACGAACAAATGGATAGCTAAGTAATAATCTCTCAAACTTAATTGAAAACTATGAAGGGCATGGAATAAGCAAACCTTGAAGTTTTATTGGAGAAACAAACTTAAATCCTAAACACCCACTCTCACACTAGTTTACAACATAATTCAAACTTAAAAGAGAATTAGAACATAATTGGCGGCAAGTAAACATAAACTATGCCAAAGAGAAAACCTAAGTTGTCTTGAAGTGCAAAATATGTCAAGTATATATAGGCATTAGCTAGGTCAAGTCCTCCTGGGAGTAAAAGTCTTCCAAGTAGCTTCTTCATTAAATGCAACCTTTAATTCTGAATTCTTTGAGTTTAATGTAGACTCCTTCACGTTGCCTTGCACCGCAAGTTATCCCGAACTCCTCCTTCGGTGGCTCTGTCCGCTACTACAAGCATCAGAAAAAATTGAGCTGGTAGCATCGTTAGAATCAACATTTTCTGCTCTACAGATTGCACTTCAGCTCCTCAATTCCTCAACTTGCTGCTCTAGGCGGCGGGAACGACGATGACAGCTACTCGGTAGCGGCGGTCTCTGTTTGGAACTGCATTGGTACATCTCCTTGGTCTGCTGCCTCTACATAATGTCCTCATCTCCTCTCTCTTTCTGCCAGCTTCTAGTGCCTGAAAGTAAAACTAAACTAAAACAATATATTTTCCTTACGAAATAAGAGATAATCAATAAAAAGCATGGCAAAGTAAAGAATATTGTAAAATGCAATGCATGAACCTAATTATGCATAAAATGTACTTAAAAACAACAATAATATGAGATGGAATGTGCACAAAATATAGAACTTATGGACACTTTACACACCCCCAAACTCGAACTATTGCTTGTCTTCATGCAATGCAAACCTAAACATACTTGCCCTTTGAATTAATCAGAAAGGAAAAAAATGTTTTAAACTTGATTTAACGACTCAAGGCCGTGGCACCTGTCATTAAATTAATGAGAGGAGAATAGCATGAATTACCTCAGAATTAAACTATAATGCCAGTGAAGTGTGTGCAGAAACTGTGTACAAGTTGAATCTAAATTATATTCTAAGTAAACAAAGATGTTGTCATGATATATAAGTTTGCTGCTGAGGCAGCATAATTAAGCACAATTAATAATCATGGCAATGAGGGCTTCAACTTATCACAACTACTCTTCTAGGTCTGAAATTAAGATAGGAGCAAGCTACAAAACCCCAAAACCATTGAGTAGAGTCATCCCGAGAAGACTTTCATTCACTCATGCTAATTTTTCCATCACTTCGAAGATTTTAAGATTCATGGACTTTGATAGCAGTGGAGTGTCCTTGCACATGATTCTTCCTAGAGTTGGTTTCGTGCACCTCTAGGGATAGACAACACAAAACTTTCTTTTCCTATCGTGGCAGTGCTTTTGATTTTCCTGTTTGTTGCCTGTCGCGGCAGCTTCCTGCAATCATGTTAGAATTTTCAAATAATTCAAGCAAGAAATGTTTATTAGAAATTCAAACAAATTCATCAAGTAACAATAGTGTTTCAAATAATTCAAGTTGGTTGTCCTATAATATGCACAAGTTCTAACAAAAAAATTTCTTTTCGATTAGTTTTTTAATGTACATACATAATGAAAACTAATATGCACTAGTTGTGCCTAACAAAAATGAGTGCTAACCCCCCCAAACTCGAGACAAGCATTTCCCTCAATGCACAAAATAACATACAAATAAAAAAACATAAAAATAAATACAATTAAGATAAAAAACAGAAAAATAAAATAAAGAAAAGAACAGAAAAGAAAAGAAAAACTCTAGAAGTTGGATGAGGGCCGAGAGGAGGCTTGGGTCTTTGCGGCAGAGGAGAAAGATGAGGATTGGATGACAAGGCGGCGGCCAGAAGACGTCTGTGCGACAAACTTGGCAAGTGATACTTTTGCTATCTGGGGCAGCTGCTCTCTCTAAGGAGTGGGGCGAGGTTCTTCGCTCTTTTCTGGCTCGGATTCCGACTCCTCGTCCTTTGACTCGGCGGAGATGATGTTTCGCTTCGTATTCCTGGTTGCCTCATGTAACCCCATTAGCCCGGCCTAGACGCTCGACCCAAACTAAGAAGATTACACGGGGAAAACCAAAGTCAACCCCGAAGTCAACCTTGATTAACGACCCTTTTTCCTTTTATCTTTTCTAAATGCACAATTTAACTTACATGATTAACAAAACATTTCAGCGGAAGCGACACAGCGAACGAAACTCAAATAGGGGTTCAATTGCATACAAACGTCATTTATGGACTAAAATGTAAATTTCTAGTTTTCAAGGGACTAGATGACTTTTAATGTTACCAATCCGTAATTAATCATATAACATGACAACATGTCAAAATTCATCTCAAACTGAGGGACCAAAACATAAGAAACAGAAACTTGAAACAATTCAAATTCAAACTCAACAGTTGGGTGTTTTCGAAACACTTGACACTGTATCGAAACGGTCGATTCAAAACCAGGTTGACCGTTTCGATTCTCAGGTGCGTTCCGAAACCCGTACCGAAACTCCCCTTTCCAGTAGCAAAATCGTTCCGGAAAGCTCCTGCCCGTTCTGAAAACTCATGGCCATTTCAGGCCTCTGTTCCGGAACAGGTAAGGGGGTTCCGATACGCCCTGCCCTGCAACAACAGATTTTGCTTTTTTTTTCACATCTTTCCACATCCAAAATATCCCAAAACATGCCACAACATACATACAACATGTTAAGCATCAAAGATCATCATTGTGAAGCATAAACTAAACAGGGAATCAATCATGCAAACATTGGAACTATAGTCATGATCCCTAGTCCGCCAAAGCCATACAACTCTAAAATCAACATTCAAACCAAAAACCAATCCTCAAAGGCCATTTACAAGTCAAAGGTAAACAACCAAACATGCTCAAGGTAAATAGCAACATCCTCAACCATCCAAAAGTATAAATCCCACCCATTGCCTCTTATTAGACCAAAGTAAGGCCACATACTTTGCTAAACCGAAAAGCTTGGATTCCCTTGCTTGAGTGCTGCCTCAAATGCCTAATTTTCTGCATTGATGAAATGAATGAGCGTAAGCACAAAACTTAGTGAGGATTGCTAAACAACATTCAACAATGCATTTCACAGAATGTGCAAAATCACCACTTTTCAACACATGCCTTTACACAAAACATGTCCTTCCAAGACATCAATGCACTTTCTAAAAACATGCTCCTATGCATCATTTTAAAGCATCAAGTAAACCTTTGCTCATGCTTTACAATTTCCATCCAAGGTGACTTTATTCAAGGTGCACCCAATCCTATAGCCGTCTAACTATACCCGATTACACAACCAAAAACCATTTCCATCACTTGCCAATATAATCATTTAACCTCATTAACCCACCATTTTACAAGCATAAACACAATGCCATTTCCACAAGCATAACCTGCTTAACATCATATGCATTTATCATATGAAAACCAAGGATCACTTACCTAGTGCATCCTTAACACAATGACATTAAAAACCAGCATTTAACCATGCTTAAACATGCTTTAAAACAATAATCAAAACCATAATTAACACAAGTGCATTTTCATTAAAACATAACACATTTTTGAGAGAGACTTTCGAACCACTTACTCTTGAGTTTAGATAAGTGTTTCAAACTTACACTAAGCTCCCAAAACCACGCTCAAAGCGTCACAAAGAAGGAAATTGCATTTCCACTCACTGATACGCGAAGCCTTGCTCGCCGACACAAAAATTACTCTTCTGGAGCCTCCGACAACACCTCGTTTGCTTCCGGATCAAGATCCTCTGTTTTCACAACATCAAAACATAGATCTAAATGCATTAAAATGCATTCCAACACCAGCAACAATTCACAAACTCGTTGCTCACCTAAACTACGCCAAAATACCCATCCAAAACAACCAAAAACTCAATCGATTGCTTCCTAAACCAAGACAAACCAACATGCATCACTTCCAAACCATTATAAACATCAAAACACATCTAACAACCAACATAACCCAAACTTATACCTCCAGCAAGCAAGATTCCACCATTTCACCTCAAAACTCACTTAAAACTAACAAGAAACTCAAGGATCTCAAGGATTTCGGGATATATGTTATCAAGACATCATTTCAACACAATAATCAACTTAGAACTCAATTAAAATCAATCCGAAACAGAGCTTAACACAACAAGTCCGAAAATTAAGATTTCAACCACATTTTTACAAGATTTTGATCTCAAACCAAAAATATAATGAAAACTCAACCAAAAGTAGTAATTAGAAGCCAAATATCTTAAGGAATTTCAATAAAGAACTTTGATTAGAGGTTGAGAACGAGATTTACCTCCAATCCTTGCTTCCCTAATGTATGACAAGTTTTCCTTTGAAAAATCTTGAAGAACTAGAAAGGTTTTCTTGAAATTTGCTTAGGAAATATTGAGATAGAGTTTGGGAGAAAGAATTCTGAAAAAAGATGAATGAAAATAGTGTTTGGCTGAAAATGATAAGAAGTTGGTAGGTACGTAATTAGGAATCTCAAGATAACCACCTAATTTAATTAAATCAAAACCATTTAAAGCTATTTAATTAAAAATCATTTTAATCACATGTCATATTAAGGAAAGGTTAAATTGCCATAAAACCCCCTATAGATTCTAAGAATTTGGCTTCTTCCTTAAAAATCACATTTTGAAACTTTACAATTTGGTCACTACTCAAAATGTCCCATTTCTGAAATCCATTTTGTAAAATTGATTTGGCCAACCTCTTAAACATATTTTTAGAGGATTTTAGCAATTTTTACCACATTTTTATCCTATCTCGATCCTTGATTTCCTTAAATCACCTTACGCGATTCGAACCGTTCTCGACCGGTCCGGTCCGATGTCTAAAACTTCTAGGCCCAAAACCATGGCGTTACAACTCTCCCCCACTTAGGAAATTTCGTCCTCGAAATTTTACCTGATGGAAAAAGGTGGCGGGAACTGCTTCACCATGTCCGCCTTGCTTTCCCACGTGGCCTCCTCAAATCCTCAGTGTCACCACAACACCTTCACAAGCTCTATTGTCTTGCCACGAAGAACTTTGCTACTCACATCCAGAACTCTCATTAGTTCCTCATCATACGAAAAATCTAGATTCAACTCTTTCTCCTCAACAGACATCACATGCGAAGGATCCGATCTGTACCTCTGTAACATAGAGACATGAAACACATCATGTATCTTTTCCAACTCCGTAGGCAATCTCAACTAATATGCCACAAGACCAATTCACTCCACAACCTCGTAAGGTCCAATGAAACTTGGGCTAAGCTTACCCTTACGTCCAAATCTCATCATTATCTTCCAAGGCGACACTTTCAAGAACACACGTTTGCCAACCGCGAACTCAATCTATTTACGCTTCAGATCCGTGTAAGACTTTTGCCTATCCGATGCTGAACTCAGACGCTCACAAATGAGCTTCACCTTCTCTGTGGTTCCTTTTAGCATAGCTGGCATCGAGATCAACTTTTTCCCAGCTTCTGCCTAACAGAGAGGGGTTCTACATCTTCTCCCATACAAAGCCTCGTATGGAGCCATTTGAATACTCTCTTGATAACTGTTATTATACGCAAACTCAACCAACGACAAGTGCTTCTCCCAAGAACCCTGAAAATCTATCACGCAGCATCTCAACATGTCCTCAAGCACTTGGATCACACGTTTCGACTGTCTATCCGTTTAGGGATGATAAGAAGTACTGAAATTCAACCGTGTACCCAAGGCTGGATGCAAACATTCCCAAAATCGCATTGTAAACCTCAGATCCCTATCCGACACTATAGACTTTGGCACGCCGTGCAACCGTATGATCTCAACAATGTACAACTCAGCTAGCTTATCCAAGGTATACGTAGTATGCACAGGCAAAAATTGTGCACACTTCGTAAGCCGGTCTACAATCACTCAAACTGGATTATTCTTTGACTGCAACAAAGGCAATCCATACACAAAATCCATCTTAATTCTCTCCCACTTCCATTCTGGGATTCTCAAAGGTTGCAACAACCCAGAAGGAACCTGATGTTCAGCCTTCACTCGCTGACACACCATGCACTTACTAACAAACTCTGCCACATTTTTTTTCAACCCCACCCAGTAGTACTCATCTTTCAAATCACGATACATCTTCGTACTACCAGGGTGCATAGCAAAAGGACTACTATGGGCTTTAGTCAGGATAGTGCACCTCAAATCAACATCATTCGGCACCATTATTCGACTTCCAAAGCATAGAACACCGTCATCACTAAAGCTGAAATCTGAAGGTCTACCCTCTGCAAGATCCTGAACATGAGGAACAAGAGAATCATCTAACAACTGCTTATCTTTGATCAACGAAATCAGAGATGGTTTCACTTGCAATTCAACGATAAGACCACCCTCACGCAAAATGCTCAAGCGAGCAAACATTTCCCTCAACTCCACAGCTACTTTCCGGCTCAAAGCATCAGCCACAACATTAGCCTTGCCAAGGTGGTACTCAATCGTCAGATTATAATCTTTAAGCAACTTTACCCAACGACATTGCCTAAGATTCAACTCCTTTTGAGACATAAGATACTTCAAGCTCTTATGATCCGTGAACACAACACACTTCTCACCATACAGGTAATGCCTCCAAATCTTCAGGGCAAACCCCACAGCCGCAAGCTCAAGATCATTAGTAGGGTAGTTGCACTCATGCACCTTCAACTGCCTAGATGCATATGCCACTACCTTACCCTCCTGCATCAATACGCAACCCAAACCAACAATGGACGCATCACTGTAGACCACAAACTCCATTCCATACTCAGGTTGAATCAGAACAGGAGCTTGCGTCAAAGCTTCCTTCAACTTTTCGAAAGCTTGTTGTCTCGCATCAGTCCACTGAAAGCGAACATTCTTCTGCAACAACTTGGTTAATGGTGCAGCTATATTTGAGAAACTCTCAAAGAATCTACGGTAATACCCTGCTAAACCAAGAAAACTTCGAACCTCCGTCACTGACTTAGGTACCTTCCATCCCATCACATCTTCTACCTTATGTGGATCAATGCGAATACCCTCAGCTGACACAACATGCCCAAGGAAGACCACGTCCCTAAGCCAAAACTCACGCTTACTTAGCTTGGCATACAACTAATTTTCCAACAACGCTTGCAAAATAATTCTCAAGTGTTTATCATGATCCTCCTCGGTACGCGAATACACAAGGATATCATCGATGAACACCACCACAAACTAATCCAAGAATTCATGGAATACACGATTCATCGTGTCCATGAAAGTAGCAGGCGCGTTGGTCAAACCAAACGGCATCACCAAGAATTCATAATGTCCATACCTCGTCTGAAAAACTGTCTTAAGTACGTCCACATCCTTCACCTTCAGCTGATAATACCCCGACCTCAAGTCTATCTTAGAAAAAACTGAGGCTCCCCGGAACTGATCAAAGAGATCATCGATTCTAGGCAAGGGATACTTGTTCTTGATTGTCAACTTGTTCAGTTGCTGATAATCTATGCACATCCGCATTGTCCAATCCTTCTTCTATACAAACAAGACCGGTGCACCCCAAGGTGACACACTCGGCCGGATGAAACCTCGATCCAGCAACTCCTACAATTGCGTTTTCAACTCTTTCAGCTCTTTAGGTGCCATGCGATAAGGAGCAATAGACACCAGAGTCGTATTCTCGTACAACATGATACCAAACTCAACTTCCCTGTTTGGTGGCAATCCAGGCAATTCTTCCAGAAAGACACCCGGAAATCGCGAACAGTTTGAATGTCCTACACACGCACATCCTTGGTGCCAGGATTCATCACATAAGCAAGATATGCCTCACAACCCATCTTCATCATACGGTTTTCTTCTAGAACCGAAATCACATTCGACAAGAATTTCACATTCTCGCCTACCACCACTACTTCATAATCATCGACCAACTTTAGGGTCACCCTTTTGACATTAAAGTCAACCACCGCTCTATGCTCCGACAACCAATCCATACCAAGGATTACATCAAAACCATAGAAGGGTAACTCCATCAAATTCACAAGAAAAACATGTCCTTGCACAGATAAAGGGCATCTCCTATACAAATTCCTAGTGACTACAGTCTCACCAAAAGAACTAGTCACTTGCATTCCTACTTCAAGCATCTCAAAAGGTATATCAAGCAAATGTGCATGCTCACTCAAGATATAAGAATGCGTGGATCCCGAATCAATCAAAGCCAACAAAGAAAAAGACTAAAGAACAAAGGTACCTGTGATGACATCGGTATCATTGCGCTCCTCGCGCTGAGCATAAACCCTCGCTAGTCTACATCCCTCAGGTCGGACGGCTACTACATGAGCAATACCTCGTTGCCCCTCGTCTCTCCTCTCAAAGTTCCCATGGCGGCGCCCACGGCCTCTTTGAGGTGCAGCTACTACAGGAGCACGTCCTTGGCCTCCACCAGCCAACAAGGGACACTCCCTCCTCATATGATCCACCAAACCACAATTCCAACATGAATTCCCTGTCACCACAACATGAGCTTGGACCTCTCTAGTTGTTCGAGGACAATCTCGCATCAAATGGTCCCTCGAACCACATGTCCAGCACGTATGCTGCTCATATCTCACTCGACTTCCCTAGGCCTGACCACCTCAACCCGGAGCACCTTGCCTCCCCTCAGGCTGATGTCTCCTATCTCGACCTCTTTTGTTCCGAACTCCACCATAACTGTCCTAAGTTGCTCTCTTCCCAGAGCTAGAACCAACACCTCGAGACAACAAACCCAGGTTCTATTCAATGTCTTTGGCTCAACACACAAGCACATCGAAGTCAGTATAATCTGCAGCCAACATATACGTCTTAACTTCATCTACAAGCATGTACCGGAAGTGATCACATCGGTGCCTCTCACTAGGTATCAAATCAGGAGCTTACTGGCTCAAGCGTACAAATTGGACCTCGTACTCAGCCACAAAAAGGTTGCCCTGAACTAGCGGCATAAACTCACGTTTCTTTTCGTCCAAGTATCGCACCCCTAGATACTTCCTCCTTAAGGAACCCTTGAAATACTCCCAATCTACTTCATTGGGCTCCAAACCGGCAGTGGTAGTCATCCACCAGCTGTAGGCATTGCCTTACAACAAAGAAACTACGCATCCCAGCTTGCGCGCATCATTATAGCCCATATGATCCATGATACGGATCGTACTAGCTAACCAGGCTTCTGATGCCTCGGGAGACATACCATAAAACTCCACAACTCCTAAGCTTATCAACCTCTCCAAAGGTAAGCTCGTCTGCCCAGCTGCAGGGGCCTGTACATGCGCTCCGGCAACAACAGCTTGAAACGCCCAAGTGATCACTTGAACCAATAGCGTTAGATCACCCAAACCCAGACCAGCAGGTCCTTGCTGCACATGCTCAACACCTCCAGGTGGTGGCGGAGGAGGTAAGTTTCCACAAGGAGGGACATCAGCCCCTTGCTCACCCTGCTCAACCGTAGGCATTATACTATTCGACCTCAGCTCTCTTCTCGGACCCATAGTGCTATTTAAAACAAGGCATAACAACAAAACAAGTCAAACCTTTTAGGCCAACTTCAAGCAAGAATCCAAGTTTACAAAAACATTTGTTTAGTGTAATAAGGAAATTGGTACCCCCCAATTTCCCTCAACATAGCATAGCATATAATATCCCATCATGCTCAACATGCTTTCCATCATCCAAAATCAGCGCATAACAACATTGCATCATCATCACGCAATCATATTCATTTCGCATACGGCTCTTATCAATTCAGCATATAATAAGCTTCAAGATTCAACCAATTGCATGCTTTTCACCTAACATACGTCAACACATATCAATTTCTCATACCAACATACCTAATTCTTTCGTAACCTGGCTCTGATACCAACAAATGTAACCCCCTTAGCCCGACCTAGACGCCTGACCTAAACTAAGAAGATTACACGGGGAAAACCAAAGTCAACCCGGAAGTCAACCTTGATTAACAACCCTTTTCTCCTTTTATCTTTTCTAAATGCACATTTTAACTTATGTGATTAACAAAACATTTCAGCGGAAGCGACACAGTGAACGGAACTTAAATAGGGGTTCAATTGCATACAAACGTCATTTAGGGACTAAAATGTAAATTTCTAGTTTTCAAAAGACTAGATGACTTTTAATGTTACCAATCCGTAATTAATCATATAACATGACAACATGTCAAAATTCATCTCAAACGGACCACACAATCTCATTTAATTAAGCAATCAAGACTCAGGGACCAAAACGTAAGAAGAAGAAACCTGTAACAATTCAAATTCAAACTCAACGTTTGGGTGTTTCGAAACACCAAAACGTTGTATCGAAACAGTCATTTCGAAACCAGGTTGACCATTTTGATACTCGGGTGCGTTCTAAAACTCGTACCGAAACACCCCTTTTCCAGTAGCAAAATCATTCTGGAACGCTCCTGCCCGTTCCGAAACCTCATGGCCATTTCAGGCCTTTGTTCCGAAACAGGTAAGGGGGTTTCGATACGTCTTGCCCTGCAACACCAGATTTTGTTGTTTTTCACATCTTTCCACATTCAAAAACATGCCACAACATGCCACAACATACATACAACATGTTTAAGCATCAAAGATCATCATTATGAAGCATAAACTAAACATGGCATCAATCATGCAAACATTGGAACTAAGGCATGCTCCCTAGTCCACCAAAGCCATACAACTCTAAAATCAACATTTAAACCAAAAACCAATCCTCAAAGGCCATTTACAACTTAAAGGTAAATAACCAAACATGCTCAAGGTAAATAGCAACATCCTCAACCATCCAAAAGTATATATCCCACTAATTGCCTCTTATTACAACAAAGTAAAGCCACATACTTTGCTAAACCAAAAAGCTTGGATTCCCTTACTTGTGTGCTGCCTCAAACGCTTCTCTACATTGATGAAATGAATAAGCGTAAGCACAAAGCTTTGTGAGGATCGCTAAACAACATTCAACAATGCACTTCACACAATTTGCAAAACCACCACTTTTCAATACATGCCTTTACACATAACATGTCCTTTCAAGACATCAATGCAATTTCTAAAAACATACTCTTATGCATCATTCTAAAGCAGCAAGTAAACCTTTGCTCATGCTTTACCAAGTATCTCATGCATTCTAGCATCATTACAAGCATCTCATGCTTAACATTTAGCATTTACATTATATTGGCTCGCAAGTTATAATCTATAAACCATACCAACTAAAGGCACAATTTGATACGCAGATTACAAGCGTTGTCCCACACGCTTCATACATACTACCGGACTTCACAAGGTGGAGATCAATGGCACACTCACAACCCCTCAACACCCGTGATGGAGATTAATGGCACAATCACAACCCCTCAACATCATGCATCGGTAGTTGTATAATTCCACTAACGAGAGTACGGGACACATACACAAGACTCATACACGGGATTAAACCATTCACCGTTGTGGTCTTAACTTCAATCGTTAGGGTACTTAGATGGAGATTATGGCACAATCACAAACCATCGACACCCAAGGCGACTTTATTCACGGTGCACCCAATCCTATAGCCGACTAACTATATCCGATTAAAACAACCAAAAACCATTTCCATCACTTGCCAATATAATCATTTAACCTCAATAACCCACTGTTTTACAAGCATAAACACAATGCCATTTCCACAAGCATAACATGCTTAACATCATATGCATTTATCATATGAAAACCAAGGATCACTTACCTAGTGCATCCTTAACACAATGGCATTAAAAACCAGCATTTAACCATGCTTAAACATGCTTTAAAACAGTAATCAAAACCATAATTAACACAAGTACATTTTCATCAAAACATAGCACATTTCCGAGAGAGACTTTCGAACCACTTACTCTTGAGCTTAGCTAAGTGTTTCAAACTTACACTAAGCTCCCAAAACCACGCTCAAAGCGTCACAAAGCAGGCAATTACATTTCCATTCACCGATACGCAAAGCCTTGCTCGCCGACACGAAAATTACTCTTCCGAAGACTCCAACAACACCTTGTTTGCTTCCGGATCAAGATCCCCTTGTTTTCACAAAATCCAAACAGAGATCTAAATGCATTAAAATGCATTCCAACTCCATCAACAATTCACAAACTCGTTGCTCACCCAAACTACACCAAAATACCCATCCAAAACAACCGAAAACTCAATCGATTTCTTCCTAAACCAATCCCTGCAAAAATACATCACTTCCAAACCATTATTAACATCAAACACATCTAACAACCAACCTAACCCAACCTTATACCTCTAGCAAGCAAGATTCCACCATTTCACTTCAAAAACTCACTTAAAACTAACAAGAAACTCAAGCATCTCAAGGATTTCCGGATCTATGTTATCAAGAATTCATTTCAACACAATAATCAACTTAGAACTCAATTAAAATCAATCCAAAACAGAGCTTAACACAACAAGTCCGAAAATTAAGATTTCAATCACATTTTTACAAGATTTTGATCTCCAACCAAAACTATATTGAAAACTCAACCAAAAATAGTAATTAGAAGCCAAATATCTAGGGAATTTGAAGAAAGAACTTTGATTAGAGGTTGAGAACGAGATTTACCTCCAATCCTTGCTTCCCTAATGTATGACAAGTTTTCCTTTGAAAAATCTTGAAGAACTAGAAAAGTTTTCTTGAAATTTGCTTAGGAAATATTGAGAGAGAGTTTGTGAGAATGAATTTTGAAAAAAGATGAATGAAAATAGTGTTTGGCTGAAAATGAAAAGAAGTTGGTAGTTACGTAATTAAGAATCTCAAGATAACCACCTAATTTAATTAAATCAAAACCATTTAAAGCTATTTAATTAAAAATCATTTTAAACACATGTCACATTAAGGAAAGGCTAAATTTCCATAAAACCCCCTATAGATTCTAAGAATTTGGCTTCTTCCTAAAAAATCACATTTTCCACAGTTTTGAAACTTTACAATTTGGTCACTACTCAAAATGTCCGAAATCCAAAATCCGTTTTGTAAAATTGATTAGGCCAACCTTTTTCTTTAGAAAAAATAAAATACACTCAAACAAACTCAAACTCTCAATTAGGAATAAAAGACTTAAACCTTTTTAGGATTTAAAATAATCAAACCTAGAATGAATAAAAATGCTCAACACATTTAAGTTCCATGTTGTTTGGAAAGTGAAATTAATTTAATGCGGCGTCTTAACAAACGAGAATGACAGGTTAGCGCAATAAATGTTGGCGGTGATTAATGTTCATCTCCAGAGCGGTAAGGCCATTAAAATAGATTAATATTCATTAAATGGACGAATAAAATAGAACCTTTGTGAACTTGCAAATTCCAATTTAGAAAACGATTTTGAAATCAATTAGGTACCTATTTTGGACGTTGTGGGGGCGATAACCCCTTCCCCACGTGTAACCGACCCCGAACCTATTTTCTGATTTTCGTAGACCAAAATCGTTATTTTATTAAAACAAAATATTTTATTAAAATAACCTCATTTTAAAGTGATCCAATCACACTTTTCAAAAAGATTGGTGGTGACTCCTTGTGTTTTTTTAAATGTTTTTTCCAAAAAAAATCGAAGCTCCTACAAAGGGTTGCGACAGCTTGGCGACTACGCTGGGGACATGTTTTTTTAAAATAAAAACAAAAGAGGGGAAAGCCACAAATTGATTTTAAATGGTTTTCAAAAAGGTTTTTTTAAAAAAAACTAATGGAATTTACAAGTTCATAAAAGGTTTAATTTATTTGTCCGTTTAGATGAATATAATTATATTTTACACATTTAAGACTTAATTTCAAGATCTATACCCGAGAATTGTCTTGTTCGTTTAAGTGAGGGGAACACGCTTTGCTCATGTAAGAATATTAATTCTTCATATGAGCCTAGCAAGTACCTTTGGGAATCATTCCCTTTGTCTTCGTAAGAATATTGATTCTTTGAGAAGGCATCGGTGGTGAGTCCTCCTGAGTTGAACTCGATTCGTTTGAAGCCTGTGATGGGTGAGAATGGAGGGACTTGCTACCCTTAGTAGGGAACATCAAGGACAGCTCGGCTACCCTTTTAAAACTGAACCAAGTTTGAGAATCTAGAGCCTACCCTAATAGAGCAATGCGAACAACCTAAGGTGTTGAGTCTGGTTAGAGTCGCAAGAATAATTCGTGGAGACATGTCCTGGAATGTTGGAATGGCTGCCCAGATTTATTATGCAATTAAATTATTTTGGATCTTTTAGGTTTTATTTCTGTTTTTTATTAAAAAGAGTACTAACCTTTTTGTGTGTGAGCTTTGTTTTGTTTTGTTGCATGCATCCCATATTTAGAAGGGATCGATTCTAAAGCATGTTGCTCAATTAGAAAAGTTTTCACCATGGATGGAAGGTACCTAAAAGAAGAGGACAATGCGAATGTACGTCACAAATCTGAGGCCCACCAGCAAGAATTGAGAATTTGACGAGTAATCACATAAAGGAAACATCGAAGTATGCTCATATCAGCGCCAAACAGAATTCCATAAGTCGCAAACACTATGACTTCGACGGTTTAACCAAGCAGAATTTGAAGATGATCATTGGTCTACTCGGCTTAGGGGAAACGCCAAAAGGACCCTGGAGCGTGACGAGTTCGATAGAAGCATCACATCCTAAATTAAAGATGAAGCTAAGCATGTGGCGTCAAGAAGTTACATTTCTTCGCCCCACGTCACACCAACAAGGTAGAACCAAGGCTCAAAAGATTAATCAAAGAAATAAGTGCTCAGGCCAAGACATATTCGTAGGACCTTCGTCATCCAATGGAAGCTACATCTAGGGCAACACCTTAATTGAATTGATGACTCCTCGCCTGCATTCATGCTTTTGCATACATACATTTGCTTCTATGCATTTGTTTTTTTTATTTGCATTAAAAAATGTTTTGATCATTGCATTCATATGTGTTTATAAAAAGATTAATTTTGGAAAATTCTATTTAAGTAGTAAAGATCTCGCGCAAACACGACTCGAGCCATGAACACTAAGGAAAGATTGACAACTCAAGAAGCAAATCGGAAGAGCATTTGTGATAAGCTTGAGAACATGGAAAATGATCTGAAGAAAGAGATTGAGTCATCACACAGGAAAACAGTAAGCCAAATCGCAACCATGTTTGGGTTTAAAGACCTAAAAGTAGGAGAAGACACCAATGCTTTGCATCGGTTCCCGGGGATGGCTTTCGTACAGTCATGGATGCAAAAGGAAGTGGCTTCACCTAAAGTCAAGATCTTACCCCATTTTGTAGAATCTTCTGCCCGTACTGAATTAAAAGACAACACTGATGAGGTTCGCAGCAACGAGATGCCTGAATTCGATGAAAAAACTGATAAGAGAATGGTCGGGAGGAAATGGGAAGATTACTATAAGAAGCTGGAGGAAATGATTAAATCTTCTCAAGAAAGAAGCATTTACGGTGGCATAGATGCTAGAGATTTGAGTCTAGTATCTGACCTGGTGGCTCCTCCAAACTTCAAGGCCCATGACTTTGAAAAGTATAATGGAACTACATGCCCATTGGCACATTTGACCATGTACTATTGGAAAATGTCACCACGTTTAGAAAATGAGAAGTTGTTGATCCACTGTTTCCAAGACAATCTATCTGGGACTGTTATCCGTTGGTATGCTCATTTGAATCGGGTCAACATACGCACTTGGAGAGATTTGTCAAAAGCTTTCCTCAAATAGTATGAGTATGTAACAGATGTAACCCCCTCGTCCCGGTCTGGTCAACTAACCGGTCCGAGTAGGCTACACGAGGAAAACCGATGTGAAACCCATTCAGGTCCCACCTCGGTTAGCAACCCTAGAAAATTTCTTTTAATTATATTTGTCTAAAGGCATATTTATTTTCTAAGTGATCACGACGGTGGAAAACATCCCGAGATAAAAGCAACCAAGCCAAAACAACATGTTAATCAGCCCATTTTAAACTTACACCACAAGTCGTATCGATACACCAGACAAGGGTATCGATACGCCTTGACCAAGTCAACTGCCTTCAGTCATCACAGGAAGACCGTATCGATACAGCCCTTGGGCGTATCGATACACCCTCCTTGGTCAACATCTCACGGTCAACGAGTCAAAACCGTACCGATACGCTTAGAGACCGTACCGATATGCCAAAAACTCGTTAAAATCTCATAATTCGAGTAAAGATTTGGCGTATCGATACACCCCCGAGTATCGGTACCCTAAGCCAATTCTGAGTCCCAAAGTGTAGGACCGTATCGATAAGGCCCTTAGGCGTATCGATACGCCCTTCACTGCAAGACTCCAAATTGCAGCAAAACGACACGAGACTCAACTCTAAATGCAATTTACGACTCGCCTAATCACATACAACCAACCATACATCATCTAGCAACCAAGAACTACTATAAAAAAAACAAATTAGGTGAGCAATGAGGCATTTCCAACATGGCATTCATACAAAGAAGGATATTGCATATCAAGGCATACTTAAAAGCTTAAAAAGCCAAAAGGCAAATGTCTTCTCACATAAGGTTTACATGCTTATCCAAAACAACATAAGGCATAACCTTACATCACAAGCATACGACAAAGCATAACATGGTTTACAAATCTGAAGCATATCATAAACAACATTCAACATTTATGAGTCATACAACGCTCATACAATCACATAGCAACCCCATTGCTAAACTACTACTTTATATACTAAACCATACTTGAGCAACTACAAAAGCTTGGAATGCCCCTTTCCTTGCTCCTTTCTAACTCCACCATAATGACCTGCATTGTCGAAAACGAGAGTGTAAGCTAGAAGCTTAGTGAGGATGCTCTAAAACCAAAAACAACGACAATGAAGGGTTCAAGCATTTAATCCTTAACCTCACACTCAAACATTCCTAAGCATCAATATAGCAATCTAGCTAGCAACTCAAAAGACAATAATATGGCATCTTACTTCATATTAACCTCAACAAGATAAAGCACTTATCTAAACAACATAACCACATGAACAAGTACATTGGCCACTATTAGATTACTCGAATATACAGATTACACTCAACAACAACAGTACCTCGGTGGGATTACACTCATCACCGGACCTTGCATGGATGGGATTACACTCATCATCACATGCCCTACGGATGATCAATCATTTATACCCGGTAAGTTAACTATTGCCAATCATACTATTAAACCACATCATGTCAACCATCATCCATATCACATAGCCATCACCACACACATCAAAATATACTCATACATAAACAATTCATGCTTCACAAGATCATAATAGGTATAAACATTTAAAGCTTATAAACACACAAGAAGTTAAGCTACCAACTTAACTTCTACCTAGGAATGGCCTACCAAGCACATCTCAAAACCTCCACTACGCACTTGAACCAATTTAAATAAGTTTGAAAGTTTCACTCACCACCCTTCCTTAAGCAAACCAAGCAAAGCTAACTCAAGCCTCCAAGTTATTCGGATGCGTTCCCGAAGCTTCACCAACAAGATTCCTTGTCTCTAAACAAACAAACACACTCTATTAATCACCAAGACAACCACAAACCACGACTGAAATCTCGTAACACCAAATAAGAATCAATTCAAGCCAAGAACACCCACTAACTCTCATTTTTCGAGCAGCCCTTATGCCCATCCAACAACCATCGATTCCTACACTTGTAACACACCTAATAGCTTCTGAATTACCCCTAAACTATCAAACAACCAACATCCATCAATTCCCAACGTAAAACAACCGCAAAACCCTCCTTGAAACCCTTATAAAGACCCCTCAAAACCCAATTCCGGAAATCCATACAAAACTCTTTAAAATTTACATATATTGGACCTCATGGTTAGTAAACAACCCACACATCAATAACAAATCAAAATCTTTAGCCAAAGACCATAAAGGTAGCATCTTTAATCAAAATCATTAAAACTTTAAATTTCAAAATCATGAACAATATTGAAAACTAGAGGTATCATCTTGTAGAGGGAAAGGAGGATAAACCAAAAATGTATTTACCTTTCAAAAATCACCAACGAAGACCAAAGGAGATGATGGAATAGTGAGTTGAAGGGGAGTTTGGGTTTTCACGTGAAGAAGAGAAAATGAAGAAGAAGAAGAAGATAACTCTCTCCTTTTTTTTAAAAGCTCATCTTTTTCAAACTTTGAGTTATTTACAAAAACGCCATTAATGAGATGGCAAATTCTCATCTCCTAAAATTCATGGGTTTTGGGATTTGAAATCAAACAGGCCCAACTTAAGGCATTTTTCTTTGAAACCCGAGGCCCAAGATATTATTTTATTATTATAATTAGAAAACCGAAACCTGAAAAATATTTTAATATTATTTTCACCCGACCCCTAAACCCGGATGTTACAACTCTCCCCCACTTAAGGAATTTCGTCCCCGAAATTACCTGACTGAAAGAGATAAGGAAATTGCCTTTCCATATTCTCCTTCCTCTCCCATGTGACCTCGTCCACCCTTCGAGGTTGCCACCTCACTTTTACTAACTCAATCGATCGACCCCGCAACACCTTGCTGTCTGAAGCCAAGATCTCAACTAGTTCTTCGTCATAAGTCAAATTCGAATTCAATTCAATCTCTTCTACATGTATAACATGTGATGGATCTGATCTTGTAACCCCCTTCGCCCGACCTAGACGGTTGACCCGAACTACGAAGATTACACAGGGAAACCAAAGTCAACCCGAAAGTCAACCTTGATTAACGACCCTTTTTTTCTTTTTAACCTTGTCTATATGCATATTAACCCTAGGTGTACTCTTGAGATAAGCATACTCGAAAATCACAGCAATCAGAAAACATGAAGGGACTCAATTGCAAAACATACGAATTAAGGGACTAATTTGTAAATTCTAGAAATTAAGAGGACCTTGCCAACTTTTAAGTTACCATTATGAAATTAATCATGTTTCATGCTTCTCTGCCTAATTTCATCTTAAACGGACATTCCAAACTCAAACAATTGCACATATAAAAATCAGGACTAAAACGTGAGGATTTCAAAACATATAACCATAAGATTCAGTGCCCAACGGTCGAGTGTTCCGAAACGGGGAAGGACCGTTCCGAAACGGAGGACCGTTTCGAAACCTGTTCCGAAACAGGGCTTGGCAGTAGCAAAAACGTTTCGGAACGCCTCTACCCGTTTCGAAACGCTAAGGCCATTTCAGGCCCCTGTTCCGAAACGGTAGCACCCGTTCCGATACGGCCTGCCCAGAATTACAGAAATTTACTGGTTTAACAAGCATTCGACCCATCCAACGCATACCTATGACGCCCAAATCATGCCAACAAGTCATTATGCACTAAAGGAACATAATAGCATCATCAAAACACATCCATAGCATCGATTAGGAAAAACCTCAAACTATAGGCATGCAACCTAATACTCAAAACCAACCAAACATCAAGTCATCAAAGCAAACACCAAAGTGGCCAATTACATATTCAAAACACCATAGGCATCAAGCCAAACTTAGGGAGTCCAAAACATCTCCCAAAAACACATTCTAGGTTCCCATTGCCAAATACCAAAAGCTAATAGTGTTGTGAAAATAGTCACCATACATGAGCTTAAACTTTCACTTGGATCCTTGACCTCCTTGCTGCCCTTTAAGCACTTCAATGCTCTGCATTATTGGTTCAAGAAAGAGATAGCGTAAGCACGTATGCTTAGTGAGAAATGCTCTAATAAAACAACACAATAATGCACTTTGTTAAAACACCTTTCCAAGGCCTTTAATTTCAAAACAACATTTATCATGCATCTATGCATACAAACCAAGCATCTCATGCTTCAATACATCATCATGTCATATTGGCTTTCAAGTGATAATCCACAACCATTTTTCAACTCAAAACACAATCGGATACGCGGAATACAAGCGTTGTCTCATACGCTTCATACACACTACCAACACTCAAGGTGGAGTTTATCGGTACAATCACAACCCCTCAACACCCATGATGGAGTCTACGCTACAATCAAAACCCCTCCACATCACTAGTTGGTAGTTGTATAACATCACTAACGAGAACACGGGACACACAACACAAGATCCACACATGGACTTTTAACCACCATTGTGATCTTAACCATCTCGTTAGTGTACTTGGATGGAGTTTACGGTACAATCACAACCCCTCAACATCCAAGGCGACTTTATTCACGGTGCACCCAATCCTATAGCCGGCTAACTATATCCGATTCAAGTACTTTTAAACCAACACATCACTAGCCAATATACATCATTTAACATCATCAATCCACTGTTTTAAAGCATTTATCAAAGCCATTAAACCATCATGCATCACTATGCATCAAAACCACATTTATCAATGTCAAACCAAGGATCTCTTACCTTAAGCATCCTCCAACACTTGGCTTACAAAACCAGCATTAAACATGCTAAAATATGCTTCCAAAACAGAATTTAAACATGCAAAATAAACACATTGCATTCAACCATCTCATGGTTCTTCAAAAAGAGAGTTTCTCCGAAAACTTACTCTTGAGCTTAGCTAAGTTGTTTAGACTTAAACTAAGCTCCCACAACCTTCAAACATTGGTTTCAAAGCTGAAAACAAAACTTCACTCACCGATTCTGTTTCGCAAGCTTGCCGAAACACCGATCAAGCCTCTAGATCAACACCACAAGGATCTGAATATGTCTCCCCTGTTTTAAACACATCAAAGCAGAGGATCAATGCATCATCATGCATTAAAATCTCCAGCCACAACACCTAAACTCGCTGCTCTCATCAAAACTCACATTTCGGCTACCAAACACAACCGAAATCACATCCAAACACCTCTACAACATTACCCAGCCAAGATCCATCAATTCCAATCATTCTTAGACATCAATTAACATCCAAAAAGGACCTAATCACGTCCTTATACCTCTAGCTATAGCAGAACATCAAACTCACCCCAAAAACCACCATTAACTCAAGTATAAACTTAGGAAAATCAACCTATTCGGGATTGCATTGATTAAACCTCAATTACACATCATTTAGACATCCAAAATACATCAAAAAGACATCTCAAAACAGAGCCCAATCATTTAATACGAATTTCCTCAAAATTAAATCCAAATCTTGCATTTTAAGCCAAAATCAAGATCACAACATCAAAACCTTTAATAAAACTCAATTTAAGGATTGAGAACTTGGGAATTTCAGTAAAGAACTGAGTATTTAGGGGAGAAGGACGTTCATACCTCTAAATGTGAGTTTCTCCTTGTTTAGAGCCAAAATCCTTGAAAATTCAATAAGCAAATGATGAGGATTTGGTGTAGAAATGATTAGAAATCATTTAGAGATTGAAATCTCAACTTTAGGTGTGAAAATCAGAGGGAAAGTGGCTGTGAAAATGTGTTTGGTTGAGGGAAAATTGAGAGAAAATGAAATGGGAAAATTTTGTCAAAAGTTAGTTATAAAACTAAAATATCTATTTTCCCTCTTTTCTTTTTTATTAAATAACATTAAATAAATCTTTAAAATCTAAGAAAAATATGGAGAAACCCTCCCTTGGGTAAATTAGCTCCTTAAAGATTCAAAGTTTCAATCCTTTTAAAACACTCACCAACGTTTCAAAAATTACATTTTAGTCACTAACTTGAAATGTCATATTTCCAAACCCCATTTTGTAAAATTGATTTCACTACTCTCTTATATATAATAAAAGAGGATTTTTAGATATTTTTCCATATTTTTAATGCACCTCGAACTAGGCTTTCCCTAAAATCACCTTTTATATTCGAACCGCAATTTAAACCGGTCCGGTTCAAACCCTAAACTTCCAAGCCCAAAATTGGGGTGTTACAACTCTCCCCCCCTTAAGAAATTTCGTCCTCGAAATTTACCTGAAGGAAAAAGGTACGGAAACTGCTTCAACATGTCATCCTTTCGTTCCCACGTGGCTTCCTCAACACCAACTCAATGGTCTTGCCTCGAAGAACTTTACTATCTGAATCCAGAATATCCACTGGTTCCTCATCATAGGTCAAATCCGGATTCAACTCCACTTCTTCCACAGGCATCACATGAGAAGGATCCAATCTATACTTCCGAAGCATAGAAACGTGAAACACATCATGAATCTTTTCTAGCTCTTGCGGTAACCTCAACTTCTAAGAAACAGGACCCACACGCTCAATCACCTCGTATGGTCTAATGTACCTAGGGCTCAACTTACCCTTTCGGCCAAACCTCATCACCTTTTTCCAAGGCAAAACTTTCAAAAACACACGGTCACCCACCGCATACTCAATCTCCTTACGCTTCAAATCCGCGTAAGACTTTTGCCGATCAGAAGCTGCCTTCAATCGCTCACAAATGAGCTTCACTTTCTCGGTGGTTCCTTTCAACAAAGCAGGCATCGAAACCAACTTCTGACCTGTTTCAGCCCAACAAAGAGGAGTCCTACACTTCCTCCCGTACAAAGCTTCATAAGGTGCCATTTGAATACTTGCCTGATAACTATTATTATAGGCAAACTCCATCAAAGGCAAATGTTTCTCCCAAGAACCCTGAAACTCAATCACACAACACTGCAACATATCCTCCAACACCTGGATAACATGCTCAGACTGTCCATCCGACTGCGGATGATAAGATGTACTGAAATTCAACCGTGTACCCAAAGCCTGATGCAAACACTACCAGAAACGCAACGTAAACCTCGGATCTCTATCCGACACAATCGACTTTGGCACACCATGCAGCTGCACAATCTCAGCAATGTACAGCTCCGCAAGCTTATCCAAAGTGTACGTAGTATGCACAGGAAAGAAATGCGCACACTTCGTCAGGCGATCCACAATCACCCACACTGAATTCTTCTTCGATGGTGACAAAGGCAAACCACACACGAAGTCCATGGTAATCCTTTCCCACTTCCACTCAGGAATCCTCAACGGTTGCAACAACCCTGAAGGAAACTGATGCTCAGCCTTAACTCGCTGACATACCAAGCACTTGCTTACAAACTCAGCAACATCTTTCTTTAAACCCACCCAATAGTACTCATCACGAAGATCACGATACATCTTAGTACTACCAGGGTGCATAGCAAAAGGACTACTATGACCTTCAGTCAGAATAGCACGCCTCAAATCAGCATCATTGGGCACTACTATCCGACTCCCAAAGCATAAAACTCCATCATCATTAAAGCAGAAATCCGATGGCCTATCCTCCGCAATATCCTGAACATGTGGCACCAAGGAATCATCCAACAACTGTTTTTCCTTAATCAACTGAATCAAGGATGGTTTCACTTGCAACTCAGCCACAAGACCACCATCACGCGAAATGCTCAAACTGGCAAACATAGCCCTCAACTCAACAGCTACGTTCCTACTCAAGGCATCCGCTACAACATTAGCTTTACCCGAATGGTATTCGATCGTCAAATCGTAATCCTTAAGCAACTCCACCCAACGTCGTTGCCTAAGATTCAACTCTTTCTGAGACATCAAATACTTCAAACTCTTGTGGTCCGTGTACACAGTACACTTCTCACCATACAAGTAATGTCTCCAAATTTTCAAAGCAAAAACTACCGCAGCTAACTCAATGTCATGCGTAGGATAATTGCGCTCATGAACCTTCAACTGACGCGATGCATAAGCCACCACCTTACCCTCTTGCATCAACACACATCCCAAACCAACATAGGACGCATCACTATACACCACAAACTCTTTCCCTGATTCAGGTTGAACTAAGATAGGAGATTGCGTCAAAGCTGCCTTAAGCTTCTCAAAAGCCTGATGTCTCGCTTCCGTCCACTCATACATAACATCCTTCTGCAACAACTTCGTCAAAGGTGCAGCAATCTTTGAGAACCCATCCACGATATAGTATCCTGCCAAACCAAGGAAACTACGAACTTCATGAACAGACTTAGGAGGCTTCCAATTCATCACTGCCTCAATCTTTTGAGGATCAACACGAATCCCCTCAGCAGAAACCACATGACCAAGAAACACAACCTCTCTAAGCCAGAACTCACACTTGCTCAGCTTGGCATAAAGCTGATTCTCTAACAAAGCCTGTAACACAATTCTCAAATGCCCTTCATGCTCCTCCCAGTTACGAGAATATCATCAATGAACACCACAACAAATTTATCCAAGTATTCATGGAACACTCTATTCATCATGTCCATGAAAGCTGCAGGAGCATTCGTCAAACCAAACGACATCACAAGAAACTCATAATGCCCATACCTCATTCTGAAGGCTGTCTTTGGCACATCCACATCCTTCACCTTCAGCTGATAATACCCTGACCTTAAGTCAATTTTAGAGAACACAGCCGCTCCCTGAAATTGATCAAAAAGATCATCAATTCTCGGCAATGGATACTGATTCTTGATAGTCAACTTGTTAAGCTGACGGTAATCAATGCACATTCTCATAGTGCCATCCTTTTTCTTCACAAACAAGATTGGTGCACCCCAAGGTGACATATTCGGCCGAATGAAACCACGATCTAGCAACTCCTGAAGTTGCGTCTTCAACTCTTTCAACTCTTTAGGTGCCATTCGATAAGGAGTAATGGACATTGGAGTTGTGTTTTCATACAACTCAATCCCAAACTCCACTTCGCGATTAGGAGGCAATCCAGGCAACTCCTCCGGAAACACACCAGGAAACTCTCGCACAGTCCTGATATCTTGCACTCGTAACTCCTTAGAACTAGGATTCATCACAAAGGCGAGGTAGGCTTCACAACCTTGCCTCAGCATCCGGCACGCTTCCAAAGTAGACACCATATTGGCAAGAAACTTCACATTCTCTCCAACCACCACCACCTCATAATCATCCGCAAGTTTCAACGAAACTCGCTTATTCTCAAAATCCACTACAGCTCGATGCTCAACAAGCCAATCCATACCAAGGATTACATCAAAACCATAGAAAGGAAATTCCATAAGATCAACATGAAAAACATGGTCTTGCACAACCAAGGGACACCTTCTATAAAGCTTTCGAGTCACAACAGTCTCACCAAAAGAACTAGTTACATGCATACCAACATCCAAAGACTCAACAGGCAAACCAAGCAATTGAGCATGTTCACGCAATATGTATGAGTGTGTAGATCCAGAATCAATCAAGGAAAGTAATGACAAAGATTGCAAAGTGAAAGTACCTGCGATCACATCCGTGTCATTCCTCCCTTCCCTCTGAGCAGACACTCTAGCCTGGCCACCACCCTCAGGCTGAACAGCTACCACATGAGCCACATTCCTTCCACCATCCTCTCTGCGCTGGAAATTACCACGACCGCGCCCACGACCTCTCTGTGGTGGAACAACTCTAGGAGCACGTCCCTGACCACCACCGGCCAACAAAGGACACTCCATCCTCATGTGATCCGCCGAACCACAGTTCTAGCACGAGTTACCGGTCACCACAATAGGAGCATGTACTTCCCTCGCTGCTCGAGGACAATCACGCCTCAGATGACCACGCGATCCACATGCCCAACATGTGTTCTGATCAGCTCTCGCCCTGTCTCCCTGAACAGGCGCACCTTACCCTCCACCACCACACCTAGCTGAAGACTGATACTTCCGATCACGTCCTCTCTTGTTCCGTCCGCCACCGGAACTATACTCAGCAGCTCGTTTGCCCGCACTAGGACCAACACCTCTAGAAGATAAAGCCAAATTCAACTCAATATATTTCGCTCTACCAACCAGCACATCAAAGTCAGTGTACTCAGCAGCCAACATATAGGTCTTTACTTCCGACACCAAACCATAACGGAAACGTTCACACCTCTCCCGCTCATCCGCGACAAGCTCAGGTGCGTACTGACTGAGTCGGACAAACTAAACCTCGTACTCAGCCACTGACATGCTCCCTTGAGTAAGAGACATGAATTCTTTTTTCTTTTCATCTAGGTATCGCACACCCAGATACCTCCTCTTGAACGCGTTCAGGAAGAACGTCCAAGTCACATCAGCATCCTCCATTCCAGAGATAGTGGTTGTCCACCAGGTATACGCATCGTCATGCAACAACGATATTACACAACCCAGCTTCTGCTTTTCATTGCAGTTCATTTGTCCCAAAATTCTCTTGGTACTTTCCAACCAAGACTCGGAACCCTCAGCAGACAAACCCCTGAACTCAGTCCCTCCCAGACTGCGCAAGCGTTCAAGAGGTAGTCTAACATTAGCATCTCCCTGATGCCCAGCTCCATGAGCTCCAGCTACCGCCGCCTGAAAGGCTCCAGCAATAGCCTGAATCAGCATTGTCATGTCTGGAGCAGCCTGCCCCTGCCCAACTTTAGGTCCAGCGACCCCAGCACCAGCACCAGCACCGGCTCCCTCACCCCCAGCACCACCACCACCAGGTGGATGAGGTAAATCCACAACATTTTCAGCATTCTCTTCATTCACATTTTGAGCCATAGCTCGCGTATTAATCCTCGTCTCTCTACGAGGTCCCATTCACTAAACATTATAATCACAAATCCAATAAACAAAGTCAGACTCAGCAAGGTAAGCAATCCAAGTACTCAAGCTCATTTCCAATTAAAAACAAATCATTTCATTAGCTTTGATATGGAAATGGGTCCCTCTAACATGCTTCACCACAGCATACACCACAATTGTAACATGCTTACAATTCATACATCATACTTTCACTCAACAAGCATACAAAGCAATCATACACTTATCACCCACATAACCATTCCCAAATACTCGAGAACTCAGGTCTGATACCACTAAATGTAACCCCCTTAGCCCGGCCTAGACGGTTGACCCGAACTACGAAGATTACACGGGGAAAACCAAAGTCAACCCGAAAGTCAACCTTGATTAACAACCCTTTTTTTCTTTTTAACCTTGTCTATATGCATATTAACCCTAGGTGTACTCTTGAGATAAGCATACTCGAAAATCACAGCAATCAGAAAACATGAAGGGACTCAATTGCACAACATACGAATTAAGGGACTAATTTGTAAATTATGGAAATTAAGAGGACCTTGCCAACTTTTAAGTTACCATTATGAAATTAATCATGTTTCATGCTTCTCTGCCAAATTTCATCTTAAACGGACATTCCAAACTCAAATAATTGCACATATAAAAATCAGGACTAAAACGTGAGGATTTCAAAACATATAACCATAAGATTCAGTACCCAACGGTCGAGTGTTCCGAAACGGGGAAGGACCGTTCCGAAACGCGGGACCGTTTTGAAACCTGTTCCGAAACAGGGCTTGGCAGTAGCAAAAACTTTTCGGAACGCCTCTACCCGTTTCGAAACGCTAAGGTCATTTCAGGCCCCTCTTCCGAAACGGTAGCACCCGTTCCGATACGGCCTGCCCAGAATTGCAGAAATTTACTGGTTTAACAAGCATTCGACCCATCCAACGCATACCTATGACGCCCAAATCATGCCAACAAGTCATGCAACCTAATACTCAAACTATAGGCATGCAACCTAATACTCAACACCAACCAAACATCAAGTCATCAAAGCAAACACCAAAGTGGCCAATCACATATCCAAAACACCATAGGCATCAAGCCAAACTTAGGGAGTCCAAAACATCTCCTAAAAATACATTCTAGGTTCCCATTGCCAAATACCAAAAGCTAATAGTGTTGTGAAAATAGTCACCATACATGAGCTTAAACTTTCACTTAGATCCTTGACCTCCTTGCTGCCCTTTAAGCACTTCAATGCTCTGCATTATTGGTTCAAGAAAGAGATAGCGTAAGCACGTATGCTTAGTGAGAAATGCTCTAATAAAACAACACAATAATGCACTTTGTAAAAACACCTTTCCAAGGCCTTTAATTTCAAAACAACATTTATCATGCATCTATGCATACAAACCAAGCATCTCATGCTTCAATACATCATCATGTCATATTGGCTTTCAAGTGATAATCCACAACCATTTTTCAACTCAAAACACAACCGGATACGCGGATTACAAGCGTTGTCCCATACGCTTCATACACACTACCAACACTCAAGGTGGAGTTTACCGGTACAATCACAACCCCTCAACACCCGTGATGGAGTCTACGGTACAATCACAACCCCTCCACATCACTAGTTGGTAGTTGTATAACATCACTAACGGGAACACGGGACACACAACACAAGATCCACACATGGACTTTTAAACACCATTGTGATCTTAACCATCTCGTTAGTGTACTTGGATGGAGTTTACGGTACAATCACAACCCCTCAACATCCAAGGCGACTTTATTCACGGTGCACCCAATCCTATAGCCGGCTAACTATATCCGATTCAAGTACTTTTAACCCAACACATCACTAGCCAATATACATCATTTAACATCATCAATCCACTATTTTAAAGCATTTATCAAAGCCATTAAACCATCATGCATCACTATGCATCAAAACCACATTTATGAATGTCAAACCAAGGATCTCTTACCTTGAGCATCCTCCAACATATGGCTTACAAAACCAGCATTAAACATGCTAAAATATGCTTCCAAAACAGAATTTAAACATGCAAAATAAACACATTGCATTTAACCATCTCATGGTTCTTCAAAAAGAGAGTTTCTCCGAAAACTTACTCTTGAGCTTAGCTAAGTTGTTTAGACTTAAACTAAGCTCCCACAACCTTCAAACATTGGTTTCAAAGCTGAAAACCAAACATCACTCACCGATTCCGTTTTGCAAGCTTGCCGAAACACCGATCAAACCTCCGGATCAACACCACAAGGATCCGAAGATGTCTCCCCTGTTTTAAACACATCAAAGCAGAGGATCAATGCATCATCATGCATTAAAATCTCCAGCCAAAACACCTAAACTCGCTGCTCTCATCAAAACTCACATTTCGGCTACCAAACACAACCGAAATCACATCCAAACACCTCTACAACATTACCCAGCCAAGATCCATCAATTCCAATCATTCTTAGACATCAATTAACATCCAAAAAGGACCTAATCACGTCCTTATACCTCCAGCTATAGCAGAACATCAAACTCACCCCAAAACCACCATTAACACAAGTAAAAACTTAGGAAAATCAACCTATTCGGGATTGCATTGATTAAACCTCAATTACACATCATTTAGACATCCAAAATACATCAAAAAGACATCTCAAAACAGAGCCCAATCATTTAATACGAATTTCCTCAAAATTAAATCCAAATCTTGCATTTTAAGCCAAAATCAAGATCACAACATCAAAACCTTTAATAAAACTCAATTTAAGGATTGAGAACTTGGGAATTTCAGTAAAGAACTGAGTATTTAGAGGAGGACGTTCATACCTCTAAATGTGAGTTTCTCCTTGTTTAGAGCCAAAATCCTTGAAAATTCAATAAGCAAATGATGAGGATTTGGTGTAGAAATGATTAGAAATCATTTAGAGATTGAAATCTCAACTTTAGGTGTGAAAATCAGAGGAAAAGTGGCTGTGGAAATGTGTTTGGCTGAGGGAAAATTGAGAGAAAATGAAATGAGAAAATTTTATCAAAAGTTAGTTATAAAACTAATATATCTCTTTTCCCTCTTTTCTTTTTTTATTAAATAACATTAAATAAATCTTTAAAATCTAAGAAAAATCTGGAGAAACCCTCCCTTGGGTAAATTAGCTCCTTAAAGATTCAAAGTTTCAATCCTTTTAAAACACTCACCAACTTTTCAAAAATTACATTTTAGTCACTAACTTGAAATGTCATATTTCCAAACCCCATTTTGTAAAATTGATTTCACTACTCTCTTATATATAATAAAAGAGGATTTTTAGATATTTTTCCATATTTTTAATGCACCCTGAACTAGGCTTTCCCTAAAATCACCTTTTGTATTCGAACCGCAATTTAAATCGGTCCGGTTCAAACCCTAAACTTCCAAGCCCAAAATTGGGGTATTACAGATCTATAATTACAGAGCATCGAAACATGAAACACACCGTGTATCTTCTCTAACTTGGATGGCAAACGCAACTGATAAGCAACTGAGCCAACCCTTTTCACAATCTCATACGGTCCTATGTACATCGGACTCAACTTCCCCTTTTTGCCAAATCTCATTACTTTCTTCCACGGAGACACTTTTAGGATTACCTTCTCACCCACTGAAAACTCAACTTCTTTCCTCTTCAAGTCGGCATAGGACTTCTTCTGTCTATCCGAAGTTGCCTTCAAGCGATCGCAAATCAATTTCACTTTATCTGTTGTCCTCTTAAGCAAATATGACATAGGTAACAACTTATGTCCCACTTCAGCCCAACAAACTGGAGTTCTACACTTTCTACCATACAAGGCCTCATACGGAGCCATCTGAATGCTCGACTGAAAATTGTTATTGTAAGCAAACTTTACTAGAGGCAAGTTCTTCTCCCATGTACCCTGAAAATCAATGATGCAACAACGCAACATATCCTCTAAAATCTGTATAACCCTCTCTGACTGTCCATATGTCTGAGGATGATATGACGTGCTGAAATTCAAACGGGTACCCAAAGCTGTATGCAGACACTCCCAAAATCGAGTTGTAAACCTCGGATCTCTATCGGACACAATAGACTTCGGCACACCATGCAGTCTAACAATCTCACCAATGTACAAATCAGCCAATCTATCTAAGGTATAAGTCGTATTGACTGCTAAGAAGAGAGCACACTTCGTGAAACGGTCCACTATAACCCAAACTGAGTTCTTCTTCGTAGGAGTCAAAGGCAAGCCCGAAACAAAATCCATGGTGATATTCTCCCATTTCCATTCCGGAATTCTCAACGGTTGCAACAAACCTGAGGGAACCTGATGTTCCGCCTTCACCCTCTGACACACCATACATCTACTCATAAAGTCGGCCACATCTCTCTTCAAACCAACCCAAAATTACTCATTCTTCAAACCTCGATACATCTTCGTACTTCCAGGATGCATAGCAAACGGACTACTGTCTGCTTTAGTCAAGATCGTATGTCTCAAGTCACTGTCTTCTGGCACAACTATCCTATTTTTGAAACACAAGACTCCATCGGTACTGAAACTGTAGTCTGAAGGTCTACCTTCGGCTATGTCTTGCACGTGAGGTGCCAATGACCTATCTAAGAGCTGCTTCTCCCTAATCAACTGACCTAGAGTAGGTCTAAAAGCTCGACTACTAAGCCACCATCTCCGGACAAGCTCAATCTAGCAAACATGGCCCTCAAATCTACAGCTACCTTTCTACTCAAAGCATCGACCACTACATTGGCCTTACCCGAATGGTACTCAATTTTAAGATCATAGTCTTTTAGCAACTCTAACCATCTACGATGTCTGAGATTCAACTCTCGCTGAGTCATGATATACTTGAAACTCTTGTGATCTGTGTACATTGTGCACTTCTCACCGTACAAATAATGCCTCCAAATCTTCAGAGCAAACACAACTGCAACTAACTCTATGTCGTGGGTCGGATAGTTACGCTCGTGAGTCTTCAACTGTCTTGAGGCATAAGCCACCACTCTCTTGTCTTGCATGAGAACACAACCTAGGCCTACATAGGAAGCATCACTGTAAACTACATATTCCTTCCCCGACTCTGGCTGAATCAAGATCGGTGCTTGGGTCAAAGCTTCTTTCAATTTCTCAAAGGCTCGCTGTCTTACATCTAACCACCCAAACTAAACACTCTTCTGAAGTAAATGTGTCAACGGAGTGGCTAACTTCGAGAAACCTTCTACGAGCCTTCTATAGTATCCAGCTAAGCCTAGAAAGCTACGAACCTCTGTTACTGACTTTGGTTGCTTCCACTCAACAATAGCTTCTATCTTCTTCGGATCAACTCTAATCCCATTGGCTGACACTACGTGCCCTAGGAAGACTACCTCTTGGATCCAGAACTCAAACTTGCTCAACTTTGCATACAACTGATTGTCTAACAGGTCTGCAAAACTAGCCTCAAGTGTCGGTCGTGGTCTTCCTCGGTACGCGAATACACCAAAATGTCATCTATGAAAACAACTACAAACTAATCCAGATACTGGTAGAAGATCCTATTCATCATATCCATGAAAGCAGCCGATGCGTTAGTCAACCCAAAAGGCATGAGTAAAAACTCATAGTGACCATATCTAGTCCTAAAGGCCGTCTTCGGTACATCAACCTCTCTTACCTTCAGTTGGTAGTAACCGAATCTCAAGTCGATCTTCAACAAGACTGATGCATCTCTCAACTAGTCAAACAAGTCATCAATTATCGGCAACGGATACTTGTTCTTCACTATTAACTGATTCAATTGTTTATAATCTATACACATTCTCATGCTTCCATCTTTCTTCTTTACAAACAAAACTGGTGTGCCCCAAGGCGAAGAACTTGGTCGAATGAAGCCTCTATCTATCAACATTTGCAACTGATCTTCAACTCTTTCAGTTTTTTCGGTGCCATACGATACGGAGCAATCGAAACAGGAGCTGAATCTGAATAAGTTTCTATAGCAAACTCTACCTCTCTGTTAGGTAGTAAACCCGACAATTCTTCCGGAAACACTCTTGGAAAGTCACACACTGTCCAGATGTCTTGAGGTCTAACCTCACTCATGTTTGGATTCATCACACAGGCCAAATACGCTTCACAACCCGTCTCAACTAGCCTCTAAAACTAAAACTACATTCGATAAGAACTTCACGTTCTCACCTACCACTACTATCTCATAATCATCCGCGAGTTTCAAAGAAATCCTCTTAGTCTCAAAGTCTATCCTAGATCTATACTCAGTGAGCCAGTCCATACCCAAAATCACATCAAAGCCATAAAATGGTAGCTCCATCATATCCACTGGAAACACATGTCCCTGAACCATTAGCGAACATCTTCTAAACATCTTTGTAACTACTACCGTATCCTCAAAGGAACTAGTAACACTAACTCCTACCACTAATACCTCACAAGGCAATTTCAACAACTTTTCATTCTCACTCAGAATATATGAATGTGTTGACCCGGAGTCAATCAAAGAAACCAAACCTAAAGACTGTATCGAGAAGTTACCTGCAATCTGATCTATGTCGTGCTGACCCTCACGCTGAGCGTAAACTCTGTCTTGGCCTCCGCCCTCTTGCTGGACTGCAACTACATGCGCTATGTTCTTCTGGCCATCATTTCTCAGCTGGAAGTTACCTCTATCGCGCCTCCGGCCTCTCTGAAAGTCATTGGCTCTAACAGGAGCCTGAGCCTGAACTGGTGCCTGCCCCACCTGTTGTGGATAGTCACGCCTAATATGATACCTAGCTCCACAACTCCAACATGAGTGAAAGTTCCCTCAACACTCACTGGTGTGATTCCTCCCGCAACGAGCACACTCGGGCAAACGCCCACCAGCCCTTTGGCCTTGATGGCGCCTACCGTGGTTACCACCACCACGTCCATGATCATAGTGATGCATGTTGTCTCGATGCCTCTTGGCATTACCTCTATCAAAGTCGCTAGATCTCTTCCCAGAACTAGAACCACTGGATCGTTTGCTCAAGCCCAAATTGTGCTCTAAGTCCTTGGCCCTAACGACCAAGACATAAAAATCTGTGTAGTCAGAAGCTAAAGTGTACCTCTTGATCTCTTCGTTCAACCCATAGCGGAAATGGTTACAACGTTCCTCCTCAGTGGGAACAAGCCTAGATACATACTGACTCAGCCTGACAAATCTGATCTCATAGTCTATCACTGTCATATTCCCCTGAAGCAAAACCATAAATTCCCTCTTCTTCTCATCGAGATAACGGGGACCTAGATATTTCTTACAGAAAGCTGACTCGAAGAACTCCCAAGTGATCTCAGCCTCTACCATACCCGTAGTGATGGTGACCCACCAAGTGTAGGCATCACCCTGTAGCAGAGATACAACACACCCTAGTTTGTGTTCCCCAATACATCCCATCTGTGCCAGAATACGAACGGTCTTCTCAAACCAAGCCTCAAACCTCTCGGGTGTCGACCCTCTGAACTCTTCACCTCCCAAACAGTGCAGCCTCTCTAATGGTAAACCAGTACCCTCACCCTGGGGTTGTGCCACTACCTGACCCCTAGCCACTGCAGCCTGAGAAGCCCCGGCTATCGCCTGAACTGAGGGAGCTAAATCTATTTCGGCCGGTCCTTGGCCAACTTGAGGTTCTACGCCCTCGGCTCTCGCCTCCCCTCCCTCTTGATGAGGAGGAGAAAGAGGAGATTGAGGAGCCTGCACCTCACCAACTGGCTCAACTCCCGGAGCTGGTGCCCGTGGTTCCGGTTGAACCATCCTAGGCCTCCCTCTTGGTCTCATGTTAGAGCTAACAAGATAACAACTACAACAAACAAACGTATAAGGATTAAGTTAGCAAAGGCAAGGGTTCAACCGTGCTCAAGTATCTTCCTTTACAAAACTTGTTCAAATTAAGTAATAGTAGCAATGGGAACTCGACACTACACCAGACACAACAATCATGCTTCCAAACACCATACGAACGAGCAAAAAACAAGCATACATGGCAAAGCATTCACCGAGACATAACAATTACTTAACACTTCAAACATACCTCACTTACATGCCCGAGGTCTTGGTAACCTCATGCTCTGATACCAACAAATGTAACCCCCTCGTCCGGGTCTGGTCGACTGATCGGTCCGAGTAGGCTACACGGGGAAAACCGATGTGAAACCCGTTAAGGTCCCACCTCGGTTAGCAACCCTAGAAAATTTCTTTTAATTATATCTTGTCTAAAGGCATATTTATTTCCTAAGTGATCACGACAGCAGAAAACATCACGAGATAAAAGCAACCAAGCCAAAACAACACATTAATCAGCCCATTTTAAACTTACACCACAAGACGTATCGATACACCAGAAAAGGGTATCGATACGCCTTGACCAAGTCAACTACCTTCAATCAACACAAGAAGACCGTATCGATACAGCCCTTGGGCGTATCGATACACCCTCCTCGGTCAACATCTCACGGTCAACGAGACAAAACCGTACCGATACGCCAAAAACTCGTTAAAATCACAGAATTCAAGTAAATATTTGGCGTATCGATACACCGCTAAGTATCGGTACCCTAAGCCAATTCTGAGTCCCAAAGTGTAGGACTGTATCGATACGGCCCTTAGGCGTATCGATACGCCCTGCACTGCAAGACTCCAAATTGCAGCAAAACGACACGAGACTCAACTCTAAATGCAATTTACGACTCCCCTAATCACATACAACCAACCATACATCATCTAGCAACAAAGAACTACTATTAAAAAACAAATTAGGTGAACAACGAGGCATTTCCAGCATGGCATTCATACAAAGAAGGATATAGCATATCAAGGCATACTTAAAAGCTTAAAAAGCCAAAAGGCACATGTCTTCACACATAAGGTTTACATGCTCATCCAAAACAACATATAGCATCCAAAGGCATAACCTTACATCACAAGCATACAACAACATAAGGTTTACACGTCATACAACGTTCATACAATCACATAGGAGCCCCATTGCTAAACTACTACTTTATTTACTAAACCATATTAAAGCAACTTCAAAAGCTTGAAATTCCCCTTTCCTTACTCCTTTCTAACTCTACGCTAATGATCTGCATTGTCGAAAACGAGAGCGTAAGCTAGAAGCTTAGTAAGGATGCTCTAAAACCAAAAACAACGACAATGCAGGGTTCAAACATTTAATCCTTAACCTCACACTCAAACATTCATAAGCATCAATATAGCAATCTATCTAGCAACTCAAAAGACAATAATATGGCATCTTACTTCATCTTAAGCTCAACAAGATAAAGCACTTATATAAACAACATAACCACATGAACAAGTACATTGGCCACTATTAGTTTACTCGGAAATGCAGATTACACTCAACAACAACATTACCTCGGTGGGATTACACTCATCATCACATGCCCTACGGATGGGATTCCACTCATCATCACGTATAATATAAACATTTCCGGTGGAATATTACATCATCGTACTCCTCCTTGATGGCTTAACGCCACCAAGGCCACGTGCGAATTTGACTTAACCGTGTGCAAACTAATCCTAATGATCGATCATTTATACCCGGTAAGTTAACTAGTTCCAATCATACTATTAAACCACATCATGTCAACCATCATCCATATCACAAAGCCATCGCCACACACATCAAAATATACTCATACATAAACAATTCATGCTTCACAAGATCATAATAGGCATAAACATTTAAAGCTTATAAACACACAAGAAGTTAAGCTACCAACTTAACTTCTACCTTGGAATGGCCTACCAAGCACATCCCAAAACCTCCATTACACACTTGAACCAATTTAAATAAGTTTGAAAGTTTCACTCACCACCCTTCCTTAAGCAAACCAAGCAAACCCAACTCAAGCCTCCAAGTTATTCGGATGCGTTCCCGAAGCTTCACCAACAAGATTCCTTGTCTCTAAACAAAAAATCACACTCTATTAATCACCAAGACAACCACAAACCACTACTGGAATCTCGTAACACCAAATAAGAATCAATTCAAGCCAAGAACACCCACTAACTCTCATTTTTCGAGCAGCCCTTATGCCCATCCAACAACCATCGATTCCTACACTTGTAACACACCTAATAGCTTCCAAATTACCCCTAAACTATGAAACAACCAACATCCATCAATTCCCAACGTAAAACAGCCGCAAAACCCTCCTTGAAACCCTTCTAAAGACCCCTCAAAACCCAATTCCGGAAATCCATACAAAACTCTTTAAAATATACATATATTGGACCTCATGGTTAGTAAACAACCCACACATCAATAACAAATCAAAATCTTTAGCCAAATACCATAAAGGTAGCATCTTTAATCAAAATCATTAAAACTTTAAATTTCAAAAACATGAACAATATTGAAAACTAGAGGTATCATCTTGTAGAGGGAAAGGAGGAAAAACCAAAAATGTATTTACCTTTCAAAAATCACCAAAGAAGACCAAAGGAGATAATGGAATAGTGAGTTGAAGGGGAGTTTGGGTTTTCACGTGAAGAAGAGAAAATGCAGGAGAAAAAGATAACTCTATCCTTTTGGTTAAAAGCTCATCTTTTTCAAACTTTGAGTTATTTACAAAAATGCCATTAATGAGATGGCAAATTCTCATCTCCTAAAATTCATGGGTTTTGGGATTTGAATCAAACAGGCCCAACGTAAGGCATTTGTCTTTGAAACCCGAGGCTCAAGATATTATTTTATTATTTTAATTAGAAAATCGAAACCCAAAACATATTTTAATATTATTTTTACCCGACCCCCAAACCCTGGTGTTACAACAGATATAGCCCCAAGCAGGATTGCACTATAGAGTATGAAATAAAAGCCCAATGAAAGATTCCGCCAGTATGACACCAAAGATGGCGAGATGTGGCAGCCCAAGTTCAACCTCCACTGTCAGAAAATGAGGATACTCCAATGTTTGTGGAGACTCTATATGGTCCATTCTATGGCTATTTGTCACCGAAGGTTTCGCAGACATGGTCATGAACATGGAGTTGATATTAGCAGCTATCAAAAGTGGGATACTCAAAGAAGAAGAATATGACGAACGCATTTAGAAAATTTTTGTAGAACTAATGATTTGATATAATAATTGAAAAATGTTTTGGACAAAGTTAAAAAGAATTCAAAATCTTTTCTAAAGTCCAAACAACTTGAATTTATATTTGAGGCATCTTAAAAGGTTTTTGGCAAAGTTATTCATGATCTAAAATAGCAAAACTTGAATTTTCAGGTTGCCCGTACCGATACGGTGTTACCCATATCGATACTTTTTTGCCCAGGTTTAGTTACTGCCAAAACCCATATCGAAACATGCTTTTCCATTTCGATACGAAATGGATCGTTTTGATATGCCTGGTAAGCGTACTGATCCCCATTTTAACAACCCCAACGGCTAGTTTCCCAACAGTTTTTTAAATGTCTTACCATACGGATACGCCCTCAAGCGTATCGATACGCTTAGGCTGGCAAGAGCCCAATGGCTAGTTTCTAATAAAGGTCGTACCGATACGGGTCCACGCGTATCGACATGAAAGGCTGCAGAATAGCATTAAAGATGGGAAATAAAGTCTCCAACGGCTCTAATCCAACCCCAACGGCTAGTAACGGTTACAAACTCAAAGAGGAGTATAAAAGGGGCCTCCAAGCATCTAGTAATGGTTAATGCTTCAATTGTAATACAACATATGATCAATAAATTGTTTTAGTGCTTAAGTGTCAATTTATTGTATAGACAAACACTAGTGAGCCAAAATTGTTAGATTTGCTCAAGTATTTTTAGTGTTGGGTGAGAGCTTTATTGTGCAAACAAATACCTATTAGAGGGATTTGAGTTTTCTTATTTTCTCTTTGTAAAGAGGGTTTGATTAAGTCTTTGGGTAGAAAGCTTGACCAGTTTGTAAGGGTTTCCTCCTAAGCCTAGAAAAGGGGACGAATCAATAGTGGATTGATTGGAAATTCTTAGTAGGAAGCTAAGGTAGTGGATATAGACCTTGGTTAGAATGTTGAACCACTATAAATCATCGTGTCCTTATTCTTTTTTAGCTTCCACACCTCTTACACCCAAATTTCCACTTCTTCACCACTTGGTGAGCAAGAACGGTTGAAAGAATCGAGAACAGTATAACTCAACAATTGGTATCAGAGCTTGGCTAAATTAAAGAGGATTAACATCCTATTGAGAAGATCCGACAAGCTCAATCAACTTTTCAACAACCGGCTCAATGGCGCAATCCATAGACAAACCGTATTTCTTCGACGGAACACATCAAGGATGAATTTTTTCATAAAGTCAATGGACTACAAGCTTTGGGACATAGTAGAAGATGGCTCGTTCGTGCCTCAACAAAGCAAGGCGGATTGGAGTGCCGAAGATCGCAAGAAGATGAAGCTTAATTGCAAAGCCTTGCACATCTTATTTTGTGAATTTAGCCTAAACATCTATGAGAAGAAGTCTTCTTGTGAGAGTGTCAATGAGGTATGAGACAAGCTTGAAGTTACATACGAAGGAACTGACGAAGTAAAGGAGACCAAGATCGTGCTCCTCAACCTAACATATGTGAACTTCAAGATGGATCCGGAAAAGAACATCAAGAAGATGTTTGATAGGTTCTCCACCATCACCAATGGTCTCAAAGGCTATGGAGAAGCCATCCCGGAAGAGAATCTTGTCCGAAAGCTCATCTACTCTCTTCCCGAGTCATGGGACTCAAAAAGGACCGCCATCATCGAATCTAAGAATTTGAAGACCTTGAAGCTTGATGAACTCATGGGGTCACTTCTCACTCACCAAATTATGAAGAAGAATTAAGAAGAGGAGAAGAAGAGGGAAGAGATTAGAGCTATGGGGGAGAAGAAGCTCAAAGGGCTTGGCATCAACACAAATACCATTGCTCTCAAATCCTCCAATACCATCATGTTGATTCAAGTGAAGAGGAGGATGAAGAAGAAGAGATAGTTCATCTCTTCAAGAAGTGTGCCCCTTACATGAAGAAAGCCTTAAAAGAGCTTGAACAAGAATCCATGAAAAAGAAGAGGGCAAGCACTTCAAGCCATAAGAAGAAGACATATGTGGCTACTTGGAGTGTTGAGGACTCCTCTTACGATGAACAAGCCAACCTTTGCCTTATGGTCATCGAAGAAGATTCAAGGGTAACTTCTAATTCATCTACTTCATGTTCATATTCTTTTGATGAATTACAAGATGCCTATGATGATTTGGTTTTAGAGTTTAAAAATCACATTTTGAAAAACAATAAAATGATTTCAAAGTTGAAAATTCAAAATGATTTGATTTCTAAAACCAAACTTGAACTTGAAGCAAAACTCGAATAGTTTGAACAAAAATATCTTTATTTACAAAATTTGCTTCACAAAGTTCAAGAAGAAAAATATTTGATTTCCAAAGAACTTGAAAAGAAAAATAATTTTGGAAAATCAAACTTTTATGTAAGACAATCAAGTGCCCCTAGATTTGTAAATGGTAAATGTTTTAGAAGTGTTTAGGTCCCCAAAGGACTAAGTACTTCAACTAAAAAGGATGAAATTGAAAAATGGATTCCTAAGGGGACTAAGTTTTGTGCTACTAACGTCTATGGATCCAAAGCAATTTCGATACCAAAAATTACTTGATTGTCTTTTGCTAGGTGTGATGGAGATTGATCAACAAGTCAAACTTTGAGGGGGAGATCCATGCACACAAAGTTAGAACAATTGAAGAAGGAAGGCTTCACATCCTCCCTTCACAATGTTAGTCCATTTCTCCCTTGGCTTCACATCATCATCAAGGCTTTTATTTGATTTAATTTTTATTTATTTCAACTAGATAATCATATATGTTGGACTAACATTCTTGATGATGATTTGAGTAAGGAGGGGGGGCCATTTTAAAACCAAACACATAAATATTTTAAAATCTAAACCTCTATTGTTATTTTGAGCTTAAAAGTGTTTAAATTCTTGTTGATATAACAAAAGGGGGAGAAATGGTTTCAAAAAATTGATTTTTCAATTGAATAAGGGGGAGCTTTAATTGATTTTGAATCTATATTCTCTTATTCAAATTTTATTTAACAAAGGGGGAAAAATCCCAAACAATTTTTCAAGTTGGTTTTATTATATCAAAAAGGGGGAGATTGTAGAACTAATGTTTTGACATAATAATTGAAAAATGTTTTGGACAAAGTTAAAAAGAATTCAAAACCTTTTCTAAAGTCCAAACAACTTGAATTTATGTTTAAGGTATCTTAAAAGGTTTTTGGCAAAGTTTTTCATGCTTTAAAATAGCCAAACTTGAATTTTCAGGTTGCCCGTATCGATACGGTGTAACCCGTATCAATACCTTTTTGCCCAGATTTGGTTACTGCCAAAACCCGTAACGAAACATGCTTTGTCGTTTCGATACGGAAAGGGATCGTTTCGATACTCCTAGTAAGCGTATCGATCCCCGTTTTAACATCCCCAACGGCTAGTTTCCCAACGGTCTTTTAAATGTCATACAAGACTGATACGCCCTCAAGCGTATCGATATGCTTAGGCTGGCAAGAGCCCAACGGCTAGTTTCTGATGAAGGCCGCACCGATACGGGTCCATGTGTATCGATACGGAAGGCTACAGAACAACATTAAAGATGGGAAATAAAGTCTCCAATGACTCCAATTCAACCCAACAGCTAGTAACGGCTATAAACTCAAAGATGAGTATAAAAGGGACCTCCAAGCATCTAGTAATAATTAATGCTTCAATTGTAATACAACATATGATCAAGAAATTGTCTTAGTGCTTAAGTGTCAATTTCTTGGATAGACAAACACTAGTGAGCCAAAATTTTTAGATTTGCTCAAGTGTTTTTAGTTTTGGGTGAGAGCTTTATTGTCCAAACAAATACCTATTAGAGGGATTTGAGTTTGCTTATTTTATCTCTTTGTAAAGAGGGTTTGATCAAGTTTGGGTAGAAAGCTTGATCAGTTTGTAAGGGTTTCCTCCTAAGCCTAGAAAAGGGGACGAATCAATAGTGGATTGATTGAAAATCCTTAGTGGGAAGCTAAGGTAGTGGATGTTGACCTTGGTTAGAAGGTTGAACCACTATAAATCATCGTGTCCTTATTCTTTTTTAGCTTCCACACCTCTTACACCCAAATTTCCACTTCTCCACCACTTGGCGAGCAAGAACGGTTGAAGGAATCGAGCACCGTATAACCCAACATTTGTCACGGAACATATGAAGGCAATATTAGCTTAAATTTATGCTTGTCTCAATCGAATAATGCAGAATCTTCCTACACAGTTGAGAACATACTTAGAATCAACCCTTTTTCTTTTGCCCGCGAGCATTAGGGATCTTTTGTAAGGGCTTTTATGTTGATATACTTGTTTAAAGCTGCATTTTTTCCAAGTGAAAAACATTTCTCATTTTTGTTTCATCCTTTTCATTCTTCATCCATTTCTTTTCAATCATACATCTTCTTTGTAGAGTCCCTATTATTGATTGTATGAATGGTTCTTGAATCTAATCCCCTGATAGATGGGAAAAATGTGTGTTCAGGTTTAATATAAATATTTTGAGTGAAATTTTCTGTCAGACATTGTTGTTAGGGTCCTTAAATTAAGTGATAACTCTAAAACATCTACCAACTGAAGACTGCTTCTCTTCGATGATGCTTTTGTGTGAAATGACATTTGGCATTCCTTCATTTCCCTTCATGAAAAAAAATTAAAAATCCATTGTTGTCCCCCTTTGAGTCTGATATTATTTTTCTTGTGATTTAACCCTAACGAAGGATCACTCCCCACATTGGGGGGAAAAGAAGATGAAAAGTTGTTTGAAAAAACATGTCAGATCAAGCTGAATGTCTTACATTGAAAATGAAAAGGACACAAAAAATAAGAGAAAAAGAGAAGAGAAGGAAAAAGAAAAAAAAGAAAAATAAAGGAAAAGAAAAAGAAAAGAAAAAAGAAGGAAAAAGAAATGAAAGTTGAAGTGTGAAGGAAAATTTGAACTAAATCCCTCAAATGAGACGTATGCCAAAAAAGGAAATGAACTCTAGAGTGAAAACCCACAATGGACAGTCTAGAGCGATCCAAAGAATAAAAGAATAAGAACAGAGATTTCGTCAAGAAAAGTTGATCCTTTATTTAATCACCCTTAAACATATATTTGAGCATATATATATATATATATATTTCTTTGGCAACTCGAGCATAGCCTACATTACAAGCCTTAAAAGACCATTTGGATCACACATGAATATTTGAGAAAATGATTTCGTCTCCAGAACACATTCCGCCTAATTGAGTTAACCATTCTTCAGGGACCTCGATCTTCTATTGTCTGATTGAGATTAGAAAAGTGAGAAATTTTAAATATGGGGAGTGTGTAAGTAAAAGAGAGCCACCAAAAAGTGGGGCACTATTTGATTGATGAATTCATGAATCATTCATGCTATGAATTTTGGGGCATCAGACTTTGCGCTATTACTGTGTTTGCCATGACTTTTTTTCTCCTTCTTCCCCTCTCTTAATTCATATTTCTAGCCTTTTCTTGCATCTTACAAGTAGGCGGACATAGATTCATGTGAAGCAAAAGTTTTTTGGGTATTGATCCCAACCGTAGGAAATCATGAACGAATGATTTCATCATTTCAAGAAACAATTGAACCTCATTTTGAATAGGGGCATCGACTTGCATGAGAAGGTAAAAAGAGAAAAGAAGAACATGTGTCTTAACTGGGTTGTGTTGTCAAGAAAGATCCACACATAAGATGTACGATCCCTAAAGCGTAAAAAGGAATAGAGCCATACCAAGTGGGAAAACTATTTCTTCAGATTGGGGTAAGTCATGTCGGCCAAGGATTCAAGATCCCTGACTTTAATAGGCGTGAAAGGAAGAGATTAAAGCGCCAACATCATTCGAAGATATTCAAGGTAGAAATAAGCTTTGCTACAAGGATTTACATGCAAGAAGTTCAAGATGTCTTGTAAGGGAAAATTTGAAAACTCACAAGAAGCACTGAAGATGCTTAATATTTCAAGGGGCATATGAAGATTTGAAGCTTTTAAGACCACACAAGAAAGCCTTTCACTCGGCATTGATGTATCAACTATAATGATAGTAGATCTTGAGACATTTACCTACGAAGATCGAATGTTTTCGATGAAGCAACGAGATATAAAGAATGAGAGTGACAGCTGAAGAAGTTTGTCCTTCCAACCAGGAGTACAAGATCACTAGATTAAGTGAGAAAATTTGCAAAGATCAAATGTTTTACATGGGTCGAAGAAATACTGTGAAAAAAGTAGAACTACTTATCTAGATTGAGCGAGCAAACGTGTGGAAAAATAATTCTGAGAAAAAAGAATTTAAAAAGCAATAGAAATCGACATGAATCCATGTTTTAGGCATCCATGGGGGCATGCAAATCATAATTTCATTGAATATCGCATTTTTAGGTACACGAAGGACTTTTCATCAAATGAAATCTGCTCATCTATTCGGGAATAAGGAAAATAGAACCCGCCTATCTTTTCGAGCATTTGGAGAATAGAATCTGCTTATCTATTCGAGCATAAGGAGAATAGAACCCGCTTATTCGACCAAGCATAAGGAGGATGAAAATTTTCAGAAGATTCACCTATCCTTTCGGGCGTAAGGAGAATGTAGGTTGCTTATTCATCCAAGCATAAGGAGGATGAAAATTTTCAGAAGATTCACCTATCCATTTAGGAGTAACGAGAATGGAGTTCGCTTATTCATCCAATCGTAAGGAGGATGAAATCTTTTGAAGTTTGCTTATTCATCCAAGCGTAAGGAGGATGAAATATTTTGAAGGTTGCTTATTCATCCAAGTATAATAAGGATGAAATCTTTTGAAGTTTGTTTATTCATCCAAGCATAAGGGGGATAAAATCTTTTGAAGTATGTTTGCTTTTTCATCCAAGCATAAGGAGGATGGAATCTTTTGAAGCCTGTTTTCTTATTCATCCAAGCATGAGGAGGATGAAATCTTATGGAGTTTGCTTATTCATCCAAGCATAATGAAGATGAAATCTTTTGAAGCCTATTTTCTTATTCATCCAAACATGAGGAGGATGAAATCTTTTAGAGTTTCCTTATTCATCCAAGCATAAGGAGGATGAAATCTTTTGAAGCATGTTTGCTTATTCATCCAAGCATAAGGAGGATGAAATTTTTTAGAAGAATCTTCTCATCTATTCGGGCATAAGGGGAATAGAACCCAGCTCATCTATTCGGGCATTTGGAGAACATAACACTGCTCATCTATTCGAGCATAAGGAGAATAGAACCCGCTTATATGTTCGGGCGTCTGGAAAATGGAATCCGCTCATCTATTCGGGCATCTGCAGAATAGAACTCGCCTATCTATTCGGGCATTCGGAGAATAGATCTGGTCTATCCGTTCGGGTATTTGGATAATGGAGCCAACCAAAAAATCGGTAAAAATCAGTACATTTTTGTCTTTGCTTTATCCCTATTGCACAGAGATAAACAATGAGGGGCAGTTGTTGTCACTAGATTTTCACCCATCTTCAAAAAAAAACAAAAAAAAAACATTTTTAAACCCATTTCAAATAAAAGCTTATTCGAAAATAAAAGCCCATTTCAATAAAAACCATTTTAAACTCATTTCAAATTAAAACCCATTCCAAAATAGCAGCCCATTTCAATAAAACCCATATTTAAACCCATTTCAAAAATAAAATAATGGCCGAACTGTAAAATAAAATAATAAACCCATTTTGAAAAAATAAAACTCATTCTTTAAAAAAAGACTCATTCAAAAAGAAAACCATTTGTTTTTTTTTCCTAAAAAGGAAGATAAAAAATAGGCCAATAAAAACTAAAAAAAACAATTAAAAATAGCAAAAAGAACTATAATAAATAAATAAATAATAGAATATAAAAAAAGAAAAAGATACACATGTGCCACACGCGCTCAATCTGGTTGCCCAAATCGTCAGCCTAGCTGGCCGTCGGGCGTCCGTCCACCGTCCTCAAGCCACGGCTATCGACTCCGTTGGTGCCGATCGACGCATCCCGCCGTCGCCGACCCAACGACACCGATGCTGCGCGCCACCTTCCATCGTAGCCGCTGGAATCTGTAAAAAATAGAAGAAAATGGTTAAAGCTAGGGCTCGAATCAAGGGAGAAATTCGACTCTAAATCTGAACAAAATCTGGAATTTCTTGAGGGGTTTTTCCGAGGATCATGCCCTCTGTCGGATTTTAGCTTCAATTTGGGGATTAAATCCCTATTTTGCAACGAATTGCAAGGCCTAGGTTCATGTATAAATACCCCCGAAAACCTTTTGTTCTTCACCAATTCACAACTTAGAAAAGCAAAAAAAAAAATGCTTTAAAAAATTCTAAAATTTTCTTGAAGTTTTCTCTGAATTTGTTAGAAAAGTTTTTGGAGTGAGTTCGAGCTTTGGGTAATTTTCCGCAGACGTTTGAGAGCAATTTGAAAAGAAATCATATGTGAGTTCTTTATTTCTAGTAAAAATCCTTTATTTTCTTTTAAATTTATTTAGTGAATTTCATACTAGTCCTTGGTTGAATCTTGTTTTTTTCTGTGTTGTGTTTGTTTATGTTGTTTTAGGTTACGTTTGTTGGAATTAGAAGATTGATTCTTGAATTCGGTAATAATTTTGTTTTAGTTTTAGATTTAATATTTTAGATTGTTACATAAATAAAAAATGTTGTTGAAAATTTTGATCGTGGAAATGAAATAATTAAATTTAAAAGAGGTTTTGATCCTTTTGAATTTAAGATTAAAATGAATTAATGTTTAAGAAAAAAAACTAAAATCAAGGAAATTAATAAAAGATGATAAATCATGGATGGAAAAAATATCTTAATTTGTTAAAAAAATAAAATGGGCTTTGAAAGGAAATTTTGGTCACTAAAATAAAGTTCTTTTTAAAAAAAACTAAAGAGTTCTAAGGCATTTAAAAAAAAAAGGTTTTTAGAAAAAGAGAAAAATAAATAGGTTTTTAAGGGAAATAAAGGGGCTTTAATAAAAAACAAATAGTTATAGGTTATAGGTATACAATTTTAGAGAAATAAAGTTTGAAAACATAAAAATATTTTTCCTAAAAAATGGTTTAACTGAAAAGGTTTGGAAAATGAAGAAAATTAGTAGGACTAAAAAACGAAAATGTCAAAAAGAAGGGTTTAAGTTTTAAAGTTAAAAGAAAAGAATAAAGGGATTTCTCTTTAAAGAATAGAAACAACAAAAATAACACAAAGGAATAATTCAAGTTTCTTGTTTGTTCTTTAGAAATAAGTCAAAACCTAGAACTAGGTTCTAAAAGCTTAGATAGAGACGTGTTTGTAGAAAAATTTTCTTCAAGAAAATAAAATACACTTAAACAAACTCAAACCCTCAATTAGGAATAAAAGACTTAGACTTTTTAAGGATTTAAAATAATCAAACCTAGAATGAATAAAAATGCTCAACATATTGAATTTCCATGTTTGAAAAGTGAAATTAATTTAATGTGGTGTCTTAACAAACACGAATGACGGGTTAGTGCCAGAAATGTTGGCAGTGATTAAAGTTCATCTCCCGGACGGTAAGGCCGTTAAAATAGATTGATATTCATTAAACGGGCAAATAAAATCGAACCTTCGTGAACATGCAAATTCCAGTTTTGAAAACAATTTTGAAATCAATTAGGTACGAATTTTGGGTGTTGTGGGGGTGCTAACCCCTTCCCCACGCGTAACCGACCCCAGAACCTATTTTTTCGTTTTCGTAGACCAAAACCATTCTTTTATTAAAACAAAACATTTTATTAAAATAACACTGTTTTAAAGTGATCCAATTACACTTTTCAAAAAGATTGATGGTGACTCCGTGTGTTTTTTTAAAAGTTTTTTCCAAAAAAAAAACTTGAAGCTCCTAAAAAGGGTTGTGACAGAGTGCAAGGAAGACCACTCATGAAATCTATGGTAATACGATCCCATTTCTATTGAGGTAACTCAATTGGTTGAAGAAATCTAGTAGGGACTTTGTGCTCGGCTTTGATTCTTTGACAAGTGATACACTTGGATACGAAGTCTGTGATGTCTGACTTCATTCTTGGCCACCACTAGAGGGGTTTCGGGTCTTTATACATCTTAACCGAAACAGGGTGAATCGATAAAGAACTTTGGTGAGCTTCTTGTAGGATCTCCTTCTTCAATTCCTCATCATTAGGGAGACATACCCTATCCTTGAAGTACAAAAATCCATACAAATGAATGGAGAAGTCTATGTTGGCTTTCGAACAAAGCTTCAAAAGGATAGCTTGGAGGTCAAGATCAATTTGTTGGTGGTCCTTGATTCTCAAAATCAAGTGAGAATGAACTTGTAGTTCGGGCAAGAATCTATGCTTTTTGTACATATGAAAGTATGCATTGATTGCTTTAGAAGCTACAAGGAAAGTCATGGAATTAAGTATGTGTAAAGTGTCCACAAGTTCTATATTTCATGCACATTCCATCTCATATTATTGCTGTTTTTAGTACATTTTAGGCATAATTAGGTTAATGCATTGCATTTTACAATATTCTTTACTTTGCCATGCTTTGTAGTGATTACATTTTATTTGGTGAGGAAAATGTACTATTTTAGTATACTTTTGGTTTTAGGTACTAGAAGCTGACAAAGGGAAAGAGGAGCTGATGATGTGATGCTAAGGCAGCAAACCAAGGTGTTGTACTGATGCAGTTCCAGACAGAGACAACAACTGCCAAGTAGCTGTCGTCGCCCACCTTTCCACCCAATACAACAGACTATGGAGTTGGAGAATCAGAGTGCGATCTGTAGAGCAGAAAATCCTGATTCTATCGATGCTATCCACTAAATTTTACGACGTCTACAGTAGCGGGCAGAGCCACCAAAGAAGGATCTCGAGATTACTTTCGGAGCAAGGCAACTTGATAAAGTCCACATTCAACTCAAAGAAGTCAGAGTTTAAAGCCACAATTAATGTGAAAAGCTACTTTAAGGTCTTCTACTTCAAGAAGGACTAGACCTAGCTAATGCCTCTATATATACCCATTATAACAATAATTCAATGAGAGCATAGGTTTTCCTTAGGCATAGTTTAGGTTTTCTTGTCGCCGACATGTTCTAAATTTCTCCTTGGTCTTGGGTTATATTGTAATTAGTTGGGAGAACAGTTGTTTAGGATTTCAAGTTTGTTTTTGCAAATAAAATTACAGGGTTTACTTATTTCATGTTCTTCATAGTTTTCAATTAAGGCTAAAGATTAGTTGAATTCTATCCATTTGTTCGGTATCGAGAGAGTCGAACTCACGAAAGGAGTAAGTACGATTTCATCTATAGACGGTTAGATCAATCCGGCCTAAACATAGGTTTAGGGTTTAATGCGGCTATAAGAGGACGAATCAACATTGTTATCTTTGCATGATTCACGTCGCGACTAGTATTATCTACAGTAGGTATCAACAGAACTCTGACTTAGACATAAGCGGAGTCACTTTCGAAGTGTTCTGTCGAGCCTTGTAGTTCTGCCAAGTTTGCCGCTGAGACACAGTTCCATTCCCCTACTTAGGTAGCGAGAGGGTCTCAGCAGTCTACTTGCCATCCACCGCCGAGGCAACAGAATCTGGCAGTGCAAAATAACTTGGCCTATTCAACGCAGTTTCACACTAAGCAGCAACACAACCATGCCCTCTCTATCAATCTGATCATTTCTTCTTTAATTACGTGTGTTTGTATTTTCTTTTACTTTTATTTTCAAAAATTCAACTTAATTGTGCATTTACTTTTCTTGTGAAGGATTTACAAATCGAATCAAGCTGGTCAATCCCTGTGGGAGACGATATATTTTATACTATAACTTGACAGGAGTGTGCCCTTGCGCTCATAAATAGAGAACATCCAAATGCTATACAAGTTTTTGGCGTCGTTGCCGGGGATTGGTAACAGCAAAATTCGTCTTTAATTTCTGCACTTTTATTTCTTTATATTTTATTTTATTTTTATTTTTAATCGAAAAAAATAAAAAATATTATTACGGTTTCCTTTGCTAGTGTATGACTAGGAAAAACCCAAAATGAGAAATCCTTTATTACAACGATATCGAACGAAGAGCAAGAGAACTCATGAAAGAAATCAGAGAAGCCCTTCGGAAAACTAAAGAAGAAAAAGAAAAAAGCAAAGGTAAACATGGAAAACGACAACCCTGCCAATAATGTTGTGAACGGCAGAGATGGGTAGCAAGACCTGCCGCTCAGAGAATAGGAAGTGCCGCCCAGGCAGCCACAATATGTTCGAACCACCAGGTATTATCTAGAACATGACTTCAAAGGGTTCGATCCGACAGTGATAGAACCTGAGATTAAGGCGGATCACTTCGAGCTGAAGCCCGTTATGTTTAACATGATCAACAGGTTAGGGCAATTTGGAGGGACTGCCACAGAAGATGCACGGCAACACTTGAAAGGATTCTTGGACATCTGCAGAGCATTCAAAATACATGGAGTCCATCAAGACGTACTGAGGCTGAAGACTATTTCCTTATTCACTGAGGGATAGGGAAAATAGTGGTTAAACAACCAACCAGCGAGATCGTTCAACACATGGACAGAGCTGTGCAAGGATTTTCTAGACCAATTCAGCCCGTCCAATGTCACAAATAGACTGCAAAACGAAATAACATCCTTCTGATAAGGGGATGATGAGCTGATGTATAAAGTGTGGGAACGGTACCAACAGATGTTGAACAACTGCCCGCTACATGGTTTTTCGGGTTGGACACAAGTATCAATGTTTTACTACGAGGTGAACTACCCAACACCAATGATGATTGATGCCTCAGCCAATCGAATCATCCTTGATAGACCACCAGAGGAAGCACTGTGGATTCTGATCAAAGCAGCCAAGAACGACTACAAGTATACAATAGCCCGTCGAGGCGGCGTTAGGAGGCCAACCACTGTGAACAAGGTAGAAGCCTCAGAATATGTCAATGCCCGCCTTGACAATCTGACAGAGCTGACCATGAGCATCGTGAAACCTACTAGGAAAGTCCACGAGGTCATTGCTGTGGAGCCATTCTATGATGAGTGTGGGGGCAACCATGATTTATCTGACCGCACTGCATCTTCCAAATTTATGGGAGGATATGAGAGAAACAGCAGACCTGCCCAGAACACCGACAACCCTGGATGGAAGGTAAAAGGGAGGGAAAAAGATATTTTGTCACAACTAACTTTTCTCAAATTTTCCATTTCTTTTCTCTCAACTTTTCTCTCAACCCAAACACTTTTCTCCAGCAAATTTCCCTCTGATTTTGACATCCAAAGATGAGATTTCAACCTTCATTTGATCTCTAATCTTTTCTACATCAAAACCTTAGCATTTGCTTATTGGATTTTCAAGAATCTTGGTTCCAAAAAGGGAGAAACTCACATTTAGAGGTATGAACGTCCTTCTCCTCTAAATACTCAGTTCTTTACTGAAATTCCCAAGTTCTCAATCCTTGATTTGTGTTTTATTAAAGGTTTTGTAGTTGTGTTCATGATCTTGGCTTTAAAATGCAAGATTTGGTTAATTTTTTTGTGAAATTCGTATGAAATGATTGGGTACTATTTTGAGAGGTGTTTTTAATGTAAAATGGATGTATAATTGATGAGAAATTGAGGTTTAATCAATGCAATCCCGGACAGGTTGATTTTCCTAAGTTTTGCTTGAGTTTTTGGTGGTTTTTGGGGTGATCTTGGTGATCTGCTATAGCTGGAGGTATAAGGACGTGATTAGATCCTTTTTGGATGTTAATTGAGGTTTAAGAATGATTGGAGTTGATGGATCTTGGCTGGGTAGTGTTGTAGTGATGTTTGGATGTGATTTCGGTTGTGTTTGGTAGCCGAAATGTGAGTGTTGATGAGAGCAACGAGTTTAGGTGTCTTGGTTGAAGATATTAATGCATGATGATGCATTAATCCTCTACTTTGATGTGTTTAAAACAGGGGAGACATCTTCGGATCCTTGTGGTGTTGATCCGGAAGCTTGATTGGTGTTTCGGCAAGTGGCGAAACGGAATCGATGAGTGAAGTTTGGTTTTCAGCTTTGAGACCAATGTTTTGATGGTTTGGGAGCTTAGTTTAAGTCTAAACAACTTAGCTAAGCTCAAGAGTAAGTTTTCGGAAAAACTCTCTTGTTGATGTGCCATGAGTTGGTTGAATGCAAAGTGATTTGTTGCATGTTTAAATTCTGTTTTTGAAAGCATATTTGAGCATGTTTATTGCTGATTTTATAAGCCATGTATTGAAGGATGCTCAAGGTAAGAGGTCCTTGTTTTTGTACATTGATAAATGTGGTTTTGATGCATAATGATGCATGATGATAATGGCTTTGTTAAATGCTTTAAAACAGTGGATTAATGTTGTTAAATGATGTATATTGGCAAAGGGTGTGGTTGGTTTAAAAGTACTTGAATCGGATATAGTTAGCCGGCTATAGGATTGGGCGCACCGTGAATAAAGTAGCCTTGGATGTCGAGGGGTTGTGATTGTACCATGCTCTATCCAAGTACACTAACGAGATGGTTAAGAACACCATGGTGGTTAAAAGTCCATGGGTGGGTCTTGTGTTAAGGTCAAAATGGTGGTTAAAATTCCATGTGTGGACCTTGTGTTGGTAAGATCACAATGGTGGTTAAAAGTCCATGTGTGGATCTTGTGTTGTATGTCCCGTGATCTCGTTAGTGATGTTATACAACTACCAATGAGTGATGTGGAGGGGTTGTGATTGTACCATAGTCTCCATCACGGGTGTTGAGGGGTTGTTATTGTACCACGCTCCACCTTGATATTGGTAGTGTGTATGAAGCGTATGGGACTACGCTTGTAATCCGCGTATCCGATTGTTGATTGTTGTTGTTTGTCAATTGTGTTTTGGAAATGGTTACGATTATCACTTGTAAGCCAATATGACATGTTAATGATTTGAAGCATGAAATGCTTGGTTTGTTACATTTGTGCATGATCAAATGTGGTTTGAACTAAAGGTTTTGAAAAGGAGTTTTATAAATGCATTATTGTGATGTTTTAAATGAGCATTCCTCACTAAGCTATGTGCTTACGCTCTCTCTTTTCTTAAACCAATAATGCAGAGCATTGAAGTGCATAAAGGGCAGCAAGGAGGTCAAGATCCAAGTGAAGAACTAAGCTCATGTATGGTGAATGTTTTCCTAACACTATTAGCTTTTGGCATTTGGCAATGGGGAACTTATGTTGTTGTTTTGGGAGATGTTTTGGACTCCTTAAGTTGGTTTTATGCTTTTGATATTGATGGAACATGTAAATGGCCTTTATGAGGATTGTTTGGTGTTTTGGTGTTTGAATGGTTTTCAATATAGGATGCATGCCTATAGAGTTGGGATTTTCTTTGATTGATGCCATGTTTGAGAATGGTTGATGCTAGTATGTTCTTTAAGTATATAATGACTTGCTGGTATGATTTGAGGGCCTTTGGTATATGTTTGATTGGTCGAAAGCATGATAAACCAGAAAAAATTCTGCAATCTGGGCAGCCTATTTCGGAACAGGTGCTACCGTATCGGAACGGAGGGCCTGAAATGGCCTAGGCGTTCCGAAACGGGTGGAACCGTTCCGGAACGGTTTTGCCACTGCCAAGCCCTGTTCCGGAACTGGTTTCGGAACGGTTCTGCGTTTCGGAACGGATCATCCCTGTTCCGAAACACCCGACTGTTGGGCACTGAAATTGACGGTTATGTGTTTTGCATTCTTTGCGTTTTGGTCCTAAACTTTGTATATGCAATTGAATGAGTTCGAGATGTCCGTTTGAGTTGAAATTTGGCAGAGAAGCATGAAACATGACTAGTTTCATAATGGTAACTTAAAAGTTGGTTAAGTCTTTGTAATTTTCATAATTTGCATTTTGGTCCCTAAATTCATAATTTGTGCAATCGAGTCCCTAAATGTTTTCTGATTGTGGTGATCTTTGAGTATACTGATCTTATGAACATCCCTAGGGTTAATATGCTTTTAGACAAGTTTAAAAAGAAAAAAAAGGGTCGTTAATCAAGGTTAACTTTCGGGTTGACTTTGGTTTTCCCCGTGTAAACTTCTTAATTCGGGTCAACCGTTTAGACCGGGTTAAGGGGGTTACATTTGTTGGTATCAGAGCTGAGTTCTCGAGTAATTGGGAATGGTTATGTGGGTGATGAGTGCATGAATGCTTTGTATGCTTGTTGAATGAAAGTATGTTGTGTGAATTGTAAGTATGTTACAATTGTGATGTATGATGTGGTGAAGCATGTTAGAGGGACCCATTGCCAAATCAAAGCTAATGTAATGATTTGTTTTTAATTGGAAATGAGCTTGAGTACTTGGATTGCTTACCTTGCTGGGCCTGACTTTGTTTATTTGCATTGTGATTGCATTGTTAGTGAATAGCACCTCGTAGATAAACGAGGATTAATACGCGAGCTATGGCTCAAAATGAGAATGAGGAGAATGCTGAAAATGTGGTGGATTTACCTCCTCCGCCTGGTGGTGGTGGTGCTGGGGGTGAAGGAGCTGCTGCTGCTGGGGTCGCTGGACCTGAAGCTGGTCAGGGGCAAGCTGTTCCTGACATGACAATGCTGGTTCAGGCCATTGCTGGAGCTTTTCGAGCAGCAGTAGCTGGAGCTCAAGGAGCTGGGCATCAAGGAGATGCTAATGCTAGACTACCTTTGGAGAGTTTGCGCAGTCTGGGAGGGACTGAGTTCAGGGGTTTGTCTGCTGAAGGTTCTGAGTCTTGGTTGGAAAGTACCAAGAGAATCTTGGGGCAAATGAATTGCACTAATGTGCAGAAGCTGGGCTGTGTGGTATCGTTGTTGCAGGACGATGCATACACTTGGTGGACAACCACTATCTTTGGGATGGCGGATGCTGATGTGACATGGACGTTCTTTCAGAACATTTTCAAGAGAAGGTACCTGGGTGTGAGGTACTTGGATGAAAAGAAGAGGGAATTCATGTCTCTTACTCAAGGGAGCATGTCAGTGGTTGAGTACGAGGTTCAGTTTGTCCGACTCAGTCAATACGCACCTGAGCTTATTCCTGACTAGCGGGAGAGGTGTGAACGGTTCCGTTATGGTTTGGTGACAGAAGTGAAGACTTATATGCTGGCTGTTGAGTATACTGATTTTGATGTGCTGATTGGTAGAGCAAAGGACATTGAGATGAATTTGGGTCTATCTTCTAGAAGTGCTGGTTCTAGTGCTGGTAAACGAGCTGCTGAGTATAGTTCCGGTGGTGGACGGAACAAGAGGGGACGTGATCGGAAGTTTTAGTCTTCAGGTAGGCGAGGTGCTGGAGGGCAAGGTGCGCCTACTCAGGGAGACAAGGCAAGAGCTGATCCGAACACATGTTGGACATGTGGATCGCGTGGCCATTTGAGGCGTGATTGTCCTCGAGCGGCGAGGGAAGTTCAGGCTCCTGTTGTGGCAGCTGGTAAGTCGTGCTGGAACTGTGGATCAGCAGATCACATGAGGAGAGAGTGTCCTCTGTTGGCCGGTGGTGGCCAAGGACGTGCTCCTGGAGTTGTTGCACCACAGAGAGGTCGTGGGCGTGGCCGTGATAATTTCCAACGGAGAGAGGATGGTGGACGGAATGTGGCTCATGTTGTAGCTGTTCAGCCTGAGGGTGGTGGCCAGGCCAGAGTGTATGCTCAGAGGGAGGGGAGGAATGACACGGATGTGATCGCAGGTACTTTTACTTTGCAATCCTTGTCATTACTTTCCTTGATTGATTCTGGATCTACACACTCATACATTTTGCGTGAGCATGCTGAATTGCTTGGTTTGCCTGTTGAGTCTTTGGATGTTGGTATGCGTGTCACTAGTTCTTTTGGCGAGACTGTTGTGACTCGAAAGCTTTATAGAAGATGTCCTTTGGTTTTGCAAGATCATGTTTTTCATGTTGATCTTATGGAATTGCCTTTTTATGGTTTTGATGTAATCCTTGGTATGGATTGGCTTGTTGAGCATCGAGCTGTTGTGGATTGTGAGAATAAGCGAGTTTCATTGAAGCTTGCGGATGATTATGAGGTAGTTGTGGTTGGTGAGAATGTGAAGTTTCTTGCCAATGTGGTGTCTACATTGGAGGCGAGCCGGATGCTGAGGCAAGGTTGTGAAGCTTACCTAGCTTTTGTGATGAATCCTAGCTCTAAGGAGTTGCGTGTGCAAGACATCAGGACGGTGCGAGAGTTTCCTGGTGTGTTTCCTGAGGAGTTGCCTGGATTGCCTCCTAATCGCGAAGTGGAGTTTGGGATTGAGTTGTATGAAAACACAACTCCAGTGTCCATTACCCCTTATCGAATGGCGCCTAAGGAGTTGAAAGAGTTGAAGACGCAACTGCAAGAGTTGCTTGATCGTGGTTTCATTCGGCCGAGTGTGTCACCTTGGGGTGCACCGGTCTTGTTTGTGAAGAAGAAGGATGGCACTATGAGAATGTGCATTGATTATCGTCAGCTTAACAAGTTGACTATCAAGAATCAGTATCCATTGCCGAGAATTGATGATCTTTTTGATCAATTTCGGGGAGCAGCTGTGTTCTCTAAGATTGACTTAAGGTCAGGGTATTACCAGTTGAAGGTAAAGGATGTGGATGTGCCAAAGACAGCTTTCAGGACGAGATATGGGCATTATGAGTTCCTTGTGATGCCGTTTGGTTTGACAAATGCTCCTGCAGCTTTCATGGACATGATGAATCGTGTATTTCATGAATACCTAGATAAGTTTGTTGTGGTATTCATTGATGATATCCTTTTTTACTCGCGTACGGAGGAGGAGCATGAAGAGCATATGAGAATTGTGTTGCAAGCTTTGTTGGAGAATCAGCTTTATGCCAAGCTGAGCAAGTGTGAGTTCTGGCTTAGAGAAGTGGTGTTTCTTGGTCATGTGGTTTCTGCCGAAGGGATTCGTGTTGATCCTCAGAAGATTGAGGCGGTGATGAATTGGAAGGTTCCTAAGTCTGTTCATGAAGTCCGTAGTTTCCTTGGTTTGGCAGGATATTATCAGAGATTCATGGATGGGTTTTGAAAGATTGCTGCACCTTTGACGAAGTTGTTGCAGAAGGATGTTAAGTATGAGTGGACAGAAGCGAGGCAGCAGGCTTTTGAGAAGCTTAAGGCAGCTTTGACACAAGCTCCTATCTTGGTTCAACCTGAATCAGGGAAAGAGTTTGTGGTGTATAGTGATGCGTCTTATGTTGGTTTGGGATGTATGTTGATGCAAGAGGGTAAGGTGGTGGCTTATGCATCACGGCAGTTGAAAGTGCATGAGCGCAATTATCCTACGCATGACATTGAGTTGGCTGCAGTGGTTTTTGCTTTGAAAATCTGGAGACATTACCTGTATGGTGAGAAGTGTATTGTGTACACGGATCACAAGAGTTTGAAGTATCTGATGTCTCAGAAGGAGTTGAATCTTAGGCAGCGACGTTGGGTGGAGTTGCTCAAGGATTATGATTTGACGATCGAGTATCACACGAGTAAAGCTAATGTTGTAGCGGATGCCTTGAGTAGGAAGGTAGCTGTTGAGTTGAGGGCTATGTTTGCTAGTTTGAGTATTTCGCGTGATGGTGGTCTTGTAGCTGAATTGCAAGTGAAACCATCTTTGGTTCAGTTGATTAAGGAAAAGCAGTTGCTGGATGATTCCTTGGTACCGCATGTTCAGGACATTGCGGAGGATAGGCCTTCGGATTTCTGTTTTAATGATAATGGAGTGTTATATTTTGGGAGTCGGATAGTAGTGCCCAATGATGCTGAGTTGAGGCGTACTATTCTGACAGAAGGTCATAGTAGTCCTTTTGCTATGCACCCTGGTAGTACTAAGATGTATCGTGATCTTCGTGATGAGTACTATTGGGTGGGTTTAAAGAAAGATGTTGCTGAGTTTGTAAGCAAGTGCATGGTGTGTCAGCGAGTTAAGGCTGAGCATGAGTTTCCTTCAGGGTTGTTGCAACCGTTGCAGATTCCTGAATGGAAGTGGGAAAGGATTACCATGGATTTTGTGTCTGGTTTGCCTTTGTCGCCATCGAAGAAGAATTCGGTGTGGGTGATTGTGGATCGCCTGACGAAGTGTGCGCATTTCTTGCCTGTGCATACTACGTACACTTTGGATAAGCTTGCGGAGTTGTACATTGCTGAGATTGTGCGGCTGCATGGTGTTCCTAAGTCGATTGTGTCGGATAGGGATCCGAGGTTTACACCGCGTTTCTGGCAGTGTTTGCATCAGGCTTTGGGTACACGGTTGAATTTCAGTACATCTTATCATCCGCAGTCGGATGGTCAGTCCAAGCGTGTTATTCAGGTTTTGGAGGATATGTTGAGGTGCTGCGTGATTGAGTTTCAGGGCTCTTGGGAGAAACATTTGCCTTTGGTGGAGTTTTCCTATAATAATAGTTATCAGGCAAGTATTCAAATGGCACCTTATGAAGCTTTGTACGGGAGGAAGTGTAGGACTCCTCTTTGTTGGGCTGAAACGGGTCAGAAGTTGGTTTCGATGCCAGCTTTGTTGAAAGGGACCACCGAGAAGGTGAAGCTCATTTGTGAGCGCTTGAAGGCAGCTTCTGATCGGCAGAAGTCTTACGCGGATCTGAAGCATAAGGAGATTGAGTATGCGGTGGGTGATCGTGTGTTTTTGAAGGTTTCGCCTTGGAAAAAGGTGATGAGGTTTGGCCGAAAGGGTAAGTTAAGCCCTAGGTACATTGGACCATACGAGGTGATTGAGCGTGTGGGTCCTGTTGCATACAAGTTGAGGTTACCGCAAGAGTTGGAAAAGATTCATGATGTGTTTCATGTTTCTATGCTTCGGAAGTATAGATCGGATCCTTCACATGTGATGCTTGTGGAAGAAGTGGAATTGAATCCGGATTTGACCTATGATGAGGAACCGGTGAAGATTCTGGATTCGGATAGTAAGGTTCTTCGAGGCAAGACCATTGAGTTGGTAAAGGTGTTGTGGAAACATCGTGGTGTTGAAGAAGCCACGTGGGAGCGGAAGGATGACATGTTGAAGCAGTTTCCGTACCTCTTTCCTTCAAGTAAATTTCGAGGACGAAATTTCTTAAGGGGGGGGGGGGGGAGAGTTGTAACACCCCAATTTTGGGCTTAGAAGTTTTGGGTTTGGACCGGACCGGTCGAAGTGCGGTTATAATATAAAAGGTGATTTTTAGGAAAGCCTAGTTCGGGTTGCATTAAAAATATGGAAAAATATCTTAAAATCCTCTTTTATTATATATAAGAGAATGGTGAAATCAATTTTACAAAATGAGGTTTGTAAGTGAGACATTTTGGGTTAGTGACTAAAATGTAATTTTTGAAAACTTGGTGACTGTTTTAAAAAGGATTGAAAGTTTGAATCTTTAAAGAACTATTTACCCAAGAAGAGTTTCTCCAGATTTTTCTTATTATTAATCAATTAATTAATGGTTTTTAATTAAAGGTAAAAGGGAGGGAAAAAGATATTTTGTCATAACTATCTTTTCTCAAATTTTCCATTTCTTTTCTCTCAACCCAAACACTTTTCTCCAGCAAATTTCCCTCTGATTTTGACATCCAAAGATGAGATTTCAACCTTCATTTGATCTCTAATCTTTTCTACATCAAAACCTTAGCATTTGCTTATTGGATTTTCAAGAATCTTGGTTCCAAAAAGGGAGAAACTCACATTTAGAGGTATGAACGTCCTTCTCCTCTAAATACTCAGTTCTTTACAGAAATTCCCAAGTTCTCAATCCTTGATTTGTGTTTTATTAAAGGTTTTGTAGTTGTGTTCATGATCTTGGCTTTAAAATGCATGATTTGGTTAATTTTTGGTGAAATTCGTATGAAATGATTGGGTACTGTTTTGAGAGGTGTTTTTAATGTAAAATGGATGTATAATTGATGAGAAATTGAGGTTTAATCAATGCAATCCCGGATAGGTTGATTTTCCTAAGTTTTGCTTGAGTTTTTGGTGGTTTTTGGGGTGATCTTGGTGATCTGCTATAGCTGGAGGTATAAGGACGTCATTAGATCCTTTTTGGATGTTAATTGAGGTTTAAGAATGATTGGAGTTGATGGATCTTGGCTGGGTAGTGTTGTAGTGATGTTTGGATGTGATTTCGGTTGTGTTTGGTAGCCGAAATGTGATTGTTGATGAGAGCAGCGAGTTTAGGTGTCTTGGTTGAAGATATTAATGCATGATGATGCATTAATCCTCTGCTTTGATGTGTTTAAAACAGGGGAGACATCTTCGGATCCTTGTGGTGTTGATCCGGAAGCTTGATTGGTGTTTCGGCAAGTGGCGAAACAGAATCGGTGAGTGAAGTTTGGTTTTCAGCTTTGAGACCAATGTTTTGAAGGTTTGGGAGCTTAGTTTAAGTCTAAACAACTTAGCTAAGCTCAAGAGTAAGTTTTCGGAAAAACTCTCTTGTTGATGTGCCATGAGTTGGTTGAATGCAAAGTGATTTGTTGCATGTTTAAATTCTGTTTTTGAAAGCATATTTGAGCATGTTTATTGCTGATTTTATAAGCCATGTATTGAAGGATGCTCAAGGTAAGAGGTCCTTGTTTTTGTACATTGATAAATGTGGTTTTGATGCATAATGATGCATGATGATAATGGCTTTGTTAAATGCTTTAAAACAGTGGATTAATGTTGTTAAATTATGTATATTGGCAAGTGATGTGGTTGGTTTAAAAGTACTTGAATCGGATATAGTTAGCCGGCTATAGGATTGGGTGCACCGTGAATAAAGTCGCCTTGGATGTCGAGGGGTTGTGATTGTACCATGCTCCATCCAAGTACACTAACGAGATGGTTAAGAACACCATGGTGGTTAAAAGTACATGGGTGGGTCTTGTGTTAAGGTCAAAATGGTGGCTAAAATTCCATGTGTGGACCTTGTGTTGGTAAGATCACAATGGTGGTTAAAAGTCCATGTGTGGATCTTGTGTTGTATGTCCCGTGATCTCGTTAGTGATGTTATACAACTACCAATGAGTGATGTGGAGGGGTTGTGATTGTACCATGCTCCACCTTGATATTGGTAGTGTGTATGAAGCGTATGGGACAACGTTTGTAATCCGCGTATCCGATTGTCGATTGTTGTTGTTTGTCAATTGTGTTTTGGAAATGGTTACGATTATCACTTGTAAGCCAATATGACATGTTAATGATTTGAAGCATGAAATGCTTGGTTTGTTACATTTGTGCATGATCAAATGTGGTTTGAACTAATGGTTTTGAAAAGGAGTTTTATAAATGCATTATTGTGATGTTTTAAATGAGCATTCCTCACTAAGCTATGTGCTTACGCTCTCTCTTTTCTTAAACCAATAATGCAGAGCATTGAAGTGCATAAAGGGCAGCAAGGAGGTCAAGAATCCAAGTGAAGAACTAAGCTTATGTATGGTGAATGTTTTCCTAACACTATTAGCTTTTGGCATTTGGCAATGGGGAACCTATGTTGTTGTTTTGGGAGATGTTTTGGACTCCCTAAGTTGGTTTTATGCTTTTGATATTGATGGAACATGTAAATGGCCTTTATGAGGATTGTTTGGTGTTTTGGTGTTTTAATGGTTTTCAATATAGGATGCATGCCTATAGAGTTGGGATTTTCTTTGATTGATGCCATGTTTGAGAATGGTTGATGCTAGTATGTTTTTTAAGTATATAATGACTTGCTGGTATGATTTGAGGGCCTTTGGAATATGTTTGATTGGTCGAAAGCATGATAAACCAGAAAAATTTCTGCAATCTGGGCAGCCTGTTTCGGAACAGGTGCTACCGTATCGGAACGGAGGGCCTGAAATGGCCTAGGCGTTCCGGAACGGGTGGAACCGTTCCGGAACGGTTTTGCCACTGCCAAGCCCTGTTCCGGAACTGGTTTCGGAACGGTCCCCCGTTTCGGAACGGATCATCCCTATTTCGAGACACCCGACCGTTGGGCACTGAAATTGACGGTTATGTGTTTTGCATTCTTTGCGTTTTGGTCCTGAACTTTGTATATGCAATTGAATGAGTTCGAGATGTCCGTTTGAGTTGAAATTTGGCAGAGAAGCATGAAACATGACTAGTTTCATAATGGTAACTCAAAAGTTTGTTAAGTCCTTGTAATTTTTAGAATTTTCATTTTGGTCCCTAAATTCATAATTTGTGCAATCGAGTCCCTAAATGTTTTCTGATTGTGGTGATCTTTGAGTATGTTGATCTTATGAACATCCCTAGGGTTAATATGCTTTTAGACAAGTTTAAAAAGAAAAAAAAGGGTCGTTAATCAAGGTTGACTTTCGGGTTGACTTTGGTTTTCCCCGTGTAAACTTCTTAATTCGGGTCAACCGTTTAGACCGGGTTAAGGGGGTTACACAGCACCTTTCCCCCATAGGCTTAAGCAACAGAAGGAGCACCAGTTCAAAAGATTCCTGGATATTCTAAAGCAGTTGCACATAAACATCCTTCTAATAGAAGCCATTCAGAATATTCCCAACTATGCCAAATACCTCAGGGACATGGTTTCTAAAAGGAAGAGGATTGGGGAGTTTGAAACAATTATTGTAACAGACGAGTGCATGGCAATGCTGCACAACAAACTACTGCCCAAGCAAACAGACTCGGGCAGCTTTGTTATCCCATGCAAGATAGGCAACAAGCACGTAACAAAAGTCTTGTGCGACCTGGGAGCCAGCATCAACCTGATGCCTAAAATAGTCTTTGATAAATTAGGAATTGGGCCAGCCAAACCTACCTCCTTTATGTTAAAACTTGCATATCATTCTTTTCTACAACTGGAGGGCAAAATCGAAGACATCTTAGTGAAGGTGGACAACCTTATTGTTCCAGCTGATTTCCTCATCCTAGACTGTGAGGCTGATGAAAAAGCCCATATCATCCTTGGGCGACCATTCTTGGCAACGGGCAGAATGATAATAGATGTGGACTGATGGAGAACTGACCATGAGGGTACACAACCAAAGCATAAAGTTAAATGTGATACAACCCTCGTGAAAAAGAAAAGTAAGGATGCCTAGATGCTAAGGCTGCCAAAATCAGTATAGAGACATGCCAAGGCAATAGCTGTCGCGACAGACCAAAGGGCAGGCTGAAGGATCCAGCAACACATAACCTGAAGGAACAAGAGGACCCCCAGGATGGAAGAACAAGCCAAATTACCTCATGAAGTGGTTATGTCTGGGAGATGCACCTAAATGCACTCACAACATAACTTAATTTTCAATTCTTTTTCTTTATTTTTATTTTTATGCATTAAGATTAGAATTTAATTTATTGCATTTTTTAAGATTAGAGTAATTTCCACAGTTTTAATTTTCAGAATTTATTTAAGTATCTTTATTTAGTATTTCAGGATTAGGAATAAAAGAGCCGGATCAAGAGGATGGCCCATCAAGGAGTCCACCCACCATCCCGCCGAGACAGCCTAGGGCAGCCCAACGCAGAAACGCGTAACGGTTAGTTGACCGCTAATGGCTAGCTGTCAACAGCTACAAAATTAACATGCAGAAATCTCGTAACGTGGGTGAGACAACTGGACCGTTAGACATTTAATGCCACCACGGCACCTCTCGACAACCTATATTTAAACCCTTCTCACTTCATTTATTTACTGTACTTTCACCTTCTCGCTTTCTAATTCTTGCATCCACTGCTCTCACTTTATTTCCTTTCAAGTTTTAGTAAACTCCAACTGTCCAACATGGCTTCAACGTCGGCACACAAACCCACCTTCCAATGCTTCTTCTCACGCGAAAATGAAAAAAGATACTGAACACAGTTTGCAAAACATGCAATATGGGAGGAGCAAGGCTTTCATTATACAAGGCAAACAGGAGATCTCGACCTAGAACCAACTCTGTTTGAAACCATCCACATCAAGAGATGGGAAATATTCACACGACAGCCGGAGATAGCCAACATCACCATGGTCAGGCAGTTCTATGCCCACCATCCCCACCCGGAGATGCCGTTCGTGTTTGTCCGAGGGGAATCTGTCAAGGTCAACGTTGTTTTCATAAACAGTTTCTATGGCCTGGATATGAACGACAACCCTCACGAAGAGTGGAGGCAGTCACTAACGGCTGCCGACTATGAGAAACTCAAGGCCAAGATATGCAAGCCCAACACATCGTGGTTGGAAGGAAAGCATGGAGGATCTGTCCAACGCCACCACTTGCTGCCCGAGGCTATGCTGTGGAACACATTTGTCAAGAGGCGTTTGCTGCCCACCTCCCACAACTCTACTGTCGATCGGCCGCGCCTTGCCCTAATCCATACCATCATGATGAACCGGCCCATCAATGTTGGGAAGATTATCTGCAAGGAGATCCACACCTGTTTCCACAAGACGAAGGGCAGGCTATACTTCTTGTCACTCACCACCGGCCTTTGCACCAATTTCAATGTTTCGACTGACCACAAAGATGAGATGATGACAACAAAGGAGGGGTGGACCAGGATAGTCCACATGCAGATGATGCAAGCTCTAGAGACAGAGCCCATAACGCCCAGCCTGATGCTCCAGCCGCCCTCGACAATATTAAAGCTGCCCCAGAAAACGAAGTCCTCACGCTGTTGCACACCCTTATCGATAGCACCAAGTGCATCTAGCAACAACATCTGACTTTCATGAAATATGTGGGGAAGGTCCAAGCAGCCTTTGTGGCTTATTTCATGGAGAAGTATCCCGATGACGGCCCCAACTTGCCACCTTACTCGACAGATCTATCTGCCACGGCTGCCCCAAAATAAGGAACACCATCAACCGTGGCTGCCCGCCACGTCGCCTTCTGCAAACATATGCCGTCTCTGACGCACTACCCATCATACTCAACCACCTAAGCTTCCAACACAGTGGTAGACTCCCCCAAGAGGCATCATCGGCACCATTCACCTCCCTACACTACGACAATAGTGGCTAACACTTCCTAATTAGAGGAGATTGAGCAGCAACCGCCGACACTAGCACCACCGGCCATCTCAATGGCGTAGACCCTCCGGCAGCACCATCGGAAGAAGGAACCAAGAAGAGAAAGCAGAACATCATAGCTATCTAGCTTGTGGAGGACGAGACAGAGTCAGAAGAGAGAGAAGCACCTCCTGCCGCTCCCCTACCGAACCCCAACAAGAGCCTTGTTGCACGCCCAAAAGAGTCCAATTACCCCGAACAACAAAGGACACCCCTGCCAAGTCTGCTGCCAGGACATCTGCCGGCCGCCGCCTAATCATCCAAACATCATCCTCCTCCTCAGCAACAAAGACTCAAACCTCGTCTCAACCCTCAGCCAATTTCTAGTTTTTTCTTTCTCTTTTCTTTATTTTATTTTTTTGTTTTTTTATATCACTTGTATTTATTTTTATTTTATTTTATGTTTTATTTTGTGCATTGAGGGCAATGCCCATATCAAGTTTGGGGGTAATAGCTCTCATATCTTTTTGTCTAGGCATACTTAGTAGAATATAGGTTGCATTGTACTTGCCTTAGTGTTAATCGGAACAGAAAAAATTGTTATATAACTTGTGCCTATGGTAGTTAGCCGATTACTTATTTTCTCACCAATAATAAATTGAACTTAATATGGGAAAAGCATGCAAAATGACTTAGAATTTATTTATTTTGCCAAAACTGCCAATCACTTCTGTTACTTGCTGAATTTGCTAGAATATCTAATGAACACTGCCTACTTTGTTTTTAGAATTCTTTGCAATGTTTTGACAATGGTTGTAGGTAGCCGTCGAGGCAGAAAACAAGAACATAAAAATGCAGCACTGCCACGACAGTAGAAAAAAAGAAAAGAAAGAAGAATAAAAAGAAAAACAAAGAAACATTGTTGTTTTACCCTAGAGGTGCCCGCAACAGACTCTAGGTAGAATCATGTGCAAGGACACTCCGCTGCTATCAAAGTCCATGAATATAAAAGTTTTGAAGTGACGGAAAAATTAGCATGAGTGAATGAAAGTCTTCACATGATGATACTACTTCATGGGTTTGGGGTTTTGTAGTTTGCTCCTATCATAATCTCAGACCTAGAAGAGTAGTTGTGATAAGTTGAAGCCCTCATTGCCATGATTAAATATTGTGCTTGATTGTGCTGTCTCGGCAGCAACCTTATATATCATAACATCATCTTTGTTTATCTAGTTATTCTACATATTCATCATGTATACAGTCCTGCACACATTGCACACTAGCATTAGAAATTAATTCTGAATTATTTTCTTGCTAAGTTCCCTTCACTAATCTAATGTAGGTGCCACAACCTTGAGGTACAAAATGTCATTAAAAACAAAATTTGCTTTCAGGTTAATATAAGGGAAATTATGTTTCGGTTGCATTGCTTGAGGACAAGCAATAGTTCGAGTTTGGGGGTGTGTAAAGTGTCCACAAGTTCTATATTTCATGCACATTGCATCTCATATTATTTTTGTTTTTATTACATTTTAGGCATAATTAGGTTCATGCATTGCATTTTACAGTATTCTTTACTTTGCCATGCTTTGTAGTGATTATCTTTTATTTGGTGAGGAAAAGGTACTATTTTATTGTACTTTTGGTTTTAGGTACTAGACGCTGACATAGGGAAAGAGGAGCCGATGATGTGATGCTGAGGCAATAAACCAAGGAACTGTATTGATGCAGTTCCAGATAGAGACAGCAGCTGCCGAGTAGCTGCCGCCGCCCACCTTGTCGCCCAAGACAGAAGACTATGGAGTTAGAGAACCGTACTGTGATATGTAGAGCAAAAAATTGTGATTCTATCGATGATGTCCACTCAATTTTCCGACCTCTATAGCAGCGGACAGAGCTTCCAAAGAAGGATCTTGAGATTACTTGCAGAGCAAGGCAACGCGATAAAGTCCACATTCAACTCAAAGAAGATAGAGTTCAAAGCCACATTTAATGTGAAAAGGTACTTTGAGGACGTCTACTTCAAGAAGGATTAGACCTAGCTAGTGCCTCTATATATACCCATTATAACTCTAATTCAAAGAGATCATAGGTTTTCCTTAGGCATAGTTTAGGTTTTCCTGTCGCCCACGTGATCTAAATTTCTCTTTGGGTTTGGGTTATGTTGTAATTAGTTGTGAGAACGGTTGTTTAGGATTTCAAGTTTGTTTTTGGAAATAAAATTACAAGGTGTTACTTATTCCATGTTCTTCATAGTTTTCAATTAAGGCGAAATATTAGTTGAATTCTATCCATTTGTTTGGTATCTAGAGAGTCGAACTCACAAAATGAGTAAGTACGATTTCATCTATAGACGGTGTGATCAATCTGGCCTAGACATAGGTTTAGGGTTTAAGGCGGCTGTAAAGTGTCCAAAAGTCCTATATTTCATGCACTGTCCAACTCCTATTATTACTGTTTTTATGCTCATTTTAGGCATAAGTAGGTTTATGCATAGCATTTTTCAGTATTTCATTGTTCTACCTTGCTTTTATAACTTATCATTCATTTGGTGAACAAGAGGTAATGTTCTAATGTATTATTGCTTGTAGGTACTAACAGATGAACGAGGGAGCCGAGGAACAGAGGACACAACTCTGAGAAGCAAACCCATGAGTTGTATTGAAGCAGTTCCAACTGAAGTAAGTTGCTGACGGGCACCTTCCAAGAAAAGCTGCTGCCAACCTTACTGCCTGCGGCAGCTGACTATGGAAGTTAGGAGAACTGGAGCGCGATCTGTGGAGCTAAAACTCCTGAGTCTATCCCGGTGGTCATTTGATTTTATGACATTTGTAGCAGCGGCTAGGGCTATCGAAGTGAAATTTCCAAGCTTACTTGCGGGCTAAGGCAAACGAGGAAGAGTCCATATTCCAAGCAAAGAAGTCAGCATTTAAAGCTACATTAAAGCATAAAATCTACTTTAGAGGACTTCTACTTCAAGGAGGACTTAACCTAGTTTTGAGTCTATAAATACCCATTATACTTCTAGTTTAAATCATCCTAGGTTTTGTATAAACTTTACTTGTGATCTTCCCTGCCGCCATGTTCTAAATCCCAATTGGGTTAGGGTTATGTTGTAACTAGACTGAAACGATTTTTTTAGGTTTTTGAGTTATTTCTTCAATAAAATATTCCAAATTTACTGAATCCATTGTTCTTTATTCTTTCAATCTTTCTACACCAGTCGTTTGAGAGAATCTATTTGTCGGGCACGAAAGTGCATGGCTCGCGAAAGGGTTAAGTACGGTCACAACGGGAGGCATGACTAACTTGGTTCCACACTAGTCCACAAGTTTCAGCGGCTAAAAGGGATCACTAATCGAGTTTATTGATTTGGTTCCACACTAGTCCTCAAGTTATCAATCTCGAGCATCCTAACCTAGAAATAGGAGGGATCACTATAGACTATCCTGTTGAACTTGGAGTATCTGCCAGACTTGCCGCCAGGACATCTTTCCATTCCACCTGCCGAGTCAATACACACCCCTGCAGTGGCAATGACCTGCAGCGGCCGTGTGACAGGGTCGTAGTTTGCCGCCCGTCGCACTCGCCGAGGCAGCATATCGCGGTAGAAAAGGATAACTCATACCTATTACAACGCAGTTTTCACACTAAGTGGCAGCATAACCCCGCCTACTCTATCAACCTGATTCACCTCTACTCTTTTACTTGTATTTTTATTTACTTTTCGATCTCAAACAATCATTAACTTCTGCTTTTACTTTACTTTGTACAGGAACTAAAGAACGAGACAAGCTGTCCAATCCTCATGGAATTCGACATCTTATATAATATAACTTGACATGAGTGTGAACTTGCGCTCTACAAAAAAAGAATACCTACACGCCCTACAGCGGCTAAAAAATGACGAATCAACATTGATGTCTTTGCACGATTCACGCCGCGAATGGTATTATCTGCAGTGGGCCTCAACAGAACTCTGACTTCGACATAAGCGAAGTCACTTTCGAAGCATTCTGCCGAGCCTTATTGTTCTGCCGAGTTTGCCGCCGAGAAACAATTCCATTCCTTTGCCGAGGCAGCAAAAGGGTCTCAGCAGTCTACCTACCATCCACCGCCGAGGTAGCAGAATCTAGCAGTGCAAAACAACTTGTCCTATTCAACGCAGTTTCACACTAAGCAGCAGCATAACCCTGCCCCCTCTATCAATTTGATCACTTCCTCTTTAATTACTTGAGTTTTTATTTTACTTTTCTTTTCAAAAATTCAACTTAATTGTGCATTTACTTTTCTTGTGCAGGATTTACAAATCGAATCAAGCTGTCCAATCCATGTGGGAGACGATATCTTTTATAATATAATTTGACAGGAGTATGCACTTGCGCTCATAAATAGAAAACACCCAAACGCTCTATAGTATGGATTCTAGAGGAGTTTTAGAATACATCACTTATGTGTAAGGTTTTCAAATAGCTTACCCAAGTTAGATTTATGACTAAGAGCATCTGCAACCACGTTGGCTTTTCCAGGATGATAGTCAATTACTAGATCGTAATACATCAACAATTTCATCCGTCTTCTTTGTCTCAAGTTTAAATCCTCTTGAGTTTGGAGATATTTAAGGCTTTTGTGATCGGTTTATGGGTCACGCTTCTCACCATACAAGTAGTGCCTCCAAATCATGAGAGCAAACATGGTTTAAGCTAGTTTGAGGTTGTGAGTAGGATAGTTTAGCTCATGAGGTTTCAGTTGCCTGGATGCATAAGCTACCACATTTTCTCCTTGCATCAATACGCATCCTAGCCCCGAGTGTGAAGCATCATTGTACACAGTGAATTCTTTTTTTGATTCAGGTTGGATAAGGATTGAGGCATGGGTCAAGGCTTGCTTGATATGGTCAAAGCTTCTTTGATGATTCTCAGACCATTTGAATGGTGTCTCCTTTCAAAGAAGCTTGGTCAAGGGCGTGGATAAGGTCGAGAATCCTTTGATAAAACGTCGATAGTATCCAGCTAATCCGAGAAAGCTTCTGACCTCACCTACATTCCTCGGAGGTCTTCAATCCAAGATGGATTGTATTTTCTTCAGGTCTACTTGTATCCCTTCAGCCGAGATAATGTGTCCAAGAAACGAGACTTCGGATAGCCAGAAGTCAAACTTATCATGATAGTGCTTGAATACTCAGTTCATAAGGTCCATGAATGTAGCCGGAGCATTTGTTAACCCGAATGGCATTACGAGGAATTCATAATGGCCATATTGAGTACGAAAGGCTTTCTTGGGTACATCTTCTTCTTTTACCTTCATTTGGTAATAACCCGATCAAATATCGATCTTTGAAAATATCACAGAATCTTTAAGTTAATCAAAGAGATCCTCAATTCTTGGCAAGGGGTACTTATTCTTGATGGTGAGCTGGTTCAATTACATGTAATCAATGCAAAGTCTCATCGTACCATCTTTTTTCTTCATCGTACCTCAATTCAATTACATACCGAATAAAGCCTTTGTCTTGAAGCTTTTGAAGTTTCTTTTGAAGTTCCTTTAGCTCGATAAGTGCCATTCGATAGGGTGTAACGGACACCAGACTCGTTCCAGGCTGGACATCAATCCCGAACTCTATTTCTCAAGTTAGAGGGAGACCAGGGAGTTCCTCGGGAAAAATGTAAACAAATTAAGATACAACAGGGATAATTGGTAATCCAAATTCATATTCATCATTCATGACCATGGCATCAAAGATCGAGATAGTTTCTTTATCAATGAGAAGAATGGATTCTTTTCCTAGACCTCGGAGATAGAGTCTCTGATCCTAGTAATATGTCCAAGCTTGGTGTCTACTCAACCAATCTAGACCCAATACTAGATTGAATTCATAAGAAGGCAAGACATAAAGATCAATGGGAAATGGTATATTTTGAATGGTTACGGGGCATTGCTTGCAAAGGAAGTTAATATGCATATTTCCTCCTATCGGGTTCGAAACTACAAGACTAGTCTTAACAAGTTCGGGTTTCAAGTTTAACTTAGCAATCAAGGAAGAACATATGAAAGAATGGGTAGACCCCAAATCAATCAAAGCGTATGCAGGACTTGAATTTAATTCAACAGTACATGCGATGACATTGGTTGCTTCTTCTTTCTCCTTCCCACGAATGTGCTAGATTCGAGAAGGGGCTCGTGATTCATGGAGTTTAGGTGTGAGATGTTGGCCTCTACCCTTAGCTTGATTCCTGGACTGAACTTGTCTCGGGCCTTTATTTCGATTAGATGGAGATGAACTAGTATTCATCAGGGCTCAGTTGGGAAGCTTGTTAGGATTCTGAAGGCAATCCTTGATATAGTGATCCGAGCCTCCAAAAAGATAGAATAGATTGGACTGAGTTCTACAATTTCCAGAATGGAATTTTCGACAAAACTTGAAAGTAAGAACTTGGTTAGCTCTTCCAGAATTCCTCGTTCTATTAACAGAGATAACTAGAGCCGAGGGCTTGGATACCGATTGAGGTCTCAGTATGAAATTTATCTTCTAAGCAGGAGTATGAGTTGAAGAGTTCCCCTTGTGGTACTTGGCCTTCTTCAATTTCCAAGAGGACTTATCATCATGCTTAGGTCTTTTGTCTCCTCGGTAACTGCCACTCTTTCTTCTTTTCGAAGCTTTCATCTTAGATAAGTTACAATGGCTCAGTTTACCAGACTTTGGAAATGTGTAACTCCAAAAGCGAAAAAGATTGGACTAATCTCATCATTCAAGCCATCAATAAACATTCTACACTTGTCCACATCTGACTTGATGTACTCCGAGCCGTACTTGCAGTATTTGCAGAAATCGCTCACATATTGTTCTATGGGTCAACCTCCTTGCTTGAGATACAATAAATGCTTTCGGTGCTCGGCTTGATATTGTTCGCTTAACTACTTCCTCTTGAATTCTTCTACGAAGAATTTCCACGTGATAGTATTGGCAAGAGCAGTTAAAGTTGTGGTTTCCCACCAACTTAGAGTTTCATCAGCCAAAAGAGCTATGGCGCATTCGAACTTGTGTTCCTCAGAGCACATGAGTTGTTTTGAGAGAATTCGTTTAGCGGCCTCTAACTAGTACTCAGCTACCCCGGGATTTGATTCATTAGTACCGGTGAAGGTATAGGCTCGATGTTGAGCCAGCTTGTCAATTGGGGCTCTAATAGGTGCATCAATAGGAACAACATGATGGTCTCATTTTAACGTAGTTACGAATTGATCGAACATCTCCTTCATGCTAAGGAGACATTCTTTTTGGACAGCTTGGATAGCAGGAGCTTCCTGCTGAGGTTGAACTTGCTCTCGAGGTTTGACTGAGTCTCGAGGTTCAGCTTGTCTTGGATTATTTTGTTCCATCCTCACGCTTTGAGGACCCTTCGGGACTTTCATCGTCCCGAGCGAGCCTTATTTCGGACATTCTAGAGTTAGATAAACAAGAGAGAGTTTAGTTTAAGCAAAGACACAAGCAACTTGAAATATAACTCCTAGGTGGCACAATTAAACCTATATGATGCATGATGACCCGATTTAGTCCTAGAATCGACTAAACCTAAAGCTCTGATTACCACTTCTTTAAAACCCATCACCCAGGTTAGTAGTAACCCTTCCACGGAATGTTAAGACAAGCAAAACAAGAACACAGACAAGGATACAATATGGCACAATTGCAAGCTAATTAAAATTTTCTCAAACTCGTCACTAAAATATGAGTATCTTAACTAGCAAGACAAGCCATTGACTATATAAAGCATCCAAACAACACATGATCATGGAAACAATTCGATCAAGCATGGGCACTTAGGCTTTAACCATTCAAACAAGATACTTCATGACCAAGAAATCCTAACTACATTCAATCACAATCAATGCATGGAGGATCAATCAACCTAACATGGTACTAGATTATTGCATTGAACATTAGTCAATCTAAACAAGATAGACATGATTGGCATTCAAAAATGCTTCTAATTTCAAACCAAGTTACGTTCATTTACATGCAAGATTTAACCAAAGATATATAACCTAACTAAACATATCAATGAACTTATTAGCAAGAATTAGTTGTAACATTTCCATTTTGATTTGATAATTTCATAAACAAGAAATCATACATATTGTTCGAATAGGTTACTAGGCATGCTTCAATTTCCTTTCATATTCATGTGATATACGCACAGCTTTGAAATCAATGTAAGACAAAGATCGATCAGAATTACAAGTTCATACTATTTGACAAGAACAAGCATTCAAGGGTCAAGCACATAGGGATCATTTTCATGACATTTGAGCCAAGCTAGATCATGTAAATCAAGATTCAAGTCATCACTTAATCAAGACAAGTTCACGCTATCCAAGTACTTCAAGTCATTCGAAGATATCAACAAGAATGTAGCATGTAATTCTTCAATTTCAAACATATCCAATCATAAACTGATCATGCAATCCATATCAAGAGCACCATTTCATCAAGACAAGATAGAACCAAGCAAACTTTCAATATCAAGGCATAAACAATGCCATTTAAATCTTTACAATACCATAAGGGTCATGAACATATATATACGAACTTCCAAGTATGAAAATACATGGGCTAACATAAACTATATACATATCTAAGTGCCACCAACTAGGAGAGTACGAGAATAAGTACGAATCATACTTTGAGCTTCATTTGTGTCTTACTTCAGGCTCAAGAAAGATAGCTTTTCGATCACTTTAGACCTGTGGTTTGGGGAGAATGGAAACGAGAGTGATAAGTACATAATGTACTTAGTGAGGTTTCAAGTTTAAAGGTCTTTAAGTCAAGATCAATCTAGCTAGGCTTTCAGTACTATAGATCAAACCTAACTAAGGTTGCAAGCATCACTAGTCTAGTAGAGAGCAAGTATACATGTATCGTGTTTCACAAGTAGTATCACTCGAATGGATTTCAAACATGAAGAGCATTTGATTTCAAGCTCAAGCAAGTAGCACTCAAGTCAAGAAGCATACTCAATATTTCATTTCATGCATCCATTCAAAACAAGCAGCATATAGCTCATGTATTAAGTTAAGCATTTCAAGTCTTTAGCCAAGTATTTCATGTATCAAGTCTAATATTTCAAGAATCAAGTCATATATTTCAAGTATCAAGTCTATTATTTCAAGTAACATGTCAAGTGTTTCAATTATAAATCAAGTGTCTCAAGCTTTGCATCATATTTTCTTATTAGCTTGTTTACTTTAAATTTGGCCTTGGTGTATAGTCATGTCTAGGTAATTGAGTCACCAACCGAACTGTCGCCACAATGTGGTACTTATAGTATCGGTCAATGCCCTCCTACTATCGCCAAGTGACCATACACACATCCCTCCTACCGTCGCCAAATAGAGGCCTTGGCCCAGGACCGTAGTCCACCCATTCACTATGAGCTCTAGAATCTATGGCATGCCATCCTACCTAAGACCAACTAGCAACCAAGGCTTGGTTTGATTACATATCAATTATTCATGCATCATGCTCATTCAAGTATTAAGTATTCAAGTTTAATGCTTTCAAGTTTCAATTTCATTCAAGACATCACTCTCAAGTGATGATTAACAAGATCAAGATTTCCCTTTGGGCTATTAGAACCTTATATCAATTAACAAGAAACATTCGAGCATTAGCAAGCATATATGTCCATGTTTTATATTATTTAGTATCAAGTATGATCCTTAGATACAATATCGTGTAACATTCGAACATTAACAAGCATTTAGGACCATGTTTCATATCATCAAGAATTCGAATAGAGGATCATACAATAGTCACATGTTTCATTTGAATAATCAAGTTTCGTATCAAGCATTTTTCAATCAATCAAGTTTCCATTTAGCCTTTCTTCCCTTTAAGATTACCAAGTATAATTTAGGTTCATTTCATGGAAAATTCATAGTAAAAACATTATCAATATATATTTGGCTGGGACCTAAGTCCTAACCTTATGTAAAGCTACACTCACAATACTCCAAACTAAGCTTATTTGTCTTGAATCCAAATCACTTTGTTTTTGCCGCAAGCTTGGCCACTCCTTTCTTCCTGTACAAGGTTTACTTCTTGGTCTAACAATCCATACAAGTACATATATGTCAAACAAGGTACAATGAGCATACAATTATCATCTCAAATAATCATACATGTTCACACAATCACTCAATAAGGCAACAATATTATCATATTTTATATATGAACTGGAAGCTTATTTATGTATACATTAATGCATGTTATTAAAATTATTACATTTCAAATTTTGGCATAATAGGGCGGTAACCAAACTGTCCAAAACTGTTTACAAAACAGTTTACCAAAACCGCCAAAGTATTTAAGTGCTGCTGTCAGGCAGCAGGTGCACTGCTTACTTAAACGTACATAACTTTCATTCCGTACGTCAGAATTTCAAACCGATTATATTTTTAGAAAGCTAACTTAACTAACTTTCTAACCATATAGGCCTTGCATTCATATTCTTTACCAATTAATAGAGTTAACTTAAAGACATGACAATTTAAGCTATTGGACAGTTTGTACTACCTTAAGACTTTCATTTCTATAATCTATTCTACAATCCAGAATTCAATTATGTTTATTTCTAGTGAAACTAGACATACCAAGCTTTCTAACCATATAAATTACACGTTTGAATTCAACTGATTCCAATTATAGTGAATTTTGAAAGTTACTGCCCAGAACATAATTTTCTGGGCAGATTTCACTAAACTATGTTTTTAACTTCATTAATCACCTAAATGGCACCTCTAGTTACAGTTTTTAATTCAACCAATTTCAATTATAGTGAATTTTCAAAGTTACTGCCCATAACAAAATTTTCTGGGCAGATTTCACTAAACTAGGTTTTTAACTTTATTAGTCACCTAAATGGCACCTCTAACATGATTATTAAATCTATATACATACTCATTTCAATAGGGAAATATTTTAATTTGATAAATCAGTATTTCATATGCTTAACTTAGTCTACAACAGTTTCAATTTTGTGCAAAACAGCCCAACATTTTTTTACTATATGCTCAAAATAGTCCCTAGCTCAATTAAGCATTAAAAACAATCCTTATCAAGGTTTTATCACCCACTTCATTTTGACAAGCTTTTATATATTTTTTTCTCTGTTTCTAAATCATCTTTTACAGCCCCTAATTCAAGCAAAATAGTCCAGAAGCTTTCCAATTCATTCAATTTAGTCACTAGTAGCAATTAACCTCTAAATGTGACTAGTTTCATTACTAGTTCTAATTTCACTATTTAAGCATGAATTTCCATTTGTTCAACATCCAATTAAGCGTGTACTTAATTTCCAGCAAGCTCGTTATATAATTCAAGCCTCAAATTGCATGAATTTCAAGTTATACTATCCAATTACATGTTCATATAATCAAGAGCCCTTATGCATCTCTCTATCTCAATCGGCCATGCTAGATTCACCTTTTAATCAAGAACATCCTAATCATTTTTCAGGCTATATTCAAGAATCATTTCAAACACAAATCATCAACAACAACTCAATCGATTCAAGTTCAAACTAAGACATTCAATCGAGCATTTCATTCGATTCAAGAGGGAAGGATTACTTACTTAGCTTCCTAGCTATCAATCTCTTGAAAATCCTAGTACATGCAAGCTTTCAAGCTCTCCAACAATGGAGGTTTCTCTCAACTCTCTCTCTTTCTAGTTCCTTCTTTAGTGTTTTGGTTAGTTGAAAAATGAAGGGGATGATGGGGTTCATCCAAGCTAGTGGCCGATTATCACTTGGTGGACAGACAAATGTAATAGCCCTTCGTTATTTTAAATCATAGCATGCAAACCATGCTTTAATCTTTTATTTCAAATTAGTCTATTTCAATTTGTGGTCAACTATTTCCTTTTTTGACAATTAAATCTTTAATTCATCTATTCCTTTTTAATTTCAAGATGTTTGCACAATTAGAATCTAATTACTTGTGCACCAAGCTACTAGACCCTATTTTGGGGGTATTACAATTAATTAATATCTAAGGAAGTAGTTAAGGTGGGATCTAGTAACATATTTGAAATTTAAGAACTTCTGGTGACAAGGTCTTGTAGTTGGTTTAGCTTTCCTCATGTTTAAATAAATAGTATGATTGAATAAGACTTGAATTAGTAATTCTCAATTGATAAAACCTGATGATATTTTTCAGAAATAACATTGTATCAAGCTTAGTAATGGGTGACTCAAAGTGAATTAAGAGGGTAAGCCGATGTTGCGTAGGAGACTATGTGAAACTATAATTCAAGATTGCTTTCCTATAGGAAGGGGGTCATACGTTTGGATAAATAATTTGGATGATGTTCTTCTTCTGTAAACGTGAGAAGATAGAAACATGTGAAATTCTAGTAAATGATTCGAGAAACCTATAGAGGTTATTTCATTGTTAGCTTATATTTGGATAATGAAATTGAATCTTCAAAAAGAACAAAAAGGTTTCAAGTTACCCAGCTTTTCTAAGGCCTGGATATTTTTTGTTTTCGTTTAAATTTGGCATCTAAGTATGTTAATTTGTTTAGTAACATGTCATATTTTGGTCTATCTTCTAGTCCTGGTAGGGGGTGTTACAAAAACATGGTTGGATATTTTCGATCTTCAAAATCGGATGGTTGTTCTACATACACCTCTTCATTTATGAAACCATTTTAGAATGCACTTTTAACATCCATTTGAAAAAGCTTGAATTCATGATAACGTACAAATGCAATAAGCATCCTAATTGCTTTCATCCTAGCTACAGGTGCATAGGTTTCATCAAAATCGATTCCCTCTTCTTGAGTATAACATTGAGCAACAAGTCTTGTTTTGTTCCTTACTATGTTACCACTCTCATCTAGTTTGTTTCTAAAAACCCATTTAGTTCCTATGGTAGATTTGTTACTAGCCCAATCAACTAATATTTAAACTCAACTTCTCTGAAATTGATTTAGTTTCTATTGCATCCCCAATATCCAATTTTCATCCTTTACTGATTTTTTTTGAACTTTTTAGGCTCAATGCATGAAATAAATGCAACATTTCTAACAAGTCTAATAGAAGATCTAGTGGTTACCCCTTTGGATGGATCACCCAAAATCTCACCACATTTGACATAGTTGAACACCCTTGGGTAGGTGACCTCCTTTTCCTCTAGAGTCATGTCCTTCAATGCTTCTAGAGGTATATTTTGTGCTTCTTCTCCTTTGGTTGGAACCTCATCCACTTTTGATGATTTCACGCCATTATTAGCTTCAAAAATCCCTACATCATTATCATCACAAGAATCTTTCCTTGGAAGGAGGTTATCATCGAAAACCACAAGTATAGACTCTTCAACAACTAAAGTTCTTCTATTAAATACTCGATAGGCTTTAGAATTTGAAGAGTACCTGAAGAAAATAGCTTCATAAATTTTAGCATGAAATTTACCTAGATTGTCTTTTCCATTGTTCAAAACAAAACACTTGCATCCAAATGGATGAAAATAACTAATGTTAGTCTTTTGCATTTTAAAATCTCATAAGGAGATTTCTTTAAAATTGGTCTAATCATTACTCGATTTATGATGTAGCAAGACGTATTTGTTGCTTCTGCCAAAAAATACTTAGGTAAATTGTTTTCACAAAGCATGACTCTAGCCATTTCTTCTAAAGTTAGGTTTTTCCTCACAACTACCCCATTTTGTTGAGGAGTGCGAGGAGTGGAAAAAATATGGCTTATACCATTTGAATTACAAAAATCCTCATAACCTAAATTTTGAAATTCGCTACCATGGTCACTTCTAAGATGATAAATAATTTAACCAACATCATTTTGAGAAGTTTTTGAAAACATGATGAAATTTTCTAAAGCAAAGTGTATCTAGAGTAATCATCAACTAAAACAAATGCATATGTTTTTCCACCCAATCTCATTGTTCTAATATGGACAAAAAGATCCATGTGGATCAATTGTAAAACTCTACTAGTTGAAACATCATTAATAGGTTTAAAAGAAGTTCTTTTATGTTTTCCTTTTGCACAAGCATCACAAACTTTATCAAGTGTAAATTTAATCTTAGGCAAACCTCTAACTAGATCTTTTGAAACCAATTTTTCTAAAACATCTAGCTAGAATGCCCTAGTTTTCTATGCCATAGTCATGAACCATGTTCATCTTTAGCAACAAAGCATGCATTAGAAATACGCATGTCATCTAAATGCATCATGTTTATGTTTCCTATGCGATGACAAATAAGCACTATTTTGTTAGTTTCAATATTCACGATTTTGCAACCATTAACATCAAAAAGAACATTAAAACCTTTATCACATAATTGACTATTGCTCAAAATATTATGTTTTAGACCATTGACATATAAAATATTATCAATGAGTATGGATGAGTGATTACCAATGGAACCAATTTCTTTCAATGTGGCCTTTGGAGTTGTCACTGAAGGTGATTACTCCTCCACCTTTTGGTGTTAGCTCCAAGAATATACTCTTGTCACATGGCATGTGTCTTGAACATCCACTATCAAGGTACCATGAATTTGCACATGCAACTTTGGCCTTGTAGCAATGCTCCCCCTACAAACAAAGAATTAAGCCTTGGTTTTTGGTGCCTAAATCATTTTGGCATGAGTATTAGCTCTCAAAAACTTGGTCCCTTGGGAATCTAAGAAGCAATGGCATGAATATTATTAGAAATAACTAGTTCCTTAGGAACTTATACACTCCTAATCCTCTTACCTCTAGAGGGCCTTTAGAATCCTCTTTGTTTGTGATTAACAAAATTTATTTTTACATAGTTGGGTTTTGAAGATTCACCTTTTTCAAAACTAGAAATCCCAACTTTGTTCAAAGAAGATTTGGGACCATTCACCTCCTTATGGTGATGATCATGAAATTTGAAAAGAAGGTAGTTTAAATCAACATTTTCTTTTTCAAAATATGTTAAATTGTCTTTTAAAACACAAACCTTCTTTTCAATTTCGGAATTGGTTTTAGATAAGGAATGATTTTTTTCAAATCAAAAATGATTTTCTTGTTTTTCAAAATTGATTCCTTATACTTCTCCTCCAATTCATCATACACCCCTTGCAACTTATCATAAACTTTTTGAAGCTCATCAAAAGTGAAATCAAATGTAGATGAGTTAGAGGTTACCTTAGGATCTTCTTCAAGATCCATGAGATAAAGGTTGACAACTTCTTGCTCCTCATCATCAGATGATTCCTCGGCACTCCAAGTAGCAACATTTTCTTTGAACTTCTTCTTCTTCCCGAAGCTCTTTCTTTTGATTTGGGGACATTCGGTTCTTATGTGCCTCGACTTCTTGCACTCATAACATATGAGTTGATCCTTCTCTTCCTCCCCGTTCTTATTCTTGAAGTGTCCTTCTCGGTTAAACTTTCTCTCTATTGGACTTCATGAACTGAGTGAATCTTTTGGCTAGAATAGTCATCTCTTCGTATTCATCTTCACTCGAATCACTCTCTTCAAAAGAAGCTTTGAGAATAACTCTGAGTTTCTTCTTCTCTACCTCTTTCTTCTTGACTTTCTTCTCTTATTTTTTCTTCTCCTCTTTCTTGCTTCATAATCTCATGAGTAAGAAGAGAACCCATGAGAGCATCGAGCTTCAAAGTCTTCAAATCCTTTGCCTTGATGATGGTGGTTATTTTCCCATCCCATGAATCAGAAAGGGAATAGAGGAGTTTTCAGACAAGCTTGTCTTATGGGATGACTTATTCGAAGCCTTTGAGACCGTTGACGATAATGGAGAAACGATCGAACATTTTTGTGACATTTTCATCGGGCTCCATCTTGAAATTCTTGTAGCTCAAATTGAGGAGTCCAATCTTGGTCTCATTTACATCGTTGTTCCCTTCATAGGTGGTCTCGAGCGTTTCCCACATCTCCTCTGCACTTGTACATGAAGACATCTTCGAGTACATATCTGGTCCAAGTGCACAAAAGAGCATGTGCAAGGCCTTGTCATTAACTTATAGCTTTCTTCTTTCTTCATTCGTCATTTCGTGCTTTGATTTTGGAACTTGCCTATCTCCTTCTTGCTTCATAGGAATGGATGGTCCATCTTCAATTACATCCCAAAGGACATAATCATTTGACTTGATGAATAGACTCATATGATTCTTCCAATAGGGATAGTTGTCTCCATTGAAGAAAGGCGGTTTGGTGACCGGTTGAGACTCGTACAAGCTAGTGTTGGAGGTAGATGTCATGGCTTGATTTTTGGAGTGATGTATCTCTCCTAGAATCGACTCAAGAGATGTTAATCCTTCAAATGACTGTAGCTTTGATACCAATTTTTGAGATGATCAATCGAATCCAAATGGCCAAGGGAGTGAATTGGCAATTAAAATTTTGAAGGAGCAAGTGGTAAAAATAAAAATAATGAAAAAGAGTGTTATAGTGGTTCAAGCTGCTAAAAAGCTCTACATCCACTACCTTAGCTTCCTCTAAGGATTTTCAAACAATTCACTATTGAATTCATCCCCTTTTTTAGGCTTAAAAGGAAATTGTTACAAGACAATCAAGCTTTCTACCCAAGCATGATTAAGATCACTCTTTTACAAAGGATAGTTGACAAACTTAAATTGACCTCTCAAATAGGCTTATATGTTGCCCAATTACAAGTGAACTCTCCCCCAAACTTGAAACAAAAGATTACAATGAAAAATCACAAGTTGTGTACAAGGGTTTGACTCTAAAAAGCTAAAAGAGGTTGGGTTTTTGCTTGAATGCTTCTCACTTGATGAATAGTTATTGTTGTAACTTTTGATTCTTGCTTTTATATCCCATCATTAATTTCTAACCGTTTGGGTAACTCATATCATAAATAGAGTTGTTGGAGACCATTTTTCCTGCAATAAATTCACTTTTGGTGCAGGGCGTATTGGTACACGGGAGCCTTGTATCGGTACCTATAAGACAGAAACTAGTTGTTGCAAGAGTAAATGCATGAGCATATCGATACGCAGGAAGGGGTATCGAAACGGTCTTAGTGTAAAATGGGGGCCGTATCGAAACGGCTATGCCGTATTGGTACGACTTTTGCTCACTGGAATATGATGAAAAAGTCTCGAGAAAAAGGTATCGGTACGCTTCAAGGGCGTATTGAAACAGAAAGCTTGTTTTAACAAAAAAAATATCAAAACGAACGTCACATGTATCGGTACGATGCAACTAATATCGAAATGGGCAAGCCCGTATTGCAACACCTTATCAAAACGGGATAAGCCATATCAAAACAATATGTTCAATTAAAATTTTAGTAGCCAAAATCTGTATCGAAACAATGTGTTCAATTAAAATTCAAGTAGCCAAAATCCGTATCGAAGTTCTATAGGGGGTATCGATACGCCTGGGCGATTTTGTAAAGTTTGGCTTGAAACACTTGGAAATTTTTTGGGTTTTAAGTTTTGACTTTGAGTGAGACTTTTTGAGTACTTAAAAATTTATTTACTTTTGCAAATTGGTCCTTAAAAAATTGTTATATAAAAATAAAACGTAGGTTTTACAAAATGTCATCACGTTACGTAGTGACACGCAATTGAGGATATAAGCCAAGTTTTGGGGAGGTTCCCTTGTTGATTCCACTCCAAGCAAGAAATCCACTGATGCTCTTGTACCTAAGGAAACAACTCTTGTGTCTGATACATTGTGATGAGCCCAAACAACCACCTCCATTCCCACAATGATTGAAGGCTCAGAAACAGGATGTCCAGTTCCCGAAGTTTTTGGATATGCTCAAACAGTTGCATATAATTGTCCCATTCTTTGATGCCATTGATTAAATGCCAATATACGCGAAGTGTCTAAAACAAGTCATAACAAAGAAAAGTATGGTGGGTGAAGTTGAAATTGTTGCTACTATAGGTGATTGTGTGTTTGTGCTAAGTGATTTACCACCAAGATGAATGACCCTTGCAGTTTTACCATTCCATGCTCCACAGACCACAATTATTCTGGTCCTACCTTATGTGATCTCGGTGCAAGTGTTAATTTGATGTCAAAATTTGTGTTTACACGACTAGGGATGTGAAGAGCTAAGCCTACATCAGTGATCCTTCAATTGGTCGATCGTTCTCAAATTCGACTCGAGCAAGAATTGAAGATGTTTTGGTTAAGGTAGATAGGTTTGTCTTTTAGGAAGACTTTAACATCCTTGATTGTGAAGTTGATGAGAATTCTAGCTTGTGGAAAGTGAGGAAACCCTAATTAAAGAAAGTTTGCAAGAGATATGCTACAACACTGCTATCAGAGCTGCAGAGCGCAAATTGTCTTTGACAAGGCCATGCAAGAAGCTGAGCAAGAAGATGAGGTTGAGATTGAACAATCCAATGTTATGCTTACCAGACCATGTATGACTTTTGAACCTTTGGATTATGATGTGTTCAAATCTCCCAAGCCATCACTTCAGCATCCACTAGTACATGATCTAAAACCTTTTCCCATGTAATTAAAATATGCATATTTAGGGGAAAATAATATGTTGCATGTTGTTATATCTGCTAGCTTAATATCTGACCAAGAAGCTAAACTATTACATGTCTTATCTCAACATAAGAAAGCTATTGGTTGGACTATTGCAGACTTGAAGGGTATAAGCCATAATTTGTGTATGTATGAGGTTTTGCTTGCAGATGATCACAACAGCTCGATAGAACCATAGTGGAGACTCAATACAATTATGAAGACTGTGGATGTGAAAGAGATCATCAAATGGCACGAAAGACTCATTTACTTCATCTCAGGATGGTTCGTGGGATCACTACCCATTTCCATTATTGGATCAATGCATAAGCAAGCTCTCCATGGTATTGAAGTGGTTGAAGATCTACAAAGAAGCACTGGTTCATCGTGAAAAATCTTCAGTCACGTTACTGGATGTCTAGTTCTTACAGTCCTATACTTTAATTTTATGCACTTTTAGTTTCCACATTTAATTTTATACATACTTTTTCACAGTTCTTTGTTTTATATTAGTTTTAGGTTTTAGTTAATATTTGTGTGTTTGTGGCAGTTATTACAAGGAACACATAAAGTTGGATGTTCTCCTAGGAACCAGAAATGCAAACAAGTTGAATATTGGCTGGGATTTGGCTTTTGGTCATTCAATTTGAGGATATTCCATTTTTACCCTTCATCACACCCTAAAACTTGCCACACATCTCAACCCTAGTCCACAACACATACTTTCACTTTCCTGCTAAACGACACTATTAGCATTAATTGTTTATTTCCCTCAATCAGTCTGAAAACCCTTTGCCTCCATAACCTTCCATATATTTGTTCCCCTGTGACACCCTAAAAACACCCTAGAAGAAATCATAAGAGATTAAAATGAAAAGTGTAAACAGTTGACTAAACCTAATATGATTACAAGATTAAAGTAATAAAAGGTATAATTACAAGATTCAAGTGACACATTAAACTAATTAGAAAGCATACATTATAAGTTAAGTTATAATTAAAATGATAGATGTACACATAATGTGTATGACTCATGGAGGAAATTGAATTATATAATGTATACATACATATATATATATATATATACATACATTCTCGATGGAATTAAACTTACAATGACCATAATATATATACATAGTATAATAAGAAATTAAACATTGAAATAATCCTAAAATAAAAACATATTAGTGGAATTACTATTATAATATATACACATTATAGTGGGGAATTAATGGGATAAATACATGGTTACTATGTACCACATGTCCCACCCAAAATGTTCACAAGGAATACACGGTTAGCAAGCAAATACCAAATGGCCATCATCCTTCTTGCATTTGCATGTCTCCACCGAAACTAAGAACCCAAAGAGAGAGAGAGAGAGAGAGAGTTAAGAGCTTGAGAGAAGGTGATTTAGAAGCTTTAGAACACCTTAGAATTTCTGGAAAATTTCTTAGATTCCATGCATGTTCACACAAGTTCAAGTAAGTTCAAATTTGTGTTACTCGATTGTCCTTGAATTTATAATGTTATCTTGATGAATTCTTCGTTTAATACTGCTGGAAAATTGTTGTTAGATGCTTAATTATGTATAAATGATGTTGGGTTTGTGATATTATTGAAAATTAACTGGAAAATTAAGTTGAAACAAGCTACAACATGAATCTGCCCAGATTCGTACTTGTTGAATACCCTGTAGAAATCTGGATTTTTGAGCATGTTAGCGATCGAATTGGAAAAAAATTATGTAGGACAAAGTTGTAGAAAATTGAATTTACTGTAGTATAGAGGTCTTGAAATGATGAAAATGTTCATAGGATTGCTGGAAATTAAGTTAGAACAAAACTGGTCACATGTAAGATTGATTCTGGAAAATCTGGGTAATTTGGTTAAATCTGAAAAATTAAGTTTGCTAAGTAATAAATTATGGAAATCTTGTTCAAAAACAGGGGATATGATGAATGAATGAAATATAACTTGGTTGAAATGAATTATAGCTTAAATGATAGGTTAAAGGTCACTAGAATACTTAGAACACTAATCTGGACTAATCTGGAAAATGATAAAATTCCAGGACTTAATAGCCCTGTTTTTGAACTAAATGAGACTATAAAATATAAAGGATAAACATGTTAAACTCTGGTTAAAAGGCTGGATTTAAACTAGTTATGGGTCATAGTTAAAAAGTACACTAAAGTCACTTAGTAAATTAAGTTGGCAGAATAGGCCCTGAAAAATACCATGTTTTCAAGTGTAATTTTGTATTGATGTATAAATGAGAAAATTATGTGATTTACAAGGACTGAAAGCTGAATAAATAAGCTTTCTGGATTGGTAAAGAAATCTAAATTTGGACTTGTGAGTAAAAATTTATGGACAAAATAGTGAATGGTACTCAATCTGCCCATAGAAAAATAGTTTTGTAATGTTCAATGTTTGCACTTGTTTAAATGAGCTTGTATGTTTAAATTGGCTTATAATATGTCTTATATATGTTTGTGTATGTATAATAAGACCTAGACTTTGAGGAAACATTGGAGGATTCAAGATTTGGACATCAAAATAGAAAGGACAAAGTCAGAGTGATCAAGGAAACAACCTAGCTTGGAATATTGTGAGTGTAGTTAATTCTTAGGGTTAGGACTAGTTTCTTAATCTATGTTTTTACTTAAATATAAAATGAATTTATTTAATATTTTGTAAATTCTTAAGGGAATAAGGTTAAATGGAAAGACAATTGCTTATGTTTTCTCTAGTTTAGTGATATTGTGTGATACATGATTCATGCCCTTGATTGATGAACCATATGTGCTTCATGATATGAACTTATAAGTGATTCTAAGCTACTGTTTTTATGAATTAATGAGTGAAATGACATGATATACTTGCTGGAAATTGCTTGAATGATTATCATGAATAGGCCTAGTGTATTGGTAACATGTACGTGTTGTATGCCCTTCTAAACTGTTTGTGAAACACTTAACTGATCCTCTTGGAAATTAAGAGACTTAATACATCCTTGGTTGAATAGGGATCCTTAGGTAGAAGGGCATGCCTTAGAGTCTAGATCTTCTCTGAAATTAGTACCTTGTGTTCTCTCTGTTGGTGTTGTTAACACCTTGTATAATTGATGCTTTGAGCATCCTCTGTTGATTATGTGATTACCTTGAATTGGTGAAAGACACCTTGATGCAATGAGCATCCTATGATTTTGATGTGTTGTGCATCCATTGAATTGGTACCTTGTACTTAAAGAGACTTGATTACCTAGTTCTACTAATCTACCAAGGCTAAACAATACTTGTACTTGAATAAGACATGTAATCAGTGATGTATGTAATAGGTGATATTATATGATTATGATGATGTGAACAATGATATCATGATACTAATGACTTTATTTATAATCTGATTTTAGCTTGAACATACATGATCTATATACCAAGATATCAATTCGAATGATAACTTTGTGATATGCCTATGTACTATGCGATCTATTTCTTGTTTGTTATATGTACAAGAGATTCTTTGAGTTCTTTGCTTGAATTGCTAAATGATGACTTGGTTACATTGTTCTTTGCTGCCAATATGTCGACATGCCTACTTAATGATTATATGATTCTAAGACTAGCTAAGTATGTCTTGATCATGTTTAAACTAGGTAGGTAAAGCTTGAGAAAAATGAAGCCTAACTAGGTAATCTTGACAAATGGAAATAAGACATCTAAAAGACTAAACTATTGGATTTAAGTACTACCTCACTAAGTACATCTTTCTACTTATCACTCTTTGTTTCCTTCTTCCCAGACCTACAGGTCGTTCTGATTATGAAGCTAGCCTAATTTGATCCGGGAGCATATCACAAGGTAAAGACAAGTATGGTATATGATCTTTTGTTTAGACTCCTAGGAGGTGGCAAAGATATGTATATGTTTAGAGTTATGTCACATGCATTTTGATCATTTGTATATAAGTTAGTTGGATACATAAGTCTTAAGTAATGTGGCTTGTAATGGTTGATTCACTTTATGTTTGATAAGTTAATGACTATATGTCGAGATATATATAAGGTGGATAATGTTTGATTAAGCTTGATATGAATCTTGTATATGTTTTGGATTGGTATATGTGTAACCATTTATATGCTTAATATGCTATGAATGCATGGCTGGTTAGGTGAAAATGCATCTAGAATGTTTCATGGTTTCTTGATTAATTCGAATGATTGAGCGAATAGGTTGAGCAATGCTTCTTGGATATTGATTGGTTCGAATGCTACATGTATGTATAGGAATGTGGAATGCACCTAGTATCATCATTAAATATGTGATAGAAATGATCTTAATACATGTTGTTTGATTCGAATGGCCTTAGAAGTTTATAGTGTTTGATTCGGATGGATTATGTGGATATAGATTGGCATTGTGCATTTAAATGTTTGATTTGAATAAGTTAGAAATCATCCTAAATATGGATGTGAAATTCAAATGGTCTTAGGGTGTTTTAGATCTATTCGAAATGTTAATTAATTGTGTAAGGATGTGTGGTTTGCATACATATTCACATGTTGATTGGATAATGTTTTATGTTAGAATGATGATAATATAGGTCATGTGTATAAATATTATTAGGTTCGAATAGGTTACACATTAAGATTGATGGAATAGGTCATATGTTTTTAGGCTTGTTTAGGCCTGGAATGTTATGAAGATGAATGCATTAGACTTACGTAGTCTAAGTGAGGTAGTCATAACAAATGTAATGAACATGACATGCTAAGCAAATAATAATTCGATAGCATTTCTAGACATGAATTCCTTGAGCTATTAACATGGTGCAACAACCAACATGGTTTACACACTTACCACATAACATAATATCAATGAGAAACATGTTTGTTATAGATCATTATCATAGTATCATAGTATCACACCATCAATATCCTTGGGTCGAATCAACCGTATTTGGATACGCGGATTCCCTCTACACCAAACATATAATTGGAGAATGGACCGTAGTCCTTGAGACGTAGCTTCGGAGTCATATTTTCCTTACACATCCGCCTTTATTACTCCACACATAGGTCGTAGCTTTGGACCATAATCCTCCCTTACTTGGTGAGCTCGAATAACCCTATGGCATGCCAATTGTATCCAATACTCGAATCCAAGGTTTAAAAAATAATTAATCCAAATATAATATTCAAGTAGCAATATTTCCACATCAATATATCAATAACGGCAATTCAATAGCATTAAACATGTATCAAAGTTTCACAAGCAATATGCAATAATTAATATTTAATGCTCGATATGCAATATTTACTCATGCTTTCCAATAAGGATTTCAATATGGTTTAATGCAATGACCTTCAAAATAATGGTTAGCAATTCAAGAAACAATCATTCGAGATGGCACCTAGCCAACTTTCGAGACTCCGACTACACTCACCTCGATATTAAGGTTCCAGAAAAACGACGCTATTTTCCTTGGTTTACAGTTGTTCTTTCTCGACTTCTTAAACTAGATTAAATAGGAATCCGTTAAGACCGACAAGACAATATCGAATAAATATGAAAATATTAATCAGACTCGATATCAAAACTTAGACCAACCAAGGATTTGAGCTTATCCTGACGTCGGCAGATATTCGATATTACTATATCGAAAATATCACACAACCAAACAAACACTGGATCGTATATAAATTTATTTCTCTTCTCACTCGGTCAATCTTACTAATTTTGTTGAAATCTTTCTCACTACGACGTGAGTGACCAATGCCCCTTGCCCCTTTTCCCTTTTATACTTAATTGACGTCCCCCTAATCCATTCTAAATTCCCCACTTATTCTTGTACCGTGGTATGGAATGGGAAATCAAATTCCCTTGCTTAGCCACGTGTGGCTTTGGTGGCCACCTTATTTGTTTGTAAAAAGCCACCCAAGTGGCAATTGCCACATTCATTTTCCATTTGCCACGTTTCGTGGCAATTTGCCACGTTTCGTGGCAATTTGCCACACTCAATTTCAAATGGTGGAATGTCGTATTGTGGTGGCCAATTCTTTTGGCTGCCACATCCTTCCCCCTTTTTTATTAAATAATAATAATAATAATTATAACTGAATAATTAGGTTTCGAACCTAATTTCTATTAGATCGGTTTTTGAGGTGTTACATGTTTAGTATTGAAAATCAATCAATCTTGTTAAGTTAAAAGTTTTTGCTAGCCCGCCATTTGTGTGTTTCAAGTTTGGAATGTTATGTTTGTTGTTAGGAAAGTAACATGTTAGGTATGTTTTATTGTATGTTGTATGTTATTTGTTTAGTTGTTTGTCCGAATCTATTCTATTTTAATAAGTAATGCCCTTCACTCCTAACTCGGGCGTGGGGTGTTAAACCCCAAGCATCCTCATAATAGATAACCAAACTGATTGCCTGCCGAAGAAACATTTCACTTACCAGCAAAAATCTTAGACCTTCCTCTCACATTACATTCTCCACTCACTATGGCACAAGCAAGAAAAACCCATAGCCTTCTTTTGTCTTCCTTCTTCCATCAGTCATCGTCCGACTCCTTTTCCGACTTTGATGATTCGGACTCTTCTACAGAGTTGCCTTTGCCTTTACCTATCCACCTTCACTCCAAAGAGTTTCGGAAACGATATGAATCCTTGTAGGAACAAGACCTTATTCTAGAAGAGAGGATGGCACTATCAGAAACTTTTACACCTAGTTTTGGTGGTGCTGAGTTCGATGTAATCCACACACATGAGTAGGACGTCTTTGTCCGGCATCATGGTTACATCAACGTATACTAGGTGAAAGAGTTCTACACCCACTTCGGCCAACAAGTCGATGGTTGGGTGTTTTTTTGTGGCGTGATGTTGAAATTATGGCAAGCATGATCTCCCGTCATTGTCGTCTTTAAGAGTATAAGGGGGCTCACTCCAGATACTTCACCAACACCACTACCATAACAGATGTTAGGATTCTAGAAGACCTTTCTCTTTCTGGAACTACTTGCGCTAAAGTGAATCACTAGTCGGCAAGCATCATGAGCCCTCTTTGAAGTTAGTGTTTGTGTGAGAGAGTTCTATATCGCGGAGTGCTGCCACCATTAATAAGGTGTTAAATACTATTGTCAGCATAGATGAGCACTCTCTATTTGTTAAAGAGGTTGAAAATGCGAAACTAGACTTGTTGGTTAGGGATTTATATATTGAAGATGCATGTTGGTCAGGGACCAAAATTGGTAAGTTTACGATGTATAGAAAAAACATAACTTTGTCAATGAGGATTTGGTTTCAATTTGCCAATTCCAGGATGTTGCAATCAACTCATAGCACCACAGTTTTCTTGGATCGAATGGGCCCAAAAATAAGGACTAAAATATAAATGAAATAGCAAGTGGGAACAAGGCAAGAAATGCGATAGGAAACAATTGAAATAAAGTTGAACTAAAACAATGATACTTCAGAGGTCCTCTCACGTGTACGAAGCTCTCAAATGGAATGATAGGTTGGACTTGCTAAGGACTTCTATGTCTAAATCTAAAGAATGTCTACAACTACCTTACCCACAACATGCTCTACATAGTTTACTTAGGTGTTTCTAGACTATCTCTAGCAAAAAACCTATCTCTAGCAAAAAACCTGACAGCCAGAATGCTATGGCAATACCTCTCAGCGTGAACCCTAGCAAGCTACTTATCGATAAAGTTCTACTCGTTTTAGTCGTTGAAACTCTATCCTTATCTCTAAGGTGAGTTAGGGTTTTGCCTCTCAGTATCAAACCCCAATTGTCCATGTGGATCTAAGCCTAACTCTCTCAAATATTAAGCTATCAAACACCTAAACTAAGGCTAATTCTAAAAAGCTCTTACAAACTTAGGGCATAAAAGAACAATGGACAAAGCATGAAATGAACAAGGAAGCAACTTAAGCATTCAATCAAGTTTAAAACATAAAAACCAAAACAAGCCCAAGACACTTAAAATTAGTTCATGGTTGGGCAAATATCATCCATCATCATTCATTTAAAACAACCCATCCAAATAGAGGAAATGAAACAAAAAAGAAACTAAGAAAAGGGAAAACTCCAAAGCTGTCGTGGACTATCGTGAGCCACTCTAAGTCTACAACTTCTCTCAAAGGCCAGCGAGAACACCCCTTGGAGCTTCAACAATGGAGGACACCATGATGAAGAAGAGGAAGAAAGGTAATCGCCTTTCTCTCTCTTTCTAATCTTACAAAATATCCTCTCTTTTCGCCACTCTAAGCTTCTAGGGTTTTGTACCCTAAATTCAAAGGGAATATTCCCTTCACATGTACGCTCACAGCTGGCGTGGGGGGCTACAAAATATCCTCGACTCTTTGTCCTCTAGAGCGCCCAGAAATGATAACCAAAATGCTATGACATTTTTCCTACACAACTTCTCATTTCCCTGCACATCACCATAGCAAACAAAAACCCTCCACAACATCACCATTCTTGCAAATAAACATAGATAACAAAACCAGCAACACCAAATGCAACTACATGAACTAAGTGCATCTATATGCCATGAAATGAGATGAAATGGGCTTGATTTCTCGTAATAGCCTAGGTAAAAAGGCATGAAATATTAACCTTTTACAAGGTTAACACACCCCAAAACTTAAGCTATTGCTTTTCCTCAAGCAATAACAGAAAAAAATAGAAAAGTGCTATAGCATCAAATCAATTCGAGGAAAAACTATGTTAAAATTTTAGTCCTCAGAACTTACAGGCTTCAACATGAAAGACAACTTTGAGATTTTAAGAACTACTCCTAGAAGGAAAGTGTTGAGTGTGTAAAAGTTCTATTATTTACACCTTTTTTAACCCATATTTCTGCTGCATTCAAGCATCATTTCATTGCATTTAGGTTAGTTTACAGCAAAACATCACAAATATATTAAAGGCACGGATTCTACTAAAAGATGGCTTATTTTGCAGGTTGCTGCCATAGTGGACGGAGAAGGCGGGCGCAGGGTAGAGAAGCAGGAAAGCTGAACTGGACAAGCAGACGAAAAGGACGATGCTGCCATGGATCTGCCGTGACAGCAGAGGACGACGGCAAGATAGTGGAGGAAAAGCAAAGTGGACCTCGATAGATAGAGAAAATTATGTTCGTCTGTCGTGTGAAAACCATACATTTTAACCTAGGAAAGGAAATCCCAAGAAACAAGGAAGGCGGCTGAAAAGTAGGATACTTGGAGATTAAGTCTTTATTAGAATCTTACTTTTAATTAAAGTTGTAATCCTTGTTACCTTAGAATACTTGAGCCCAAAGCTTATATAAGGGCATAGATTTTAACCTAGGAGACATCTTCCCCATAACCGATAACCAAACCCCTCCGCCGTTTACCCGCCGTCGACATGTTCTAAAAACCCCCTAGGGCCACGGGTTGATTTGTAAAGTAGTTTCAAGGGTTGTTTTGTTTTAGGATTTTCCAAGTTTAATAAAATAAACTTCAAGTTCTCTTATTTTGGTTATTAATATCTTGCAAGAGCATTGGGAGAGCATGGTGAGGTTATCCATTTACTTAGCATCGGGAGATATAAGTATACGAAAGAAATAAGAGCAAGTTCTCTAGTTTATAGTTGAACTATCTTGTGCCTAGGGATAGGGCAAGGTTAAGTGGCTAAGGAAGAATTCATACACATCGGTGTTCATCCTTCGATTCACGCCGGGAGGTATCATCAAAGACGTGATCATCGACAGACTTGGAGCTAGGGATAGGCCAAGGCAGATCTGGGATTCTTGCCAAACTTGAAGTACGGAGTTGGTGTGTTTGCTACCGCGACGACCAACGGACAGCTGCCGCGACAGGTGCTGCCGCAACAGGCGCGACGACAGAACTGGAATTCCTAAGCATCGCAATACCTGCACTACTGAGCAATTCAATACCAGCCCATTCTCTCTATCTTGATATTCCAACTCTTTTATTTACGTTTTTCCTTATTATTTCCGTGACAATTCTCTCAAATATTTTCTTTACTTCCGTGCAGTGAACTAAGGTGAAGCTATAGCCCAATCCCTGTGGAGACGATATCCGATACTTCGTATCACTTACTACTTGCGTCGTGTACACTTGCACTACAATTGCGATACAGTAATTTACACGCAACAAGTTTTTGGCGCCGTTGCCGGGGATTGGCAACATAACTACACCTTTCTTTTATTGCACTTTTCGTTTTTATTTTTTGTTTTTCTCTTTATTTTTCTTTTTCTATTTTTTCGTTAGTACTTTCAACTCTTGCTTTTCACGAGGTTTTCTTGTTTATGCGCAGATCTAAAAGAGGTGAAGATCCTGAATATAAATTAGATCCGGAAATCGAACATTCCTTCAATCTCAAGAAACAACTTCGCCACCTTTTAGCTAGGAACGAGTACCTTGAGGAACAGCTAGAGCAGATGGCCCGTAATCCGCCCGCTGGTGGAGGTATACCGCCTGTCGGCGACCCGCCTGCAGCAGATGGATGACGGTCCTGCCGTGACTACATGTTAAACGATCATGTAGAGCTGGAGACCACGCTGCCGGATATTGAAGTTGATAACTTCGAGCTTAAACCTGTCATGTTTAGTATGATCAACAATGTCGGGCAGTTTAGTGGTGCTGTAACAGAAGATGCTAGGGAGCATCTCAAAACGTTCCAGCAGATCTGTGGTTCATTTAGACTGCCAGGAGTTAATCCGGAGATACTGAGGCTTCAGTTATTTCCCCATTCATTGAGGGACAAAGCTAAAACTTGGTGGAATAAACTTACGCCGGGTTCAATGGTAACTTGGGAAGATTTATCTCGTGAATTCTTATCTCGTTTTAATCCTTCGCATTTATTTGGGCGATTACGTAATGAAATTGCTACTTTTCAACAGGAAGATGACGAGCCAATGCACGAGGCCTGGGACAGATTTACTACTCTTCTTCGAAACTGCCCAATGCATGGATTCCCTGTCTGGAATCAGGTAACTAAGTTCTATAATGCTGCCAACTTACAAACTCGCATTCGAATTGATTCTGCAGCGAATGGACTATTATTGGATAAAGATCCAGATGAGGCTTTGCAAATTTTGAAAAATCTGGCCAAAAATGAAGAGCAGTTTCCGACTACAAGAAGAGGGGGTAAACGGGTACTTGCTGTCAAGGATTATGAGGCCGACAACACTATGAAATCACATGTAGCATTCCTTACTAAAGCAATGAAAAGGTTATTGGATGATGATGAATTACAAGGATTTGCTGTTGAGGAAGTTTGTACCATCTGTGAGGGAAATCATAGTCGGGATGAGTGCCCAATACAAGTAGAAGAGGGAAAATATGTTGGAAATTACAAGCCGAACTACAATTCCAACAATTATAATCCCAATTGGAGTAATCCTAATAATGCCCTGAATCCGCAAGCACACAATCAGAATCAGGGAGGACCTAGATTGCTAACACGACAGCAACTGCCGCAGCAACTGCCGCCGCAACTGCCGCCGCAACAGCAGCCACCACCTGCCACGAGCAGTATATTGGAACAGACTCTGGCCACCTTTATGTCTCAGACCGGTACGTATATGGAGAATATGAATCAGTTTGTCAAGAAGACAGAAAATTTTATGGATAAAACCGAGATGAGGATGACAAATCATGAAGCTACCTTGAAATCTCTAGAGACACAAATGGGTCAGGTTTCTCAACATATTAAGCCGAGGCAGAATGGAGGATTCCCTAGCAATACTGAAAATGCTAGACCACCCACACATGAGCAGCGTAAGGCAATTACTACTAGGAGTGGGAAGAAACTACCAGGGCCGGAAAGAGAAGCTGAAACAGTAAAGGAACCTGCCGAGGAAGCGGCCCCGACAGGTGACAAACAGACTGCTGCCGATGAGCCTGTCACGACAGCAGAAGCGACAGAGGAGAAAAATGATGATATTCGTTCTCAGATTCGCATGCAGTGGGAAGGACGTATTGCTGATTATCGTCCTCCACCACCTTTTCCTCAACGGATACAACAAGCTAAGCATGAATCTCAACTTAAAAAGATTTATGATATTTTTAAGCAAGTTCATATTAATATTCCACTATTAGATGCCGTTAGGGAGATGCCCGGTTATGCTAAATTTCTCAAGGATGTGATGTCAAAAAAATCTAAACTTGGGGAGTTTGAAACGGTAAAGATGACAGAAGGTTGCATGAGCATTCTTCATCGGCAGCCACCCCAGAAAAAGAAGGATCCAGGGAGCTTCATCATACCTTGTGTAATCGGAAACAAATTTGTGGGTAAGGCACTTTGTGATCTTGGTGCTAGTGTTAATTTAATGCCAAAGTCTGTTTTTCAGAAATTAGGTATTGGAAAGGCGCGGCCCACGACAGTAACTCTGTAGCTGGCAGACCGCTCTTACGTTCATCCAGAGGGAAAAATTGAAGATATTCTGGTAAGAGTGGATAAGTTTATTTTTCCTGCTGACTTTCTTGTTTTAGATTGTTAGGCAGACGAAAACGCACCAGTCATCCTTAGGCGACCCTTCTTAGCCACGATAAGATCACTGATTGATGTGGAGAAAGGAGAACTCACCATGCGAGTGAATGATCAAGAGATTAAGTTGAATGTTCTCCAAGCAATGAAACATGCTGATGTTACCCTTGATCAACCCTGCATTAGGTCGGGCTGTCACGATATTAAATTTGGTCACTGCCGCGGCAGCCACCTACAGGACTGTCACGACAGCAACAACGACATCACCGACGATAGCAACTCCTCTGATTCCGATACATCTGATACTAAAGGTCAAGAGGAGGTAAACTGGATAGGCAACCGTCCAGGTAAGTTATTCGAACCCTTGAATTATACTTCGGATAACCATTTAATCCAAAAGCCATCTACTGTTGAACCGCCTACCTTAGAACTTAAGCCCCTGCCAGGGCAGTTAAAATATGCTTTTCTTGGTTTAAATGATACGTTGCCCGTAATCATCTCTTCTAAGCTGCCGCAGGAACAGGAACGGCAGCTAATCGGCATGTTAAGGCAGCACAAGAAGGCGATTGGATGGACGATAGCAGACATTCAAGGCATTAGTCTGGCGTTATACATGCACAAAATCCTCCTTGAGGGAGATCATAAGTCGACTATTGATGCCCAAAGGCGGCTAAACCATGCGATGAAAGAGGTGGTGCGTAAGGAGATAATCAAATGGTTGGATGCTGGTATTATTTACGCCATCTCCAACAGCAAATGGGTGAGCCCAGTGCAATGTGTTCCCAAGAAAGGAGGAATGACCGTGATAACCAATGAGAACAATGAGTTAATCCCAACCAGGACTGTGACCGGTTGGAGGATTTGTATGGACTATCGGAAGCTTAACAAAGCTACCCGAAAGGACCACTTTCCTTTACCCTTCATTGATCAAATGCTTGATAGATTAGCGGGAAAACCTTACTATTGTTTTCTTGATGGTTATTCAGGTTACAATCAAATTGCTATTGCACCGGAAGATCAAGAAAAGACGACTTTCACATGCCCCTATTCTCCGACACTTTCCAAAGGTGCATGATGGCCATATTCTCCGACATGGTAGAGGACTTCCTGGAAATTTTTATGGATGATTTTTCCGTCTTTGGAGACGATTTTGATAGCTGCCTCGACAATCTACAAAAGGTACTTGAAAGATGTGAAAAAGCTAATCTTGTTTTGAATTGGGAAAAATGCCACTTTATGGTGGATGAAGGGATAGTCCTAGGCCATAAAATTAGCTGCCGTGGGATAGAAGTCGACAGGGCCAAAATAGAAGTGACTGAGAAGCTGCCGCCACCAACCACAGTCAAGGGCATTAGAAGTTTCTTAGGGCATGTTGGTTTTTATCGGAGATTCATTGCAAATTTATCAAAAATCACCAAGCCCCTATGCCATCTCTTAGAGCATAACCGACCCTTTGACTTTAATGATGAATGTACTGAAGCATTCAAGGTTCTGAAGGAAAAACTAGTGACATCCCCCGTAGTACAGCCACCAAACTGGACATAGCCATTTGAGATTATGTGTGATGCTAGTGACTATGCTGTCGGGGCAGCACTTGGGCAGCGCAGAGATAAGCTGTTTCATGTCATATACTATGCCAGCAAGACATTGAATGACGCCCAAGTGAACTACACCACCACAGAAAAGGAGCTATTAGTTGTGGTGCTCTCCATTGACAAGTTTCGTTCTTACATACTCGGGACGAAAGTAATAGTGCACACAGACCATTCTGCCCTTAAGTATTTGTTCGCGAAAAAGGACGCAAAGCCTAGATTGATACGGTGGATCCTACTATTGCAAGAGTTCGACCTTGAGATCAAGGACAAAAAAGGGACAGAAAATCAGGTGGCAGACCAATTGTCAAGGTTGGAGAAGGGACAGAGTCTACCAATCGATGAGACAAACATACTGGAGACCTTCCCAGATGAGCAGCTCTTTGCTGCCGCAACAGCCATGGCGGCATGTAAGTCTTTTGAACTCCCTTGGCATGCTGATTTTGTTAATTTTATAGTTAGCGGAATATTTCCTTCTGATCTTAATTATCAAGCCAGGAAGAGGTTCCAAAATGATGTTAAGCATTATTATTGGGACAAACCTCTTCTTTTCAAACTTTGCGCAGATCAGGTTATAAGGAGGTGTGTACCACAAGAAGAGCAAGAAGACATTCTCCATCACTGCCATGCTTCACAATATGAAGGTCACTTAGGAGGCAACAAAACTGCTGCCAAGCTGCTGCAGTCAGGGTTCTACTGGCCGACACTGTATAAAGATGCATAGGACTTCTACAAGAACTGTGACAGGTGCAAGCGGACAGGTAACATCTCGAGGAGAAACGAGATGCCACTGCAGAACATTCTTGAAGTCGAGATCTTCGACGTTTGGGGGATTGATTTTATGGGACCTTTTCCATCTTCATGTGGAAATTTATACATCCTCCTAGCAGTGAATTATGTCTCTAAGTGGGTTGAAGCCATCGCCACTCAAAAGAATGATGCCAAGACAATCCAAAAGTTTCTGCACAAAAACATTTTTTCTAGATTTGACATCCCTAAGGCGATTATCAGTGATGAAGGGAGACATTTTGACAATAGGGTTATTGCTGTCGCCTTGAAGAAATATGGTGTCAAGCACAGGATCACGACAGCATACCACCCACAGACCAATGGACAAGCTGAGATATCTAATAGGGAAGTTAAGAACATTCTTGAGAAGATGGTTAAGCCAACTAGGAAAGATTGATCTTTACTCCTTAATGATGCATTATGGGCATACAAGACAGCTTTTAAGACTCCATTGGGCATGTCTCCATACCGACTGATTTATGGAAAAACATGTCATCTGCCTGTCGAGATAGAGCACAAAGCATACTAGGCAATCAAGGCAGTGAATATGGACTTGGACAAGGCAGGCCAGAAAAGGCTGTTAGATTTGAACGAGATTGAAGAAATACGGACAATGGCCTACGACAACGCAAGGATCTACAAGGAGAAAACTAAGAAGTGGCATGACAGGAAGTTGCTGCCACGACAGTTCTGCCCAGGGCAGCTTGTGTTGTTATTCAATTCTAGACTGAAACTCTTCCCAGGAAAGCTAAAGTCTAGATGATCTGGCTCGTTCCAAGTGGTACAAGTTTTACCCCATGGTGCCATCACAATTCGATCATTAAAAGACGAGCACCAATTTAAAGTCAACGGACAGCGCCTCAAGCACTATCAGGGGAGTGACTCCCCAGGAATACAGGAAGTGGTTACTTTAGGAGATGCCCCACAAGGCATCCCTAATTTAACCTAAATTTTATTTTAATTTATTTATTTTTATTATTTATTATTTATTAGGAAATTAGGTTTATTTTATTCGAATAATGTTTTTATATTTTCTGTTTTTAGGAAATACAGGAGTCAAGAAGAAAAGGAGAAGTGACCCAAGCCCACCATCCATCCATCGGCCCAACAGAGCCCATTTATTGAAGCCTGTCGTTCCAGCTGCCGCCGCAGACACGGATAAGACAGGCTATCAACAGACTGACACGGCAGACGCAGAAGCGTGTGACAGACGCGTAACAGGCGCATAATTACGCGTCAGACGCGTCAGACACGCCAAAACTCACCAGTCGCCCCGTTATTCAGGCCTGCCGTTACAACATTAAACGGGCAGCAACTCGACCGCTATAAAACCCCATTCTCATTTTCATTTTCCTCACTTCTGCTAATTCTTACTTGCTTTCTCCTCTCGTTTTTATTTGTTTTCTTTACTTTCACAACCCTTGCAACTAATATGTCTTCCAGACGTACCCGCCGCAGTGCTGCTTCAACCTCTTCAGCAGTAGCACCCACACCGCAATCGTTCGCAACCAAGGAATTATGGGAGGAAAGAGGATTCATCTACGTCCGCAAGGCAGCAAACATGGGGCTCCGACCATTCATCGCGAAGGCGATAAGGGCTCAGCTATGGGAGCAGTTCGCAACACAACCTGCATAATTAAATGACACGTTGGTGAGGGAGTTTTATGCTGCCATTGACAGCAGGACAACAACATCAGTAACTGTCCGAGGGGTAGAGGTACCATTCACAGCCGATAGTATCAACCATATGTATGGCCTCTATTTTGGTCCCAACGACGATGCCCATCAGCAGTTCTTGGACACCCTCGACTCTGCCGCCTACGGTGCTGTCATGGCAGAGGTGACAGAAGAAGGAACAGAGTAGAACACGAGCAAAAAGAACCCCAACTCTGTCAAAAGGGGGCAGTTGCTTCCGGAAGCCAAGCTATGGAACGCTTTCATCAAGAACCGTATCCTGCCGTCCTCCCATCACACGACGGTGGACCAGCAGAGGCTCGCCCTCATTCATTCGATCATGAACGACCGGCCTATCAACGTGGGCCGCTATATGAGGGACAGCGTCTTGGATTGCACACATCGATCAACCTCCCGCCTCTGCCTACCATTCATGATCACTTCTCTCTGCCGCTGCGCTGCTGTCCCAAAGGCCACCACCGATAAACTGGTCCAAGGGCGAGGCTGGACCGACAACAACATTACCAGCCTCATGGAGCTGATAGTCGCAACCCCCTCTCCTCCTTCAACCCGGCTGCCTCCCCAGCAGAATCATCCGAGGAACCTGCCGCAGCAGCCGCCCAGACAGACCAATCTGCCCAAATCCTTGCTGCCATACAGCGGGTGGAAGACAGACAGATGGGGCTGATGACATTCATCCGGGATTTCGCCAACTCAACGGTAAATTTCATTACCAATACTTTACATTATCCCGATGTTGTTTTCCCCACTTTCCCTGCCCACTATTTCCATATTCCCACCCCTGTCCACACACCTACACCACCTGCCTCCCCATATGCACATTCTGCTGCTTCCACCCCATCACCTGCCCCGACGGCAGCTGGCAATCCTCCGGCTGAAACTTCCGCCCGAGCAACAAAACGACCGGCCTCAGATGACAGCGAGGCAGACCCTCCTATTAGGAGGAATTTGGAGAAGGAGTTCACGCCTGTCAAGAGGCAGAAACACGTGGCAGACAGAAAACTAATGCCCAAGGCCAGCACCACCACCAGCAGCACTTGGGATAGCGGCAGCAGCTCAGACATCCAGGTCGTGGAGCAACCTGCCCAGCCTGCCCCACCACCCAAACGCCGCCACCAAATCTGTGTCAGCAGCAGCAGTGAAGACAGCGATTAAAATCTAAGTCTTTTATTTTCTATTCATTGCTGCCTGCTTATCTATATTTTGTGATGTACCTGCCTTTATTTTATCTGTCATTTGCATTGAGGGAAATGCGACCCTCGAGTTTGGGAGTGGCAACCCTCCATTTTAATGGAGTCTTAGTACATCTTTAATTAATTGTTGTGTCTTTTATTTAATTAAGTTCTCTTAAAAAAATCAGAAAAAGACTAAAAAAAACTGTTGGCGTAAAACTGTGAAGAAAACTTACCTGTCATGACAGCTCTGTCGTGGCATCATCTTTAGGACAGTTTAAGGAGAAGTTTAGAGCCTTTCTATAGTTCTGAAAAACTTAAACACCATTGTGACTGTTATATTGCTTAGACTTCTTTTAGCCAAACTAGAATAGGATGCTTAGTACTTGAATAGCCCCTAGAGGTGCCTAACACTGGCTCTAGAAAAGAAGTTTAGCAAAAGAAACTCAAAAACCTAGAGGTGCCCGAAACAGGCCCTAGGAAGCTAACTAGAGGTGCCCGAAACTGGCTCTAGTAAAACTTAGCTTGAAAAAAAAAAGAAAAAAAAAGAAAAAGAAGCATGAAAATGTGTCTTCAAGAAAATAAACTTTGGCATAATAATTCGAGTTAAAAAGTTGAATATTCTAGTGAAACTAAGAGAGTCTTAGCATATAACTGTTCACAAGCATGCACACACTACTCGAGGACTATAGTAAGATTCCGGACATATCCTAATCTTTCCGACAGGTTGCTGCCGCCACAGAGAATGAGCGACGGGTAAGGGACAGTTCACTGTTTGAAAGCCAACACAAAAATATTCATTTTTCTTTTAGGTCTTAATTGCTTGAGGGCAAGCAAAAACTTGAGTTTGGGGTGTGTTGAGTGTGTAAAAGTTCTATTATTTACACCCTTTTTAACTCATATTTCTGCTGCATTCAAGCATCATTTCATCGCATTTAGGTTAGTTTACAGCAAAACATCACAAATATATTAAAGGCACGGATTCTACTAAAGGATGGCTTATTTTGCAGGTTGCTGCCATAGTAGACGGAGAAGGCGGGCGCAGGGCAGAGAAGCAGGAAAGCTGAACTGGACAAGCAGACGAAGAGGACGATGCTGCCATGGATCTGCCGTGACAGCAGAGGACGACAGCAAGACAGTGGAGGAAAAGCAAAGTGGACCTCGATAGATAGAGAAAATTATGCTCGTCTGTCGTGTGAAAACCATACATTTTTCCAAGCCCCAGATCAAAAGATATGTCAAGCCAAAGCTCAAGGAAAGGAAATCCCAAGAAACAAGGAAGGCGGCTGAAAAGTAGGATACTTGGAGATTAAGTCTTTATTAGAATCTTACTTTTAATTAAAGTTGTAATCCTTGTTACCTTAGAATACTTGAGCCCAAAGCTTATATAAGGGCATAGATTTTAACCTAGGAGACATCTTCCCCATAACCGATAAACAAACCCCTCCGAGGTTTACCCGCCGTCGACATGTTCTAAAAACCCCCTAGGGCCACGGGTTGATTTGTAAAGTAGTTGCAAGGGTTGTTTTGTTTTAGGATTTTCCAAGTTCAATAAAATAAACTTCAAGTTCTCTTATTTTGGTTATTAATATCTTGCAAGAGCATCGGGAGAGCATTGTGAGGTTATCCATTTACTTACAATCGGGAGAGTTAAGTATACAAAAGAAATAAGAGCAAATTCTCTAGTTTATAGTTGAACTATCTTGTGCCTAGGGATACGGCAAGGTTAAGTGGCTAAGGAAGAATTCATACACATCGGTGTTCATCCTTCGATTCACACCGGGAGGTATCATCAAAGACGTGATCATCGACAGACTTGGACCTAGGGATAGGCCAAGGCAGATCTGGGATTCTTGCCAAACTTGAAGTACGGAGTTGGTGTGTTTGCTGCCGCGACGACCAACGGACAGCTGCCGCGACAGGTGCTGCCGCGACAGGCGCGACGACAGAACTGGAATTCCTAAGCATCGCAATACCTGCACTACTGAGCAATTCAATACCAGCCCATTCTCTCAATCTTGATATTCCAACTCTTTTATTTACGTTTTTCCTTATTATTTCCGTGACAATTCTCTCAAATATTTTCTTTACTTCCGTGCGGTGAACTAAGGTGAAGCTATAGCCCAATCCCTGTGGAGACGATATCCGATACTTCGTATCACTTACTACTTGCGTCGCGTACACTTGCACTACAATTGCGATAGACTAATTTACACGCAACAGAAAGATCCTAAAGAATGCAAGTACGATGTATACATCCTCTCCATGCTTAACAAAGCTAGAAGATTATCAGCTAAGTTCTCAAGTTTACCCTAGCTTTTCTTGATCAAGTTTTTTTTTGTTTTTTTTTTTCGTGCCTCGAGGGGTGTCAGCTCATCACAACTATCGTCCCTAACTTTAGATGAGTATGGAGCAAACATCTCACCCTCGAGCCGGTAAATAGAGTAACCCCAGGACAACTTTCATTCACTCATTTGATGTTGCTGTCATTTATTTTAATGCAGTATCCAGGCAAAACAACACAAAGTGGAGTGTCCTTCTTCAACTATGCTTCAACATTTATTCATATTTCAACGTAAATAAATAAAAAAGAAACTAATTAAGCCCATAAGCTTGCATTTTTATTTCATGTTCATTCTACACATTTTAAACTAAGGCGTACGAGAGTTCTTTCACCAAAAATCATCTAATCGTCATAAGCATAAAAGGCATGCAATCATGTAACAATGACATAACAAAGGATCATCGGACATAAAATTTAAGTTCTCATCATCGATCATCCTCAATTTATTCTTAAAACTGTCATTAATTTGACTAAATGCCATAGAAAAGTTCTATTCATTACTGAATGCTAATGCAAATGATCAACGATGAACACCAACACCCCCAAACTTAAAAGGTGCAGTGTCCTCAATGTAGAAAGAAAATGAACTTATATAGAATGAAAATGCACGTTACCTCCTAAAAATCTACTTTGGTGTCGTCATCTTGGTGTCTTTGTTCTTCATTTTCGGTTTCTTCTTCAATGTTGCGGTGGGCTCGTCAGCCTCATCTTATGGTGTTGGTTGGTTGTCCAAATCCTCTTTAGTCGGCTGGTCATCGATAGCTTCTTCAATATCATCATCAGATTGCGCATTCCATGCACGCCCCGTCGTACGCTTTAAACGACTCCTTGTTGTTGTTGTAGCATCTGGAGTAGGGGCATGTTGTGATGCAGGAGCTTCTTCAGCTATAGCATCTTCTTCATTGTTAATGTTGATAGGATCTTCAACTGGTGGTTCCGTTGGTGGAGAGGTACTTAGGGGAGCTTTTCCTTTCTTTTTCCTCATTGTTCGAGGACTTTGTCTTACGGTGGCAGTAGTTTTCATTTTTGGGGTAGGTGATGGAGTTGGAGATGGGTCTCTTCGCGTAATAGATGGTGGGCGTTTTGATGTGGTTGCTTTTAGAGCTGGTGTAGCTTGTTGGGCTAGTTGGTTCTTCTTGGGTATAAACAAGGCATCAGGGAAGGGTGGGAAGTCAATCTTCATGTGTGGGAGCATCTCTTTGAAGTAAGAGTTAATGGTCGCATCCCTTTACTTGACATACTTGAAATAAGTTGTCAAGCTTCCTTTCATCCCGTTCATCTCCTCTTGCATGCGCTTAGTCGACGCTTGCTACTCTTGCTGCAGCAATGGTTTTGGCTCCACCCTCCAATGTTTCCGCTGGAGCATGCTCATCAAATCCCCTCAGACGCCGCCACCAAATCTGTGTCAGCAGCAGCAGTGAAGACAGCGATTAAAATCTAAGTCTTTTATTTTCTATTCATTGCTGCCTGCTTATCTATATTTTGTGATGTACCTGCCTTTATTTTATCTGTCATTTGCATTGAGGGAAATGCGACCCTCGAGTTTGGGAGTGGCAACCCTCCATTTTAATGGAGTCTTAGTACATCTTTAATTAATTGTTGTGTCTTTTATTGAATTAAGTTCTCTTAAAAAAATTAGAAAAAGACTAAAAAAAACTGTTGGCGTAAAACTGTGAAGAAAACTTACCTGTCATGACAGCTCTGTCGTGGCATCATCTTTAGGACAGTTTAAGGAGAAGTTTAGAGCCTTTCTATAGTTCTGAAAAACTTAAACACCATTGTGACTGTTATATTGCTTAGACTTCTTTTAGCCAAACTAGAATAGGATGCTTAGTACTTGAATAGCCCCTAGAGGTGCCTAACACTGGCTCTAGAAAAGAAGTTTAGCAAAAGAAACTCAAAAACCTAGAGGTGCCCGAAACAGGCCCTAGGAAGCTAACTAGAGGAGCCCGAAACTGGCTCTAGTAAAACTTAGCTTGAAAAAAAAAAGAAAAAAAAAGAAAAAGAAGCATGAAAATGTGTCTTCAAGAAAATAAACTTTGGCATAAAAATTCGAGTTAAAAAGTTGAATATTCTAGTGAAACTAAGAGAGTTTTAGCATATAACTGTTCACAAGCATGCACACACTACTCGAGGACTATAGTAAGATTCCGGACAGATCCTAATCTTTCCGACAGGTTGCTGCCGCCACAGAGAATGAGCGACGGGTAAGGGACAGTTCACTGTTTGAAAGCCAACACAAAAATATTCATTTTTCTTTTAGGTCTTAATTGCTTGAGGGCAAGCAAAAACTTGAGTTTGGGGTGTGTTGAGTGTGTAAAAGTTCTATTATTTACACCCTTTTTAACTCATATTTCTGCTGCATTCAAGCATCATTTCATCGCATTTAGGTTAGTTTACAGCAAAACATCACAAATATATTAAAGGCACGGATTCTACTAAAGGATGGCTTATTTTGCAGGTTGCTGCCATAGTAGACGGAGAAGGCGGGCGCAGGGCAGAGAAGCAGGAAAGCTGAACTGGACAAGCAGACGAAGAGGACGATGCTGCCATGGATCTGCCGTGACAGCAGAGGACGACAGCAAGACAGTGGAGGAAAAGCAAAGTGGACCTCGATAGATAGAGAAAATTATGCTCGTCTGTCGTGTGAAAACCATACATTTTTCCAAGCCCCAGATCAAAAGATATGTCAAGCCAAAGCTCAAGGAAAGGAAATCCCAAGAAACAAGGAAGGCGGCTGAAAAGTAGGATACTTGGAGATTAAGTCTTTATTAGAATCTTACTTTTAATTAAAGTTGTAATCCTTGTTACCTTAGAATACTTGAGCCCAAAGCTTATATAAGGGCATAGATTTTAACCTAGGAGACATCTTCCCCATAACCGATAAACAAACCCCTCCGAGGTTTACCCGCCGTCGACATGTTCTAAAAACCCCCTAGGGCCACGGGTTGATTTGTAAAGTAGTTGCAAGGGTTGTTTTGTTTTAGGATTTTCCAAGTTCAATAAAATAAACTTCAAGTTCTCTTATTTTGGTTATTAATATCTTGCAAGAGCATCGGGAGAGCATTGTGAGGTTATCCATTTACTTACAATCGGGAGAGTTAAGTATACAAAAGAAATAAGAGCAAATTCTCTAGTTTATAGTTGAACTATCTTGTGCCTAGGGATACGGCAAGGTTAAGTGGCTAAGGAAGAATTCATACACATCGGTGTTCATCCTTCGATTCACACCGGGAGGTATCATCAAAGACGTGATCATCGACAGACTTGGACCTAGGGATAGGCCAAGGCAGATCTGGGATTCTTGCCAAACTTGAAGTACGGAGTTGGTGTGTTTGCTGCCGCGACGACCAACGGACAGCTGCCGCGACAGGTGCTGCCGCGACAGGCGCGACGACAGAACTGGAATTCCTAAGCATCGCAATACCTGCACTACTGAGCAATTCAATACCAGCCCATTCTCTCAATCTTGATATTCCAACTCTTTTATTTACGTTTTTCCTTATTATTTCCGTGACAATTCTCTCAAATATTTTCTTTACTTCCGTGCGGTGAACTAAGGTGAAGCTATAGCCCAATCCCTGTGGAGACGATATCCGATACTTCGTATCACTTACTACTTGCGTCGCGTACACTTGCACTACAATTGCGATAGACTAATTTACACGCAACAGAAAGATCCTAAAGAATGCAAGTACGATGTATACATCCTCTCCATGCTTAACAAAGCTAGAAGATTATCAGCTAAGTTCTCAAGTTTACCCTAGCTTTTCTTGATCAAGTTTTTTTTTGTTTTTTTTTTCGTGCCTCGAGGGGTGTCAGCTCATCACAACTATCGTCCCTAACTTTAGATGAGTATGGAGCAAACATCTCACCCTCGAGCCGGTAAATAGAGTAACCCCAGGACAACTTTCATTCACTCATTTGATGTTGCTGTCATTTATTTTAATGCAGTATCCAGGCAAAACAACACAAAGTGGAGTGTCCTTCTTCAACTATGCTTCAACATTTATTCATATTTCAACGTAAATAAATAAAAAAGAAACTAATTAAGCCCATAAGCTTGCATTTTTATTTCATGTTCATTCTACACATTTTAAACTAAGGCGTACGAGAGTTCTTTCACCAAAAATCATCTAATCGTCATAAGCATAAAAGGCATGCAATCATGTAACAATGACATAACAAAGGATCATCGGACATAAAATTTAAGTTCTCATCATCGATCATCCTCAATTTATTCATAAAACTGTCATTAATTTGACTAAATGCCATAGAAAAGTTCTATTCATTACTGAATGCTAATGCAAATGATCAACGATGAACACCAACACCCCCAAACTTAAAAGGTGCAGTGTCCTCAATGTAGAAAGAAAATGAACTTATATAGAATGAAAATGCACGTTACCTCCTAAAAATCTACTTTGGTGTCGTCATCTTGGTGTCTTTGTTCTTCATTTTCGGTTTCTTCTTCAATGTTGCGGTGGGCTCGTCAGCCTCATCTTATGGTGTTGGTTGGTTGTCCAAATCCTCTTTAGTCGGCTGGTCATCGATAGCTTCTTCAATATCATCATCAGATTGCGCATTCCATGCACGCCCCGTCGTACGCTTTAAACGACTCCTTGTTGTTGTTGTAGCATCTGGAGTAGGGGCATGTTGTGATGCAGGAGCTTCTTCAGCTATAGCATCTTCTTCATTGTTAATGTTGATAGGATCTTCAACTGGTGGTTCCGTTGGTGGAGAGGTACTTAGGGGAGCTTTTCCTTTCTTTTTCCTCATTGTTCGAGGACTTTGTCTTACGGTGGCAGTAGTTTTCATTTTTGGGGTAGGTGATGGAGTTGGAGATGGGTCTCTTCGCGTAATAGATGGTGGGCGTTTTGATGTGGTTGCTTTTAGAGCTGGTGTAGCTTGTTGGGCTAGTTGGTTCTTCTTGGGTATAAACAAGGCATCAGGGAAGGGTGGGAAGTCAATCTTCATGTGTGGGAGCATCTCTTTGAAGTAAGAGTTAATGGTCGCATCCCTTTACTTGACATACTTGAAATAAGTTGTCAAGCTTCCTTTCATCCCGTTCATCTCCTCATGCATGCGCTTAGTCGACGCTTGCTACTCTTGCTGCAGCAATGGTTTTGGCTCCACCCTCCAATGTTTCCGCTGGAGCATGCTCATCAAATCCCCTCAGTCTAGGAATTTGGTCTGGGTAAATTGACCATTGCCCTTCTAGATCTCGTCTTCTTTAGTGTTCTCAAAGACTTGCGTTTTGCGGTAGAGCGCCATGATGAGATTAGGGAAGATGAGAGGGCTCGACTTCCTATTTAAGTAGGAGTAGAATTCCTCAACAATTAGTTTGCCCAAATCAATTTGTCTTCCATTGAGGATGGAGTGAAGTAGAAGTAACCTAGTGATGTGCACTGTAGCAGTATGTGAGGTGGGCATCAAGGGAGTCTTCATGTAATGGTTCCATACTTTGGCTTCAGGCTTGAGGCGTCCTCTCTCAACAGCCCTGCTTGTGGGGTCTAATTCCTTATAAAAAATCATAGCTCCTGCAAGACCTCCTTGTATTTCTGAACATCTGTGGTTTCGGCAAAGGAGGTGTGATGGTCCATGTCATTCTTTAACCTATAGAACTTGTTGATCGCACTAGCAGTGAACTTAATTTGGTCCCCTCACACATAAATGGTGGATTGAGTGGGACTTTTCAAGTGGAGATAGAACTCCCTGACCAAGGAGACGATGATGTCTCCAGGGTGTTAGACATAGATCCCCCAGTCATGCTTAGCGATGACATCTAGGACATCCTTATTGAAGCCTCCTTCCCCTTCCAATGGAACTTTTAAGCCATGTTCAGGGTAAACCTTACGATCTTTTAGATGATGGAAATGCTCCTTGGCTCCGTTGTCAAAGAACTTTTTGATTTCAACGTTTGTTGGGTACTACTAGAAGCGCCAGTGACGTTCTTGACACGAGTCATACTTGACGAGTTACGATAGAGATTTGTTTAACGATTAGGGTTTTTTAGGGAAGTTGTAATAGGTTTTATAAGGAAGAAGATAATGGACTTGAGGGTTAAGAAAATATAGAAGAGGAAGATGGAGTTATGGGAGGTTTAAAGGAAGGTAACTCACGCAATTTATAGGAGAGAGAAGGGTGATGGTGGCGGTTTAGAGTTATGGGAAAGAGAAAGTTTATGAAAAGATTTTAATGAAAAGTAAAAAAAGAAGAAGAAGAAGATAGGGTAAGTAGGGTAATGATGTGCTAGGGTTTTTTTAAAGTTTATGGGAATAAAATCCCTCCCTTTTTACCTTTTTAATGCCGCCCCCAAGCTTAGGTAAAAAGTTTGGCTTTATACTTCCCTTTTGTGTAAAAAGGAAAACGCCCAACCTAAATTAAAGTTGTGGCTACCTTGCATGAAACCCTACCCTGCCAAATGCAACGATGGGGTTGAGTCTGACAACAAAAATTAAAGAAAACACAAAAAATTGAAATAAAATAAAACGATTAATGGGAAAAAGACAAAAGAAAAAGTAACCATATTTATGAACAATACAAACTGAAAATGCTATAGCAAATTAAGAGTTAAGGGGGGTGCAAACTCTTATGGATCTTGGAGAAGCATGATTGATTTGTCTCGTATGACGGGAGCTCCATTGTAAACTTCCAGCCTTTGTACATTCACCTTGAAGACGACTTCATCTTCATGTTTCTTTATCTCAACGACACCATGAGGGTAGACTTTGTTCACACTAAAAGGACCTGACCATCGTGATTTCAGCTTGCCTAGAAAGAGTTGAAGTCGAGAATTATAGAGGAGGACTTGTTGGCCTTCAACAAAATGTCAGGGAAAAATATGTTTGTTGTGCCACTTCTTGGTCTTTTCCTTGTATAAGCGTGCATTCTCGTAAGCTTGGGCTATAAACTCCTCCATCTCTTTCATCTCCAACGGCCTCTTCTCTACAGCTAGTTGAGCATCCATATTGAGCTTCTTGATTGCCTAATAAGCTTTGTGTTCGAGCTCAACGGGGAGGTGACATGCCTTGCCATAGAAGAGCTTGAATGGAGACATTCCCAAGGGTGTCATAAATGTTGTTAAATAGAGCCACAAGAAATACAAATATAGGTTTGAAATCATTATTATACACAGGAAATAAATACAAAAGATCGGCAATAATTAAAGCAAGGAAGGAGGTCTCTCTATACAGCCCTTCAATGGATTCCTCATGTCTCATGAAATCTTGAAGCCTTTGATCTTGTTGTCTCCAATTCCTTCTTCTCCATTATTACAGACCACTTCTCAAGTTCAAGCCTTCATCTTTTACATCGTCTTCTTCTCCTTCTTCAATTCATTGTTCAGTGATGATGGATATCCTCTTTAAATAGGCTTGCGTAAAAGCCCTAGGATAAGCCTTTGCATTTGAAATTTGAATGTGCAAGGGATAAGGCTTGCAAACACCTTATCCTTTGTTTGGAGTGCAAGGCTGATCAGGTGATAAGCTGATAAGGTGGTAAGCTGATAAGGCTAGGCTAACGTCATCATGTAGATGTTGCCTTGGCATCCAAGCTTGGCATGTCTTTTTAAGCATAGCTTGGCATCGCCTTATCCGCTATTTTTTCGAAGATTGGTCAATTTGTGATCTTTTAGGTGCCTGATCTTTTCCTATTTTCTCGGGTTTCAACAACCTCTTGGCGTGACATCAAGTTTGCTTCTCTGCCAACAAGTGCTTGGCACTGTCTGGTCCTTCTATGCCAACAACACTTGGCATTCTCCTTGGCAAACCTAACTGTGTTGCTTTCCTGCGCCGAAACCTATGTCAAACCCACAAAATAGCCACAAAACAACCCTTCACACTGGCATAGACATAACACTAAACTCCTTATGCAAATGCATGATTCTAACAACCTAATGCAACTGAATATACCTTAAAACAAGCAAGAGTATTGTAAAATTGGCATTAAAAACAATACTTTTGGAGAGGTAACACACCCCCAAACCTAACTCATTGCTTGTCCTCAAGTAATGTAAACAAAATAAAAAAAAACTGTGAAAATATTACCTCGAAAAACTTTTGATTGGAATGCCAACAAGTGCTGGCAAGCAGAATTTGGCTCTATTTCTGTCCTCGGTATCTTGGTGCAGTAGTGCCAAACAGGTAGTAATTCAAGTGCAGCAGTATAACTCTAGTCTAAGCTCATGAAAAGTGCATGATTTGTAGGCAATATGCATCAAGTATCCTTTCACTTCCTTAGTAATTTCAAGTATGGTCTTTATCCAAAGTGATCAGGATGAGGATAAGGCATGGTAAATCTGATCTTATCTCCAACTCACCCTCGCAATTGCTTGACAACTGGTTATACAATTCTTCCTGTGCAAAAAGAAGAAAACAACAGTACAATAAAACCTCTATAAATTAATACTCTTGGGACCATGAAATTTTATTAATCTAGAGAGATATTAATATATCGATAAATTAATAATTTATTAATTAAAAGAAAATTTCTCAATTCAGCAAATATGTATAACTTTGATAAAGATATTGTGTGTAAATAAATTGTAAATTGTACATAATATTCCAATTAATTAAAAATAAGTAGATTTATGTATTTGTTATTAAATATATTCATGTATCAAATTATTTATATCTAACTAGACTATTGCATGTACTTAATAATTCATTGTTTCAATTTAATATTGTTGTTGGGTGTGTAAAAGTTCTATATTTTACCCCATATTTAACCCATATTTCTTTTGCATTCAAGCATAATTCATTGCATCTAGGATAGATTTCATTTATACATCACAATTATATTAAATGGCACAGTTGCTACTGATTTTGGTTACTTTTGCAGGTAGCTGTTGTAGCAAACTCAGGGCAGTGGAGAAGCAGAGCTGGAACACAAGACTACAGTCGAAGAAGAATGACGTTGTCGTGGCCGCTGTCGTGGCAGCCAATGACGACAGCCATGTTGAAGGGAAAATGAAGTGGAGTTCGGCAGAAAGAGGAAATTAAGCTGGTATGTTGTGGAGCACTCCTATATTTTTCTGAACCCTAGATCAGAATGAAGGCCAAGCCCAAAGTTCAAGGAAGAAACTCAAAGCAAGGAAAAAGGATGAATTAAAGACATCTACTCTGAAGATTTAGTCTTTAATAGAGTTGTACTTTAATTTAAACTTGTATTCTTTCCATATTAGAAAACTTGAACCCAAGGTCTATATAAAGGCATGTAATTCGACCTAGGGAAGGATATCTTATTCTCTAGCCGTCTTCCCCTAAACCCTAGTCGTTTTCCCCTTCTCATCATGATCTAAACTTCCCCCAGGGCTAAGGGTTGATTCTGTAAAGTAGTTGCAAGGATTGTATTGTTTAGGATTTTTCTGTTCAATAAAATAAACTTCAAGTTTGCTTATTCTGGTTTTCAACATCTTGCAAGAGTATCGGGAGAGCATTGTGAGATTATACATTTACTTAATATCGAGAGAGTTAAGTATACGAAATGAATAATTACGGGTTCTCCAGTTTATGGTTGAACTATCTCAGACCTAGGGATAGGACGAGGTTAAGTGGTTAAGGAAGAATTCAACAACATCGGTGTTCATACTTTGATTCACGCCGGGAGGTATCATCAAAGACGTGTTCATCGACAGACTTGGACCTAGGGATAGGACGAGTCACAGCAGGGATTCTTGCCAAGCTTGAAGTACAGAGTTGTATGATCGTTGCCGCGACAACAATAGACCGCTGCCGATGTAGGTGCTGCCGCGACAGGAGCAACGACATAACATGGAGTCCTATACAGTGCAACACTTGCACTACTGAGCAAATCAATACCGACCTATTTCTCTATCCTGAATCCTTTAATCCTTTATCTTCATTATTCTTTAGTATTCCCTTACAAACAATTAAATTATTTCTCTCTTTCTTGTGCACCAATTCAAGGATAAGGCTATTTCCAGTCCCTGTGGATTCGACATCTGATACTTCATGTATCACTTTACTACTTGTGTCGTGTACACTTGCTCTCTATTGCGATAGACTCTTTTACACGCAACAAGTTTTTGGCGCCGTTGCCGGGGACTGGCAACATATCTTTACCCTACTTTTACTGCACATTCTTTTAATTTTTCTATTTTTATTTGGATTGTTCACCCTATGCTTTTCACATGGTTTTTCGTTTGCTTATGCGCAGATCGAGACGAGGCAAGGATCCTGAGTATCAACTATATCCTGAAATCGAAAGCTCGTGCAATCTTAGGAACCGAGTCTGACTCTTGTTAGCCAGAAACGATTACCTTGAGGAACAATTAGACGCCATGTATAACGGGAGGAACAACCTAGAGAATCCCGAAGGTCCTGAAGATCCTATTGGGAATGAAGGAAACAGACAGCCCGCCGCTGTCGCTGCCGGACGCTGGTCCTGCCGTGATTACATGATCAACGATCATGTGGAACTGGAGACCACCCTGCCAGATGTTGAAGCTGAAAACTTCGAGCTTAAACCTGTCATGTTCAACATGATTAATTCCGCTGGCCAATTCAGTGGTGCCTCTACAGAAGATGCCAGAGAACATCTGAAAACGTTCCAAGAAATTTGTTGATCGTTTAGACTATCAGGAGTAAATCCGGAGATACTGAGGCTTCGGTTATTTCCTCATTCATTGAAGGATAAAGCAAAAACTTGGTGGAATAAACTAACGTCGGGTTCAATACGAACTTGGACAGATTTAACTCGTGAATTTTTATCTCTTTTTAATCCTTCCTATTTATCTTAGCGATTATGTAACGAAATTGCTACTTTTCAACATGAAGACAACGAGCCAATGCACGAGGCATGGAACAGGTTTACCACTCTTTTGAGGAATTGCCCGATGCACAGATTCCCTATTTGGTATCAAGTCATCAGATTCTACAATACTGCCAACTTACAGACTCCCATGAGAATCGATTCAGCAGCCAATGGGTTGCTGTTGGATAAAGATCCAGATGAAGCCATGGTAGTGTTAAAGAATTTGGCGAAGAATGAAGAGCAATTTCCCACGTTGAGGAGAGGTAAACGAGTGCTAGCTGTAAAGGATTATGAGGTTGATAAGTCTCTAAAGACATAGGTTGCGTACCTCACAAAGGCAGTAGAGAATTTGCTAAAGAAAGATTCAAATCATGTCTACTCTGTAGAAGAGGTATGTGAAACTTGCAATGGGAATCACAGTTCGGAAGATTGCCCGCTACAGCTAGAGGAAGGAATGTATGTTGGAAATTTTAACAAGCAGAGGAACTATGACTCCAACAATTACAATCCAAACTGGAGGAAAGACCCCAAAATCTCCTGGAGCAACCCAAACAACGCCCTGAATCCTCAAGTACAGAACACTCAAAATTAGGGGGCACCTAGAATTCTGACTCGGGAGCAAGCGCAACAGCAGCCGCAACAGCCGCCGACAGCCACACCTATTATACTTGAGCAGACCTTGGACACATTTATGTCACTGAGAGGAACTTACATAGAAAACATGGATCACTTCATCAAGAAGACTGAGTCGTTCATGGATAAAACATAGATGCGAATGACTAACCATGAAGCTACTCTGAACAGATTAAGCCAAGGCAGAACAGAGGATTCCCTAGCGATACTGAGGTCGCTAGACAACCCACACATGAGCAATGCAAAGCTATCACAACAAGGAGTGGGAAAGAATTACCAGGGCCGGAGAAGAAAGTTGAACCAGTTAAGGAACCAGCCCTAAAATCGAATGTCGTGAACGCTGCCCCGGCAGACGATAAACAGCCTGTTGCCGCCACACCTATCATAACAGCATAAGGGACAGAGGAGAAGGATGAAGAACCTAAGCCTCCTCAGATCTGTATACCATGGGAAGGACGAATTGAAGATTACCGTCCTCCACCTCCTTTTCCAAAGTGGCTACAGAAACAGAAACAGGAGTTCCAGATTAAAAAGATCTATGATATTTTTAAGCAGGTGAACATCAATATTCCGTTGTTAGACGCCATCAAGGAGATGCCCGGTTATGCCAAATTTCTCAAGGATGCTATGTCGAAGAAATCCAGACTTGGGGAATTTCAGACGGTTAAATTGACAGAAGGATGCATGACTATTCTGCACAAGCATTCACCCCAGAAAAAGAAGGATTCTGGGAGCTTCATAATACCGTGCATAATTGGTGATAAATTCGTGGGTAAGGCACTTTGTGATCTAGGTGCCAGTATTAATTTAATGCAAAAATCTGTATTTCAGAAATTAGGTATTGGACGAGCACGACCCACAACAGTTATGCTGCAGCTGGTAGACCGCTCTTACGCTCAACCAGAAGGGGAGATTGAAGATATTCTGGTAAGAGTGGATAACTTTATTTTTCCTGCTGACTTTCTTGTTTTAGATTGTGAAGCAGATGAGAATGCACCAATCATCCTGGGGCGACCCTTCTTAGCCACATGCAGATCACTGATTGATGTAGAAAAGGGAGAACACACCATGAGAGTGAATGATCAAGAGATCAAGCTAAATGTTCTCCAAGCAATAAAACATGCTGATGCAGAAGAAGAATGCAAGGCTATCACTGAAGTAATCCTTGATCAACCCTGCATCAGGTCGTGCTGCCATGACATCAAGTTTGGTAACTGCCACAGCAGCCACCTGGAAGACTGTCACGTCAACGATGACGACAGCAACTCCTCATATTCTGGCATATCTGACACTGAAGGTCATGAGGAGGTAAACTGGATAGGCAATCGTCCAGGTAAGTTATTCGAGCCCTTAAACTATACCTCGAATGAACATATCATCCAAAACCCCTCAACTGTAGAACCACCTGTTCTAGACCTTAAGCCCCTGCCAGGGCAGCTCAAATATGTTTTTCTTGGATTAAATGATATGTTGCCCGTAATCATCTCTTCCAAGTTGATGCAGAAACAGGAACAACAGCTGATAGGGATGCTGCAGCAGCACAAAAAGTCTATTGGATGGACGATAGCTGATATCCAAGACATCAGTTCGACATTATGCATGCACAAAATTCTCCTCGAGGATTATCATAAGCCGACCATTGATGCCCAGAGACACTTGAATAACGCTATGCGAGAAGTGGTTCGAAAAGAAATTATCAAATGGTTAGACGTCGAGATAGTTTACGCCATCTCTGATAGTAAGTGGGTGAGCCCGGTGCAGTGCGTTCCTAAGAAAGGAGGAATAATCGTGGTGACCAATGAAGAAAACGAATTAATCCCAACCAGGACTGTGACCGGTTGGAGGGTTTGTATGAACTACCGGAAGCTTAACAAAGCTACCCGAAAGGACCATTTTCCCCTGCCTTTTATTGATCAAATGCTTGATAGATTAGCGGGAAAGCTTATTATTGTTTTCTTGATGGTTACTCAGGTTATAACCAAATAGCCATCGCACTGGAGGATCAAGAGAAAACGACTTTGACTTGCCCATACGATACTTACGCTTTTCAGAGAATGCCATTTGGACTTTGCAATGCACTAGCAACCTTCCAGAGGTGTATGATGGCGATATTCTCCGACATGGTGGACGACTTCCTGGAGATATTTATGGATGATTTTTCTGTCTTTGGAGACAATTTTGAAAGCTGCTTAGGCAACCTACAGAGGGTGCTCGAAAGATGTGAAAAAGAGAACTTGGTATTAAACTGGGAGAAATGTCACTTCATGGTGGATGAAGGGATAGTCCTAGGCCACAAGGTAAGCTGCCACGACATAGAAGTCGATAGAGCAAAGATAGAGGTGATTGAAAAGTTACCGCCACCCACCAAAGTCAAAGGAATTCGGAGTTTTTTAGGGGATGCTGGGTTTTATCGAAGGTTTATAGCAAATTTTTCGAAGATCACCAAGCCTGTATGCCACTTACTAGAGCAGAATTGTCCATTTGACTTCAATACTGAATGTACTAAGGCATTCAGAATTCTAAAAGAGAACCTAGTAACAGCCCCAATTGTACAGCCACCCGACTGGAGTTTGCCATTTGAAATTATGTGTGATGCCAGTGATTACGCTGTAGGGGCAGCACTTGGGCAGAGGAAGGACAAGTTGTTCCACGTAATTTATTACGCCAGCAAAACACTAAACGACGCCCAAGTGAACTACACCACAACAGAAAAGGAACTGTTAGCAGTGGTGTTTTCGATTCACAAGTTCCATTCATACATACTTGGAACGAAGGTGGTGGTCCACACAGACCACTCTGCACTGAAGTATCTGTTTGCTAAAAAAGACGCAAAGCCAGACTGATTCGTTGTATTCTCTGCTGCAAGAGTCCGGCATTGAAATCAAGGATAAAAAGGGGACAAAGAACCAAGTTGCAGATCACTTGTCAAGATTAGAGAGGGGAAAAATTCTGCCAACAGACAAGACACACATACTGGAGACCTTCTCTGACGAGCAGTTGTTCGCTGCCACGAGCATTCCCGCGACAGTCATGGCGGCAGGTAAGTTTTCTGAACTCCCCTAGTATGTTGATTTCGTTAATTATATAGTTAGCGGTATATTTCCTCTTGAAATTAATTATCAAGCCAGGAAGAGGTTCCAAAATGATGTTAAGTATTATTATTGGGACGAACCTCTTCTTTTCAAACGTTGCGCATATCAGATCATCAGGAGGTGCGTACCACATGATGAGCAGGAAGCTGTGCTTCACCACTGTCATGCTTCACCATATGGAGGACACTTAGGTGGTAACAAAACTGCTGCAAAGGTTTTGCAGTCTGGTTTTTATTGGCCCTCGCTGTTCAAGGATGCCCAAGCATTCTACAAAAGCTGTGACAAGTTTCAACGTACTGGAAACATCTCAAGGAGACATGAGATGCCGCTGCAAAACATCCTTAAAGTTGAGATCTTCGATGTATGGGGGATTGATTTCATGGGACCATTCCCAGTATCATGTGGGAATCTTTATATACACTTGGCAGTGGATTACGTGTCCAAATGGGTTCAAGCGATCGCCCCACAGAAAAACGATGCGAAGATTGTTCAGAGATTTCTTCACAAAAACATTTTCTCTAGATTTGGCATACCTAAGGCGATCATTAGTGATGAAGGGAGACATTTCGACAATAAGGTCATAGTTGCTGCCTTAAGAAAATATGGGTTAAGCATCGGATCGCAACAACTTATCACCCTCAGAGCAATGGACATGCCCAAATATCCAACAAAGAGGTAAAAAACATTCTTGAAAAGATGGTTAAACCGACTCGAAAGGACTGGTCCTTACACCTCAATTATGCACTATGGGCCTATAAAACAACATTTAAGACTCCATTAGGAATGTCACCCTACCGGCTGATATATGGTAAAACGTGCCATCTACCTGTTGAGATAGAGCACAGAACTTACTGGGCCATCAAAGCAGTGAATATGGACTTAGAAAAGGCAGGACAGAAAAGGTTATTTGACTTGAATGAAATTGAAGGAATTCGAGCAATGGCCTATGAGAACGCAAGGATTTACAAAGACAAGACAAAGAGGTGGCATGACAAGAAGTTGTTGCCACGACAGTTCTACCTAGGGTGGTTTGTGTTGTTATTCAACTCTAGGTTGAAACTCTTCCCAAGGAAGCTAAAATCTAGATGGTTCGTCCTATTCAAAGTTGTGCAAGTTTTTCCCCATGGTGCTATCACGATCAAATCCTTAAAAGATGGGCACCAATTTAAAGTCAACGGACAGAGACTGAAGCATTATCAGGGGACTGAAGCCCCAAGAATGTAGGAAGTGGTTACTTTAGGAGATGACCCTCAAGGCATCCCTAATTTAACTTAATTTTATTATTATTATTATTATTATTATTATTATTATTATTATTATTATTATTATTATTATTATTATTATTTATATATATATAATTATTTATTAGGAAATTAGAATCATTTGTTTTTAAGGACTAAGTTATTATTTTAATTATTTTTAGGAAATAAGGGAAACAAGGAGAGGAGAAGAAGTGAACCAGCCCACCATCTCACCAGCAGCCCAAAAAGCCCAAAGGAGGAGTCTGTCGTCACAACCTGTCAACAGCTGTCGCGAAAGACGCGGAAAAGACAGCCTGTCACCACACTGTCGCGGCAAACACGGAAACGAGTAAAAGACGCGCAGCAGACACGAAAATGTGTGACAAACGCATCAAAAACTGTGTAACAGTTGGCCTCGTTATTCGCGCCTGCCGTTACAGATCCAACGGTCTTGCAACTATGAGTACCAGAAACACAAGAAGAAGTGCTGCCTCCAGCTCTGCCGCAGCAGAAGGCACAATCAGCTATGATAGAATCCCCAACCGTTTTGCCACCTCCGACTCCAATGACCGCTACTACACCTCCTTCCAAAAAAGGGAGATGTGGGAAGATAGAGGGTTCCACTACGCCAACCGCACGGACAATTTCGGGCTCGAACCATTCATAGCTCAGAAGATTAGAGCCCTCAAATGGAAGATGTTTGCCGCCCAGCCCGAGGAGATTAACGTCACTTTAGTCCGAGAATTCTACGTTGCCATCGACAACAGGGATATGCAGATCGTGACAGTACGAGGCAAGGAAGTCACCTTCGAGCCAGAATACATCAACACCCTCTACGGCATCTACGTCGGCACAAATAAAGACGGGCACAAGAGGTTTTTGCAAAGCCTGTCGCCGGGAGACTACGATGCTGTCATGGTAGAAGTCACTAAAGAAGGAACATAATGGAATGCTGATCCGAAGCACCGTTGGACAGTCAAACGCACTCAACTCACTCCAGAGGCAAAGCTATGGAACCACTTCGTCAAGAAGAGGAGTATACCTTCGTCCCACAGCAGCACGGTCGACAGACCCAGGTTAGCTCTCGTTCACTCCATTCTTTTTGAGAGACCTATTCATGTCGGCCGTTACATACGAGAAGGAATTTTGCAGTGTGCCCCCAAGCCTTCATGACCCCTCTACTTCCCATACCTCATCACGGAGATCAGCCGCGGGCACAACATTCCCGAAATCCTTGAAGATTGCAAGGTCCAAGGGAAGGGATGGACGGAACGCAATATTTTCAGTCTGATGGAGCTGAAAGCTGCCACACCCATCTCCTATTTCAACCCGTCTGCCGCGGCAGGGGAACTAGCAGATCCCACGCAGACAGAGCCTGTCGTCGTAGAACTGCAGCAACCAATAGCAGTAGCTCCCTCAACAAACTCCTCCACTCAAATCTTAGCTACCCTGCAGAAGATTGAGGAACGGCAGCTGGGCCTGATGAGTTTTGTCAGAGACTTCACAACAGCAATGGTACATTTCATTCAAAGTAATTTAAATTTTGCAAATGTACAGTTCCTTGTTTTCCCCGAGCACTATTCTGCTGCTCCTACACCTGCCCATACCCCTACCCCTACTGCCACACCAAAAACAACCTTTGCTGCGTCCACTCCAACCCCGACCGCGACAGCTGCAGGTGGCAGCCACACCGTCACTGCTTCTGCCAGAGGAGAGAAGCGAAAGGAGCCACCGTTCGACCTTGATGAGTTTATTGCTGGTTTCTCTTCCTCATCAATCTGGGAGGAATATGATGGCGAGCCCTCTGTTAAGAGGAACCTTTCAAAAGAGTTCACTAGGATGAAGCGGCAGAAGCCCAACACCGTTGACGGACCATCCAGCCAAGGGAAGTCTGGCAGCAATAGCAGCAGCAGCAGCTCTTCTGAAGAGGTACAAGTAAGTCACCCTGATCATTCTATCGGAATCCACAACGAAAGTCACTGCCCGCCGGCAGCTTGAGATCAGCAGCAGCAACGACGACAACACTTAAATTTAAGTTTCTATCTTATTTTTGTTGTCTGCTGTTTTATTATAATTGTGATGTTTTTATTTTCTGTTTTTTTTATCTGTCATCATGCATTGAGGGCAATGCAACCCTTGAGTTTAGGGGTGGCATCCCTCCAGTAATGAAGTGTCTATTATGTTTAAAAATTGTGTCTAAGCGTTTCGTTTATTTTTGCCAAAAAAAGAGAGAAAATTTGGCTTAAGTCTTTGAACTTAACTTACATGCCGCGACATATGTTGTCGTGACAGTGCCTTTAGAAAATTTTAGGATCTGTTTAGAGCCTTGCTATGATTCTACCATGTACAACACTCTTTGTGACTCTTATGCTTTCTAGATTACTTTAGTACGCTGGAATAGGAATGTTTACCCACTTGAATCTGCCCCTAGAGGTGTCTATCACTAGCTCTAGGAAAACAAAGAAATAAAGAAAAAATATTCAGACTCAATTGCTTGAAAAACTGCCTTGCACTTTTTTTAGGAGATTTCTTTTTTAGCTAAGTTAGAAAAAACTAAAGGAGCCTAAGAATTGCCTCCAGAAAAGATGCAGTCAAATCAAGAGTAAAAAAAACTAAAGGAGCCTAAGAAATGCCTCCATAAAAAATTGAATTAGCATAACCTCAAATTTGTAAGCATAACTATTTCGGTATACTAAGGTAGTCTAGATGCATAAGTGTTCACAAAACCTACACACACTACACAAGAACTATAGCATTGTTCCGGATGAATCCAGAAATGCTCGGCAAGGTACTGCTCTTGATAGAATATAAGTGGTAGGTAATGTAGGGTTCATTGATTTAAGCCAAAAAAAGAATTTAGGTAATATTTGCTTGAGGGCAAGCAAGAACTTGAGTTTGGGGTGTGTTGAGTGTGTAAAATTTCTAAATTTTACCCCCTATTTAACCCATATTTCTGCTGCATTCAAGCATAATTCATTGCATCTAGGATAGATTTCATTTATACATCACAATTATATTAAATGGCACAGTTGCTACTGATTTTGGTTACTTTTGCAGGAAGTTGCTGTAGCAGACTCAGGGCAGTGGAGAAGTAGAGGTGGAACACAGAACTGCAGTCGAAGAAGAATGACACTGCCGTGGCCGCTGCCGTTGCAGCCAATGGCGACAACCATGTTAAAGGGAAAAAGTGAAGTGGAGTTCGACAGAAAGAGAAAATTAAGCTGGTCTGTCGTGGAGCACTCCTATATTTTTCTGAACCCTAGATCAGAATGAAGGCCAAGCCCAAAGTTCAAGGAAGAAACTCAAAGCAAGGAAAGAGGACGAATTAAAGACATCTACTCTGAAGATTTAGTCTTTAATAGAGTTGTACTTTAATTTAAACTTGTATTCTTGCCATATTAGAAAACTTGAACTCAAGGCCTATATAAAGGCATGTAATTCGACCTAGGGAAGGATATCTTATTCTCTAGCCGTCTTCCCCTAAATCCTAGTCGTTTTCCCTCTTCTCATCATGTTATAAACTTCCCCTAGGGCTAACGGTTGATTCTATAAAGTAGTTGCAATGATTGTATTGTTTAGGATTTTTTCTTTTCAATAAAATAGACTTCAAGTTTGCTTATTCTGGTTTTCAACATCTTGCAAGAGTATCGGGAGAGCATTGTGAGATTATACATTTACTTAATATCGGGAGAGTTAAGTATACGAAAGGAATAAGTACGGGTTCTCCAGTTTATGGTTGAACTATCTCGGACCTAGGGATAGGACGAGGTTAAGTGGATAAGGAAGAATTCAACAACATCGGTGTTCATCCTTCGATTCACGCCGAGAGGTATCATCAAAGACGTGTTCATCGACATACTTGGACCTAGGGATAGGACGAGTCACAGCAGGGATTCTTGCCAACCTTGAAGTACAGAGTTGTGTGATCGATGTCGCGACAACAACAGACCGCTGTCGTCGCAGGTGCTGTTGCGACAGGAGCAACGACAGAACAGGAAGTCCTATACGGTGCAACACCTGCACTACTGAGCAAATCAATACCAGCCTATTTCTATATCTTGAATCCTTTACTCCTTTGTCTTCAGTATTCTTTAGTATTCCCTTACAAACAATTAAATTATATTCTCTCTTTCTTGTGCAGCAATTCAAGGTTAAGGCTATTTCCAGTCCCTGTGGATTCGACATCCAATACTTCGTGTATCACTTTACTACTTGTGTCGTGTACACTTGCACTCTATTGCGATAGACTCTTTTACACGCAACAATTGTATTCCTGAACTAGTCACGCAAAATTAAGCATTGAATGCGGCAACAACTCTTCACAACTTTTTATTGCAGTTGGAGACCTCAACGCCGGAACTTGTGGGTGCAATTAGAAAAGTTAGAGTTGAAATTGAATTAGACACTACAACAATACATGTTTTTAGTGACAATTAATAGTGACTAGGAATAATTTTGTCACAAATATTAACTTTTTGTTATAATTTTTTTGTGCGACACTATTAGTATAAGTAATTGTGGCATAACTTTATTTGGTCACTGTAACAGTAGTAATTGTGACGATTACATTTTTCACAAATGAATTCTCACTATAAGTATACAATTGTGACACAAAATTCATTGTCACTAAAACTTTGACACATGATAGTGACGATATTTGATATGGTCACTATTATTTGATATTTGTTGTTACAATGAAATTACTTGTCACTTAAAGTTTCACTTTTTGTTGTGATAAATTTGGTCACCAATAAAAAAATAAAAGTAATGACAAATTAGACATTGTCACAATGATTAATTTATTTTTATAATTATAAAAAATTAAAGTTATCATAACTAGTTTGTCAAAAGGTAAAATATTTCTATAGTCTATATTATGTGTAAATTGTTGTTTTAGTCAATCTATTTTGATCAACTTTAGTCCTTATATTTTTCAAATTTTAAAATTTTAATCCTAATCCTAACGGGACACCCGCAATATGACTAAATTACAAGGACTAAAAATGATCAAATTAAAGAACAAAAATTAAATAAGCAACTTATGTATAACAATTTAGCTAAAAAGAAAATTTTACTTAACATATTTAAATACTACCATTCATGTCAGGATCGAAAATTTAAAATTTAAAAAATATAGAAATTTAAAGTGACCAAATTAGAGTACAAAGACTACTATGTGATTTTAGCATAATATATGATAGCATTTTATTTTGAAAATTTTAAAAGACATTCCATTTTGATTAGTTTTTTCTTCAAATAAAAAATCTAAATAGTTTCTTCAACATACGTACTTCGTATAAGAAACCATAGAAAAATTAGTTAAATTATTATTATAATAATTAGTGTTATAATTAATAAATATTTTTAAAATAAATAAAATTAATTTCAATTACAATTAAACCTAAATATTATTTTTCTTTCAAAATAATATTAAATTTCTTGCCTAGCCTAGTGGATAAGTATTGCACTCTCGCCCTAAAGGTTCCAGGTTCAATCCTTCTTGAAGCCAGCAATTGCACTTATTTACTAAAAATTGATACATTATCTATAATTAAATTTTATTGATCTAATGAAAATTAAAAAGTTTGCTCACTAAAATGCAAAAGCTCCATTAAATTTAATTTCAGAGACAATTAGTGATTAGTTTAAACCCTATTTTAGACATTATTTAAATATGTATTTGTGGTAAAATGTTTGTCACTAGTAAGAATAAATAACATTAATGTCTAAATTGTAGTCACTATTAATAATCATTTGAGTCAAATAGTGTGGTCATAAAAAATATAACTATTGTGACGAAATACATGAAACTTGTCACTAATATAATAGTGACGGAGTTATTAGTGACGACTGTTGACGACTTAGAAAAATAGTCACTGTAAATTTTAGTGGCTAAATTTAACACTTTTTGTGACTATTTTCAATGTCACTAAAAATGCATTTTCTTGTAGTGAGATTTGAATTTTAAAAAGAAATAGATTAACATAGATTCATATTTTAGCAAGTTACCAAAGTAGTAATTGTAATATTTATGAATTATTAATTTATAGTTTTGATGGAACCTTTATATTTATAAAGGGGATCTCCAAAAAATTATTATATTATTATCTTATCGAAATTGATGATTTTTTACATTGGCCCAAGTTGGGGCAGGAGAAATTTATTATTTAATAAAATTTATTAATTTAAAAGTATTAATTTATAGAAGTTTTACTGTAATTTCTTAACACGATTATAGCAAATCGCAAAGCCAATCCTAATAAATGGGAGAACTACAAATTTATGTGCGAAAAACTAAAAATGCAACTAAATGGGCCTATGTGTAAACAATAATTGAAGTAAAATGGATACAAAATATACTATTTTCAACACTTATCAGTATCCAAATTGGACACAATTAGTTTTAAAATGGCTAAGTGATCATCTAATGATAAACCTTTTTGCAAATGATGAAAATACATTTATTTCTTCAAATGTAACTTGCTTGTTAGAGTTTTCTTCGTGCATAGTTCCACTAACTTCAAACATAATACAACAACAGTCTTCTCCTACTATACTTCCTATGAAATTTAATCTAATAGATGCAAATTAATTAGAGATATAGCCATTCAACTCCCTATGTTTTTTCTCCTCGAGAGTTCACGGCGATGGCATCTTTTCAAACAGTAGTAGAGCATCTTCTAAATCCATTTTAATGATAAACAACTTGCATCTTTACTTGCCGCAACAAAAACTTGGTGTTGTGATCCAGCAATCCAATTTCATACCTTATGGACGTCATTATCATGATCGCATCAAACTCGAAATGCTCTAACATCAAGTTTTTTATAAGATAATAGCATCAAATAGAGGTATCGAGATTTTACGGGGAAAATCACAGGAAGAGAAGAGAAAATTCACTATAATATCGAAAGTATACAGAAGGATGAGTTTGTGCAGCTAAACCTACTTGTGAACCTCTTAATTCCTTCTTACTATAACCTAAACCACATTACTTATTTATAGGGTAAATAACTTAGTTACGAAGGATAATTTCATAGTAAGAAATCTACTCAAACTACATTTTCAACTTTAAACCAAAGTCTATTTAATTCGGATCACAAACTTTGACACTTAACATAAATTTAACGATTTAATTTACTTTTAATATGATATATGTTTATTATATAATTTATGTTTGTGATTTATGAGTGTCATTCCAACAATGTCATTTTTAAAAAATATATAATTTAATAAATACTAAATGTCTTCTAATATATCATAAAAGTTTATATTGAATTCACCAACCAGTTCATCTAACGGGATGAAGTGTTAGATTTAGATTTATCCTTGTGTATGGGCAAAAAGGGTGTCTACCCGAGTCTCAATTTTTTATAATATTTAGTGTTAGGGTCCAATTTTTTCAATATTTATTATTACGGTCTATTATGAAATTTTAATTTTTCTATTATTTGTTAGGGTTAACTACTAGAATAGTCACTTATGTTTACCCCCCAGTACAGAGTTGGTCACCGGTTTTGAAAAACGACCAGTAAGATCACTTACGTTTTCGGGGCATAAACTTTTGGTCACACAACCGTTTGTTGTCGTTAAACATTGACGGCTTGGTGACCTGGCAGCGAAAAAATAAGGGTAAACTACTGCAATGGCCACTAAAGTTTGTCCCATGTACATTTCTGTTCCCCAATTTTAAAAAATAAACATTATGGTCACTAGTAAAAATGTTTCTTTTTAATTTCACTCTTAAATTTTTATAAAATTATTTTGAACCCTAAAACTTTACAATCAATTAGTACAATAATATTATAAAGGCTTAAATGAAAATAGGTGCCCAAAGTATACTCTTTTTGAATTTTAGGTGCCCAAATTGCTCTTATTTAATAACTAAACTTTCAAATTGCTCCTATTTTTTCACTCTAGATCATTTTTATTATTATTATTATAACATAACATGTCATTTATTATTATTATTATTATTATTATTATTATTATTATTATTATTATTATTATTATTATTAAATTTAAAATATTTAAAAATATATATTACTTTTTATACCCAAACCTTAAATTACAACTCCACCCTCCTTTACCCCCACCCTATCTTTTCCGTTCATCTCTGTCCCCATCAAAAATAGACACGACATTACCGTCAGACATTCTCCTTCCATTTTTTCAACTTTTCATTTGTTCAACTCTTCATTAAAGCAAAATTGTCTATTGTTCTTCGATATTTTTCGCTCCTATTTCGTACACCTTAGTTTTAAATGCTCCCCTTTTTAATTATTTTGTACAAATTTAAATTTTAATGTAACTCAAACCTTTTCAATCTCTAATCATTTCTGTCACTTGAAAATTTTGGGAAAAAAGTAAATCAATTGTCAATTTCTCCAATGCCTTGGCTTTATAAATGTTCAAATTGTCTTTTCTCCAATGTCACTCAAATTCTTGTTGATGATGTAGAAAAACAATTTATGTGAAAATAAAGCTTCTTCAAGATTTCAGATTTATGAAACCTTATACAGATAAGTTATTCTCCGATAATACTACATTTTTTACTTGTAGTTTAGAGAAAATGTTGAATCCTTCAATCCAATTTATCAAGAAAGTTTTATAAAATAACAATGAAGACTTGTTCAAGGTTTTAAGTAGATGTAATAGTTTTATTACTAGATATTACTTGTTAAAGTTGTCGAGAAACATTAATATTGGAAAAGTTGCATAATTGTTGGGTAACAGAGATGAACGGTGAAGGTGATGGTGAAGAGGGTAGAGTTGTAATTTATGTTTTAGAAAATAATAAAAATGGTTTTATTTTATTTTTAAATTATTTTTAATTTAATAATAATAATAAATGACATGTCATGTTATAATAATAATAAAATAATCTAGAGTAAAAAAATAGGAGCAATTTGAAAGTTTAGTTATTAAATAGGAGTAATTTGGGCACTAAAATTCAAAAAGAGTATAATTTAGGCACATATTTTTCATTTAAGCCTTTGTAATATTATTGTACTAATTGATTGTAAATTTTTAAGGTTGAAAAATGAATTTTTAAAAATTTAATGGTGAAATTATGAAGAAACTTTTTCAGTTGTGACCATAATGTTTATTTTTTTAAAACCGGAGAGCAAAAATGTACATGGGATAAACTTTAGTGGCCATTGCAGAAGTTTACCCTTATTTTTTCGCTGCCAGGTCAGCAAGCTGTCAATTTTAACGACAACAAACGGCTGAGTGACCAAAATTTTACAGCCTGAAAACGTAAGTGACCTTACTGGTCGTTTTTCAAAATCGATGACCAACTCTGTACTGGGAGGAAACATAAGTGACTATTCCAGTAGTTAACCCTATTTGTTATTAGGGGTCCAATTCATCAATACTTGGTATTATGGGCTTAATTTATTTTCAAAACATTTTAGTGGCTCAATTTTTCCAATATTTTTTTAGTAGGGGCTTATTCTTAAAATTCAATGTATTACAATATTTCTTTTTTATCAATATGTATGATTTATTAGTGGGAAACAAATCATACACACGACTACCATGTGCCTCATTAAAAATCGTCTTAACCTAAATCGTAGGAAAAGAGTACCACATCATAGCCCTAAAATAAATGAAAAAACACCACACAAGTCTCCAAAGAAATTAGCCATAAGAACACTTAAAACACCACAAAATAAAACAATAGGAAAAACCACACCCCAAAATACAATTCTTATCCTTGAGATTCAATCATCAATGAAGAAATTGGAACCATGGAACTCTATCAATGCCCCCTTTGGCCAAGGTATCTACGATGCTATTAGCCTCTCGATAAGTATGGTGAAAATAAAAACATTGTAATCTCGCACAAGAGGTGTCAATCTCTCCAAAGACCCATCAATACCTCCATAGGCTTTTATCCTTGTGAAGCACCCACGAAATAGCCACCATAAAATCAGATTCCACAATAATCGAAAGTGCCTCCACCCAGCGTGAATTTACCAAAATATTCAGAGCATGATAAATATCTCGCAATTCAGCTTCATTCGAGTCCAAAGATCCTAGAGGACCCGAGAAAAGGGGAAACACTATTCCTTGATCATCACGCAACACCCATCCACACCCTATCAGTCTCGGTTACTCACGTGCCAAGCCATTCACATTGAACTTTAAAATCCCATGTGATGGTGGACTCTATATAATCACATGTCGACTAGAAGGCCAAACGTCTAGTGCACACAGTAAGGGTCATTCCCACCAAGTTGCCTCCTAGACATTAGACCTATTTTTTTGCTTTTACCCAATAAAGTATACTCAATTTGATAAGAAATGAGATCTCCTTGATGGGTATGCTTTTTTTATTGAACATTATATTATTCTGCACAAGCCAATACGACCACATCACTGTCGCACATCCTACAATCCACCATTCACAAACCTCCCCATGAAACATCCCATTTACACATTAGCACATGAAATTCATTAGGGACCTCATTCGGACCCACATAACATGCCACCACCTAAAAAAACATATGCAGATCCACGGAGAGGGTACGAATCCTACACACCAGGCGGCCCCTACCGCCAAGTTGCAGATGGCGTGGTCGATTTTCTATGAAATCCAAAACCTTTTTATTGTTTTAATAAATAACCCATTTTTCTTTCCTACGGGAAAGCAGGAGGTCAACCATGTGCATCTGCTATGCCTCACGGTTTCGACTCCTTGGCAGAGGGATCTTGTTGTGGCACGAGACTAAAGTGATGCTTGCTTATTTTGAACAGATATATGGAGTGAAAAGGCTGACTTGATCGGGAAGAGTCCTTTTCAAGTGCTAATTCCAAATCGGTTGCACAAACTCACATAAAAAGAAAATATGATCCTCTGAATCCAATCCCGACTGGCACCACAAACATCGAGCACCATCTATCGGCACACCCCTTCTACGCAACATTGATAAATTCGGTAATCTCAGTAACTGAAAGATGACATACATTAAAACTTTCAAAACCTGATTCGGAAATGCCATACATTAAAACTTTCAAAACATTGGGCGTTAGGTGGCACTACAACATGCCATACATTAAAACTTTCAAAACCTAATTCGGAAATGCCGAAAGATGACATGAGATGCATCAAAGCGTTCATCGAAATCTTTCCATCCAAACTTAGTTTCCATGTTAACTAATCCCCAACGCCAACATAAATAGAGATAATGCGCACAATGGCCTTCAATTGACCCAATTGTTGTATCTCAAAATGTCGAAGTTCCTGTTAAAAATCAGTCCCAATACGAATGATCACAGAAATCATGAATTGTATACTCATGAACGTGTGCCACTTTATTTGGTGCACATCTAAATAAGAATGGAAACAACTCACATAGAGGAACACCGACACACCAACAATCATACCAAAACAAAATTCTCCTACCATTGCCAATACACCACATAAAACATTCCTCGTGCAAAAATTGTCGCACTAAACCCATATCTTGCACCTCAACGATTTGCCTCTATACATGCGACATATGACGTTTACCCACACCATGGGGTAACCAAGAACACCAAGATTCCCCATATTTCGCCACAATAATCTCACTCCAAAGAGAGGAAGATTTGTTGGCATATTTTCATACACATTTTGCAAGTAGCACATAATTACGCAAATTCATATTCACCACCCCTAGATCCCTTAGACCTTGGCAAACATACCTTAAACAAATTGTAATGACTCATTTTTCGTTTCAAATCCGTTAAGCCCAACAAATGCCCTCCAGTTCAATCAATTTTCACCGTGGCCAATTTAAGCACCACAAATATGCTCATGCAATACAACGAAAGAGCCGAAAATACTAAGTTTCTAATATCAATCGTGCTGCAAACGACAACGAACCTCACTTCCAACCTGCCAGCTTAACATGTAGCCTATTTATTACATGTTCTCGAACCTTGCCACTTCTCAGATTAACTCCAATTGGGATACCCAAATACATAAAAGGTAGTTGACCATGCATACAGTTCAACTCCATTGGCATCGCCTCTTCCACCGCCTCATCCACACAAGCTGCATACGTAGCTGATTTCATAAAATTAATTTGCAACCCAAAACCATACTCAAAGCATGTAAGCACCCTTTAAAAATTTTGAGCGACCTCCACATTTCCTTGAATGAAAATCATTGTATAATCGGAAAATTAGAGATGCGACAGTCGACTATCCGCCTTCACACAAACCTCATGCCAATATTTCTTATTAGGGCCCCAATTGTTTTCGATGTGTTTTACTAGTTACTTATATTTTTTCAATACTTGTTATTAGAGGCATAATTTTTTTGCCAATATTTGTTATTATGTACACACTCTTAAAAAATTAAATAATTGTTATTAGAGAATCATTTTTTTTCTAATACTTGTAACTAAGGTCCCAAGTTTTTTCTCCATATTTTCCATTAGTGGTTTACCATTAAAATTATGTTGTGAATAAAATAACGAAGAACAACGAACAAGAATAAAAGAGCAAAGAGATGAGAGAAAGATGGAGATTTGTATTATTCTCAAATATAGAATTGTGTGTACAATGCATTCAATGAATCATCTATTTATAGGCATAAGAAGTACATAATACATTAAACTCTAATTAATAGAGATAATATTCATAATAATAAATAAATCAAACTCCTTAGATAAAGTTCTAATCATGATAGACATTCACATAGATAAATATTCATAACACTCCCCTTGGATGTCTATGAAGATAGTGTGCCTCGTTAAAACCTTATTAAGATAAAAACCCAGTGGGAAAAAAATTCTTTAGTGAAGGAAAAATAGTACACACATCTTTGATACGCATAACATGTTGCCTCAATAAAAACCTTACCAGGAAAACCCATTGGGACAAAACCTCAGTTAAGGAAAAAAGAGTGCAACGCGTATTTACTCCCCCTCATGAAAACATCACAGAAGATCTTTGAATATTCATAATTCAATCTTGAATATTATTTTTCTAAAGATCGTGAGGGATGAAACTTTGAAGTAATATGTTCCATGATTTTCCACTTTCAAACTGAGATATACATCTTGCATTATCTTCACACAAGGTAGCTTTTATCATATCTTGTAAAAGTAAATCCAAATATCTTTTGGATATGTTGGGTCAATGGTCTTAGCTAAACACATTTTTGGCTTACCTTGTGCATAACAATTATTTCTACAAGATTTGAGGAGGCATCGACGAATGATTGAAGATCTAAATGTAATGATCTTTGTATATTCATAGATATTTCTTGACCAACTAATATATAGTGCTTCAAGACCAAGAAAATATATAATTATCTTTATTCACATCCAACAATCTTACAACTATTGGGATATTCAATAGATATACTTTCTTCATATTGAATCTTCTTTAAGATTCTTTCAGCTTATGTCTATTCATAGACAAAAAGAAATATATAAAAATGCTCGATCTTCAGGTTGAGATAAACTTGATGTCAAGATTCAAGTACTTGTATTGAAAGTACTTCATGAGTTTCCAATTTGAAGCTCTTTAGGAGTACTAAAATTATCATAATGGATCTTGATTCAAACTCCTTTATAAAATACATAAGGAAATCTGACCATTCTTATAGTATTTTCTCAATTAGTATTTACTAAGGCGATTATATCAAATGCGCCAAAATATTCAATGAGACATGTCTAAAAAAAATTTCTCAAAAATTTCCAAATGCTTTTAGCATTTTAAATCCTTTAAGGATAAATAGGGATCCATAAATAATTAGACGCATGTAATATATTTCATACTGCCAAAGTAATTGCATCCACCATGAAGTAATTAAAACTCTCCATAAATCATAATTTGTCGTATTTACGAATACTTATTTGTGCCTCACTTGCATTACACCTAGGTGTTTGGACTGTTGGTCCAAATACTTCTCTTTTAGAAGTTCAAAGCGTCTTTCTATATTGGCCAATTCAATATCTATACTTCCTGATAGATTTCTATACAAGATCCTCGTTTTCTTTCTTTACTTCTATAAAAGTATTCTATTTAAAACTATTTGTAAAATCGTTGTCGACAACTTTTCAATTTTCTGGTTCCATTCTCATAATGACATAAATAATCGAGATCTCTTTAAGATTTCAATTTTTATCTCAGGTACCTGAAACTCTTCAAGAGTTTTATTATTAGTTATGTCTTGGGTCTCTTTAGGACCACCCGCCTCCAATATATGACCATCACATAATACTTTTCATTTACGAGAATTTTGATCATTGGAACCATTTCAACTATCATGCTTCAAGCATGATTTACATCCACTTGCTCTAGCATGTAATTTAAACTTAGAGCATTTCAGCTGGTATATGAGAATTAATTACTTTCGTTGGGTCAGTAAATATGTCTGGCAGTTGACATGAAATAACATGAATTATCTTATGAACATTTAGTTCATATTCGAGGATCCAGATAATGATAATCCATTTCCTTCTTTATCCAGCTGATTATTCTCTCCCCTGATGTTGAGAAAAATCATCTAATAAATGATTTTCCAATTAATATTTAGAATTTAAACATAAAAGGAGACTCGTACTCAATATATATTCCCAACCCTTTTTACTTGCCCATTTTGTGTGTTATGGTGGAGCAATTCAACTATATATCGCACATTCAAAAATAGGAAATATGACTTCTAACCAAAAGTCAAATCATAATTGGGAGTTTATTATAACTCGTTGGCTTGATGCGTATAAATGTTGCTATATGGAAATACCATATAAATAATAAATGTTTTGTTCTTACAGTTTAGCTATTAAATAGGAGGCATCCAATTAAAAATTTGTTAAACCGTATTTTTCATAATCAATAGGCTTTGTAACAACCGATATAGCCTAAAATATAAACCCACTAGCTTTTGCAAAACGAATAGTCTAATTGCATAATCTGAATTCTTTTAGAATCAACCTCACAAACTTCTGGTTGTAAGTTGATAAAACAATGTAGATGTATCTACTAAAATCATATAAAATTTTCCACATTTGTGGATATATGAGCCCATATTTCGTTCAGATAGGCAAGACATACAGTCTCAACTTCAGTACAAGAACTTTAAGTTCTAATTCTTTTGGTAAGTGGGATCATCTATATCCTTTAAGAACAAACAACACAAGAACTTCAGGTTCTTTTAGTAAGTGGAATTTAATCAATTCCTTTAAGCAACACAAGAACTTCACGTTCTTTAATAAGTGGAATTTAATCAATTCCTTTGAGAATAAGCACCACAAGAACTACAGGTTCTTTTAATACATGTGCATGTAAATCTCAATAATTTCTGCACCATTGTTGATCAGGATGGTCTAACTGATCATGCCAACTATATATATATGTGTATATATCTCTAAATTTGTAAACTGCTTGTTTACCATAACATGTAATTCAATCTCACCCGTACATGTCTAGTACGATCATCAAAATTGTTCCTATTTATTATATTTAGCTCTTTCGGAGCATTCAATTGAAATTATCTTTTGGTAGCAATATATAGCTCTTATAGAGCTTTCAACTGACTTTTTGGCTACCAGAACTTATATCCATATTGGCTTATTTCAAATGCCAATTGATAACACATGTTATCTATAATTCCCAAAGGGGTATTTTGCGAACTCATATTGCTCTCTTAAAATTTCCACTTATAGTGGTGACGATATTATTACCATTAGCGGTAATTATTGCAATATACACAATTCTGCACTTTTCATAATGTGCTTTCTCTCAAGAATTTATTGCTCTTCTAAAGCATCAATATTTTCAGTACTTTAGGATATAGTACTCACATTATTCCCTTGCATTTAAATGGGAAAACATATCTTATTGTTACCGTGGTGCACCCTAGGGTCCAGTCCACCGCACACCTAGGGTCCGTATCCAGCACCATCGTCCGAGACCATGAGGCCAAGGTTCCAGCACCCCGTGCCGCTCCCAACGCACCCGAGAGGCCCGAGTCCGTCCGGCCCATTCTGCCGCACCCGAAGGGCTACGACCCAGCTGAGCCAACAACCCGAGGGGCCTTGCGAGGCACCCTGGGCCTGTCCGAGTGCAGCACGCACCTAGGGCCTTTCCCAGCCGCACCTAAGGGCCTGTCCGAGCAACCCGTCCAGCCGCATCCGAGGGCCTGTCCGAGCAGCCCGTCCAGCCGCACCCGAGGGCCTATCCGAGCAGCACCGAGCAGCCCGTCCAGCCGCACCTATAGGCCTGTCCGAGCAGCACCGAGCAGCCCGTCTAGCCGCACCCATGGGCCTGTCAGATTTTCCCTCTTCCATGGCCATCCAAGCCCATTCCTTGGAGAATCTTCACCCCTTTGACCATGGTATTCAAGGCAAGGATTGTGCATCCATATCTTCCCCGATTCATGGAGATTCACATCTTTTTCACAAGGAAAGAAGCCCTACTAAGAAGGAAGGAATCCATGATTCTATTCTCTTGCCTTCATTAGATAGATTAGGCCAATCCTGGCCATCCATTGTAATCGATAGTAACCGTTAGATCGAGAGGTGCCAGGCTATAAATAGAGCCTCACCCCCTTCATTTGTATTCATCTTGAATTCCTTTGTTTTCTCATTTTTCTATTAATAATATAAAAGTCACGTTGAGTACTATTTTCCCCCTAACTAGGCTTAGAGGGGGGTTTTAACGAGGCTCTTCATTTTGCAAATCACTCGATCCATCTCTTTTACTTTCTTCTTCGCAACGCTTCCGCTCATCTAGCCAAGCCGAGCTTGACTTTAGGCTTACTTGGTCCCTTTCGAAGTTCTTTCCCGACCAAGTGCCGCACGTTGCTAGCCATATAAGCCTAGCCCCGTGACATTATGCTTATGTTGAGCATAAATCGTCACCATAGATTGTATTTGACAAGTAATCATGTTAAACAAAATAAATAAATATCATAATATATAAATATAAAACGTAAATAATTAATGTGTGTAAAATACATAAACATAAAAATAAATAAAATAAATAAATAATTCTATTCAAAGTTATAAGAATAATTAGAAGATGATTTATTCCTTTCGAGGGTTATAAGAAAATCAACAACGTCCAAAAGAGTTGGACCAACAATGTCCAAATAAAGTTTGACCAGTATCATCTTCGTCATGTTTCTCAAACAAAATTTGCTTCAATTTTCTTTCCTTTACCATTCAATGATTCTTGATTTTTCAACGTACAACACGTACAAGACCAATGGTTTATAGCATCGCATTGGTAATAAGAAGAGTTTTACTTCAATCATCCTTATAACCTCACTACTGGTGGGTAGAAATATTCTTAAAATGACCATATTTTTTATGTCTATATTCATAGCCTCGACCACGACCACAACTTCTAATGTGATTTTTATTCCTTCCATAATATAATCTCACATTCACTTCAGGGAATGGAGTAGAGCCAGTGGGCCTCTAAAACCTTTTTCACATATCCTTATCACAGAGAACAAAGATTTAATCCTCGTACGCGACATTGTTAAACCTGTCCACAAGGTTCTTTAAAAACCTTCTTTGAGACCAGTAGCCTCGCAGAATAGGATGTCCATCCAATATACTTGGATTATATCGAAATTATGTCTCTAATTGAATAATGTTTACCATGTTTGCATTCACTTTAGGGAATGAAACAGTTCCAATAATCGCATAGAATGAACATCATGCTTGCATTCAATTCAGGGAATGCCCCACCATTGGTAATCGCATGGAATAAACATCATGCTTTGCATTCACTTCAGGGAATGCCTCCCATAAAACTTTTGGATCAAGACGAATTTTCATAACTTGAAATTGGGAGAAGTCTATGGTCGAGTTTTTCGACGAAGAAGAAATATTGCTTTCGAGCAAATATAGACTTTATAACATTCTCTTGCAGATTCAAAATCACCATAATATATCGCACTTTAAAATTTTAGTTTAAAGGAAAATAAAATAAAATAAAATAGAGTTTACCGATAATGTTTTTCCTCTCGAGGACGATGGAGACATAGTGAATGACCGAGACAACTTCTCATAATCCCTTTATATCATGTCTCTTTCCAATTCATTTAAACACATGTAAAACTCAAAAACATGGTTAAAAATATTAATTTTTATCGTTAAAATAACATAAAAATAAAGACTATTTAAAGTCAGATAAAAGCAAACTTGATTTTTCCATTGTCGAATCATAACGTGTTGAATGATGTCATTGTTGATAATCCTTAGAGCATCTCTGCCACCAATGAAAATGAAACCACCGAACTATAGGTTAAAGTGCAAGGTGCGCAACCACAATGGAAGCTTGATTTTACACGTAGCTTCACAAGCATGATTTGTTTTGTAAATCCTTGCTTTAAATTTGGGTGCTCCGTAAAGCATCATGAATAGTAACACAATAAATCAATGGTTAAATTGGTTAGTATAATAACACTGTAAAATCAATATAACAAATTATTGGGAAAATAATATGTTACAAAGAATTGGAATACGATAAATATCATAACCTTTAATTTCGGTTTAGACCATAGTGAATGACTCTACTTTCGCGAGGTCTTTGAGTCCTTTCAAAATTTATGGTTCGTTCAAACCTTCAAAACATGCCATCATATTTTTCAAAAATTAAAGATCAAGTTAAAATATCAAGATAAAGGCAAACAATAATTAAAAAAATACGGAAAAAAACTTATCTTCGGTACAACGTAGAATCGAATTTGTTTCGGTAACTCTTTTGGGATTAAAACGAAGAGCACCAAAATCTTTTGAGCGAACTCGTGCTGATAACGTGTTGTGAATAAAATAAAGAAGAACAACGAACAAGAATAAAAGAGCAAAGAGATGAGAGAAAGAGAGAGATTTGTATTATTCTCAAATATAGAATTGTGTGTACAATGCCTTCAATGAATCATGTATTTATAGGCATAAGAAGTACATAATACATTAAACTCTAATTAATAGAGATAATATTCCTAATAATAAATAAATCAAACTCCTTAGATAAAAGTTCTAATCATGATAGACATCCACATAGATAAGTATTCATAACAAAATCATTTTTTTCTAATAGTTGTTAGTAAGGGTCAATTTTTTTTTTCCAAAACTTATTATTAGGGGCTTAATTTTTTATTCAATATTTGTTATTAGGGACATATTCTTAAATTTTATTTTTTCCCTATAATTGTTATTAGAGACCCAATTTTTTTTCAAATATTTATTATTAGTTGCCTAATTTTTTATAATATTTTTTTATTAAGACCATATTCTTAAAAAAAATTCAATACATATTATTAGATAACTATTTTTTTCCTAATACTTATTGTTAATGGCTTAATTTTTTCACAATATTTGTTACTAGATGTTAAAGCTTAAAATTTATTTTTTCTAATATTTATTATTATGAGTCTATTTTTCCCAATACTTGTTATTATTAGTCTAATTTTTCCAATATTTGTTATTAGAGACGTGCTTTTAAAATTTTATTTTTTCAATACTTGTTATTAGAAACTTAATTTTTTATAATATTTATTATTATGGGCATACTTTTAATTTTTCAATACTTTTTGTTAGGGAGTAATTTTTAGATTCGTCCGTAGGCCACTAAAATCTCAAGAACGACCATGGTTAGGTCCCTAAAGCAAGGTTAGGGATTTGAAAACTGACTTGTGATTGGAGAAAATTGAGTTGAGAAGATCACCCTATATTTGACTTCTGCAAAATCCGATTCCAAATTAGTTATTTCATGAGTCGAATATCGGTAGTTAATCCAAAAATTATATTGAATTCAATTATACAAAAGTTAAATTACTCCAATTTACAATTTAATTAAAATTCCTGATACTTTGAATTCATAAAAAGATTTTTTTGAATAGATAAAAATATTGTTTTTAGATTTTATCTTTTTAAAAATATATTATAATCTAGACAAATATAGATCGAGAATCTGTCCTTTATTATTTATTAATTTATCAATTCATTCACGGTTGTCATTAGCATGTGTATGATCATAACAGCACTAATGTTTGATCATAACAGCACTAATATTATTTTTAGATCTTATCTTTTTAACTTATTTCTTTTCTGTTACCTGTAATTAATAGGGAAAACTACACTGGTGGTCCTCAAACTATTACTGTTTTTTTATTTTGGTCCTCAAACTATGTTTTTCGGTAAAATCGTCCCTTCTGTTACATAGTTCTCCTGTGTTGGTCCCCCGACGTTAAATAGCTAATGGTTTTGCTGACGTGGCATTTTTTAAGAGGAGAGAGAAATGATTAAAAAATATTTTAAAAAAGCCACGTCAGCAAAACCGTTAGCTATTTAACGTCGGGGACCAAAACAGAAGAACTATGTAACAGAAGGGAGGGTTTTGCCGAAAAACATAGTTTAGGGACCCAAATAAGAAAACAGTAACAGTTTGAGGACCACCGTGTAGTTTTCCATAATTAATAATGTGAAAACCGACCCTCTTTCTATATACATTTTTTTTCTTTTTTTTCTTTATAAATTGAATAATTTAGGTTCCTCATGAATCATGCTTTTGTTTTTATTAATTCTTTCTATTATGGTCTCGTTTTTCATTTCTTTATTTTATTCTCAGTTCCAATATTTAAATTATAAATGTTGGATGTGGAAATTCTTGTTCTTGATTTTAATAAAGTAAATTAGAAACAAGTATATGCGAAGGCAGTCCGAAATGAATTTTAAATTATGCGTGTGATTCTATTATTTCTTTTAAGTGTATTTGTGAACATACACGTTGTAGACACAAAATCTTAAAATATTGTTATAACAGACCAAGTCTCACTTGAAATATTAAAATTGCAATCATTGATTGCAAAATACAAGAATGGAATCATGTACGTTTATGATCTTCTGACTCAGGGATTTATAATACAGTTATTTTTTTTTTAGAAATATGGGTCTCTTTAAAAACTTTATCTACAGTCAATATTAGAAATCTTAATGCCAATGTTTAAGGGGGAAAGAGTACCACTAACGTTATTCATTAATAGCATCATCAATTATAATGTTTACAATACAATCCGGACATTCAAAATAAAAATAATTACATTGTTGTTCAGTAAATGTCCAGTGTGCTAAATTATGAGCTGCCACATTTGTCGATCGGTGTATGTAGGCAACCGATAAATGATGATGTCATTGTAGAAGATCCCTCGCCTCGGTTATAGATTGGGCCAACATCGATCTACATTGGGTTATGGATTGAAGCATATTCACCACATTTGTAGCATCACCTTCAATCATTACCCTCGGCCATCCCTGATCCAATACAAAAAGAATTGTCGAGTAGAAAGTATGACTCTCAATTGCCTCCACTGAGGTCGCTCTTGGCAAAGTCCGCGCACATCCTGCTAGAACCAGTCCATTGTGATCTCGTGCTAGAATACCCATCGCATCATGTCATGTTTGAGACTAATACATACCATCTACTAAAATATTTAATGTAACTAACGAAGGTTTAGTCAACTTTGATGATGCTCGAGCTTGTGGAAAGCCATAGGTAATGGAGCAATTGTGACACCATTGTATTCATTGTGCATGTATTGTGCATTTTTCATAATGAGAAATATAGATTGTAATTTTTTTATCATGGACCAACCCATTATGTTTATTCTATACATTCCTTAGTAGCACAACAAACCCAATAAACATGTAATCTGTAAGGATTACTGCACAATGCTCAAGCCAATCGAAACATGTTGATGATCGATCAACAAGAGCTCACCCTGGTAATTTGAAAATCCTGTGAACCTTCCTGGTGGAAGAACAATCTCTCAACGCATGTACAATTGTCTCTGCTTTAATTTGGCATAAAGGACAGACTCTATCAGGAGAATTATGAACACCAATTCGAGCATTAACCGAAAGAGCTTCATGTGCAACCCGCCATATAAAGACTTTAATCTCGGAAGAACTTTGAGCTTGGACAATGTATCCCACAGCTTCGGAGGTGGCGTCAGTGCATGATATTGTCTCATTAACCATGCATACCCCGATTGGGTGGAATAAGTTCTACTAGAATGATTACCCAAATCAGAACATACGAGCATCTATTTCAATAACACAATGAAGAAAAGCATCGAGATCTTTGTGCACCTGACCAATTTGTTTTGAATATGGGAGTAGCACTATCAATTCCAATCTACGAGAAGAAACCATCTCAGAGCTGTTGTATATCATTAAAGATAGATCTCCAAGTATAGGTGTAAAGTGCTTAAAAGTCCTATATTTTATGCCCATTTTAGCTCATATTATCGTTGTTCTTATTCTCATTCTAGTTCATATCTAGGTTTTCATGCATGTATTACAGTATCTTTGCTTCACTTAGCTTATTACAGTGTATATGATTATTTGTGGAGAAAATATATTGTTTTCGGTTGCATTTGCATTACGGGTTACAGGAGACTGTCGCCGAAACACGCCACGACAGCATGGGAGAAGAATGATCAGAGAGAAGGAGAAAGCAGAATGATTAAATACAGTCACACATGACCAACCATCATTGTAGAGAAGAACTGTACTGATGCAGTTCAAAGAAAAGCCCGCCGAGATAGACTACCGCATGACTACTGCTGCGGAGGCACATTGGAGAATGACTAAAAGGGAGTACGATCTGAAGAGGAGAATTACTGAATCAATAGAACCAAGTCACATGAAGAATAAAGTCCAGTATCATATAGAGATGACGTAAGAAGACCCAAACGAGGAAGAAGCTTGCAACCCACGAAAGCCAAAAAGAGGAGTTATTTTGGAATAAAATATTCAAAAATTTAATTGCATTTAATTCCAACTCAACTTTCTCCCAAAGAGAGACTTCTTCCCCAAGTAGGGTTTTACATGTAACCGCCTATATAAAGGCAATGCTTGACCGGTTGAAGGGAGAGAGAGATTAGGGTTTTGAGTTTATTTTTGTGTTTTCTTTATTTCCATTATGTTATAAAATTTCCTTAGGTTTTATATTGTTTTTTTAGTAGTTGTGAGAACGGTTGTAATTAGTTTAAGCTTTTGCTAATGCAATTCAATTCAAGGTTTGTTTATCATATGTTCTTAATCTTTGTTTGCAATAGAATCGAGAGATCTTTGTGAGCACATCTATTTGTTTCAATTCGAGAGAGTTAAAACTCAAGAAAGGAATAAACATTATTCACATTAACTAAGGTGAGAATCAACTTAGCTTAGAGATAAGTCTAGGTTAAAGGCGAATAAAAATGAACGTGGGAAAATTGTTGTTCAACCTAGTTTTATGCTAAGAGGTATTGTCAAAGAGTGGGCATCACCAGTATTCGAACTTAGAGATAAGTTAGAATCAGACCAGGACGTTCTACCAAACCTTGAAGGCCCGCCGAGTTTCCCGTCATTGCAGTGTTCTCTTCGTCACCCGCCATGGCAGAGATATTGACTTTGCATTACAAGACTTTTACGAGTTCAACGCAGTTTCACACTACGACACAACTCAATCTGACCCATCTTTTTATTCTAACTTCTCAACCCTTTCATTATTTGTTTTCTTTAAGTTTATACAACTTCTCAAACCAATCTAATTCAATTGTGTTTTTACTTTTCCATGTGCATGAATTTAATCACTGAAGCAGCTTTCAATCCCTATGGAGACGATATCTTAAATACTATAACTTGACATAAGTGTACACTTGCACTCGATTTAGAGAACTCCTTTACGCTCTACAAGTTTTTGGCGCCGCTGCCGGGGATTGGAAATAGCGACTTCATCTTTACTTTCTTGCACTTTAACCTTATTGCACTTAATTTTCAGTTTTAGTTTTTCTTTATTATCATAAAAAATTATTTTATAGATTCTTTTTTATGGTTTATGACCAGAGCACATCCGACATCTAAACCCGTGTTTATCGACGAGATCGAAAGCACAACAAGAAAACTCTAAAAAGAGGCACGTGAGGCATTAGCAGTAGAAGCAGCAATGAATCGCGATGGAAGGGTCATAGTCAGTGCCATTGTTGACAATGATAATGTCAATAATGTCACCCGCGTAAATGTAGCGGTAGATGTAGGGCGGCAAGAACAACAACCACCATCTATCCCACCTGCCCATCAAGGCCGAGTCCGTACCACTCGAGACTACATGAAGGAAGACATAGACAACCTTGATTCTGTAGTCCTAGAACTAGATATCAATGCCAATCACTTTGAACTCAAGCCAATCATGTTTAATATGATCGATCAACTAGGACAATTTGGGGGCACAACTAATGAGGATGCTCGGCAGCACATGAAGTCATTCTAAGAGATTTGTAAATCTTTTAGAATTCAAAGATTACCCCTCAAATGTTCTAAAATTGCGATTATTTCCCTATTCACTGAGGGATAGGGCAAAACATGGTTAAATAGTCAGACTGTTAGTTATATTAAGTCATGGACAGACCTGTGTCAAGATTTCTTAGCTCATTTTAATCCTTCAAATGTTACTGATCGTATACGTAGCGGGATTACTTCTTTTCGACAGGCTGATGAAGAGGCAATGTACGAAGCATGGGAACGCTACCAAGAACATTTGCACAAATGCCCGCTCCATTGACTACCGCTTTGGACGCAAGTATCTTTGTTCTATAATGGTGTTAATCAACCCATCAGGATGATGCTTCATGCATCAGCAAATGGCATACTACTTAATAAGGCATCGAAGGAGGGAATGAGGATTCTGAACCAGTTGGCCAAAAACAATTATCAGTTTCCGTTCGCCCGCCATGGCAGCATTAGATGACAGGCCACAGTGAATTAGTTGGAAGCATCAGAGTCCATTAATACCCGTCTAGACAAACTGGCCAGATTGGTTGAAAACATAATCAAACCAATAGGAAGATCATATGAGGTAAAAGCAGTGGAAGCTTGCTGCGATGAATGTGGTGGAGACAATGACTCTTCATAATGTATAGAATTCGGAAATTTCATGGGAACCTAAAACTGGAATAGTACTCCCAACACAAATACATACAATCAGGGCTGGAGGAAACATCCAAACTTCTCATGGAGTAACCCTAACACTGCAGAAAATCCTACCAATCAGAATACGTAATATTAGACGAACCCGCCTCGGTAGCAGACGCAACAGCAGCAGCCGACAACAAACAATTCTCTAGATGCTACTTTAAATACTTTTATGTCTCATACTAGTGCCTATAATGCTAATACTTATAAGTTTGTTAACAAGGTTAATGCTTTCATGGACAGAACTGAAATGCGAATGCAAAACCAGGAAGCATCATTGAAAACACTGGAAACTCAAGTGGGTCAATTTGCATAGATTTTAAATACACGAACAGTATGAGGTTTACCTAGTGATATTGAGCTCGCTAGAGGAAAAACCCATGAGATGTGTAAAGCAATCACCACCAGAAGTTGAATTAGCTTGCAGGAACCAAAGGGTTAGCCAACAAAAGGGAAAGCATCAACGGAACAACCTACCTAATCTGCAACACCCGCCGAGAAGGATGCCAAGGCAGGTCCTGATACTGTGGTAACTCCTGCCACATCTGAATTGGCCAAACATGAGGAAAATCATCTTGGGGAAACTCCCACACCTCATATCAAATTTTCTTACAAAGAAGGAATTGAAGATATCAAACTACCACCACCATTCCCACAAAGGCTGAAAAGCAGAAGCAAGATTACCAGTTCAAGAAATTTCTAGATATCTTGAAACAGGTCCACATTAACCTGCCTTTGGTGGAACTCATTGAACATATACCTAACTATGCCAAGTTCCTCAAGGACATAGTTTCTAAGAAAACACAAATCGGTGAGTTTGAAACAGTGGCAGTTGCAGAGGGATGCATAGCCGTGATGCACATCAGAGCCCCGCTAAAGAGAAAAGATCCAGACAGTTTTATCATTCCTTGTGCAATTGGCAGCAATTGTAATGGGCATGCATTATATGATTCGGGGGAAAGTATCAACTTGATGCCGAAATCTATTTTTCAGAAACTAGGGATAGGAAGGGCCCGCCCTACTACTGTCATGCTCCAACTGGCTGACAGGTCTTACGTTCAACCAGAAGGGAAAATCGAAGATATACTGCTAAAAGTCGATAAGTTTATTTTCCTTGATGATTTTTTGGTTTTAGATTGTGAAGCAGATGAACGGGTGCCTATTATACTTGGAAGACCATTCCTAGCTATTGGAAGGATGTTGATCGACGTCAAAAAGGAGAACTTACAATGAGGGTAAACGATCAACAGATAAAACCGAATGTTTTCCAATCCTTAAAACATAATGATGATTCAAAAGAATGTAAAATGCTTCATGCCACATCTAAGTTTGAGTTCGACATTGATGAACCATGCCTGGGTAAATACCGCATCGGTAGTGATTCTGGTGATTGCCTTGGCAGTTACTTGGAGAACTACCCTGACACCCGCCTCGGAGGCCAAAGAACAGAAGCTGAAGATGAAGCAGAGACAAAGGAGCATGATGAAGTACATTGGATGACTACAAGGCCAGGTAAGTATTTCAAACCTTTAGATTACATTGATAAGGGAGGTAAAGTTCACAAACCATCTATTGAGGAACCCTTATCCTTGAGTTAAAGCCCTTACCTAAGCAACTCAAATATACTTTTTTGGGACCCAACGATATGTTGCCCGTAATTATCTCTTCCATGTTGCAGGTTGAACAGGAACTCAAGTTGATAGACATGTTCCGATGGCATAAGAAGGCAGTAGGATAGACCATTGCCGATCTCAAGGGAATTAGCCCAGCAATGTGCATGCACAAGATTCTGTTAAAAGAAGACATGTAGGTTGCTTGAACCCTCTGTCAAGGGCATCAGAAGCATTTTAGGACATGTAGGTTTTTATAGACGCTTTATTCAAACCTCTGTGTACCTTGCTTGAACAAGATAATACCTTCAAGTTTGATGACTCGTGCACTGAAGCATTCGAGACATTGAAGAAGTAGCTAATTTCCACCCCTATTGTAGTTCCACCCGACTAGACCCTACCCTTTGAACTAATGTGCGATGCCAGTGATACTGCCGTAAGAGCCGCCCTTGGGCAGAGAAAGGGCAGGACATTCCTTGTGATTTATTATGCCATTAAAACCCTAAATCCTACCCAAGTCAACTACACCACCATCGAGAAAGAACTTTTAGCAGTGGTTTTTGCCTTTGACAAATTTTGACCATACTTAATAGGAACAAAGGTAATTGTCCACACAGATTGATTCGTAAAGAAAGATTCCAAGCCACGATTGATTCGCTAGATTCTGTTACTACAAGAGTTCAACGTTGATATCAAAGACACAAATGGTATAGAAAATCAAGTTGTCGACCACCTATCACGCCTGGAACAGGGCGACGACACCACCACTAATGCAAAAATATAAGATGTTCTAGATGTGCAGCTGCTACTAGCATCCACCTTTATAGAGAGCATTGTCATGACATTGACTAATGTGCATGTCGCCGCAGCAGACACATCGGCGACAGCTATTCCTTCAACACCCTAGTATGTTGATATTGTGAATTATTTAGTTATTGGTGTTTTACCTTATAACCATAACTATCAAGGCGAGAAACAGTTCCAACATGATGCTAAGCATTATTTTTGGGACAAGCCTCTTTTGTTTAAACATTGTGCAGATTAGGTTATAAGAAGATGTATCCCAGAAGAAGAACAATATGCAATGCTCTACCAATGCCATGTTGCCCCTTATGAAGGACATTTCAGAGGTACATGGACAACAACAAAAGTACTTCAATCCAGTTTCTATTGGCCTACTCTTTACAAAGATGTCCAAGTTTTTTACAAGCAATGTGATAGATGCCAAAGAACCAGGGATATTTCAAGGAGGAATGAGATGCCCCTACAAACCATTCTAGAGGTTGAGTTATTTGATGTTTGTGGTATCGATTTCATGGGACCTTTTCCATCATTCTGTGGTAACTTATACATCCTCCTTGCAGTCGATTACGCGTCCAAATGGGTTGAAGATGTGGCAACTCCCAAGAATGATGCCAAGACCGTCCACCGATTCCTTCACAAGAACATATTCACTAGGTTTGGAATCCCAAGGGTAATAATTAGTGATGAAGGTAAACATTTAGACAAGCTCATCGCTAAAGCTTTAAAAAGACTTGGTGTCTATCACAAGGTTGATGCGGCATACCATCAACAAACTAATGGGTAGGCTAAAATTTCAAACAGAGAATTGTAGAATAGCCTAGAAAAGGTAGTCAACCCAACTAGGAAAGACTGGTCCCTTAGACTGGATGATGCACTATGGGCATATCAAACAGCATTCAAAACCCCTCTAGGTATGTCACCCTATAGACTTATGTATGGAAAATCCTGTCACCTACCTGTCGAGATCGAACACAAGGCCTATTGGGCGATAAAAGCCGTCAATATGGATTGGGACCAAGCTGGGGAACAATACTTCTAGCTCTTAATGAGATGGAAGAATTCAAAAGGGAAGCATATGAGAATGTCAAGCTTTACAAAGAAAAAATTTAAAAAATGGCATGATAACAAGATCTTACCGCGACAGTACCTACCAGGGCAGCTAGTATTATTGTTCAACTCCCGCCCGAAGCTATTTCCTGGAAAGCTAAAGTCCAGATGGTCTGGGCCCTTTAAAGTTGTCAAGGCTTTCCCACATGGTGTTGTTACAATTAGATCCACAACAGATGGGCAGCAGTTCAAGGTCAATGGGCAGCGGCTCAAGCACTAAAATGGAGCACCAACCTGAAGGTACAAGGAAGTAGTTACTTTAGGAGATGCAATTGCATACACTCCTATTGTAACATGAGTTATATTTATTTTTCACATTTTCTTGCTTTTTTTAGGATTAGATTTTTAATTTCAACATTTATTTCATGCACATATTAATTTCAGTTTTATTTTCGTTTCGTTGATTAATAATTTCTTTTTCACATTGTTTTATGCTTAGGAAGAGATTCAAGATTTAAGGAAGCATCTCATTAACCCAGCCTAATAGCTGCACAACAGCCCGCCCAACGGCTATAATTTGCCAATGGCTATAATCTACCCGTTACACCAGTCGTCCCGCCTGCTGGAAATCTGACCGTTGGGCATTAAATGTCGTCATGGCATCATTCCCACCCACTATATAAACCTTATTATTTCACTTCATTATATCATCTTCAACCTTTGATTTCTTAATTCTTGAAGCACTCTCAGTTTTCTTTATTTGCATTTTCAGATTTTCTTTACAACCGCCTCTAAAGAATGTCGACCTCCAGAATAACGTCTCCTTTCAAAAGATTCTTCTCCCCAAAGGACTCCACCCACTACAATAAGAAATTTTCTTCTTGGCAAGTTCTGGAAGAAAAAGGATTCCTCTACCCCGCTAATACGAGCAATTTCGGTCTTCCCTTCTTTGTCTATGAAGTGATCAAAGATCACGACTGGAAAATCTTTGCCCGCCAACCTGAAGAGGGGAACATCACCATGGTCCATGAATTTTACGCCCATAACCCACAACGAAAAAATCCTTGTAACACCTCATTACCGGCCTAGTCGAGAACCGGGTCGGAATGTGTTACGAACAAACAATACGGTGATCGGTGCGATAAAATTTCTTTTCTTGATCAACAATTGATCAATATTACGCAAAAAAAACATTACCGGACATACATCTTAGTTCAACTAATCCTTAAGAAGCAATACTTAATCATTTAAGACCAAAATGTAGTTATTACAAGTTTTAGAGACTAAACCAAAAATGTAATTAATTAGAGATCCTTCGATACAATTAACCATACCACAATGAAATTCAATGCAATATTAAGTAGCCTGAAATTTTCATGCCATTTGATACTCAATCAATTTAACCATCTTAAATTTAGTGACCATTTTGTAACAATGCAAATTACCAGATGAACCCATTTTAACCAACTTAACTAACCTTGTATCGAAACGCTCAAGGCTGTTTCGATACGGATATACAATGGTCAACCTTGTTGACTTTACCCTTCATACCGTATCGATACGGGCAAACCCTGTATCAGTATGGGTTGACTCTCTTTGACCTTGACTTTGACCCGTTTCGATACACTATAGACTCGTATTGAAACAGTGAATTCCAGTAGCAAAATGTTCTAGTACAGCCCTAGACTGTTTCGATATGCCTTGACCCATAGGTTCAATTATGCTTAACCGTACCGATCTACCATGACCCGTATCGATACGGCCTAACCTATAATGATAGATTTTTTCTGGTTTTTACTCGAATTGATTTACCAAATGATGTCCAAATACAATGAAATTTTACATGTATTATTTCAAAATCATAAACTACTGGCATGCCAAATTTCATGATCATTTGAATCCATTTACTATGTTTTCACCTTTTTAAGACAAGTATGCATATTAAGCCATTTTCAAGCAAACTTAACAAGTCATTTAGGGCACTTTAACCACATATAACACATAACCTTTATACACATAGACAAAACATCAATACCAACTACTTTAACTACTTTGCCACCATTCTAAGAGTTTATAGGGAAAAAATACTTTACTTTAGACTCGAGGTGACTTGCCGCTTTGCCAACTAACTCAGATCTCGAAACGATGACACTTAACATGAAATGTATGGACAATGAATGCATTAGACTTATATAGTCTAAGTGAGGTACTCAATAACAATGAATGAACATGGTATGCCATTTATCATGCTTTGATGACAATCATAATATCAAATATATGAATAATCATGGCATGCTTCTCATTCATATTAAAAGCATAATATCAATCACCATATTATCGGTAACAATATCATAATACCATGTCAAAGCAATATTAATAACCAATATTTCCCTTGGATTGATTCACGGTAATAGATACATGAATTCTACCTACTCACCAATCAATGAATGGTCAACCTGCCGACATCGCCAATAATACCAATACACAATACATACCTCCAGCTCGCCAAATCAATATAGGTTGTAGCCCTAGGACCGTAGTCAACCTGTACACTGAGCTCATGAATTCTATGGCATGCCAATTGTATCCAACACTCTCGAATCCAAGGTTCAATAATCAATAGTTCGATATCAATGATTCAATACATTAGCTCAATAATCATATGGTCATAGCATTAGGCAATAGCAATAAACACATGTCATTGATTCTATAAGTAAATGCTTCAATGATTTCCATGATAACAATAACAATACCTCGGACAATAATTCATTGTAATCTTACCGAATCTTACCAATAGAGCTTTCATTAACACTTTATGCAGACCCCATTAGTTCGATGGTTATTAAATCAAACGAAATCAATAACGATGAATTCGGAAAGGCTTCTTATCTACTTCCGAGACTCCGTCTACACTCACCTCGATAATCCGAAGCTCTTACGGCGCCTGGATGACTATCCCTTTATTTCTAGCTTTCGATGGAGACGATGGATTAGTCTTTTCCAATTCTTGAAAAGATCGGTAGCTATGAATTGATGTTCTTAAATCAAGGAAAGATTAAGCTTAAAGATCTCAAATTGAGAGGTGTATGCTTAGGAGCTCAAGGTTGAAGACAATAGAGGTGTGTGCTTGAGCTTGGTGGAGAAGATGACAATGGTGGTGCTTTCTTATTTCCTTTGAACAAAAGATTGGTTTGGTCTCGGTGACACTCAAAGGATTAAGGGCTTTTCTTTTTTATTCATTTATAAAGAGCAAAAACGTATTCATTGCTCCACCTCCCATTTAGCCAATAGGAAGGTTTCCTCCTACCAAGGGTTTGGTCAATCCAAAGCTTATCTCTTCCATCCTTTTAAGGTAATTGATGACCATATGTCATCCTTGCCATATGTCTAATAATCCCATGTCAAATGGGCAGCAAGCACATAGGTGATTCATCACCTCTTTATTTCCTTTCAATTAAACCTTCGAACAGATTCAAATTAGGGGACCCGTTTCGAAATGCCTGAAGTCGTATTGAAACGGTTAAGCAAAAGTCTAATAGTTAGTTAAAATCGTTGTTGAGTGTGTAAAAGTTCTATATTTTACCCCTTATTTAACCCATAATTCTGCTGTATTCAAGCATAATTCATTGCATTTAGGTAAAGTTTCACATATACATCACAATTAGATAAAATAGCACAGTTGCTACTGATTTTTGGCTACTTTTGCAGGTATATGCTGTGGCAGACTCAGGATAGCGAAGAAGCAGAGCTGGAACATAGGATTGGAGTCGAGAAACAAGATGCTGTCGTGGCCACTACCGTGGCAGCCATGCCGACAGCGTTAGTAAAGGGAAAAAGTGAAGTGGAGCTCGACAGATAGAGGAATTGAAGCTTGTATATCGTGTATCACTCCTATATTTTTTCTGAGCCCTAAGGCATAATGAAGGCCAAGTCCAAAGTCCAAGGAAGAAACCCAATGAAAGAAAAGAGGACGAATTAAAGGCATATACTCAGAAGATTTAATCTCCAATAGAGTTGTACTTTAATTTAAACTTGTATTATTGTCATATTAGAAAACTTGGACCCAATGCCTATGTAAAGGCATGTAATTCGACCTAGGGGAGGATATCTCATCTCTAGCCGTCTTCCCCAAAACCCTTGTCATTTTCTCCCTTCTCATCATGTTCTAAACTCCCTCTAGGGCTAAGGGTTGATTCTGTAAAGTAGTTGCAAGGATTGTATTGTTTTTGGAATTTTCTGTTCAAGGCAATAAAGCTTCAAGTTTATTTATTCTGGTTTTCATATCTCGTAAGAGTATCGGGAGAGCATTGTGAGGTTATTTATTTGTTTGATATCGGGAGAGTCAAGCATACGAATGGAATAAATACGAGTTTTCCAGTTTATGGTTAAACTATCTCGACTTAGGGATAAGTACGAGGTTAAGTGGCTAAGGAAGAAATCAACAACATTGGTGTTCACCCTTCGATTCACGCCGGGAGGTATCATCTAAGAAGTGTTCATCAACAGCACTTGGGCCTAGGGTTAGGACAAGTCACAGAAGGGGTTCTTGCCAAGCTTGAAGTACAGAGTTGTGTGATCGCTACCGCGACAACAACAGACTTCTTCCGCAACAGGTGCTACCGCGACAGGGACAACGACAGAATAGAAGTTTATTATCTAGTGCAACACCTGCACTACCGAGAAAATCAATACCGGCCTATTTCTTAAACCTTATATTTTACTCCTTTAAATTGGTTATTATTCACAATTATTCTACAATCATTTTAAACTCTTTTTATCTCTCGTGCAACAATTCAAGGATAAAGCTATTTTCAGTCCTTGTGGAGACGATATCCGATACTCCAAATATCACTTTACTACTTGTGTCGTATACACTTGCACTACATTGCGATAGGACTTTTGACACGCAACAAGTTTTTGGCGCCGTTGTCGGGGACTGGCAACATATCTTTACCCCTATTTTACTGCACTTTTCTTTTTTCTATTTTTATTGGTATTGTTTACCATGTGCTTTTCATAAGGTCTTCTGTTTGCTTACGCGCAGATCTAGATGAGGCAAAGAACCTGAGTACAAACTAGATCCTGAAGTCGAACGTGCATACAACCTTAGGAACCGAGTCTGTCTCTTGATAGCCAGAAACGACTATCTTGAGGAACAATTAGAAGCAATACACAACGGGGTAAATAATGAACAGAGAAATGTTGAAGATCCTCCCCTCGATGACAAGAATGGACGGCATGCCGCTTCCGTTGCCGCACGACAGTCCTGCCGTGACTACATGATCAATGATCATGTGGAACAGGAGACCACCCTGCCAGACGTGGAAGCTGAGAATTTCGAGCTGAAACCTGTTATGTTCAGCATGATAAATTCCGCTGGCCTATTTAGTGGTGCTGCAACAGAGGATGCTCGAGAACACTTGAAAACATTCCAAGAAATATGTGGATCGTTTAGATTACCAGGAATAAATCCAGAAATACTGAGGCTTCGGTTATTTCCTCATTCACTGAGAGACAGAGCTAAAACTTGGTGGAATAAACTAACGTCAGGTTCAATACGAACTTGGGAAGATCTCTCTCATGAATTTTTGTCTCGTTTTAATCCTTCTCACTTATCTGAGCGATTACGTAATGAAATTGCTACTTTTCAATAGGAAGATGACAAACTAATGCATGAGGCATGGGACAGGTTTACAACTCTTCTAAGAAACTGCCCGAGGCATGGATTTCCCGTATGGAATCAAGTCATTAAATTCTACAATGCTGCCAACACACACTCGTATGAGAATAGATTCAGCAGCAAATGAACTATTGTTGGATAAAGATCAAGACGAAGCAATGGTGGTGTTGAAAAACTTAGCAAAGAATGAGGAGCAATTCCCTACAACAAGGAGAGGTAAACGATGGATAATTGTAAAGGATTATGAAGATGACAATTCCTTGAAAACACATGTTGCCTACCTCACAAAGGCGGTGGAAAATCTGTTACGGAAAGATTTGAAACCTGTCTATTCTGCAGAAGAGGTATGTGAAACTTGCAGTGGGAATCACAGTTCGGAATACTGTCCATTATAGTTAGAAGAAGGGATGTACGTTGGAAATTACAATAAGCCAAGAAATTACGATTCCAACAACTACGATCACAACTGGAGGAAAGATCCCAAGTTCTCTTGGAGCAATCCAAACAACGCACTGAATCCTCAGGTGCAAAACAACCAAAACCAGGGGCACCCAGAATCCGGTCACGACAGCAACCACAACAGCAGCCGCAACAGCAGCCGATAGCCTCACCTAGTATACTGGAGCAAACTTTGGCTACATTCATGTCACAGATAGGAGCTTACATGGAAAACATGGATCACTTTGTAAAGAAAACTGAGTCATTTATGGACAAAACAGAGATGAGGATGACTAACCATGAGGCCACCCTGAAATCACTAGAGACACAGATGAGCCAGGTTTCCCAGCATATCAAGCCAAGGCAAAACGGAGGATTCCCTAGTGATACTGAGGTCACCAGAAAACCCACACATGAGCAGTGTAAAGCAATTACAACTAGGAGTGGGAAACAACTACAAGGGCCGAAGATAAGAACCTTACCAATTGAGGTACTGACCTTAGATACACCTGCCGCGAACACTGCCCCGGCAGAAGAAGAGCAACCGACTGCCGACACACCTATCACGACAGCAGAAGGGACAAAGGAGCAAGAAAAGGATGCTGAAGAACCTAAGCCTCCTCAGATCTGAATACCATGTGAAAAACGCCTTGAAGACTACCGTTCTCCACCTCCTTTCCCACAGCGGTTACAAAAACAGAAACATGAGTACTAGCTCAAAAAGATTTATGATATCTTTAAACATGTACACATTAATATACCGTTGTTAGAAGCCATCAAGCAGATGCCAAGATATGCGAAATTTCCCAAGGATTCCATGTCAAAAAGATCCAGACTTAGGGAATTTGACACGGTAAAAATGACAGAAGGATGCATGACTATCTTGCACAGGCATCCACCCCAGAAGAAGAAGGATCCTGTGAGCTTCATCATACCGTGCATAATTGGTGACAAATTCGTGGGTAAGGCACTTTGTGATCTAGGTGCTAGCATAAATTTAATGCCAAAATATGTGTTTCAGAAATTAGGTATTGGACGAGCACGACCCACGACAGTCATGCTGCAACTGGCAGATCGGTCTTACGTACAACCAGAAGGGAAGATCGAAGATATTCTGGTAAAAGTGGATAAGTTTATTTTTCCTGCTGACTTTGTTGTTTTAGACTGTGAAGCAGATGAAAATGCACCAATCATCATGGGGCGACCCTTTCTAGCCACAGGCAGATCTGTGATTGATGTAAAGAAAGGAGAACTAACCATGAGAGTAAATGATCAAGAAATCAAACTCAATGTTCTCCAAGCAATTAAACATGCTGATATAGAAGAAGAGTGTAAGGCCATCACTGAAGTAATCCTTGACCAACCCTGCATCAGGTCGAGCTGCCATGACATAAAGTTTGGTCACTGCCACAACAGTCATCTAGAAGACTGTCACGACAACAACGACGATAGTGACTCCTCCGATTCAGACATATCTGACACTGAAGGTCTTGAGGAGGTAAATTGGATAGGCAATCGTCCAGGTAAGTTCTTCGAGCCCCTAAATTATACCTCGAATGAACATATAATCCAGAAGCCTTCAATTGAAAAGCCACATGTTTTAGATCTTAAGCCCCTGCCATGGCAGCTTAAATATGTTTTTCTTGGTTTAAATGATACGTTGCCTGTAATCATCTCTTCCAAGTTAATGCAGAAACAGGAACATCAGTTAATTGGAATGCAGCAGCAGCATAAGAAGGCTATTGGATGGACGATAGCTGATATCTTAGGCATCTGTCCGGCATTATGCATGCATAAGATTCTCTTGGAGGATGATCATAAGCCGACTATTGATTCCCAGAGACGTTTGAATGAGGCTTTGCGAGAAGTGGTGAGAAAAGAGATTATCAAATGGCTTGATGCCGAAATAATTTATGCCATCTCGGATAGTAAGTGGGTGAGCCCGGTGCAGTTTGTACCTAAAAAGGGAGGAATAAACGTGGTGACCAACAAAGAGAATGAACTAATCCCAACCAGGACTGTGACCGGTTGGAGGGTTTCTATGGATTATCGGAAGCTTAACAAAGTTACCCAGAAGGACCATTTCCCCTACCTTTTATTGATCAAATGCTTGATAGATTAGCGGGAAAACCTTACTATTGTTTTCTTGATGGTTATTCAGATTACAACTAGATAGCTATTGCACCGGAGGATCAAGAGAAAACTACCTTAATATGCCCATACGACACTTATGCTTTTCGGAGAATGCCATTTGGACTCTGCAATGCACCAGCAACCATCCAAAGATGCATGATGGCAATATTCTCCGATATGGTGGAGGACTTCCAAGAAATTTTCATGGACGATTTTTCCGTCTTTGGAAACAGTTTTGAAGGTTGTTTAAGCAACCTACAGAAGGTGCTTGAAAGATGCGAAGAAGCAAACTTAATCTTAAACTGGGAAAAATGCCACTTCATGGTGGATGAAGGGATAATCCTAGGCCACAAGGTAAGCTGTCGCGGCATAGAGGTGGACAGAGCAAAAATAGAAGTCCTCGAAAAGCTTCTGCCGCCCACCACAGTCAAGGGGATTAGGAGTTTCTTAGGGCATGCTGGGTTTTATCGACGATTTATTGCAAATTTCTCGAAGATTACCAAGCTCTTATGCCACTTATTGGAGCAGAATCGTCCCTTTGACTTAAATACTGAATGTACCGAGGCATTCAAAATTCTGAAGGAGAAGTGTTGAGTGTGTAAAATTTCTATTATTTACCCCCTATTTAACCCATATTTCTGCTGCATTCAAGCATTATTTATTGCATTTAGGTCAGTTTACAGCAAAACATCACAAATATATTAAAAGGCATAGTTTCTACTAAAAATGGCTATTTTTGCAGGTTGCTGCTGTAGCAGATGGAATGGGCAGGCGCTGGGCAGTGAAGCAGAAGAGCTGGAACTGGATGAGTTGTCAAGGAGGACGATGCTGCCATGGTTGCCGTCGTGACAGGAGAGGACGACAGTAGTTTTGAGGAGAAGAAGCAAAGTGGACCTCGAAAGATAGAGAAAATTCAGCCCGTCTGTCGTGTGAAATCACCATATTTTTCCAAGCCCCAGATCGAAAGGAATGTCAAGCCCAAAGTTCAACGAGAGAAAATCCCAAGCAAGAAAGATGACGGCTGGAAAGTAGATTCCTTGAAGATTTAGTCTTTATTAGAATTGTACTTTCATTTAAAGTTGTATTCTTGCTATTTTAGAAAACTTGGACCCAAAGCCTATATAAGGGCATATATTTCGACCTAGGAGGAGATAACCTATCTCTAGCCTTCTTCCCAACACCCTAGCCGTTTTCATTCTCTCAACATGTTCTGAATTCCCCTTAGGGCCACGGGTTGATTTGTAAAGTAGTTGCAAGGGTTGTTTTTGTTATAGGAATTTTCAGTTCAATGAAATAAACTTCAAGTTCTCTTATTTTGGTTATTAATATCTTGCAAGAGCATCGGGAGAGCATTGTGAGGTTATCAATTTACTTAGCATCGGGAGAGTTAAGTATACGAAAGAAATAAGAGCAAGTTCTCTAGTTTATAGTTGAACTATCTTGGACCTAGGGATAGGACGAGGTTAAGTGGCTAAAGAAGAATTCAACAATATTGGTGTTCATCCTTCGATTCACACCGGGAGGTATCATCAAAGACGTGATCATCGACAGACTTGGACCTAGGGATAGGCCAAGGCACATATGGGATTCTTGCCAAACTTGAAGTACTGAGTTGAGTGTTCGCTGCTGCGACAAGCAACGGACTGCTGCCGCGACGGGGACGACAACAGAACTGGAGTTCCGAAACTTAGCAATACCTGCACTACTGAGCAATTCAATACTAGCCCATTCTCTCTATCTTGATTTCCCTACTCTTTTATTTAAGTTCTCTTTATTATTTTTGTGACAACTTCTCAAATATTTTCTTTACTTTAATGCAGTGAATTAAGGTGAAGCTATTAGCCCAATCCCTGTGGAGACGATATTCGATACTTCGTATCACTTTACTACTTTCGTCGTGTACACTTGCACTATAATTGCGATAGACTCTTTTACACGCAACAAGTTTTTGGCGCCGTTGCCGGGGATTGGCAACATAACTCTACCTTTTCTTTTACTGCACTTTTCGTTTTTGTTTTTATTTTTATTTTTCTGTTTTTCTTTGGTGTGTTCAACTCTTGCTTTTCACAAGGTTCCTTGTTTATGCGCAGATCGAAACGAGGTGAAGATCTTGAGTATCCATTAGACCCGGAAATCGAACGTTCATTCAATCTCAAGAACCGACTCCGTCACATACTAGCCAGGAACGAGTACCTTGAGGAACAGTTAGAGACAATGGCACACCGAGAAGACGACCCTCCTGTTGGAGATGGAGAGGTTAGACCGCCTGTCGGCAACCCTGCTGCCGCTGCCGGACGACGGTCCTGTCGTGACTACATGTTGAACGATCATGTAGAACTAGAAACCACGCTGCCGGACATTGATGTTGACAACTTCGAGCTGAAACATGTTATGTTTAGCATGATCAACAATGCCCGTCAATTCAGTGGTGCTGTTACAGAGGATGCTAGGGAGCATCTCAAAACGTTCCAGGAAATATGTTGTTCGTTTAGACTGCCATGAGTTAATCCGGAGATACTGAGGCTTCAGTTATTTCCCCATTCACTGAGGGACAGAGAAAAGACTTGGTGGAATAAACTTACGCCGGGTTCAATTAGAACTTGGGCAGATTTGTCTCGTGAATTTTTATCTTGTTTTAATCCTTCACATTTATCTGAGCGATTACGTAATGAAATTGCTACTTTTCAACAGGAAGATGACGAGCCGATGCACGAGGCCTGGGACAAATTTACTACTCTTCTACGGAACTGCCCAATGCATGGATTCCCCGTCTGGAATTAGGTAACTAAGTTTTATAATGCCGCCAACTTACAAACTCGTATTCGAATTGATTCAGCAGCAAACGAATTATTATTGGACAAAGACCCGGAAGAGGCAATGCAAGTATAGAAAAATCAGGCTAAGAATGAGGAGCAGTTTCCAACAGCAAGAAGAGGGGGTAAACGAGTTCTAGCTGTTAAGGATTATGAGGCCGACAGCACGATGAAATCACAGGTGGCATACCTTACTAAGGCAATGAAAAAGCTCTTGAACGATGATGCACAACATGGATTTGCTGTCGAGGAGGTATGTGAAATCTGTGAGGGAAATCATAGTTCGGATGAGTGTCTTATACAGCTAGAAGAGGGAAAGTATGTTGGAAACTATAAGCCGAATTAGAACTCCAACAACTATAATCCCAACTGGAGAAAGGATCCCAAGTTTTCTTGGAGTAATCCTAATATTGCCCTGAATCCTCAAGCACACAATAATCAGAATCAGGGAGGACTTAGATTGCTGACTCAACATCAACTGTAGTAGCAGCAGCAACAACAACAACCACCAGCTGCCACGAACAGTATACTGGAACAGACTTTGGCTACTTTTATGTCTCAGACAGGTACTTATATTGAGAACATGAATCAGTTTGTTAAGAAGATAGAAACATTCATGGATAACACAAAGAAGCGGATGACGAATCATGAAGCTACTCTGAAATCGTTGGAGACACAAATGGGTCAGGTTTCCCAGCATATCAAGCCAAGGCAGACTGGAGGATTTCCTAGCAATACTAAAAATGCTAGACAACCCACACATGAGCAATGTAAGGCCATTACTACTAGGAGTGGGAAGAAACTACCAGGGCCGGAAAAGGAAGTTGAAACAGTAAAGAAACCAGCCTTGGACAGACCTGCCGAGGAAGCTGCCCCGACAGGTAACAAACAGACTACTGCCGATAAACCTGCTACGATAGCAGAAGCGACAGAGGAGAAAAATGATGAACCAAAACCTCTTCAGATTCGTATGCAGTGGAAGGACACATTGCTGATTATCGTCCCCCACCTCCTTTTCCTCAACGGTTACAGCAAGCGAAGCAAGAATCTCACCTCAAAAAGATTTATGATATTTTTAAGCAGGTTCATATTAACATTTCGCTGTTAGATGTCGTGAGGGAGATGCCCGGTTACGCCAAATTTCTCAAGGATGTTATGTCGAAGAAATCCAAACTTGGGGAATTTGAAACGGTTAAGATGACAGAACGATGTATGAGTATTCTTCATAGGCAGCCACCCCAGAAAAAGAATGATTCAGGGAGCTTCATCATACTTTTTGTAATCGGAGATAAATATGTGGGTAAGGCACTTTGTGATCTTGGTGCTAGTATTAATTTAATGCCAAAATCTGTTTTTCAGAAATTAGGTATTGGAAAAGCTTGACCCACGACAATAATTTTGTAGCTGGCAGACCGCTCTTACGTTCATCCGGAAGGAAAAATCGAAGATATTCTGGTAAGAGTGGATAAATTTATATTTCCTGCTGACTTTCTTGTTTTAGATTGTGAAGCAGATGAAAACGCACCAATCATCCTGGGGCGACCCTTCTTAGCCACGGGAAGATCACTGATTGATGTGGAGAAAGGAGAACTCACCATGAGAGTGAAGGACCAAGAGATAAAATTGAATGTTCTCCAAGCTATGAAGCATGTTGATGCAGACGAGGAATGCAAGGCTATCACTGAAGTTACCCTTGATCAACCCTGCATCAGGTCGGGCTGTCACAACATAAAAATTGGTCACTGCCTCGGTAGCCACTTACAGGACTGTCACGGCAGCACCGACGACAGCAACTCCTTAGAATCCGATACATCTGATTCTGAAGATCAGGAGGAGGTAAACTGGATAGGCGATCGTCCAGGTAAGTTATTCGAACCCTTAAACTATACTTCGAATAACCATGCAATCCAAAAGCCATCAACTGTTGAGCCCCTTGTTTTAGAACTAGAACCCCTGCCATGGCAGCTAAAGTATGCTTTTCTTGGTTCAAATGATATGTTGCCCGTAATCATCTCTTCCAAGTTGATGCAGGAACAGGAACAACAGTTAATAAAGATGTTGCAGCAGCACAAAAAGGCAAATGGATGGACGATAGCTGATATTCAAGGCATTAGTCCGGCGTTATGTATGCATAAAATCCTTTTAGAGGAAGATCATAAGCCGACTATAGATGCTCAAAGGTGGTTAAACCATGCGATGAAAGAGGTGGTGCGTAAAGAGATAATCAAATGGTTAGATGCTGGTATAATTTACGCCATCTCCGACAGCAAATGGGTGAGCCCGGTGCAATGTGTTCCCAAGAAAGGAGGAATGACCGTGGTAACCAATGAAAACAATGAGTTAATCCCAACCAGGACTGTGACCGGTTGGAGGGTTTGTATGGACTATCGGAAGCTTAACAAAGCTACCCGAAAGGACCACTTTCCTTTACCCTTTATTGATCAAATGCTTGATAGACTAGCGGGTAAACCTTACTATTGTTTTCATGATGGTTATTCAGGTTATAATCAAATAGCTATCGCACCGGAGGATCAAGAAAAGACGACCTTCACATGCCCCTACGGAACGTACGCTTTTAGGAGAACGCCGTTTGGATTATGCAATGCACCCGCCACCTTCCAAAGGTGCATGATGGCCATATTCTCCGATATGGTGGAGGACTTCCTTGAAATTTTTATGGATGATTTTTCAGTCTTTGGGGACGATTTTGAGAGCTGCCTAGGCAATCTACAAAAGGTACTTGAAAGATGTGAAAAAGCAAACCTAGTCTTAAATTGGGAAAAATGCCACTTTATGGTGGATGAAGGGATAGTCCTTGGCCATAAGATTAGCTTTCGTGGTATAGAAGTCGACAGGGCCAAGATAGAAGTGATCGAAAAGCTGCCGCCACCGACCACAGTCAAGGGTATTAGAAGTTTCTTGGGACATGCTGGTTTTTATCGAAGATTCATTGCGAATTTTTCAAAGATCACAAAACCACTATGCCATCTTCTGGAGCAGAACCGGCCCTTTGACTTTAATGATGAATGTACTGAAGCATTCAAGGTTCTGAAGGAAAAACTGGTAACAGCCCCAATAGTACAACCACCAGACTGGACACAGCCATTTGAGATTATGTGTGATGCTAGTGACTATGCTGTCGGGGCAGCACTTGGGCAGCAAAGAGACAAATTATTTCAAGTCATATATTATGCCAGCAAGACACTGAACGATGCCCAAGTGAACTACACCACCACAGAGAAGGAGTTATTAGATGTGGTGTTCTCCATTGATAAGTTTCGTTCTTACATACTTGGAACGAAGGTAATAGTACACACAGACCATTCTGCCCTGAAGTATCTGTTCACGAAAAAGGATGCAAAGCCTCGATTGATACGGTGGATCCTGCTATTGCAAGAATTTGACCTTGAAATCAATGACAAAAAAGGGACATAAAATCAAGTGGTAGATCACTTGTCAAGGTCTGAGAAGGGACAGAGTCTACCCACAGATGAGACAAACATACTGGAGACCTTCCCAGACGAGCAGCTCTTTTCTACCGCAATCACTGCCGCGACAGCCATGGCGGCATGTAAGTCTTCTGAACTCCCCTGGTATGCTGATTTCGTTAATTTCTTAGTTAGCGGAATAATTCCTTCTGATCTTAATTATCAAGCCAGGAAGAGGTTCCAAAATGATGTTAAGCATTATTATTGGGACGAACCTCTTCTTTTCAAAATCTGTGCAGATCAGGTTATAAGGAGGTGTGTACCACAAGAAGAGCAAGAAGACATACTTCATCACTGCCATGCTTCACAGTATAGAGGTCACTTAGGAGGCAACAAAACTGCTGCCAAGGTGCTGCAGTCAGGGTTTTATTGGCCGTCACTGTATAAAGATGCGCAAATCTTATACAAGAGTTGTGACAGGTGCCAAAGGACAGGAAACATCTCAAGGAGAAACGAGATGCCACTACAGAACATTCTAGAAGTCGAGATCTTCGACGTTTGGGGGATTGATTTTATGGGACCATTCCCATCCTCATGCGGGAATCTATACATCCTCCTAGCAGTAGATTATGTCTCTAAGTGGGTTGAAGCCATCGCCACTAAAAAGAATGATGCCAAGACCGTCCAAAGATTTCTACACAAAAACATTTTTTCTAGGGTTGGCATCCCTAAGGCGATCATCAGTGATGAAGGGAGACATTTCGACAACATGGTTATTGTTGCTGCCTTGAATAAATATGGTGTCAAGCATCGAATCGCGACAGCATATCACCCACAAACCAATGGACAAGCTGAAATATCTAATAGGGAAGTTAAGAACATTCTTGAGAAGATGGTTAAGCCAACTAGGAAAGATTGGTCTTTACTCCTCAATGATGCATTATGGGCATATAGGACAACTTTTAAAACTCCATTAGGAATGTCTCCATAACGAATGATTTATGGGAAGACATGTCATCTACCTGTCGAGATAGAGCACAGAGCACACTGGGCGATCAAGGCAGTAAATATGGACTTGGACAGGGCAGGGTAGAAAAGGCTGTTAGATCTAAACGAAATTGAAGAAATCCGGACAATGGCCTATGACAATGCAAGAATCTACAAGGATAAAACTAAGAAGTGGCATGACAAAAAGCTGTTGTCACGACAGTTCTGCCCAGGGCAGCTTGTATTGTTGTTCAATTCTAGACTGAAACTTTTCCCAGGGAAACTGAAATATAGATGGTCTGGCCCATTCCAAGTCGTACAAGTTTTCCCCATGGTGCCATAACAATCCGATCATTAAAAGACGGGGACCAATTCAAAGTCAACGGACAGCGCCTCAAGCATTATCAGGGGACTGAAGCCCCAGGAATGCAGGAAGTGGTTACCTTAGGAGATGCCCCACCTGGCATCCCTAATTTAACCTAAATTTATTTTATTATTATTATTTATTAGGAAATAAGATTTATTTTATTAGAATAATGTTTTTGTTTTTATTGTTTTTAGGAAATAAAGGAGTCAAGAAGAACAGGAGAAGTGAACTCAGCCCACCATCCATCCATCGGCCCAACAAAGCCCAAATAAAGAAGCCTATCGTTACAGCTGTCGTGACAGACGCGTAAAATACAGGCTGTCATCACGCTGTCACGACAGACGCGGAAACAAATCACAGACGCGTAACAAACGCGGAAACGTGTGACAGACGCGTCGGACAGGTTAACGCATAACAGCTGCCCCCGTTATTCGCGCCTGCCGTTACAGCTTCAACGGGCAGCAAATCCTTCTCTATATAACCCCGTTTCATTTTTCAATCACCTCTTCTTTTCTTACTTGCTCTCTCTTAGTTTTTATTTGCTTTCATTTTATTTACACAACCCTTGCACAAATATGTCTTCTAGGAAAACCCGACGAAATGCTGCCTCCAGTTCCACACCGACAGCAACTCCCCCACGTTCCTTTGCTAGCAGAGATATGTGGGAAGAGAGGGGCTTTATCTATACATCGATGGAGGAAAATCTGGGCCTCAAGCCATTCATAGCCCGGAAGGTTAGAGCTTTACAGTGGCAAACCTTTGCGGAGCAGCCGGAGGAAATGAATGTCACGCTGGTTCGAGAATTTTATGCTGCCATCAGCAGCAGGACATCGACAGTGGTGTTCGTTCGAGGGAAAGAAGTGTCGTTTGAAGCAGAGTACATTAACACCTTATATGGCTTCTACATCGGCAACAATGACGACGCTCACCAGCAGTTCCTCAATACATTAGACACTGCTGCCTATGACGCTGTCATGGCAGAGTTGACCAGTGAGGGGACTCAATGGAACACCAGCCGGAAGAATCCAAGGACAGTGAAGAGGACCTAGCTACTGCCGAAGGCAAAGTTATGAAATGCCTTTATAAAAAAGAGGATCATGCCGTCATCCCACAACACCACCGTCGACCAACCAAGGTTAACGTTGATACACTCTATTCTACATGAATGGCCCATTAATGTGGGCATCTATATTCAAGAAAGTATTTTGGAGTGTGCGCACAGACCGACGGGTCCCCTCTACCTTCCGTACCTCATCACCTCGCTCTGCCGCGGCCATAACGTACCAGAAGTGCGCACTGATTTGCGAGTCGAAGGACGAGGTTGGACTGAAAAGAACATCCTCAGCCTTATGGAGCTAACTGCTGCCACCCCTCTGTCGTCATTCGACCCAGCTGCCACCATAGCTGACACGACAGAGCAGCCAACCACTGAACCAGCTGCCGCAGTAGCTGCCCCGACAGACTCCTCCCCCCAGATATTAGCTGCCATTCAGAAGCTGGAGGAACAACAGCTGGGCTTAATGACCTTCATCAGGGTCTTTGCTGCCTCTACGGTAACTTTTGTACAAAATTATTTAAATTTCCCTGATGCTTCCTTCCCTACTTTTCCTACACATGACTTTACTGTCCCTACACCTGCCCACACTCCTACACCTGCTGCTACCCCACGGACACCCTCTTCCACCTCAACGCCATCCCCTGCCCTGACAGCAGCAGGCAGCACCCATGCTGAACCATCTGTCCGAGGCACGAAACGTCGAATGGCATCGGAGGATCTTGATGCCTTTGTTGCTGGGTTCTCCTCCTCTTCTGTTTGGGCCGCCAGTGATACTGAACCTCTATCAAGAGGAATCTGTCAAAGGAATTCTCACCGGTGAAAAGGCAGAAGCGGATGGCAGATAAAAATAACATGCCAAAAGCCAGCAGCAGCAGCAGCAGTGACAGCAGCAGCGGGGAGAGCAGCAGCAGCAGCTCTGAAGTTCAGGTTGTAGAGCAACCCCCTCACATCTCCCCAACCAGAATCCAGCCACCACAGGAAGCCAAGGCAAAGAACACATCTGCCTCCCCCGTGCCCCAGCCAGCTCCGAAAGACAGAGCCCGCCGTCAGATCCGACTCAGCAGCAGCAAAGACAGCGATTAAAATTTAAGTTTCTTATCTTATTATTGTTGTCTGCTATATATTTTGTGATGTATAGCCTTATATTTTGTTTTTTATTTGTCATTTGTATTGAGGGCAATGCAACCCTCGAGCTTGGGGTGGCAACCCTACATTAATGGAGTACATCTTAGTTTAAAAAATTTGTGTCTTTACTTAGTTTATTTTCGTCTAAAATATGAAAATATTGAAAACTTTGGCTGAAAACTGTGAACTGAACTTACCTGACGTGACAGTCCTGTCGTGGCAGTGACTTTAGGATAGATTTTAGGAGAAGTTTAGAGCATTTCTATAGTTTTGAAAACTTAAACACATTTGTGACTGTTATACTGCTTAGAACTCTTTTAGCCAACTAGAATAGGAAGCTTAGCACTTGAATAGCCCCTAGAGGTGCCTAACACTGGCTCTAGGAAAGAAGTTTAGCAAAAGAGACTCAACAGCCCTAGAGGTGCCCGAAACTGGCTCTAGGAAGTTAGCTAGAGGTGCCGAAAACTAGCTCTAGTGAAACTTTAGCTTAAAAAAATAGAGAAATCGAGTCAAAACAAAAAAATTAAAGGAGCATGAAAAAGTGCCATCAAAAGATAAACTTTGGCATAAAAATTCAGGTTAAGAGCTGAAATATTCTAGTAAAACTAAGAGAGTCTTGGCATATAACTGTTCACAAGCATGCACACACTGCACGAGGACTATAGTGAGACTCCGGAAAGATACTAAATTATCCGACAGGTTGCTGCCGTCACAGGGAACGAACGACGGGTAACGGAAAATTCACTGTTTGAAAGCCAAAACAAAAATATTTCATTTTTCTTTTAGGTCTTAGTTGCTTGAGGGCAAGCAAAAACTTGAGTTTGGGGGTGTGTTGAGTGTGTAAAAGTTCTATTATTTACCCCCTATTTAACCCATATTTCTGCTGCATTCAAGCATTATTTATTGCATTTAGGTCAGTTTACAGCAAAACATCACAAATATATTAAAAGGCACAATTTCTACTAAAAATGGTTGTTTTTCAGGTTGTTGATGTAGCAGACGGAATGGGCAGGTGCTGGGTAGTGAAGCAGAAGAGCTGGAACTGGATGAGCTGTCATGGAGGACGATGCTGCCATGGTTGCCGCCGTAATAGTAGAGGACGACAGCAATTTTGAGGAGAAGAAGCAAAGTGGACCTCGGCAGGTAGAGAAAATTCAGCTCGTCTGTTGTGTGAAATCACCATATTTTTCCAAGCCCCAGATCGAAAGGAATGTCAAGCCCAAAGTTCAAGGAGAGAAAATCCCAAGCAAGAAAGATGACGGCTGGAAAGTAGACTCCTTGAAGCTTTAGTCTTTATTAGAATTGTACTTTCATTTAAAGTTGTATTCTTGCTATTTTATAAAACTTGGACCCAAAGCCTATATAAGGGCATATATTTCGACCTAGGAGGAGATAACCTATCTCTAGCCTTCTTCCCAAAACCCTAGCCGTTTTCATTCTCTCAACATGTTCTAAATTCCCCTTAGGGTCACTGGTTGATTAGTAAAGTAGTTGCAAGGGTTGTTTTTGTTTTAGGAATTTTCAGTTCAATGAAATAAACTTCAAGTTCTCTTATTTTGGTTATTAATATCTTGCAAGAGCATTGGGAGAGCATTGTGAGGTTATCAATTTACTTAGCATCGGGAGAGTTAAGTATACGAAAGAAATAAGAGCAAGTTCTCTAGTTTATAGTTGAACTATCTTGGACCTAGGGATAGGACGAGGTTAAGTGGCTAAAGAAGAATTCAACAATATTGGTGTTCATCCTTCGATTCACGCCGGGAGGTATCATCAAAGACGTGATCATCGACAGAATTGGACCTAGGGATAGGCCAAGGCACATCTGGGATTCTTGCCAAACTTGAAGTACTGAGTTGAGTGTTCGCTGCCGCGACAAGCAACAGACTGTTGCCGCGACAGGTGCTGCCGCGACGGGGACGACGACAGAACTGGAGTTCCGAAACTTAGCAATACCTGCACTACTGAGCAATTCAATACCATCCCATTCTCTCTATCTTGATTTCCCTACTCTTTTATTTAAGTTCTCTTTATTATTTTCGTGACAACTTCTCAAATATTTTCTTTACTTTCGTGCAGTGAATTAAGGTGAAGCTATTTGCCCAATCCCTGTGGAGACGATATCCGATACTTCGTATCACTTTACTAATTACGTCGTGTACACTTGCACTACAATTGCGATAGACTCTTTTACACGCAACAAGAAGCTGGTAACAGCCCCGATCGTACAGCCACTAGACTGGAGTTTGCCATTCCAAATAATGTGTGATGCCAGTGACTACGCTGTCGGGGCAGCACTAGGGCAGAGGAAGGATAAGCTCTTCCATGTGATTTACTATGCCAACAAAAAACTAAATGATGCCCAAGTAAACTACACCACAACGGAAAAGGAACTATTAGGAGTGGTGTTCTCAATCGAAACGTTTCGTCCATACATACTTGGAACGAAGGTGGTGGTCCATACAGACCATTCAGCACTGAAGTATCTGTTCACAAAAAAGAATGCAAAACCGAGACTGATACGTTGGATTTTTCTACTGCAAGTGTTCGACATTGACATCAAGGATAAAAAGGGGACAAAAAACCAAGTAGCAAACCACTTGTCGAGATTAGAGGTTGGAAATAGTCTATCGATAGATAGGACCAACATACTGGAGACCTTCCCGGATGAGCAGCTGTTTGCTGCCACAAGCACTACCGCGACAGCCATGGTGGCAGGTAAGTTTTCTAAAATCCCTTGGTACGCTGATTTTGTTAATTACATTGTTAGCGGGGTACTACCTCCTGAACATAATTACCAAGCAAGGAAGAGGTTCCAAAATGATGCAAAACATTATTATTGGGACGAACCTCGTCTTTTCAAACATTATGCAGATCAAATTATCAGGAGATGCGTACCACATGATGAACTGGAAGCTGTGCTTCACCACTGCCATGCTTCACCATATGAAGGACACATAGGTGGAAACAAAACTGCTCCCAAGGTTCTACAATCCGGTCTCTATTGGCCCATATTGTTCAAAGATGCACAAGCCTTTTACAAGGGATGTGACAAATGCCAATGGACTGGGAACATCTCGAGAAGACATGAGATGCCACTGCAGAACATTCTAGAGGTCAAAATCTTTGATGTATGGGGAATCGACTTCATGGGACCGTTCCCAACATCTTGTGGGAACCATTACATCCTACTGGCAGTGGATTATGTGTCCAAGTGGGTAGAAGCGATCGCCACTCAGAAAAATGACGCCAAAACTGTTCAGAAATTTCTACGCAAGAATATTTTCTCCAGATTTGGCATTCCTAAGGCAATCAACAGTGACAAAAGGAGTCATTTTGATAATAGGGTAATTGTTGCTGCCTTGAGAAAATACGGAGTAAAGCACCGAATTGCAACATCATACCACCCTCAAACCAATGGACAAGCCAAAATATCCAACTGGAAGTAAAGAAAATACTTAAGAAGATGGTTAAACCTACTCGAAAAGATTGGTCTTTGCACCTCAACGATGCACTCTGGGCCTATAGAACAGCATTCAAAACACCATTAGGAATGTCACCCTACAGGCTTATCTATAGGAAAACATGCCACTTACCTGTTGAGATAGAGCATAGAGCTTACTGGGCTATCAAGGCAGTAAATATGGACTGAGATAAGGCAGGACAAAAGAAGCTACTTGACTTGAATGAAATTGAAGAAATTCGAGCAATGACCTACGACAACGCCAAGATTTACAAAGATAAAACCAAAAGGTGGCACCATGGGAAGTTGCTGCCATGACAGTTCTGCCCAAGGCAACATGTGTTGTTGCTCAACTCTAGGTTACAACTTTTCCTGGGATAGCTTAAATCTAGATGGTCCCGTCCTTTTCAAGTTGTCCAGGTTTTCCCTCATGGTGCCATCACAATCAAATCCCGAAAGGACGGGCACCAATTCAAAGTCAATGGACAGAGACAAAAGCATTATCAGGGGACTAAAGCCCCAAGGATGCATGAAGTAGTTACTTTATGAGATGCCCCTCAAGGCATCCCTAATTTAATTTAGTTTTATTTTATTTTATTTTATTTATTTACTAGGAATTAAGATTTATTTTATTTTAGAAATTAATATTTTATTTTATTTATCTATTTTTATGAAACAAAGGAAACATGCCGAAGAGAAGGAATGAACAAACCCACCATACCTATAGCAGTCCAAAAAGCCCAAAGAACGACATGAAAAAACAGCATGTCACAAAGTTGTCGCGACAGACACGCAAACGCGTAACAGACGCGTAGCAGACACGGAAACGCGTGACAGACGCGTCAGAAACCGCGTAACAGTTGGCCCCGTTATTCACCCCTGCCATTACAGCTCCAACAGGCAGAAAATAGCCCATCTATATAAACCCCCATTCACTATTCATCTCTCACCTCATTCTCATTTTCTACACTTGTTTCCTCTATTTAAGATCTTTAAAATTTTTCTTATATTTTCCACATTCCTTGCAAAATGACTAGCACACAAACCCATCGAAGTGCTGCCTCTAGTTCTGCCGCAGCAGTCAGCACCCCAAGCCATAGTGCCATTTCAGACCGCTTCGCCTCCACCGACTCCGCCGCAAGATACTACCGTTCCTTTAAGAAGATGGAGATATGGGAAGAACGGGGGTTTCTCTACATCGAACCCACGGGAAACCTAGGGCTTGAAAGCTTCAAAGCAAGAAAGATCCATGCCCTCAAATGGCAGCAGTTTCCTGCCCAACCGGAAGAGATGAACGTCACACTCGTTAGAGAGTTCTAGGCTGCCGTCGACAGCAAAGACACTACAACAGTGACAGTTTGAGGTAAACAACTCTCCTTTGAGCCTTCTTACATCAACACCCTATACGGTTTATATGTGAGTAAGAAGGAGGACTCCCACAAGAGATTCGTCAATAGTCTGTCGCCGGCAAACTACCACACGATCATGGCAGAACTCACCGAGGAAGGGACAGAATGGAACACCGACCCAAAACAATGATGGACAGTGAGAGAACTTAGTTGACTCCAGAAGCCAAATTATGGAATCACTTTGTGAAGAAGCGCATCATGCCATCCTCCCACAATAGTATCGTCGACATACCAAGGTTAGCCCTTGTACATTCAATTTTAAATGAAAGATCAATAAATGTCGGCCGCTACATACGAGAGGGAATTCTTGAATGTGCCCTCTGACCATCGGGACCCATTGTCTTCTCATACCTCATCACCAACATATGTCGGGGCCACAACGTACCGGAAATTGCCGAAGATTTTAAAGTCCGAGGGAAAAGGTGGATGGAGAGGAACATTTTCAGCCTCATAGAGTTAAAAGTTGCCACTCCGCTGTCATACTTCAATCCCTCTGCCACGGCAGAGCAGACGGCAAGCCCCAGCCACACAGAACCTGCCACAGCAGAACATGAGCAGACGGCAGCAGCTCCTCCACCAGACACCTCTGCCCAGATTATGTCGACACTTAAAAGAATGGAGGAAAGGCAACTCGGATTGATGGGTTACATGAGGGATTTCACGTCAGCAACGATAAATTTTATTCATAATGATTTACATTTTACACATGTATCGTTCCCCTCCTTCCCAGAACAGTTCTTTGCTGCCTCTACACCTACACCGGCCATGACAGCCGAAGGCGGCAGCCAACCTGTCACTTCCGGAGGCAAGAAAACAAAGGAGCCCCTGCCGGAACTCAACGAAGAATATTTTGAAGGGTTCTCCTCCTCTTTCGTTTTGCAGGATTCTGACGGGGAGCCCTCAGTTGCCCGAAACCTCTCCAAGGACTTCACGCCAATGAAGAGGAAGAATCTTAACAAGACTGGTGAAGGCCTTTCCGGCCAAGGCAGATCTGCCAGCAGCAGCAGCTCCGACAATGAGGTCGAGGTTCTTGACAAGCCACCACACATCTCACCGACCCGTGTCCAGCCACCCAGGGATGCCAAGAAGAAGGCAGTCTTTGCCTATCCCAGCACACTGTCGGCCCCTGCCATGAAAGTCACTGCCCGCCGGCAGCTCCAGATCAGCAGCATCAGCGATGACAGCTCCTCAACTTAAGTTTCTATCTTATATTTGTTGTATTTGATGTTTTATTTCTTTTGTGATGTGCTTTATTTTCTTTAGTTGTCTTTCATGTTATCATGCATTGAGGGCAATGCAACCATCAAGTTTAGGGGTGGCATCCCTCCAGTAATGAAATGTTAGTTATGACTGAAAAATTGTGTCTAAGTATTAGTTATTATTTAGTTTATTTTTGTGTCAAAAAAATTGGCTTAAGTCTTTGAACTGAACTTACCTGCTGCGACATACTCTGTCGTGACAGTGCCTTTAGGATGTTTTTAGAAACTGTTTAGAGCCTTGCTATAGTTCTGATCTTTAAACACCCTTTGTGACTCTTATATGATGTCTAGACTTCTATTTTTAAACTAGAGTAGGAAAGCTTAACCACTTGAGTTGCCCCTAGAGGTGCCTAACACTGGCTCTAGGAAAAGAAAATAAGAAAAGGAAAACTTAGACTCAATACCCCTAGAGGTGCCTAATACCGGCTCTAGGAAGTTAGCTAGAGGTGCCCAAAAACATGCTCTAGTCAACTCAAAATAAGAAAAACACCAAGTCTAATTCAGAAAAAACTAAAGGAGCCTAAGAATTGCCTCTAAGAAAAGAAAATTTTGGCATAAAAATTCAAGTAAGTAGCTTAACTATTCTAGTAAACTAAAGGAGTCTAGGAACATATTTGTTCACAAAACAAGCACACACTACACAAGAACTATAGCATGATTCCGAACAAATCCAGAAACAGCCGACAAGGCAATGCTCGTGATAGGGCATGTGTGGTAGGTAATGAAAAGTTCGTTAAATTAAGCCAAACAAAAAATTCTTTTTTTAGTTAGGTCATATTTTCTTGAGGGCAACCAAGAAATTGAGTTTGGGGGTGTGTTGAGTGTGTAAAAGTTCTATATTTTACCCCTTATTTAACCCATAATTCTGATGCATTCAAGCATAATTCATTGTATTTAGGTAAATTTTCACATATACATCAAAATTAGATAAAATAGCACAATTGCTACTGGTTTTTGGCTACTTTTGCAGGTATATGCTGTGGCAGACCCAGGACAGCGAAGGAGCAGAGCTAGAACATAGGATTGGAGTCGAGAAACAAGATGCTATCGTGTCCATTGCCGTGGAAGCCATGACGACAGCGTTAGTAAAGGGAAAAGTGAAGTGGAGCTCGACAGATAGAGGAATTCAAGCCGGTCTGTCGTGGATCACTCCTATATTTTTCTTAGCCCTAAGGCAGATTGAAGGCCAAGCCCAAAGTCCAAGGAAGAAACCTAAAGCAAGAAAAGAGGACGAATAAAAGGCATATACTCAGAATATTTAATCTCCAATAGAGTTGTACTTTAATTTAAACTTGTATTCTTGTCATATTAGAAAACTTGGACCCAAGGCCAATATAAAGGCATGTAATTCGACCTAGGGGAGGATATCTCATCTCTAGCTGTCTTCCCCAAAACCCTTGTTGTTTTCCCCCTTCTCGTCATGTTCTAAACTCCCCCTAGGGCTAAGGGTTGATTCTGTAAAGTAGTTGTAAGGATTGTACTATTTTTGGAATTTTCTGTTCAAGACAATAAAGCTTAAAGTTTATTTATTATGATTTTCATATCTCGCAAGAGTATCGGGAGAGCATTGTGAGGTTATTTATTAGTTTGATATCGGGAGAGTCAAGCATACGAATGGAATAAATACGAGTTTTCCAGTTTATGATTAAACCATCTCGACTTAGGGATAAGTACGGGGTTAAGTGGCTAAGGAAGAATTCAACAACATTGGTGGTCACCCTTCGATTCACGCCGAGAGGTATCATCTAAGAAGTGTTCATCAACAGCACTTGGGCCTAGGGATAGGACAAGTCATAGCAGGGGTTCTTGCAAAGCTTGAAGTACAGAGTTGTGTGATCGTTGCCACGACAACAACAGACTTCTACCGCGACAGGTGTTGTCGCGACAGGGACGACGACATAACAGAAGTTTTCTATCCAATGCAACACCTGCACTACCAAGAAAATTAATATTGGCCTATTTCGTAAACCTAATATTTTACTCCTTTAAATTGGTTACTATTCAGAATTATTCTACAATCATTTTAAACTCTTTTTATCTCTCGTGCAACAATTCAAGGATAAAGCTATTTACAGTCCCTGTGGAGACAATATCTGATACTCCAAGTATCACTTTACTACTTGCGTCGTGTACACTTGCACTACATTGCGATAGGACTTTTGACACCCAACAACCATTAGAACCGTATCGGAACACCCTATAATCGTTTCGAAACGTCTTACCTAGGCTGTTTCGATACGAATCTTACCGTATCGATACATTTAGCTCAATACATCATTTTAAGCATTTAAAAGGGTTTCAAATCAAAGGTTTGGACTCACTAAGATCCCTCATCAATAAAAGAGATCATAACACTTAATGTAAATACAATACTTAAGCTCTTTAGTGTAGGATTTTAGGTCGTCGGAACCTAATTCTGACTAAACCAGTTTTTGGGGTGTTACAATCCTTTCGTATATGTTCGTGGCAGGGGTGTTCATCTTGATACCGTCACCAGCAACCATTATTATGGGCTCACTAATGAGGTAAATGACCACGCCGACTTTGAAGCCGCCCTCACCACCGCCGACTACGACCGCCTGAAGGATGAGTACTATGTGCCTTGCACCACATGGAATATGGGTAACCACACTAGATTTGTACCTCACCGAGCACTGTTACTAAACACAAATCTCTGGAATACATTTATTAAATGTCGGCTACTACCGACTTCCCATAACTCTACTGTCGACCACCATGCCTGGCCATGATTGACTCCATTCTAAAGCGGCGAAAAATTAATGTGGGCATCGTAATCTGTCAAGAGATTTATGCTTGCCATCCGTGGCCCAAAGGCTGCCTTTTCTTTTTGAACCTCATCACCGGATTATGTGCTAACTTCAACGTGCCTCTAAAGTGCATATTAGTCCTATATTTTGTACACATTTCATCTTATTTTATTGTTGTTTCAAGTGCTTTTTAGGCATAATTAGGTCATGCATTGCATAAATACAGTATTCTTTGTTTTGACATGCTTTTATTGAATATTTGTTATTTTGTGAAGTAAAGATGTTGTTTTAGTGTAGATTTAGTTTTCCAGGGCTATAAGCAATTAGAAGGAGAGTAGATCAGAGGAAAGGATGTTGAGGCAGCCGCCTAGGACAGCAAAGTGAGTCTGCCCCGCCGCGACAGCAAGATGCCGCCGGACAGAAACAACAGCTCCCGAGATAGAGACAGCAGCTGCCGAGACAAAGACAGCAGTTGCTGAGACAGAGATGGCAGCTGCCGAGTAGCTGCCACTGCCATATCGGCCGCCTAGGGCAGCAAGCTGAGGAATTGGAGAATTGGAGTGCGATCTGTCGATCAGAAAATCCTGATTCTAACGATGCCATTCACTCAATTTTCTGACGCCTGGAGCAGTAGACAGAGCCGCCAAAGGAGAACAATGAGCTTACTTACAGAGCAAGGCAACCGGAAAAGAAGCCCAAATTCTACTCAAAGAAGTCAGAATTTAAAGTTGTATTTAATGCAAAAGCTCTTTGAAGACTTCTACTCCAAGGAGGACTTAACCTAGACTATGGCCTATATATACTTCACATATTTTTGTATTTCGATAGGGAGAACATAGGTTTTCCTTAGGCATAGTTTAGGTTTTCTTGCCGCCGACATGTTCTAATTCTCTCTTTGGGTTTGTGTTATGTTGTAATTAGTTGTGAGAACGGTTGTTTAGGTTTTCAAGTTTTTTTTGCAATAAAATACTCTTAGTTTGCTTAATTCATGTTTTTCATTTCCCTCAATTAGTTCCAAAAGTCTAGTTTAGGAAATCCATTTGTCGGGTACGGGAGTGTCAAACTCACGAAAGAATTAAGCACGGTCTCATCATGTCAAGGTGTTGACTAATTCGACTTAGACATAAGTTATAATTTCAGCGGCTAAAAGGAGCAACCAAACGTTGACTGCCTGTGTTAGGTTTACGCTGAGATTGCTAGGTATTGCCTACATCACGCAGCAAAAGAATCCTAGCCTAGACATAGGTAGGATCACCGAACTTGGAGCATCTGTAAGACTTGCCGCCGAGACTTCTCTTCATCTCACCTTCCGGGACAGCGAAAGCTGCAAGTGTAGACTTCCACCGTGGCAGCGAAAGTTGTCGCCACCTCAATCTACCATTAACCACTGAGGTAGAAGATCGTGGCAGTGCAAAGCAACTTGACCTATTCAATGCAGTTTCACACTAAACAGCAACATAACCCTGCCCTATGTATCAATCTGATCACTTCCCATATTATTACTTGTGTTTTTTATTTTACTTTTCTTCTCAAACAACCACCATACTTATGCATATACTTTATTTGTGCAGGAACAACAATTCGAAGCAAGCTGTCCAATCCCTGTGGAAGACGATATCTTATATACTATTACTTGATAGGAGTGTGCACTTGCGCTCATAAATAGAGAACACCCAAACGCTCTACAAGTTTTTGGCGTCGTTGTCGGGGATTGGTAACAGCGAAATTCGCTTTTAATTTCTGCACTTTTATTTTATTTCTAGTATTTATTTTTTTTAATAAAAAAAAACTATGTGGGAAAGTGCTTATTCAGGTGCCCCACGAGTTAAGGGCAACAATATTTGGGAAAGTTCTTGTGAATTTTGTGAAGGCAATCATGCGTTCAAAAGTTGCCCTCATCTTTTTGAAGCAGAAATGTCGAGAAAAACCACTTGAGAGTGGATGCCTGAATATGAACAGCAAATGTCGCCGCAGTAGCAACAGGGACAGCAGATGCCACTGCCGCAATTGTCGTTGTAGCAGCAAGATTTTTCATGGTATAATCAAGAATCTAAAAAAAATCCATAACAGATTTGCTACAGAAATCGACATGCCCTGGCAATATAGTTATCTGCAAGAACAATCAAAATCCTTGGAGGACACACTTCAAACTTTCCTTGCGCGCATGGATAAAGTGTCAATTGCTATGGACGCCAACATCGCTAAGATGGATGCACTTATGAGAAATTCAGTCCTCATTGCTGCTATGGATGAACCTCCACTATTAAGGGACATTGATGTCCCAGGACAAGAGGATGTAGAGCAATGCGAGGAAAGATCTCCAATGTGTACAGAACAATTCGATCCCCCAAGCCAAGAGGATGCAGAACGCTACCCAGACAACAAGATTGACAGTTGTTCCGGTAGCTACCTAGAACCCTACCCTGAGATTGAACTGACAGCACATGATCAAAGCTATGCCTCAGCAGAGAGGCCCGCCACGACAGAAGCCTCCATAATGACGCATGCCTCGGCATCTATGGATTATATATATCTAGAGGATTCGATGTAGGCAAATTTACAGCCGTCAAAATCTTTACTGATGGAGATTTTCAAGGAGCCTAAAGAGTCTTCCCATGACCGACATAACACTATGATAGAAGACTACCACACCAGCTGGTTGTCGCAGCAACTGTCTCGCCAGCAAAAGAAACTTTCCCCTACGACGAACTTTGACAAAGAGGAGGTAAGTAAATGGTTAGGGAGTAATATAATTTTTCCTAATCACATGCCCATGCCTTCAAGAATAGGAACAAGGAGAAAGATTCACATGGACTATAAGGTAACGAGGAAAAAGGACTCCTCCACCATGAGAATAGTCACTCGATAGAGGGTGCGGTTAGACTATAAGAAGTATCAGAAATGACCCTCTTAAGATCCAACCGATAAGGGAGTAGTTACTTTAGAAGATGCATAGCAATGCACTCCTAGAGTAACAAAATTTTTAAGTTTTATTTTTCCACATATTTATTGCTTTATTTAGGAGTAGATTTTATTTACTAAGGGCTAGATTTTATTTTCAGTTGCATTATTCCCGCCTCACAAATTTTTATCTAGATTCAAACCCAAGGGAATCGAGTCGCTGAACATAACAGGGGGTAGCACTACCGCAACCCGCAATTGGCGGCATAGCAAATAACTCTTCCAAGTCTTCTCCACTATCTGACAGCAGCTAAGCCTAAGTTTTCTTTCCCTTCTTCATGTTTATTTTTCAGTTATTATGTTCTTTGTATTTTGTGCATTGAGGGCAATGCCCGTCTCGAGTTTGGTGGGTATAGTTCTCATATATTTGTTTAGGCATACTTAGTAGCATGTAGTTTGCATATTCTACTTGCTTTCATATTAATCGAAAAAGAAAAAATTTGTTAGTAATTGTGCCTATGATAGGACAACCTATTAATTTTCCGCACCAATTAAAATTTGAACTTAAATCGAGAAAAGCATGAATAACTTAGAATTTTCTATAATAGCCACACACAAAATTTTTAAAAACTACCGTTACTTGTGTTGAGTGTGTAAAAGTTCTATTATTTACACCCTTTTTAACCCATATTTCTGCTGCATTCAAGCATCATTGCATTGCATTTAGGCTAGTTTTCAGTAAAACATCACAAATGGATTAAAAGCACGGATTCTACTAAAAGATGGCTATTTTTGCAGGTATCTGCCATAGTTGACAAAGACGGCAGGCGCAGGGCAGAGAAGCAGGAACGCTGAACTGGACAAGTAGACGATAAAGACGAAGCTGCCATGGACCTGTCGTGACAGCAAGGTGACAGCAGCCTTATGAAGAGGAAAAGTAAAGTGGACCTCGATAGATAGAGAAAAATCTGCTCGTCTGTCGTGCGAAAGCCAAATATTTTTCCAAGCCCCGGATCAAAAGATATGTCAAGCCAAAGCTCAAGGAGAGGAAATTCCTAGAAACAAGGATGGCGACTGCAAAGTAGGAATCCTTAGAGATTAAGTCTTTATTAGAATCTTACTTTTAATTAAAGTTGTAATCCTTGTTACCTTAGAAGACTTGAGCCCAACGCTTATATAAGGGCATAGATTTAACCTAGGAGGCATCATCGAATACCCCATAACCGAAACCTAAACCCCCTGCCGTTTACCCGTCACTGACATGTTCAATATTCCCCCTAGGGCTACGGGTTGTTTTGTAAAGTAGTTGCAAGGGTTGTTTTGTTTTAGGAATTTTCAGTTCAATAAAATAAACTTCAAGTTCTCTTATTTTGGTTATTAATATCTTGCAAGAGCATCGGGAGAGCATTGTGAGGTTATCCATTTACTTAGCATCGGGAGAGTTAAGTATACGAAAGAAATAAGAGCGGGTTCTCTAGTTTATAGTTGAACTATCTTGTGCCTAGGGATAGGGCAAGGTTAAGTGGCTAAAGAAGAATTCATACACATCGGTGTTCATCCTTCGATTCACGCCGGGAGGTATCATCAAAGACGTGATCATCGACAGACTTGGACCTAGGGATAGGCCAAGGCAGATCTGGGATTCTTACCAAGCTTGAAGTACGGAGTTGGTGTTCGCTGCCGCGACAGCCAACGGACAGCCGCCGCGACAGGTGCTGTTGACGACGGGCACGACGACAGAACTGGAGATCCTAAGCAATCCAATACCTGCACTACCGAGCAATTCAATACCAGCCCATTCTCTCTATCTTGCTATTTCAATCCTTTTATTTACGTTTTTCTTATTATTCTCGTGACAATCTTCTAAACTATTTCCTTTACTTCGTGCAGTAAACTAAGGTGAAGCTATTAGCCCAATCCCTGTGGAGACGATATCCGATACTTCGTATCACTTTACTAGTTGCGTCGTGTACACTTGCACTACAATTGCGATAGACTCTTTTACACGCAACAACTTGCTGAGTTTGCTAGAATATCTAATGAACACTGCTTGCTTTGTTTTTAGAATTCTTTGCAAAGTTTAACAATGGTTGCAGGTAGCCACCGAGGCAGGAACAGAAAAATACAGCACTGCCACGGCAGCAGAGGAAAAACAAAGAAACATTGATGTTTTACCCTGGAGGTGCTTGAAACAGGCTTTAGGAAGAATCATGTGCGAGGACTCTCCGCTGCTATGAATGTCCATGAATCTGAAAATTTTGAATTGACGAACAAATTAGCATGAGTGAATGAAAGTCTTCACGGGATGACTCTACTCCATGGGTTCAGGGTTTTGTAGTTTGCTTCTATCTTAATTTCAAACCTAGAAGAGTAGTTATTGTAACCCCCTTAGCCCGGCCTAGACGGTTGACCCGAACTACGAAGATTACACGGGGAAAACCAAAGTCAACCCGAAAGTCAACCTTGATTAACAACCTTTTTTTTTCTTTTAAAACTTATCTAGATGCACATTAACCTTAAGCGTACCCTTAAGAAAAGCATACTTGAAAAGCACAGCGATCGGAAATCAATAAGGGACTCAAATGCACAACATACAAAGATAGAGACCAAAATGTATATTCTGGAAAGATAAAGGACTTAGCTGATTTTTAAATTTCCAATATCAAATTAATCACATTTCATGCTTCCCGGTCAAATTTCAGCTCAAACGGACATCTCAAACTCAAGCAATTGCAAATACAAAATTCAGGACTAAAACGTAAAGCTTGCAAACCTTAAACCGTTCAAATCAGTGCCCAACGGTCTAGTGTTTGGGAACAGGGGTTGACCATTCCGAAACGCGGGTTCGTTTCGAGACTTGTATCGAAACAGGGCCTGGCAGTGGCAAAAGTGTTTCGGAACGGCCCTATCCGTTTCGATACACGAAGGCCATTACAGGCCCCCGTTTCGAAACGCTAGTGCCCGTTCCGATACGGACTGCCCAGAAAGTGCAAAATTTGCTGGTTTAACACACAATTAGACACTCAAACACATCCTAATGACTTCCTAATCATGCCAACAAGTCATCACATATTCAAGGCACATGTTTGCAACATCAAAACACATTCATGGCATCAATTAGGAAAATTCACAAGTCTATAGGCATGCTTCCTAATATCCAAAGCAAACAACCATCAAAACATCAAAGCAAGCACCAAAATGGCAATTTATAAATCCAATACAATTAATGCATCATGCCACAACTAGGGAGTCCAAAACATCTCCCAAAATCACATCCTAGGTTCGCATTGCCAAATATCAAAATCTAATAATGTTGTAAAATAGTCACCATACATGAGCTTAGCTTTCCCTTGGATTATTAGCCTCCTTGCTGCCCACAAACACCTCAATTATCTGCATTATTGATTCAAGAGAGAGAGCGTAAGCACAAATGCTTAGTGAGGCATGCTCTAAAGAAACAACACAATAATGCATTTTATAAAAACACTTTCCATAAAGCCTTTAGCACTTAAACATCATTATTCATGCAACATTGCATTCACATCAAGCATCTCATGCTTCAATATCATTAACATGTCATATTGGCTTCCAAGTGATAAACCATAACCTTTTTCAACATAAAACACAATCGGATACGCGGATTACAAGCGTTGTCCCATACGCTTCATGCACACTACCGAACACACATGGTGGAGTTTATCGGTACAATCACAACCCCTCAACACTCGTGATGGAGTTTAACGGTACAATCACAACCCCTCCACATCACTCATCGGTAGTTGTATAACATCACTAACGAGAACACGGGACACACAACACAAGATCCACACATGGACTTTTAACCATCATTGTGATCTTAAACATCTCGTTAGTGTACTTGGATGGAGTTTACAGTAAAATTACAACCCCTCAACATCCAAGGCAACTTTATTCACGGTGCACCTAATCCTATAGCCGGCCAACTATATCTGATTCAAGTACTTTTAAAACCAACACATCACTTGCCAATATACATCAATTATCATCAATAATCCACTGTTTTAAAGCATCTAAAACAAATCCATTTACAACATGCATAACTATGCATCAATCCACATTTTTAACAAATCAAACCAATGATCTTTTACCTTGAGCATCCTTCAACAAATGGCTTACATAACCAGCATTAACCATGCTAAATATGCTTTCAAAAACAGAATTTAAACATGCAATTATCAACAAATGCATCGAACCAATCCATGGCTCATCCAAGAGAGTTTTTCCGAAAACTTACTCTTGAGCTTAGTTAAGTTGATTAGACTTAAACTAAGCTCCCAACCCTTCAAACGTTCGATACAAAGCTGGAAATCCAACTCCACTCACCAATTCCGTTTCGCAAGCTTGCCGAAACGCCGTTCAAGCCTCCGGATCAACACCACAAGGATCCGAAGATGTCTCCCACGTTTTAAACACATCAAAGCAGAGGATTAATGCATCATCATGCATTAAAATCTTCAGCCATTACACCTAAACTCGCTGCTCTCACCAAATCTAACATTTCGGCTACCAAACACAACCGAAATCACATCCAAACTCTTCCACAACATTACCAGCCAATATCCATCACTTCTAAACATTCAAAGACATCAATTAACATCCAAAAAGAACCTAAACTAATCCTTATACCTCCAGCTATAACAGAACACCAAGATCACCCCAAAAACCACCATTTTCATAAGCAAAAACTTAGGAAAATCAACCTATTCGGGATTGCATTGATTAAACCTCAATTACACATCATTAAACATCCAAAATACATTAAAAAGCCATCTCAAAACAGAGCCCAAACAATCACCACGAATTTCTTCAAGATTCAATCCAAATCTTGAGTTTTAAGCCAAAATCAAGATCACAACATTAAAACCTTTTATAAAACTTAATTTAAGGATTGAGAACTTGGGAATTTCAGTAAGGAACTGAGTATTTAGAGGAGAAGAACATCCTTACCTCTAAATGTAGATTTCTCCTTGGTTAGAGCCAAAATCCTTGAAAATTCAATAAGCAAATGAAGAGGATTTGATGTAGAAAGGATTAGGAATCAATTGATGATTGAAACCTCATCATTTAGTATGAAAAACAAAAGAAATGTTATTGTAGAAATGTGTTTGGCTGAGGGAATTTTGAGAGAAAATGAGATGAGAAAGTTTTTAAGAAAGTTAGTTATGAAATCTCAAAATTGGTTTTTCCCATTTCCCTTTAATTAATTAAACATTAAATGAATCATTAAAATTTAAGAAAAATCTGGAGAAATCAATCTTGAGTAAATTAGCTCCTTAAAGATTCAAAGTTTCAATCCTTACAAAACAGTCACCACTAAACTTTTCAAAAATTACATTTTAGTCACTATTCGAAATGTCATACTTCCGAACCTTATTTTGTAAAATTGATTTCACCACTCTCTTATATATGTTAAAAGAGGATTTTTAGATATGTTTCCATATTTTTAAAGCATCCAGAACTAGGCTTTCCCTAAAACCACCTTTTATATTCGAACCGAAAATCAAACCGGTCCGGTTCAGACCCTAAACTTCCAAGCCCAAAATTGGGGTGTTACAGTTGTGATAAGCTGAAGCCCTAATTGCCATGATTATTTAAATTATGCTTAACCGTGTTGTCTCAGCAGCAACCTTATACATCATAACAATATCTTTGTTTATCTAGTTATTCTACATATTCAGCCTTACATAGTTATGTACACACAACACTGGCATTAGAAATTAATTATGTGTTATTTTCTTGCTATTTTCCCTTCACTAATCTAATATAGGTGCCACGGCCTTGAGGTGAAAATCAAGTTAAAAACATGTTTTTCGTTCTGGTTAATATAAGGGCGAGTATGTTTATGTTGCATTACTTGAGGACAAGCAATAGTTCGAGTTTGGGGGTGTGTAAAGTGCATATTAGTCCTATATTTTGTACACATTCCATCTCATTTTATTGTTGTTTCGAGTTCATTTTAGGCATAATTAGGTCATGCATTGCATAAATACAATATTATTTGTTTTGCCATGCTTTTATTGAATATTAGTTATTTGGTGAAGTAAAGATGTTGTTTTAGTGTAGATTTAGTTTTCCAGGGCTAGAAGTTGTTAGAAGGAGAGTATACCAGAGAAAAGGATGTTGAGGCAGCCGCCTAGGACAGCAAAGTGAGTCTGCCCCGCCGCGACAACAAGATGCCACCGGACAGAGACAGCAGTTGCTGAGTAGCTACCGCTGCCATACCGGCCGCCCAAGGCACCAAGCTAGGGAATTGGAGAATTGGAGTGCAATCTGTAGAGCAGAAAATCCTTATTATAACGATGCCATCCAGTCAATTTTCTAACGCCTAGAGTAGTAGACAAAGCCGCCAAAGGAGAACAATAAGCTTACTTGCAGAGCAAGGCAACGAGAAAAGAAGTACAAATTCAACTCAAAGAAGTCAGAATTTAAAGTTGCATTTAATGCAAAAGCTCTTTGAAGACTTCTACTCCAAGGAGGACTTAACCTAGACTATGGCATATATATACTTCACATATTTTTGTATTTCGATAGGGAGAACATAGGTTTTCCTTAGGCATAGTTTTGGTTTTCTTGCCGCCGACATGTTCTAATTCTCCCTTTGGGTTTGGGTTATGTTGTAATTAGTTGTGAGGACGGTTGTTTAGGTTTTCAAGTTTTTTTGCAATAAAATACTCTTAGTTTGCTTAATTCATGTGCTTCACTTTCTTCAATAAGTCCCAAAAGTCTAGTTGAGGAAATCCATTTGTCAGTGACGAGAGTGTCAAACTCACGAAAGAATTAAGCTTGGTCTCATCATGTCGAGGTGTTGACTAATTCGGCTTAGACATAAGTTTGAATTTCAGCGCACTACAACAAATTTACTTATCGGTGACATCTAAAATATTGTCATTGAAAATTATATTTACGTCACTATTAGTATTTTGTGACGTAAAATTTGATGTCACGGCGTTCGTCACGCTAGGTGTGTCACTAAATGTCTAGTGTGACGATGTACCTTTTTTCGTCATGTATTGTCGAGAATTTAGTGACGCTGATGCACAACGTTACGTTATAATTTGTATTCAGTGACAGTCAGTTACGTCATCAAATGATATAAAATTTCGTCATTGATCATTCATATCGTCACCAATAATAGAATAATTTCATTGTATTAGTGACGAAAAAAAGAGCGTCACATTGTTAGTGACGTAGTATATCGTCACGTAATAGTAGTATGAATGACGATGACACATAGTGTCACTTTATAATTTATATTCGATAACAATTAGTTATGTCACCAAATTATATAAAATATCGTTATTGATCATTGTTATCGTCACGAATACTACATTAACTTCAACCTATAGGTGACGAAAATAATATCATCATATTTTTAGTGACAAAATATATCACCTAAATTACTAAAATAATGTCATAAATTATTAATTAATTGTCAATTTAATATCTTCACGTATTACCCATTCTGTCCTTAATTGGAGACTACATTATCATTAATTATATTAAGATAGTTATTAATAATGAAATGAAATTGTTAGTGATAGAAGCAAAATCATAAAAATAATAACATAACTATTATCGTATAAAATAATAAAAAATACAAAATATTCCTTAAAAATATTTACATTATATTAAAATATCATACAAGTCATTTCTTACACAACAATAAAAGTAAAATAATCAAAATTGCCAGCCTAATATTTTTCCTAATATAATATAACTTACAAGTTAAGAGAAAGAAATCAACCGTCATATAACTTGTAGGATGGCTTATAGGTATATGTGTCTATCCTCATATCCTTGCAAATTTGTTGACCTAATCCAAATCGTCTTTCGCAGCAAAAATGAGGCAAGGCGCCTTACAACCAGTCTGCACCATGACCAGCAACATTCATGATCAATTAATTCAGTTGCCCTCTTCCATACTCGTAAAAGCTACAAAGAAATTTCTGAATGTAACAGCAATTGAATGTAAATTAATTTGAAAGACATTAACATTCACGAAACCAGGGACCAGACCCTTGTATAATGCTCCAAAGCCTTCATTCCTTACAATTTTCAAAAAAAAAAGCATCATGCCAATATGTTCATTACAAAATTTGGATGTTAAAGCATGTGATATAATAAACCAAATAAATAAAATTTTAAAGACATATAAATGCATAATTAGCTGAGATGTACATAGACAATGAAACAAAGGGGTTTTTATTTACTGCTAAAATGGTTATGGTTATAGCAATATTTGCATCAAAAATAATATTTAATACAACTAATAGCAAATACCAAATAAACACTAGTTATTTTACATTTCACAAATTCCAAAATTATGATTTTAAGGTAATAGAATGATTAGAATCAAACACATGAGCAAGTGGAGTTATATATTCACAATTTAATCGAACACAAAATTACTTAGTTGAATTTAACTAATGTTGTTTCAAACTTTAAAGTATTAACCTCTAGATTAAACTAAACAATGTATTTATAATATAATCCATGATAATAAATTTTTATTATATCTTATAATCACTTCAAAGGACTAAACAAGAAGAATATCCAGTACCTCCACAAAAGTTGTTGCAAAAACTGAGTTGAGAGAAAAATTCCCATATCAGAGTAACTAAGAAAAAAACGGCTTCATTTGGGGTGTAAATTTGTGGCTAATAAAAAGAGAATTCATCATTTAGAGGATCAATTAAAGCAACAAACTTCAGTCTTCACTATTTTCAGTAAACCATCATCCACATACAAATCGAAAATCTAAAGTCGGGCACAAAAAAATTTACGATAGAAAAATCAAAAAATGTTTTAGATAAATGTCCAAAACAATTACCCCTTTTCCCAGCCTGACAAGCCTCAAGGCCATTTCAACAGCAGTTTTGGAGCAGCAACATCAACCTGTTTGCCAGTGACTGGCCAGTTCCTAACATGTGTATGTGCAACTACAATAATAAACCCATCAATGTGACAACCAATATCAATGCATCCAGAGGGGTAGAGAAAAATAAATTCAATTGCCACTAAAAATAAGATTATCCCCATAAAAATTTCTGTATAAAACTTACATCATGACCGTATCACCTTCCAACTCCGAGGTGTTCAGTAGCAAGTAGTGAGAAATGGTAGACAATATTGTTTATTTAAAGTCAAGTAGGGAAGGAAACATTCGTCTCAATCTTTTTCTTAACATTCTTGTACATGTCACTTGTTTGCCTTCACATTAAACAAACAAAGAAAAGGAAAAAAAGAAATACTAAGTTACAAATTTTATTATCTATTTTCAAACTTATTAAGAAAAAATAGAAGTAAAAAACACTTACTTTCTTATAAATGCATCACCATTCTCACAAATGTCAACAATCTTAATATTTTTTACTTGTATTCTTTTAAAACTAATTGTAACGTCTCTATAAATTTCCAAACATAACAAAAGAATTAAACTAAAATTACATTCAAAACTCATTCTCAATAAACTTAGTTTTTAATTATATAAAAGGATAAGGGATTAGCTGTTAAGAATTTCAATAGTGCTCTTGTATTTAGTAACAACTTTAGAAGATGTGAGATCTTGCTCCTCCTATCTCTTTTCATCCAACATTATTGATGATGATGAAAGGGAAAAAAACTTAAATTTCAGCAAGAACAAGTTCATGTTACCACCACTAGAAAGGGTAAAAACTTAAGCATAAACTATTGTATTGATGATGATGAAAGGACGGATACTACTTTGCTAGTAATTTAATTTTCAAAAGAATTCTAGCATCTTATATTTACGATATAAAACACGGATAAAAAATTACATCGATATAAAAAAAAATATGACTGACTGTAAAAATTAATATTTTAATTTTCAACTTATGAAGAACTATTTTATATGTCAATTTTAGCAAATGGAACTGATTACAACCAAGAATTTAAAATAAAAAAATAAAAATTGAAGCTTGAGATATGATCATGGTGATAAATAATTAAATGGGGGAATTAAGCCAAAAACACTGGAAAAAAATCAATTGCATACCTTGCATCCATTGATAACGAATTGGAAAAGCCCGATTCCATTAGCCTTAAAGAACTCATTGCTTGCTTTCAGATAGGTCTGAAGAAAAAAAATTCTAAAGAAAAAAAACATAAAAAGTAATTAAGAATTCAAAAATAAAGAATATTTACATTTTCAATAATCAACAACAAAAATTATGGATAAGCAACTCACATAATGGAGCGGAGCCCTAGTGATTTCAAGAAGTTAAAATTGGCAAAATCGGGGAGACCAGACTTGCAAATTCAATTATCGATCATGATGAAATTCAAAGGGGACATGAAGAGCTCCTCACCAGAAACAAAAATTACGAATAAGTAACTCAACTAATGAGAAGGATTCTCCAATCGCTCGACGTAACATCCATATTGTGAAAGCTTTAAAAATTTAGGTTTAGGGTATGGGAATTTAGGCAATTAGGCTAACGGGATGAAGAAGAGATGAACAAAACTGAACCATACACTTAAACTAAGCCAAAGACCTTATTAAAATAATTAGTTCAAAAAAGTATTATTAATATAATATTACGATTTTAAATATTAATATTAAAATTTATTACTAATATTAATACTAAATACATAAAATAAAATAAAGTATTCATTGTCTAAATTTAATTATATTAATTTTATATATTATCATATTAATATTATTTATGTTAAAATAATAGTAGTTAAAATATTATTTTATTTTTAATATAATAGTTGTACAAGAGTTACAAATTTAAGTATTATCACCTCAGAAAAACTTAGATACATACATGTATAAAGACATCAAAAGGGTTGGATGACATATTCTCTACTGCGTCAGGATTAGTCATAAAATACCTTATGGCTTTACTTCTATACAAGAACTACTAAAAATTAAAATGTATTTAGTTATATTAGAACTGTTAGGAGTCTCTGCACTCCATCAGAGAGGTGGACTACAGTCTTAAGCATATTGATTAATCAAAATTAAAAGTAAAGCTTTTCATCTTAATCATAAAATGCCTTATAGCTTTATTTCTGAACACACTTAGAATGAGTAAAAGTTAAAATGTAATTAGTTATATTAGAACCACCAGCAATAATAAAATATAATTATATATACTAAATTAAATAAAAAATATTATATGCAAATATATATGTAACAGACAATTTTTAGAACATTGTTGGGACTTAATGAAATTATGAGCCTGAAATTCAAAAATTTAAAAATTCGTAATAATAAAATTTTGAATTAGTAACAGAATTGAGATGCTACTGTGAAATTTTTTTTGCCAATTATTTTATATTATTCTTGACGTCAAAGATTAAGTGATTCAATCATATGATTTCTTTTAAAATCATTATATAACACATAAGAGGTATAACAATGAGCGACAAACAATTGTTTTCGTCAAGTTAACCATATTATTTATGACACAAATAGAATGTCACCTTTTATACTTCATAAAATACAATAAATAAACTTTTCACGAATAAAGCTTATCGATGACAACAAATTTACAACGCCACTAATTCAAATTGAATTGTTATAATAATAATTCGTCACTAATGCAAATTTTTATTAGGGACGATTTTGCAACGTCGCGCTTTGTTTAAACGTCATTAAAATGTTTCCCACCAAAAAAATTTGGAGGGAAATTTTGGCATCAAACATATAGTGACGAAAACCATGACATTTTTTAAAATTGTCGTAGAAAATATATCATTAATTACTAAATGTGACGAAAATAAATAATCGTCACGTTTACATTATATTTTGTGACGTTTTATGCAACGTCATTAGAAAATTCGTCACTAATTGATAAATTTGTTGTAGTGGCGGCTAAAAGGAGCAACCAAAAATTGACTGCATGTGTTAGGTTTACGCTGAGATTGCTAGGTATTGCCTACATCACACAGCAACAGAATCCTAGCCTAGACATAAGTAGGATCACTTCAGAATTTCTTCTCCGAACTTGGAGTATCCGCCAGACTTGCCACCGAGACTTCTCTCCATCTCACCTGCCGGGACAACGAAAGTTGCAAGAGCAGAGTTCTATCGTGGCAGCAAAAGTTATCACTGCCTCAATCCGCCATTAACCGCCGAGGCAGTAGATCGTGGCAGCGCAAAGCAACTTGACCTATTCAACGCAGTGTCACACTAAGCAGTAGCATAACCCTGCCCTATGTATCTATGAAACCGATAAATTTATTTTGATATAACTCAAGAATTTAAGGATTAAATTGAAAATGAGGAAACGAATTTTTAAGTCCTCAAACCTCTCTATATGTTTAAAGGAAAACGCCTAAGTTAAAAACTTAATTTGTCAAAACTTTTCTAAGTGTTTATGAAGCCATAACAGTGATTTTCGAGTCACCGATTTGGAACGGCCTTAGGCGTTCCGGAACACTTTTGAAACTGTGAACCTGTGTTTCGGAACGTGTTTCGAAACGGTTTTGAAACTGTGAACCTTTGTTTCGAAAGGGCTTAAGAACATCGAGACGGTTTGACCCGTTTCGATACGGTAGTATCAAAACGACCTCAAACGTTTCGAAACGGCATTCAAGCCAAATTTCAAAAATATGATCGTTGAAGTTTTTAACTGATTTTAAATAATTTTATGATGATCGTTAAGGCGTATCGAAACACCTTCAGTCTGTTTCGATACGAGCTTTGACAGTGGGTAAATGTTTCAAAACGTGTTTCGAAATGGCTCTTAGCGTATCGAAACAATCGTAACTGTTTAGGTACGAGCTCTTTAATGCACCCCAACGGCTCTTTCTTTTTTGGTCTGTTTCAAAACATGATCGGGCGTTTCGAAATGGGTGGTTGTAGACTGCATTTATGGAGGGAAGATAACATCCCCAAGGGCTCTATTGATGAATGCAACAACCATAACGGCTAGAATTTAATGAGAAAGTATAAAAAGGACCTCTAAAAGCTTCAGCAACAACTATTGATCCAAAAGCAAACATCCAAATATCAAATCCAAGCATTTTTGCCTAAATTCCATTATTGTCTTGTAACCCCCATTGTAATTTTCATTCTTATCCTTTCAATTGGGTTGAGTGATTGTAATTGGGCTACTTTGTGTATTGAGAGATACTTTTTTAGCCAAAACCTTCTTTGTTATTCTTGTGTGAGGATTGGGTCAAATTTTGGGTAGAAATTTTGACCGATATTGTAACGGTTACCTTCTTAGCGTAGAAAAGGGGAAGAACAATTACTTGAATTATTGAAAATCCTTAGTGAAGCTAAGGTAGTGGATGTAGAGTTTGATTGGAACTTGAACCACTCTAAATTCCCTTGTCTACCATTTTTATTTGTTAATTCCACTACCAAAAAGTTCAAAAACCTAATTCACCCCTCTCTTGGTTTATATCGATCATTCGATCCACTCAACAATTGGTATCAGAGCTTACCTCTTTGAAGGATTAACAACCACAAGAGGAGTTCCTAGGAAGAGTGTGATCATCCAAAAATCAAGGCATGACATCTACCTCCGGATATAGCATGTACGAGTCTCAATCCACTACAAAACCGCCATTCTTCAATGGTAACAACTATCCGTTTTGGAAGAACCAGATGCGCCTCTTCATCAAGTCCAACGATTACTTGGTTTGGGATGTCATTGAAGATGGTCCCTACATTCCATTGAAGAGAGATGATGAAGGAAAGATGGTTCTAAAGAAGAAGATAGAGATGAGTGAAGATGAAAGGAAGAAGATCCAAATAAATGACAAAGCTCTTCACATGCTCTTTTGTTCTTCCGGTCCTGATATCTACTCCAAAGTCTCCTTCATTAAAAGTGCCAAGGAAGTGTGGGATACTCTATAGACCACCTATGAAGGAACTAATGATGTGAACGAGACCAAGATTGGAATTCTCAATCTTAGTTATGAGAATTTCAAGATGGAGCCTGGCGAAACGGTGTTCAAGATGTTCGACCGCTTCTCAACTATCGTCAACGGGCTTAAGGGATTTGGAGAGACAATCCCGAAAGACAAACTTTTCTGGAAGCTACTCTACTCACTTCCCGAATCTTGGGATGGGAAGAGAACCGCCATCATCGAGGCCAAAAACTTGAAGACTCTAAAACTTGATGAGCTTGTGGGTTCTCTCCTTACTTATGAAATAATGAAGCAAGAAAGGGAAGAAGAAAAGAAGAAGGAAGAGAAAAGAGTGGAGAAGCTAGAGGTAGAAAAGAAGAAGAAAATGGGAGTGGCTCTCAAAGCTTCATTATATGAGGAGAGCACTTCTAGTGAGGAGGATGATTTAGAAGAATTGGCTATGATAGCTAAAAGATTCTCACGATTCATGAGGTCCAACCGAGGAAGGAAGATTCAAAGAAAGATGGACTTCAAGGGTAAAAACAAAGAAGAAGAGAGGGATCAAATCATTTGCTTCGAGTGCAAAAAGCCTGGTCACATTCGTTCGGAGTGCCCTCAACTCAAGAAGAATGGCTTAGAGAAGAAGAAGCTCAAAGCCAAGCTTGCTACTCGGAGTGATGAGGAGTCATCCGAGGATGACGAACAAGAAGTGGCCAACCTTTGTCTCATGGCACTTGAGGAAGATTCCTCCATGGTAACCTCTAACTCATTATCTTTTGACTTTACATTTGATGAATTACATGATGCATATGATGAGTTGCAAGAGATTTATGATGAGTTAGTTGAGAAATACAAAGAGTCGGTAATTAGGAATAAGAAAATTATTTCGGAATTAAATGATAAAAATGACTCACTCTCTCAAGCTAACTTAAAATTTGAGAAAAAAGATTTTAGGTTTGAAAGATGAACTTAAATTTTTCCAAGATGAAAATGTAGACCTAAATAATCTTCTTTCTCAATGCAATAGTGAACACCGAAAGGTGTTAGGTGAGCTTAACAAGCTCAAAGAGTCTTTTAAATATGTTGGTAATGTGAAGCATGAAAAGGTGAATCATCTAAAACAAACCAACATAGGAGAAAGACTAATAACTACAAACAAAGTAGCTTCCATAGACATAATAGAACTAAAAAGATTAGGAGTGTATGGGTTCCTAAGGAACTTGTCAAATCCAATAATATTGTTGCTATGTCACCTTGGATTCCTAAGGGAACCAAGCTATTGGGAGCTAACACTCGTGGACCCAAAATGATTTGGGTACCAAAAACAAAAGTTTAATATCTTTGTTTGTAGGGGGAGCATTGCTACAAGGCCAAAGCACAAAGTCAAAATTCATGGTACCTTGATAGTGGATGCTCGAGGCATATGACCGGAGACAAGAGTAGATTCATGGATTTAAAGCCAAAAAGTGGAGGAGTAGTAACATTTGGTGACAACTGCAAAGGCCACATTAAAGGTATTGGCTCCATAGGTAATCACTCTACCATTCTTATTGAAAATGTTTTGTATGTCGATGGTCTTAAACATAATTTGTCGAGCATAAGTCAGTTATGTGATAAAGGGTTTAATGTCTTATTTGATAAAAATGGGTGTAAAATTGTTGACATTAAATCAAATAATATTATGCTCATAGGTCATCGCATAGGTAACATTTACATGGTGCATTTAGATGACATACATACATCCCATGCATGTTTAGTAGCTCAAAATGAAAATGATGCATGGCTATGGCATAGGAAACTAGGACATGCTAACATTAGTGTTTTAGAAAAATTAGTTTCCCTAGATCTAGTTAGAGGTTTACCCAAAATTAAGTTCTCAAATGATAAAATTTGTGATGCATTCTCTAAGGGTAAACAACATAAGTCATCCTATAAATCCATTAATGATGTTTCTACAAGTAGGTGTTTACAACTTATTCATATGGATTTATTTGGGCCTATTAGGACTATGAGCTTGGGTGGTAAATCTTATGTTTTTGTGCTTGTTGATGATTTTTCTAGATTTACTTGGGTTATATTTTTATGTACTAAAGATGACGCTTTAGAAAAATTCATCACATTTTAAAAATTAACCCAAAATGATCTTGAACTTAGAATTTCTCATATTAGAAGTGATCATGGAAGCGAATTTCAAAATCTAGGGTTTGAAGAGTTTTTAAATGAAAAGGGTATTAGCCACAATTTTTCGGCCCCTCAAACTCCTCAACAAAATGGGGTAGTTGAGAGGAAAAATAGAACTTTACATGAAATGGCTAGAACCATGCTTTGTGAAAATAATTTACCTAAATATTTTTGGAAGGAAGCCACAAACACCGCTTGCTACGTTGTAAACTGAGTAATGATTAGGCCAATTTTAAAGAAAACACCATATGAGATTTTAAAATCTAAAAAGCCTAACATTAGCTATTTTCATCCATTTGGTTGCAAGTGTTTTGTTTTAAATAAGGGAAAAGATAACTTAGGTAAATTTGATGCAAAAAGTGAAGAAGCTATTTTCATAGGATTTTCTTTAAACTCTAAAGCCTATTGTGTATTTAACAAGAGAACTTTAGTAGTAGAGGAATCTATACATGTTGTATTCGATGATAACCTCCTTCCAAGGAAGGATTCTTGTGATGATGATGATGTAGGAAGCATTAATGCCTTTGATAGAGGACAAACTTCAAAGGAGGATGAGATTCCAACAAAAGAAGAGGACACACAAGATCCACATCTTGAAGGACTTGGCTCTTGAGAAAAAGGAAGTGAGCTACCCAAGGGAGTTCAACTATGTCAAAGGTGGTGAAATCTTGGGTGATCCATCCAAGGGGGTAACCACTAGATCTTCTCTTAAACTTATGAACCATGTTGCATTTATCTCATGCATAGAGCCTAAGAATATAAAGGAAGCATTAAAAGATGATTTTTGGATTATGGCTATGCAAGAAGAGTTAAATCAATTTGAGAGAAGTAATGTTTGGACATTAGTTGATAGGCCTAGTAATCAATCTACTATAGGAACTAAATGGGTCTTTAGGAACAAACTAGATGAGAGTGGTAACATTGTAAGAAATAAAGCTAGATTAGTAGCACAAGGTTACACTCAAGAAGAGAGAATTGATTTTGATGAAACCTAAGCTCACGTAGCTAGAATGGAAGCCATTAGGATGTTGCTTGCATATGCATGTTATCATGATGTCAAGTTTTGTTCAAATGGATGTTAAAAGCGCATTTTAAATTGTTTTATAAATGAGAAAGTGTATGTGGAACAACCACTGGGTTTTGAAGACTCAAAATTTCCAAATCATGTTTTCAAACTTTCTAAAGCTCTTTATGGTTTAAAACAAGCTCCTAGAGCTTGGTATGAAATACTTTCAAACTTTTTAATTGAAAAAGGTTTTGAAAAAGGTAAGGTGGACACTACACTTTTCATAAAAAATGTATAAAAATGACATCTTAGTAGTACAAATTTATGTTGATGGTATTATTTTTGGATCTACTAATGAATGTCATTGCAAAGAGTTTGCTAAGTTAATGCAAGGTGAATTCGATGAGCATGATGGGGGAGCTCTCATTCTTTTTGGTACTCCAAATCAAGCAAAGGAAGGATGGCACCTTCATCAATCAAGCAAAGTACATCAAGGATATGCTCAAGAAGTTTGGCTTGGAGAATGCAAAGCCTCAAGCCACACCTATGAGCTCATCTACAAAGCTTGACAAAGATGAAGGAGGTAAGTGTGTTGACTCTAAGCTTTATCGTTCTATGATTGGATCATTGCTTTACCTTACCGCAAGTAAACTGGATATCTTGTTTAGTGTTTGCTTGTGTGCTAGGTTTCAAGCTAGTCCTAGAGAGTCTCACCTTATAGCCGTTAAGAGAATCTTTAGGTACCTTAGAGATACCCTTTGTTTAGGTCTTTGGTACCTTAGAGACTCAACCTTCAACCTTCATGCTTATTCGGATACGGATTATGGGGGGTGTAAAATCGATTGGAAAAGTACTTCGGGAACTTGTCAATTCTTAGGTAGTATGTTCATATCTTGGTTCTCTAAGAAACAAAATAGTGTAGCTCTTTCTACCACCGAAGCCCAGTACATATCCTTAGGGAGTTGTTGTGCTCAAGTCCTTTGGATGAAGCAACAACTCTTAGATTATGGTATTAAAGTTGAAACCATACCCCTTAAGTGTGATAACACTAGTGCCATATGTTTGACAAAAAATCCCATACAACACTCTAGAACCAAACATATAGAAATAAGGCATCATTTCATTAGAGATCATGTCCTTAAGGAAGATGTTTTTATAGAGTATGTTGACACCTTAAACCAACTAGCGGACATCTTTACAAAGCCTTTAGTTAAAGAGCGTTTTTGGTCCCTTAGGAGAGAGTTAGGTCTAACTAGCCTATTTTTGACCTTTTAGGACCCTTTTGTGCTTAAATTGCTTGATCTCTTGAAAATGCCATGTTTATGTATATTTACTCCTAATTCAATCCATGCAAATAGTTAGGGGGAGTATGTTTGTGTTTATACATGTCTTTCCTACTCATTCATGTCATTCATGCAAATTAAGACTTCATAAAATTCATTTTTATACAATTTTAGAGCCTCGTCTGCACTTCTAGGCCTAGGTGTATCTAAACGGGTCACCCTGTTTCGATACGGGTGCCTTAAAAATCCATCTGAGAGAAGGGTGTTTCGAAACGCCTTCCAAGGGTTTCGAAACATTTTTGCTACTGCCAAGGGGTGTATCGAAACGTGTTTCTATACGAGTCAATGTGGGATTCGATACGGTCAAAGCCGTATTGGAACGGTCAGCTGGACTTGAAAAGTCAGTCAACGTTCGGTGCCCGCATTTCGGAATGGTCGAAACATGTTCCGAAATTAAAATTCCTTCAAAACCCTAAAAACCCTAGATCGTTTTTTTCCTATAAAAACCCTCTAAACCTCATTGTTTTCACCAAATCTTGAGGGCTTTTACACTCAAACACAAGTCTAAGCAAGCATCAACAATTTTGTGCAAGTATTTCCATCTCTTCATCCAAAATCCCAATCTAAGGTATATTTTCATCTTTTCCTTTTTCCTTCAATTTTTATTCGAATCCTAGGTTAGAAACTTTTAATTTTGTATAGATTATGTGTTTTGCTACTTGGGCTTCTCAAATCTTGTAAAAAAATTCAAAATCTTAAAAAAATTATTTGAATATATTCTTTTTCATTCGTATTTTTTACTGTTTTTTTAATTGTTTTCTCTTGAAATTTCTTTTTGTATCTATGTTCTTAAAAAAATTTAAAACCTAAGTGGGATTTGCCAATGGATTGAATTAAGGATTTTCATGCATACACTTAAATTTTTGTTAAAAATCGCTTGCTTTATGTTTTTAGGATTTTCCACTAACAAGAAACGTAAGGCACCTCAATCGGGTGAAGCTTCAATCCAAGCTGTTATCCGTCCCAACCTTACCCAACTTTTTCTCAAGAGTCTCAGAACTACCACGATGAAAGAGCGTTTCACCTATGTCAAGGAGATTGACGTTCGTCGTGACCGTGTTGTTGACATCTCGTTTCTCGACTCCGAGCGCTTTCACTTCCGTTTTCTCCACCGTTTACAAGAATGGGGCTTCATTAGTTTCTTGAGTATCCCGGATATTTGCTACAAGCACATGGTTCTCATCTTCTACTCGAATGCCCAACTTTCTAATAATGAAGACAACTCCGAAGTTGTTGGCGTTGAGTCTCTTTTCTTGAAGAAGAAGATTGTCATCGGCATCCCTTATTTGGAGACTACCTTTGGTCTTAAGAATGAAGGCATCGAGAATGAGACTCATTTTAGTTCTCACACCGGTTACATGCTTGCCTTGGTTGCTCATGATAGGTTCCTCCACTTGATGATCTCGTGGTTTATTCGCCCCTCCAAAGGTAAATTCTCTCACGTTCGTCAAGTAGAATATTTTTGGCTTGAATGTTTTCGTCGTGGAGAGCGCCCAAATCTCGTTTAGATTATGTTTGCCGAGATGGTGAACAATGTGAAACTTCCTGAGACCGATGCTCTCAAATCCTTCGCATATGGGACTGTTTTAAGCCATATCTTTGGCGTGCTCAAACTTGATTGCTCTTATGACTCTCCGGAACCCCGCAAGAAAAAGATTGGTGAAGCTTCTCTTCAAAAGGCCGGATTCCATTACACCAACAATGGCCAATGGGAACGAGTTAATAGGGATGCCCCTACACCTCAAGTTGAACCTCAACCACAAGCTCTGGGTCCTAACAATGAACCTCTTATGGATTTTCTCACCGAGCGGTTCAACACAATGGAGGCGGGTCTTGGTACTATAAATACGCGCTTGCAATCTGTGGAGAATCGACTCACCTCCCTTGAGAATCAACATCAATCTATGGACATGTCATTCTCTACCTTCTATGGTCAATGGATGGATTTTCGTCGCTCTCAAGCTAGGAACGATGATGATTCCTTGGATGGTGATGGTGACAACGACGAGGCTTAGAATTTTCATGGCATATCACATTAGCTTATCACATTAGGACTAAGTTTGCATCTTTATTTCCTTTATGTTTTAAGAACCTATGCTTTGATTACTTTGTTTGGGATTAAGCTTTGAACCTTCTTGTTTAAGTTTTATGTTTTGGATATTTGAATTCTATGAATCTATATTATGTTTCTTATTGCTTATTGCTTATTGCTTTTAACCTTGTTTCTTCTCTTTGAGCCTTGTTTATTATTTTTGATCTAACAAAAAAGGGGGAGAAGTAATCTAAGAGACAAAATTCGTTTTAAGTATTTTAAGTGTTTTTGAGTTTTAAAACTTTGATTTAAATCTTTTTTAAAACTTTAAAACCCATCTTAAATTGAGGGGGAGTTAGAATGTATTCAAGATTTTCAAAACTCTTAAAAATTCTAACTTTGGTTTTGTTATATCAAAAAGGGGGAGATTGTGAAACCGATAAATTGATTTTGATATAACTAAAGAATTTAAGGACTAAATTGAAAATGAGAAAATGAATTTTTAAGTCCTCAAACCTCTCTATATGTTTAAAGGAAAATGCCTAAGTTAAAAACTTAATTTGTAAAAACTTTTCTAAGTGTTCTTGAAGCCAAAACAGTGATTTTCGAGTCACCGTTTTTGAACGGCCTTAAGTGTTCCGGAACACTTTTGAAACTGTGACCTGTGTTTCGGAACGTGTATCGAAATGGTTTTGAAACTGTAAACCTTTGTTTCGAAACGGGTTTCGAAACGGCTTAAGAACATCCAGATGGTTTGACCCATTTCGATATGGTAGTATCGAAACGACCTCAAACGTTTCGAAACGGCATTCAAGCTAGATTTTAAAAATATGACCGTTGAAGTTTTTAACTAATTTTAACTAATTTTATATTGATCGTTAAGGCGTACCGAAACACCTTCAGTCCGTTTCGATACGAGCTTTGACAGTGGCTAAATGTTTCGAAACATGTTTCGAAACGGCTCTTAGCGTATCGAAACAATCGTAACTGTTTCGGTATGGGCTCTTTAATGCACCCCAACAACTCTTTCTTTTTTGGTCTGTTTCGAAACAGGATCGGGCGTTTCGAAACAGGTGGTTGCATACTGCATTTATGGAGGGAATATAACATCCCCAATGGCTCTATTGATGAATGCAACAACCACAACGGCTAGAATTCAATGAGAATGTATAAAAGAGACCTCTAAAAGCTTCAGCAACAAATATTGATCCAAAAGAAAACATCTAAATATCAAATCCAAGCATTTGTGCCTAAATCCCATTATTGTCTTGTAACCCCAATTGTAATTTTCATTCTTATCCTTTCATTTGGGTTGAGTGCTTGTAATTGGGCTACTTTGTGTATTGAGAGATACTTATTTAGCCAACAACTTCTTTGTTATTCTTGTGTGAGGATTGGATCAAATTTTGGGTAGAAAATTTGATCGATATTTTAACGGTTATCTCCTTAGCCTAGAAAAGGGGAAGAGCAATTAGTGGAATTGTTGAAAATCCTTAGTGAAGCTAAGGTAGTGGATGTAGAGTTCAATTGGAACTTGAACCACTCTAAATTCCCTTGTCTACCATTTTTATTTGTCAAATCCACTACCAAAAAGTTTAAAAACCCAATTCACCCCCTCTTGGTTTATATCGATCATTCGTCCACTCAACAGTATCAATCTGATCACTTGTGCATTTACTTTATTTTTGCTTTTATTTTACTTTTCTTCTCAAACAACCACCTTACTTGTGCATTTACTTTATTTGTGTAGGAACAACATTTCGAAGAAAGTTGTCCAATCCCTGTGGGAGACGATATCTTATATACTATAACTTGATAGGAGTGTGCACTTCCCCTGATAAATAGAGAACACCCAAACACTCTATAGTGCCCATCGACGAATCCGATGTGATAACACCCCACAAGTAGGGGTGGACAAAAGATTTTATCTATAAGATGATGGAACTGACAGAAGAGGCACCTGAAAATGAGTATGATCCCTCTGTCGCGGCGGCATGTACTTCAGCCCAGGGCGAGGATGGAGATCAGCCCTTCATTGACACCATCAAGATGCTCCAAGGTATTTACAGAAAGCTACAAAGGATGGAGCACATAAACTTAAAATTCATAGAGTATGTGCGAAATTTCAACACGAGTTTTGAGTTGTTCCTCAAGGAGAAATTCCCAAGTGATGACCTTCATTTTCCTACCTTCCCTATAGAAATCACTGAAGCCACCATGGCAAGTGAGCCTATCCCAGACTCCCATGTCACGGCATCACCTGCAGTCGTCGCGGCATCACAGCAAGACTCCTCCTCCGCTGCCAAGACCTCGTCTGCCTCTCCGACAAATAGAGGGACAACTCCACAAGATCCCTGCTCTTCGTCTACCGACTTCTTCGATGATTCTGACGATGACTTCCCACCCGTCAGGGCAGCACAACCTGCGGCGGCAGGGATATCCAAGAAACGAAAATATCATTACATCTCGACTAATTTAGATAAGGAAGAGTTCGATGATACTGTCACAGTGACCACAAACACGTCGCCTTCCAGAATCCAACCACACATGACTTCAAAACTTGTCCAACCATCTCCCTTACAAGGGCGGCGGCTGGACCTATCTGATGAAGATGACGCAGTGGCCCAAAATTCCTCCTCTTCTTTTTAAAATGTAACCTATTTCTTTTTCCTTTTATTTTATGTCTTGTTTTTTTATTTCTTGTGTGTTGCGTTGATGGCAATGCCCGCCTCGAGTTTAGGGGAGGGAGAGTCCACCTTAGTATAGTTCATATTTAGTTGCCTATTAATTCACCATCTTAGTTTCATTGTACTTATCTCATCTTGGATGAAAAGAGCTTGTTAAACAACTTGTGTCTATGATAGAATAGCCGACATTTCGCACCATCAAAAAAGTACCTTTAATTTTTGGGTAGCATGAAGATGACTTATAAATTTACTATAGTGCTATTTACCCTTAACACAATTGTGGCAGGTTGATTGATAGAATGAAGTAGTGAACATAGACTGTAAAATTATCTGGTACTTTTAATTCACATGTTTAACAGGTCGCCGCCTCGGTAGTAGAAATTGTCAAAACTGCAAAGAAGGTTGTCGCGGCAGGTAAGAAGACAGAAAATTATACCCTAGAGGTGCACCAAACATGCTTTAGTGGACAAAAAATAGCTAGAGGTGCCTAAAATTGGCTCTAGTCGAATAAAAAATCACTTCTATGTTGCTTAGAGGTGCCCAAAATTGGCTAAGTCTTTTGTTCGCTTAAAAAGTTCTTGAAAATCAAATTGTACACAATTCAGCACACACTTGATCACAAGCATTATAGTTTGTTTCTGAGAAAATTCATGTTATCCTACACACTAAAATGATATAGGTTCTACGGCCTTGAGGAATGAAATCAAATTAAAGATAGGTTCCTTTTTGTTGGAGTAGGGGTAAGTACTTATTAGGTTTGCATCGCTTGAGGACAAGAAATAGTTCGAGTTTGGGTGTGTGTAAAGTGCTTAAAAGTCCTATATTTTATGCCCATTTTAGCTCATATTGCCGTTGTTCTTAAGCTCATTCTAGTTCATATCTAGGTTTTCATGCATGTTTTACAGTATCTTTGCTTCAGTCAGCTTATTACAGTGTTTATGATAATTTATGGAGAAAATATATTGTTTTCGGTTGCATTTGCATTACAGGTTACTAGAGACTGCCGCCGGAACTCGATGCGGCAGCAGGGGAGAAGAATGATAGGAGAGGAGGAGAAAGAAGAATGATCACATCCAATCACACATGACCAACCATCATTGCAGAGAAGAACTGTACTAATGCAGTTCAAAGAATAGCCCGCCGAGACAGACTGCCGCCAGCACTGCTGCCGCAGCGGCACATTGGAGAATGACTAAAAGGGAGTACGATCTGAAGAGGAGAATTTACTGAATCAATAGAACCAATTCACATGAAGAATAAAGTCCAGGAGCAGCTAGAGATGACGTGAGAAAACCCAAACAAGGAAGAAGCTTGCAGCCCAAAAAAGCCCAAAAGAGGAGTTATTTTGGAATAAAATATTCATACATTTAATTGCATTTAATTCCAACTCAACTTCCTCCCAAAGAGAGACTTCTTCCCCCAAGTAGGGTTTTACATGTAACCGCCTATATAAAGGCAATGCTTGACCGATTGGAGGGAGAGAGATATTAGGGTTTTGAGTTTATTCTTCTATTTTCTTTATTTCCAATATGTTCTAAACTTTCCTTGGGTTAAGATTGTTTTGTTTAGTAGTTGTGAGAACAATTGTAATTAGTTTAAGCTTTTGCTAATGCAATTCAATTCAAGGTTTGTTTATCCTATGTTCTTAATCTTTGTTTGCAATAGAATCGAGAGATCTTTGTGAGCACATCTATTTGTTTCAATTTGAGAGAGTTAAAACTCAAGAAAGGGATAAACACGATTCCCATCAACTAGGGTGAGAATCAACTTAGCTTAGAGATAAGTCTACGTTTAAGGCGACTAAAAAGGAATGTGGGAAAATTGTTGTTCAACCTAGGTTTATGTCGAGAGGTATTGTCAAGGAGTGGGCATCAACAATATTCGAACATAGAGATAAGATGGAATCAGACCAGGACGTTCTGCCGAACCTTGAAGGCCCACCGAGTTCCCCGCTGTGGCAGTGTTGTATCCGTCACTCGTCGTGGTAGAGATATCGACATTGTATTACAAGACTTTTACGAGTTCAACGCAGTTTCACACTACAACACATATCAATCTGACCCATCTTTTTATTCCAATTTCTCAATCCTTTCATTATTTGTTTTCTTTAAGTTTATGCAACTTTCTCAAACCAATACAATTCAATTGTGTTTTTACTTTTCTTTGTGCAGGAATTTAATCACTGAAGCAGCTTCCAATCCCTGTAGAGACGATATCTTAAATACTATAACTTGACAGAAGTGTACACTTGCACTCGATTTAGAGAACTCCTTTACGCTCTACTATAGGATGGCTTGTCCCCAATTCTCGCATCGAGTACATTTCGTCCTACAAAATAGTTGCAAGAGAGGACATGGGAAACTAAAGATTATGGGTCAGTTAATAAACATCATACATGTTTACCCAACAGAGCAATATTGAAATGATGAAGCTCCCTAAATGTTAGACCACCCGCTCTTTTAGAAGCACAAAGTTTTTTCCAAGCAACCATAGGCCAGTCTCTGCCAGAAATACGCCCGAGCCACCGATAGTTGTGGGTCAAACTTACAATCTGAGAAATAAGACACTCAAGAAGAATATAACATTTTATGACATAAGTTCGCAAAGTTTGAGCCACTGCTTTAAGGAATACTTCACGGCCACCATAAGATAAGAGGTTTTTTTCAACCTCTCACCTGTTTAGATACCCAATCAAGTAGGAACCCAAGTTTGATTGATTTGTTATTTCCAATATTCAAAGGCATACCAAGATAGTTACTCGGATCATCTACCTCATGAATAGGGAATACCTCCTAATAATGATTACGGCTCAACTGCGATGTGAAATGGTTGAAATAGATCATAGACTTGTCATTGTTGATTTTCTCACTAGACAAAATAGAATAGATATCCAGAATTTGTTTCACCCATGTAATTTCTACAACAGAATTCTTGAAAAACAATAAATTGTCATCTACATACAAGAGATGTGTGATACTAGGACCATTCATACTCCCTCAGATAGAGCCTTGGCTATTTGCATTATGAAGAAGGGCTGACAAACCTTGTGTACAAAAGAGGAATAGAAAAGGAAACAAAGGATCACCTTGTCGTATCCCCTGAGTAGGAACACTCACATTAGATAAAGCACCATGTAATCTGACCTAGTGCAAGATAGTGGTAATGCATCTCATAAACAACTGAACGCCCTTTGAATCAAACCCATGCCTAAGCATCACTGCCTGCAAAAAATGCCCACTCTACACGGTCATAATATTTCTCTATGTCAAGCTTCAATGTTGATCCTTTATTCGGTCCATTCTTCAAAGAATGCATTTAATGAAAAATCTCATGAGTTACTAAGATATTATCCGAGATTTATCTTCCCAGAACAAAAGCAGCTTGTTCTTCATCTATGCATATCGGCATCAATAGTCTGAGACGGTTGATTGGAACTTTAGAGATTGCTTTCTATACAACATCACACAAGCTAATTGGTCAATATTGTCGCATTGATGTCGATTCTTCTACTTTTGGGATCAAAACCAGAATAGATTTTTAACCTCAAACATGCTAGCCCTGTCATTAAGAACATCGAGATAAAGTTGGCGAACATCATCTCCCATAATGTCTGAATATTTTCCATAAAAGCTCGTTGGTAAGCCATCAATGCACGGTGCTTTGGATGGGTGAATTTGGAATAATGCATGATGAACTTCTTCTTTGGTGAACGTAGCACAAAGAGTAACATTCATATCATCAGTGATAGAAGGTTGAATGTTGTCAAGAATTTCAGACGAAGGCACACAATTATCGGTCTGATATAGTCTACCAAAATAGTCTTAGGCAGTGCCAAGCATATCATCCTTCTTGTCGTACCATAGACCATCTGAACTTGTAAGTCATCGCACATGGTTTTTCTTCTTTCTACCTATTGCTCGAGCATGCAAAAATCGTGTATTTCTGTCACCATCACGAAGCCATTGGACATGTGATTGTTGTGCCCAATATGCCTCGTCTTTATAAATTAGGCATTATAATTCAGCTTTTGTCGTAGATAAAACCTGCAAAGAATTATCATCCATACGACCATTGAGAATAATCTTAATATGTTTCTACAGATTTTTTATTCTAGAATTAGATATCGTCCACCTATCTTTCAGCCATGAATCAAGAGCAGCACCCACCTGTGCAATTTTAGATAGGGTCTAGATATTAGAATTGTCCCAACCGTGAACAACATATTCTCGGCATGCATCCTTGTTTGCCCAACAAGTATCAAATTTAAAGTAATCACTATAGTGGTGGTTAGATGGTGATGGAGAAGTACTCTACGTATCCAGTAGGATGAAGCAATGATTTGACTCATATGAAAATTCAATGAAAACCATATGCGAAGCATGACCTTCTATCCAAGCCAGAGTGGCTAGAAACCGATCAAGGTGTTCACACATAGTATGAGCCGGAGAACTAGTTTTGTGCCATGTAAATCAGCCCTGACTAGGCCGAATATCAAAAAGATGTGTTCGGTCAAGTACATCACAAAACTGTTGAATATCAATACGTAGAAGACAATGACCACCTTGCTTTTCATTGTCAGATAGGATTTCATTTAAATCGCCTCAAATAAGCCAAGGAAAATCGGATTGGGCACTTAATTGATCAAGAAGTTCTCATGTCCGTGCTTTTAATTCTCGATCACAATGACCATGAATTCTGGTGAATCAGAAAGTATCATCATCACAATTTACAATTACATCAATGTGATGCTTGGAGTGAGAAGAAAGCATATAGTCGACATTTTTATTACAAAGCAAAGCTAACCAGTACATGATTAACCGCTTTGAACAAAGAAACAACCTTCTACTCCTAACACTCGTTTAACATGATCTATACGGGATTTTTTCAAGCGAGTTTCACAAAGAAAGATAACATCGAGACCTTTAATATTCATAAAGCGCTTTGAGGCATGAATTGTTGAGGGGTTCTCAAGCCCTTGACAATTTCAACATAAAAACCTCAATGCGTCGAGTGGGGATGTCTGACAGCCTCCCCCAATTCTGTTCCAACAGTGCTCGGATAAACATGTGTGGCAACCAAATCAGCCCCCGAGCAAGAGCTTTTGGCAATGAAAGAGGAAGAAAGATGCTTGCCATGGCAGGAACGCTTATGGCCTTTTGCTGCAACCAACAAATCAGATTTTTCAGCATCAGCTTTATCATCCGCCTCCTTAGAAGAAACAACAGCATCGGCTGGCTTAGATCCCTCGACCCGTGCTGGAAATGATTTGCGCCTAAACGCCCTTAGAGGACGTGTGGTTGCATCTACAGCAGCTCCCTCAACAATGTGCACCTCTTCGGACCCAACAGTCATATGAACAGCACCTTGCATGTGCTTCACAAGAACATCTAATCTGGGTTCAAATCTCGGTAAAGCCATGTTAGTAACAGCCAACTTACCTTTATCCTTTACCGTGTTAGTCTTCTTGGATGGTAAATCAGCAGCCCCATGTTCGATTCCATCCAAAGCCTCTGTCAAAGTAACATTATCTCCATATGATGCATCCACAATCTTCTTAATTGGAGATGCATTTCCAGCACTATAAACATCATCAAAAATAGCCTTATCCGAAGTCTTTGGATCATAAATAACATCAGTAAATACCTGAGATGAATCCCATTTCTCTTGGACATAATCCGTAGCATCCATTACCCATCTTTCAATCCCTAGAAAAACATCATCAAAGGGCAAAAATTGGATTATCTAAATCATCAATATTTGAGCATTGTCCCATATTCGAAGTGACTCGGAGTTTGGTAGCAATGGAAGCCAATGCATTCAACTCTTTCAAAGTAACATTATCTCTACTCGATGCATCAACATTCTTCTCATTTGGAGATGCATTTCCATCACTATAAATATCATTAAAAGTAGACTTTTCTGAAGTCTTTGGATTAGAAATAACATCAATAAATACCTGAGATGAATCGCCTTTCTCTTGGACATAATCCACAACATCTATTACCCATATTTCAATCCTTGGAAAAGCATCATCAAGGGATAAAATTAAATCATCTAAAGCAGTAATATTTGAGCATTGTCCCATATCCTAAGTGACTCCGAGTTAGGTAGCAATGTAAGCCAATGAATTCAACTCCTTCTCCGGTAATCCCACATCAGTATCCTCCATTACATTCCTAGGCACATCCTTAGGCACTTCAATTATAGGCCTAGGACGATTAACCTCTGAAACACCATATGGGTTCGAATGAAGGTAAATGATACGCCTACGTTGCGGAGGAAGTGGCTTCTTAGTCGCAATTGGTGCACATCCATGGCGCATATGTTGTGGTAGATGCCTCTTTGTCAACATGTTTCGAGCACAACTCTATCTCATGCCCAAGCAAACCACAATTGAAACAAAAAATTTGAAGCTACTCGTATTGGATAGGAAAAATCCTATTCCTTCCATCGTCATGTTGCCCAACCATGACTCATCGAAGTAAAGGCTTGGTGATTGTGAGTTCCACCTTGAGCCGGAAGTAATCACCAAGATTACCGAAAATGCTATGATGCATCAATGGCCACCTTTCTTCCAAAACAAGAACCTATCTTCATGGCAATATCATGTGTCATCTTGTCAAGAGCTAGCTCGTACACACAAATCCACCATATCATCTTTGTAAATTCATAATCACCCATAGTCTTGGAAGGGACAAATTAAAAAATTAAGGCTTAATTAAAGTGAAAATGATTAATTCTTTATAGAATTATTTATGGATATCGGGTGAATTTTACAGCCATCAAATTCATCACCTATTATGCATTTGATAAAGTCGTTAACAGATGAAGATAATTTTCCATCATCTAACAAGCTTTGATCGACCATTGGGTGCTACAAGAAGGTTGAAAAAATAAGGGATCTAAATCGTAAATAAGGAAAAATAGAGAGATTAAAGTGTAAAATAATGGGAAAATATATTAACTTTCTTTGAAAAGAAAAAACCGCACGTGGTACATTTACAAGCATGAGGAAGAGTTAGGTGTCAGTAGTGATGTGTGTGTGTGTATGTGTCTTGTCTTTAATCACTTAATGAGTATACATTTGTAATGTTTTTTTTTTTTGCTAAGAAAGTACCAAATAAAACAGCTAAACTATAGCAACATTAGTCTACAAGTCTTTTTTAGGAGATCAAGCACCTCGATCAAGCACCAGTAATCACATGCATTAATGGGGTTTTCGTTAGTTCGAAATATGTCAATTAAGGCACTACACCACCTCGATGCAATTAGACTCAACCCCTACTCGACAATATTCGAGCCTCCAAGTATGCTGGAGGATGTCATGGATGGCTCACAACTCATAATTTAACATTGAAAAATTGTCTCAACTTCGAGAAAAACCAAACAGCCAACTGCATTGATCATCCCAGATAACTCCCCTATAGTGGTAGACCCATCTCTAGTATCCATCGCACTGCCTGTATTCGCCTTCACCCTGTAATGTAATTGTGTATTTGATAATCATAACTTTATAAGTGATGAGTATATATAAGATTACAAGAAGACCTAATTATACAAAGATAAGAAAAGTAAAAGATAAGATTAGATTAGATTTTATTAGATTAGATTAGATTAGATAATCTGATCTGATCTCTATCTTTGATATACACAAGGTAAATTTAGACTGAATAATATTAGATAATCTAATCTAATCTTTATCTTTGATATGCCCTCGCAAGATAGAGGATCCATTAGAGACACCAATCTTGGATCAAAAATAAAGAAAGAGACTTCGACCAAGCGGTTTGGTGAGAGTGTCTTCAATTTGAGCTTTGGATGGGATATGTTGAACAAGTAGTGATCTCGCAGCAACTAAGTCACGAACAAAGAAGTAATCAAGTGCAAGATGCTTTATACGGGAATGAAAGACTATATTTTTGTAAACATATATGGTACTAAGATTGTAATAAAAGAAAGATGGTGGTTTGCTTAATGTCACGCCAATTTCCTGAAGTAGATGTTGAACCCAAAGTACTTTAGCAGTTGCATTTGCCATGGCACGGTATTTAGCTTCTGTGGAGGAACGAGAGATAGATTTCTAGTGGAGGTAGTTTTCAGAAGAAGACATAGGTATGGAAATTGCCTTGGCATTTTCCATATGAAACTAAGCCAAGATGTTTGAGATGCATCGTGCCTAAGATAAAAAGAAATCGGTCGGAGTAGAAATAGCCTCAATTCCAAGAAAGTGACTGAGCAAGCCTAAATATTTCAAAGAAGACCTCGTAACAAGTTGGTGAAGTGAGAAGTGAAGTCAGTATGATTACTAGTGAGCACAATATCATCAATGTATACTAGAAAGTGCACAATGACTCTCTTGGCATTATAGATTAATAGTGATGTATCAGCCTTTGATTTCTTGAAACCAAATTGAAGGAGAAAATTAGAGAGTTCAATATACCATTTCATCGGTGTCTACTTTAGTCCATACAAGGCATTGTTAATTTGAGATGGTTTTGTGGAGTCAACATATCCCAGAGGTTGTTCTAGATAGACTTCCTCATGTAAGGTGTCATTTAAGAAGGCATTGTTAATATAAAGTTGTTTGATAGGCCACATATGATGAAGTGCAAGAGTGAAAATAATATGCACCATAATAGGTTTCATCATATGACTGAATGTCTCAAAATAGTCTCGGCCAGTTTTTTGAGAATATCCCTTCGCTACTAATCTGACTTTGTACCAATCAACGGTGCCATCGTGACAACGTTTCACATGGAACACCCATTTGAACCTTACAACATATTGTTTAGACCATTGAACAAGATCCCACGTATGGTTGCGCATCAAGGCAGTAAACTCATCTTCTATAGCATGTCTCCGTAACAGATCTTTGAGAGCTTGAGTAACAATCTTTGGCTTTAATGTGGAAGACAAAGGATGACATGTAGTAGTATTAACAAATGAAGGACCAAAATACCTTGGACTTGGCAAACGAAGGCATGGTTGTTGAGAATCATGTCGTGGCAATTCAGTTGAGGCATCTTGTTGTGGCAGATCAATCAAGGGAGCTGGTGTAGCAAGTAGATTATCAGGTTGTCGTGGTATATTAGGCAAAGAAGTTGGTACTACAGCTAGTTCATTATTTTGATGTGACATAGCAATCAAGAGAAGTATGGAAGATGATTTTGAGGTAGCAGGTAACAATACTGGAATACGATGTTGCGTCACAATTGGTGCACAATGTGTAGCAAAAGGGAAGATGTGAGGAACAAACTGAACATGGCGAGAGACATAAATTTTGTTAGTGTTTGGCTCTAAGCATTTATAAGCAGTCTACGTCACAAAGTATCCAAGGAATACACATTCAGTGGACTGTGGCTCAATATTATTATTCGTGTATGGTCACAAAGTGAAGGAAAGCATAAACATATGGATGGTTGAAGCTTGTCATAGTTTAGTACTTGTTGATTAATTAGGGAGTATGGCGGAATACTATCTAGTATCGGTGTTGGCGTCCCATTGATGAGATAAACAATCGCCTAAAAAGCATGAGGCCAATACTCTATTGGAAAAGATGCAAAGTGAAGTAGAGAAAGATCAGTCTCCACTATATGACAATGTCTTCGTTCAACAATCTCGTGGGTTGATCCTTAACAAGAAAATGAGAGTCAAAGAATTCAACAGATACATAATTAGTCTAACATAGTTTAGAAACTGACACCAAGTTTTATGTAATTGAGGAACACATAAGACATTTGTGAGAGAAAGAGGCTTAGTAGCCGTGAGAAGTGTGCATCGACCAATGTGAGATATAAGTAGAGATTTGTCATTACCCAGATGAATTGTATAAGGATTATCATAAGAGGAGTGATCCTAAAGAAACGTAATGGTCATTGTGATGTGATGTAAGGCACCACTATCAAAATCCAAGGAGCAAGATCAGATGATGAATGATTAGTGGCAGTGCTGACAACCGGTGGGTTAGGCGTTGGTTGCTGATAAAAGTTATTTTTGTGAAGAAATTGAACAAACTTGCAATAATCTCGAACAATATGCCCCTGAAAATTACAAAACTTGCACACAATATCTTGTTGCCCGGAATGGCTAGATTCAGTAATCGGACTACGACTGCCACCAGAAGTTGAATGACCAAAGCGACCACCCTTCCCTCGAGAGCGGTTGATACAATAGCCATGATTCGGATTAACTCGCTGTGTAGAGTTTTTCGTGGAAAGAAGTGTGGATTGTCCAAATTCCTAAAAAAGTCTCTCATGATCAGTTAAGATCTCGGACAACTCAAGAATTGTTATTGGTGTGTTACACACACAAAGGGCAGTAATTATTGGGCGATAGTCGTTGCCAAATTAATTGATGGTAGAAATTGGTAAATCTGTATCGGAGACATGACCATTTGAGAAGGCAAGATCATAGGCAATATCCTACTAGTCTTTCATGTAGCCGAAGATAGACCTAGAACCATGTGGATTGTGAGCCAGTTTAGATTTGAGAACAAGGATACAACCAGGAGATTTTTGGGCATAACTTGCGACCAGAGTATCATATGTCATTTTAGCGATTACAACGGATGAAATAAGTGGTTGAACTATATCATCACAACTGCCAAGAAGAGCATTGATAAGAATTTGATCCTGACGGTACCTTTGTAGATGATCAGGATTAGCAATCTTTTTCGTGGCATTGGTAAACTAAGATGGGGAAGGCGGTGAACTATCAATATAATTGATTAGCCTAAAATCAATAAGAGTGGCCTCCATTTGTTAACGCCAAACAAGAATGTTGACAGACGTAAGTTTGATTAGAAAGTTGGTCGATGCACTAAGATGCACAAGATTGTTGGTGGTAGAAGACGGAGCCATGAGAGGATTTCAAGTTTGAAGGAGAGCGGAAGAGAGAGAGAAAAAAAAGATAATCGAGTAAAAAAATTATGTGGATGTGATTACCATGTAAAGTATTTGTATATTTTATATCATAACTTTACAAGTGATGAGTGTATATAGGATCAAGGGCGGAGCCACCCTTTGAATAGGGTTGTCTCATGACACCCCAAAATTTTTGGGAAACCTATTTTTTTTATATAATTTGTATTAAAAAATTAAAAATATGGACAAATGACACCCCTTTATAAATAATTAATCATCTTTAAATATCATTGAAAAAATGACACCCCTTAAATATATTTCTAGCTCCGCCCTTGTATAGGATTACAAGAAGACCTAATTATGCAAAGATAAGGAAATTCAAAGATAAAATTAGATAAGATTAGATTTTATTGGTAATTTAATCTTTATCTTTGATATACGCAAGGTAAAATTATGTTGAAAAGATTAGATAATATGATCTAATCTTTATCTTTGATACACCCAGCCCCGATGTAGTTTGTGCCACGACTTTTCCAAAACCACTCGTCTAACCGAGATAGTTTTCCTCAACCTCATATGCGTAAAGACTCCAACAACCCCTTCCATAAATTTCATGCTCGCAAAAATAACTTTAAAATGCTATATTTTAACATTTAAAAAAATTAATATCTAACCAATGTAAGCCTATTTTCTTTAAAAAAGATATTACTTGTAAAAGTAAAAAATAAAGATTTGATAATGCGATATTTATTTGATATTGCTTCTTTATGTTTATTATAAAAAGTTAAGTATATCATTGTTTGATGTGTTTCTTTATGTTAATTATAAAAGAAATCACATTTTTATAATTTTTAAAAAATTATACTAATACAATATTTTTAATAAATTATCAGCTTTATTAAACAAACAACATTTAGAGGAGACAGAGAGGAAGAATCCAAACCCAGAGCAATAGCAAAACGTAAGAGTCAAACAAGAACAAATTAACAAAACCCACAAACATCAATGGAACAAAGAAACAACAAACAGAGAAAGGAAAGGGAGACCAACACACGAATAAAGGGAACATGAAAGACCAGAAGCTTCCAAACAAAAACCAATAGCACATAGAGCCAATAACATTTTCTACGACTGCATGGCGATTTGGGTGACACCGAGGATGAATCATGAGGAGGAATGCAGCAAGAAAATCATCGTCGAATATCGCGTCAAGGTCGAGGAGTCGTCGACGTCGGATGAGTAGAGAACCATGCAAGGATCGAGAGGAAAAGATGAGACTCTCTTTTGCACCCACTTTCAAACCCCCACCTCACCAAAGAGGGCCTAATTGGTGGTCGTGGCTACTAAAGAGGAACTCTAAAACAAGAAGGTCAAACGGGAATTCAGAATACCAAAACAAATGGACGTACGAAGAAAAGAAAGTCAAAATGAGAAAATGAAAGAGATGAAATAAAATAAAGTAACAAAAGGACGAAGGTTAGCCGCCAGAGATGCACTCACTAGTCATCGAAGGAAGCAATAAAGCTAGAGTTTGTTTTGGGAAAGAAAAGGGGATAGCGTTTTCATATTTTTTAGGCTTGGGAGTAATACAATTTATTTTATATGATACAATTGAAATAACTAATATCTAACCAATATGAGATTCGATAATGCAACAAGGTAAATCTCACATTAGTTAGATTTTTTTTCAAGTGTTCAAAAATAATGTTTTAAGCATGTACTCATTTAGTGACTAAAGACAAGCCACGTAGTGATGTAAAAACAGGTAATCGGATGAGTTTCAGGCCGGGTAAAATCGAGTACAGTTCATTTCAGGTCATTTTTCTGTTTTGACTCGACTCGGGTCGGGTGCGGGTCCATTTCAGGTCGGGTCAAAATGGGTCGGGTCCGAAGCACATAATTGACAGGTTAATTCGGGTTCGGATACACTTCAGGTCGAGTTCATTTCAGGTTGGGTCCATTTCAGGTTGGGTCCATTTCAGGTTGGGTTCATTTCAGGTCGGTCCATTTCAGGTCGGGTTCATTTCAGATCGGGTTCACTTCAGGTCGGTTGCATTTCAGGTCAGGTGCATTTCAGGTCGGGTAGTTTCAGGTCAGGTGTAACACCCCTAATTTATTAAGGCAGAAAAAATGATATATATATATATATATAATAAATGAGTGTATGGAGATAAATAAAAAAATATGTGTGCAAGCAAGGGGATTTGAACCTTTAACCCTAGGAGATATAAACCATGACTTTACCGTTTGAGCCAAGTCAAATCATGGTTTAAGTCTGCTTTGGATCAATTTTAAATTATGTAATTGTGTATATCTTAATAAAAAAAGAGAACGATTCGAATCCCCAGCTAACCCCAGTATTGTCGTTCTGATTGAGTCTGAAGGAACCCAAGAGGTTCTAGTTTTCTCCCCAGCCACCCCAATTTTCTGACCAACGTCCGATCTGCACCACCGCGCCGCCGTGACATCCACCGCCTTGCCCATCGGAATTGTCACTTCACTCCGACCAAGCCTCAGCCACCACTCGCGCAGCCGTGCCGCCTTCTGTTCTGGAGAACGGCTCAAAGGTTCGGTGAGAACCTAAACGTCGTCCCTCGTTAACCCTTGATTCCGGCCACCCTCGACGTCCGTTCGAGAAGCGGTCGCCAGATCCAGGCTCCTGGAGAGGTGACGAACAAAACCCCTCCGACCAGTCACCTATCCGACACTGGGAGAGGCCTTATCGGAGCTACGCTTGTCCGGTTTCCTTCTTTGCGCATTTCAGTTTTGGCACGAAAAGAGTCTCCAACGACTTTTCCGGCGGCCGTCTGACGACCAAAAACCCAGGGTACTCATAGCTCCTTTAATACGAATTGTTGATGGACGTCGAATTCGAGTTCGAGTGCAACCGAATGGGGTTTCATGAATCGACCGATATAGCTCGGAGTTAAGGTAATACATTACTACCTCTTGTATGCTTTGTGGACATGTTGGTATTTGTTAATCTATGCATAAAAATGATGATGAGTACTGTTAATTTCTGCTCAAGTCAAACCGGATATGAAAAATAGTATGATAATCTAGATAAGATTATAATGCTCGAATGAGAAGATTAATAAATAAGAAGTATCTAAAGTTCATTAAGTAATTAATGAGGCAGCTAGTCTCCAATTCCGATCATTAGTGTCAAATGTTTAAATGTGAAAGATATCTGGATATGAAATTACGAAAATGCCCTCAAAGTATGAGAATGACTAAAATACCCTTGGAATTGGAAGCGATTTAGAAATCTACGCTAGATATGGTAAAACAACTTGATTCATCTGAAAACCTCGAACTACTTGGAAAGCCATGGTAACAAGATTTAAACCTTCGAGATTGTAAGGTGTTAGGTCTCCTTGGATTTGGAATGAATCTCCGACTATAGATTCAGGGGAATCTACCCATACCCCTGAATTAAGCAAGTGGCTCAAAATTTTGAATTGATTGAAATGACTAAGAGTACTAGAAATATTGATATGGTTAAACTAATCGGAATGATCGTATTTGACCAAAGGGCTGAAGTATCCTCGGATACCGGGGTTTTCAAATTAACCAGAACGATAGATAAACCTTTGAGTTCTTAAATGAATGAAGTTGTTGGAGGTGCCGAAATTTCTTAAATGGCTGAAACACCAACGAGTACTTAAATGACTAAAATACTACAAATGGTTCAATTGACATGAATGAGGGATGTCCTGAGCTTCAAAATGACTGAAAATACCCCCTTGACTGGAAGTAAATTGCCTTTGATAAAATTCTAGAAATGCCAATAAAGCTAAAAATGACTAAAATGCCCCTAAGGGTTAAAGTATGACTCATGTACGCCAATCACTCCTGATATTAATATAAGGTTGGAAGTTTTTCCACACAAAATATAAGTTCTACTACTCTGTGGCAAGTCCTGTGGTGAAGTATGAATGCAACCGTTCAGATATATGATATAGCTGGATGCATTAGAAGTGTTGAATAGTACTGCAAGGTTGGGATATATTAATTCGAATGGTTGGGAGGCTTGAAAAACTTCTGGAAATAATAAATATTGTCAATCGTCATTTTATCATTACTGGACTAAATTACAAAATCACCCCCTTATAGTTAAAAGACCAAAATGCCCTCGTTGGCCAAAGTGATTAAAATAACCCTGAATGTATCCGATATCGTGTAAGATCTTGACATAGAAATCTCCGAATGCATTATTGGAAGCCTGATGAGCAAATAGAATTTCCTGAGCGATTGTTTGTGCCTCGTTGGTATGAATTACCAAAACACCCATGTATGATAAAATGACCACAATGCCCTTGTAGGCTTAAATGACTGAATAGCTCATGATATATTTGAACTCTCTAAAATTTTGATGTAACAATTCCTGAATATATGATTTGAATTGTTAGTACAAACCCTTTTTTATAGGGATCTCGTTTTTTAAAATTCGTCCAAATTGTCAAAAGTTCAGTGTGTCCCCTTCTGTAAATACTGAGTATCTTCAAGAAATAAATTGTTACACCTAGTGTGTTCCATGTGTGCTACATTCAGTTGAATGTGTTATATGATTATTACATGCTAGTAAATAATCTAATGACTTAATTATGAACGATGATATGCTTAATGAAATGATGATCTGAACTTACGATAACATCTTCTGCCTACTCGTTATAAGTATGCTTGATCTGTATACATAGTATATGATTGTGCTATGTGGTTATTTTATCTGTGATAATATTGTATGTCTGTCTGATGTAAGTTATAGTATAATCTGTTAGCTTGACCTATTGGTACACTCTGTTTGCATGATGAATGATATTATTGTCCGCTCTGCTCAATGGAATGCCCATTTATCTATCAAAAGCATGAATCTTCCTTTTCTGATACTCTGAATAGAATATGTTTGTCACATGTATTCTGTTACTCATGTCTGGAATCTGAACACCGATTACTATCTGGGGTTTACTGTTGCGTTATGTTATAAAGTTTCTGCAGGTGCAGCCCTGATCCAGCTGGTAAATCCTTATAGACTCAAAGTCTCCCCTTGGGTAGGTGTCGATGCTTTAGCGCGGGTAAATCCTTATGGACCTAAGGCAGCCCCTTAGGTGGCACTTATGCCCATCGGGCCCAGGGTAAGTCCTTATGGATGTAGTTCTGGGGGACTGCACATTGGTGTAAGGTTGAAGGGTAGTTACTAGTAGACCCTTGTATGTACTTGAACATTTGCATTGAATTGTTATGTGTTCTCATGATATGGTTGGTATGCTTTTATGCCTGTTTGATATGCACCTATTGGAACACACTAGACACTAAACTCTTTGTTCCCATCTTCGTAACCTACCAGCTTGTATAAATCCGGTTTGTTACTCGACGTTTGAACAAAGAACAAGTATCGTTATTCTCAAGTATAACGTTACCCTAAAATAGCGAAAAAGAAATGAAAATTGTTACTACTGGAAACATCATGAAAATGTTATGCATACCATATATCTGCATGAGCTCTTAGCATCTTTCGGTAGTTCTGTATTACTGAGCTTTTCCAAGCTCACGTTGTTTTTACCATCGCAGGTTAAAAGTTTATATCACGGTATAATGTTTGACATTAGAGTTCTGAGTTCTCTCGACGCTGCTTTTTGAGTACGGTACTGTATAGTTAGTGGGCATGTATGTCATGTATTGTTTTATGATAGAGTTTGTAAAGCACTTTCTGAAATTTATGTTATGTATTTAAATGACTTATGGAAATTGTATTTTAAATAGAAGTTGATTTTACAGTTTAATAAGTGTTTTGAGCAAAAAATGTTTTCATGTGTATTTTTACTGTGGGTCGCTCTTGTGACCCTAATGTGACTTCCTAAGATCCGTTGTAACGCATAGGCGGGTCTAGGGGGTTAAATCGGGTAATTCAGGTCGGGGTATTTTCGGGATTGAAATTCGTATTGAGTTTGAGTTCGGTACAACCGTATAAGTAGTCGATAGAATTTAGGTTGGCCTTCATTAATCGTCATTGATTTGGAGTTAATTATTTAAAGTCATATCAAATTAAAATTATAAAACATTGGAGTGATTAAAAAAATAATGAAAAGGGGTCAATTTGGACTGAAAAAGGGGTCAATTTGGATTAAAAATAAAGTTTCACAGATTATAATGAACAAAAATATCAAATGAAAATTATAAAACATTAGACAAATTTAAAAAGAAAACAATGAAAATGGGTCAATTTGGAATAAAAATAAAGTTTTGGGGACTATAATGAACAAAAATATCAAATAAAAAGTATAAAAATTAGAGTAATTAAAAAAATAAGTAGAAGTCAATTTAGAATAAAAATAAAGTTTTAGGGTCTAGAATGAACAAATTTTCAAATTAAAATTATAAAATGTGATGAATTAAAATATATATATAGGGGTCATTATGTAATTAAAATAAAGTTAAGGGACTAGAATGAAGAAAATATCAAATTAAAATAACAAAACATTGGACAAATTAAAAAAATAAATGTGAGTCAATTTGGAATAAAAATAAAGTTTTAGGGTCTAGAATGATGAAAATATCAAATTAAAATTATAAAACATTGGACGAATTATAAAAAACAATGAATAGGGGTCAATTTGGAATTGAAATAAAGTTAGGGGACTAGAATGAACAAGTACCAAATTAAAATTATAAAACATCGGGCGAATTAAAAAAAACAATAAATAATGGTCAATTTGGAATTAAACTAAAGTTTAGGGGACTTGAATGAACAAAATATCAAATTAAAATTATAAAACATTGGACTAATTAAAAAAAATAAAAAAGTGGTCAATTTGGAATACAAATAAAGTTTAGGGACTAAAATGAACAAAATGTCAAAGTAAAATTATATATTTTTGGAGTAATTAAAAAAACAATTAGTAGGGGTCAATTTGGAATAAAAATGAAGATTTAAGAGCTATAATGAACAGAAATATCAAATTAAAATTATAAAACATTGGATGATTAAGGGTTTAGGGTTTATGATTTATGATTTAAAGGGTTTAGGGTTTAGGGTTTAGGGAAAATTGATTAATGGTTTAGGGTTCATACATTGATAGATATATATATATATACTTACATATATTAGGATTTAAGGTTTAGAGTTTAGGGTTTATGGTTTATGGTTTAGGGAAAATTCATTAAGGGTTTAGGGTTCATACATTGATAGGTACATGCATGTATACTTACATACATTAGGGTTTATGGGTTTATGTTTATGATTTAATGGTTTCGGGTTTCGGGTTCATACATTGATAGGTACATGTATGCATACTTATATATATTAGGGTTTAGGGTGTAGGATTATGAGTTAAGTGTTTATAGTTTAGGGTTTATGCAAAATTCATTAAGGGTTTAGGGTTTATACATACATACATTAGGGCTTATGGTTTATAGTTTATGGGTTTAGGTTAAGGATTTAAGGGTTTATTGTTTAGATTTTATGGTTTAGGGTTCATATACACATATACTATGGTTTAGTGGTTTAGTTTTAGGATTTAAGGGTTCATGGTTTAGGTTTTAGGGCTTAGGGCTTAGGGTTCATACATTGATATATAAAATCAAAAGTCAAAACCATGAACCCTAATCCAAAAATGAAACCTTAAACCTTAAAATAAGGCACATAAAATAAAATCCCTAAATCTAACCCCTAAATCAAAACCTTAAATCCTTAAATCTTAAACCATAAACCTTTAAACCTTAAACCCTAGAACACTAAACCATAAAAACTTTAAACCTTACACCTTTAAAACAAAACCCTAATTCAAAACCTTAAATCATAAACCTTAAAAACATTGAACCCCTAAACCCCAAAATTGAAACATTAATTGAAACAATAACATTAAATCATAAACCATAACCCCTAAATTAAAACTCCATACCCTAAATTAAAACCCAACCATAAACCTTAAGGAATTTCGAGGGTCATGTGCGCTAAAAAAACTTTTAAAATCTGTTTAAAAACACGGAAGGACCATTTAAGTGAATATCCTCTTTTGTTAAATCTGATTCGGCTCTTTTTTAGGGTGAAAATTGAAAACCTTTGAAAAAGCTAAGGACCACGGCAGTGTTTTAAGGAGACAAGAACCCTAAGAAATAATTTTGAAAACATGGAGGGAGGTTTAGAGGTGATTAAACCCTCTTTTTATTCATCAAAACGTTATAAAAAGTAAAAACCTATTTTTGCTTCAATTTTCCCGTTTTGGCAAAACTCTCACCCCCTTTCTTTTTTACAAAACCAGAGAGCAAGGCTCTCGGTTCTCAAATCGACAAAACCTTAAAAAAAACTACTCTATGTCTTTTCCTTTCGTCGGACGCCGTTCACCGGCGTCGACCACGCTTTTACTCTAGAGTTTCAAAGGGAACCTAAAAGCTTCAAATGACTACCCTTCGAATCCATTTAAAACCACAAAAATGAGCTTTCTCCACATTTCGAAACCCTTAAAGCGAGACCAAAAAGGATCCTTTCTTCTAAAGCCTCAAGGTGCTCACCCCTTTTGGGAGATTATTGCCGAAGGGCTCTCAAAACGGCGGAGAATGACGAGCGGCCAGGAAGGCAAACCGTCGTCGAAGGTAAAAGCTTTTGATATTTCTTCTACCCTTTCCTTTTTGATTTACACATGCATGCACTAAAAATATGAGAAGAAGAGGATACCTCGAAGTCTTCTTTAATTTTTTTATTGATTTCTCTCTGAAAATCCTTAATCGGGTTTACATTTTTGTTTCTATTTTTTATACCGAGTGTTACATGCTAATAAAAATGATTAAAAAATTGATTTCTTCCTCTCTCTGAATCTCTGATTTTGTTTCCTGGTTGACTTTTCATCACTTTGTCTCGGTTTGCATTTTTGGTTTGTTTTTTGCTATTTTTTGTCTCTAAAGATCTGTTTTTTATCTATGTGTTGCCGGACTTGCCCGATCGGGAGAGACATGGCTGGTTGTGGCAGACGGCATGCTCGTGGCAGACGAAGGGTCAGAAGGCTCAGGCGCGTGGGGCAGCAAAACGTCGCTCCTGGGGAGCCGAAAGGACAACGCGTTTAAGGCGTGGAGATCTCTGGAGAGTTCTCCGTGAGTCTGGGCCGTTGGATGCCTTGCGATCCTACGGTGATGGTTGAAGCGGCGCAAGATGATAGAGGGTTGGTTCTCTTAGGGTTTCGCGTATCTTGCGATCCTGACCCTTGATTGCTGCTCAATCCAACAGTTGTGGATCAGTGCGGCGCGAGACAAAGCATGAGGCACTTAGGGTTTTTCCTTTGAAGCAATCTAGACCGCACGATAGTGGCTTGATCCAACGGCTGCAAGCCGGCTGTGCAAAAGCAAAGAGGAAATTAGGGTTTCGTGTAATGGGCTACGGGCTTAAATTGGGCTGAATATGTAATATTGGGTCTTATATATATATTGGGCTCATTTATTCTTTACTTATTGGGTTTATTTATTTCATTTGATGTGTTAACAACAATAATAATGATGGTGACAAATAAAAACATAATAATAATAATAATAATAATAATAATAACAATAGTAATAGTAATAAAAAGACAATGAATAATAATAATAATAATAATAATAATAATAATAATAATAATAATAATAATAATAATAGGTGATGATAGATAATATAATGATAATAATAGCAAACAATAATAACATGTTAGTAATGTTTAGGGTTTTCAAATAACAATATGATAATTAATAATAGTGATAGTAATAATAATAGTATAAGGCGAAAATGGTAATAATATTTACATATACATGTATATTTCTTTTTTTTTTCCTTATTTTCTTTCTATTTTCTTTTTTTTAAATTACCTAACAGCCCAATAAGCTCAAGATAAACACAAACCAAATGAGTTCGAGGTCCGGACAAAATTAGTGATTACACTTATCTAAGTGTTGCCCTTGTTTTAATTATGTTGGTTTCTTACCTATGTAAGTTACCCATAATTAACCTTGATGGTAGTATTTGGATCTGATAGCTCGATGAAAAAAATTTTGGTAGCAAAGTCGAGCTTTTAGCTTTAGACTTTGCTATAAGATCCAAGAGCTAATATTATTACCCAACAAACTTCTTGTATTTTATAAGTTTCAATTTGTAGAATTGTAAGTTTAAAGAATACTAACTTGTATTATGTTGACATTCTGTATTGAACTTCTTTTTCTTAAGTTAACTATCAAGTATTCAAATATTAATCAAAAACAGACCTTATATTGTATAGTAAAAAAAAATATGTTTAAAGTTGATAATAGTAAATATTCGTTTATGTAGTTCAAATTACTAAAGGTTAGATAAGAATAATCAATAACTCTACAATTTTATTCGGTTAATAAAAAACAATTATCCTGAATATGTTATAACTTAACATATATTTTGTTATAATTTTTAAATCTAAAATTTTATTTAAGTTACTGAGAAAAAAATCAATCTAATTTATTTTGTAACGTAAATATTTTTTTGAATATGGTAAGTAACGTAAATATTAGTTAAAAATAATTGATAAATTATCAATTACTTAATATTTTTAATAATTGAGAAAAAATATGTTTAATGTATTAGATTAGAAGTATAATAGAATGTCTAATTTAATATTTCTTAATTTCATAAATTATTTGTATTACTTGGCTCAATATTTTTATTTTTTTTAGTATTCACTCTTAATTAAGTTTTTGTAGTTGATAAATTATTAATTACTTAATTTTTTTTTCAATTTTAGTACTTAATATATATATGTGTGCGCGTGCGCGCATATACATCATATATGTATATCAATATATGTAGGTGTATATGTATATATATCATATATGTATATCAACTTATGAAAGTTTTTAATTCATCAAGTCATAAATTTCGGGTCAATATCAGTTCAGGTCAACAACAAGTCGGATCACTTAACAGGTCGGGTTCAAAACATGTCGGATTTAAAACAGGTCTGGTCCAAAACAGATCGGGTTCAAAACAGGTCGAGTTCAAAACAGGTCGGGTTCAAACCATACCGGGTAAAATCGAATCTCGGGTCAATTCAGTCGGGCAAAATCGATTATCTGACAGGCCGGCTCCGGGTCGTTTTCAGTCGGACGTAGGTCGGGTTCGATCACTACAGTAACAGGTCGAATTCAGGTTTGGGTCAACAACAATCGGTTTCAGATCAGATTTGAATTATTAAATTTTCAGGTCAATTCAAGTTCTAACTCGAGCAGGTTTCAATTGGGTTTTCAGGTCGGGTCAACTTTTTACATCCCTATACATTGTCATCCGGCTCTTGCTCATGCTAAAATGTGTCTCTGACACGTACTTTGCACATTTTTTTTTCTATTTAGAAAATTATGTATACTATTTCAAATTTTTCTCCACACTTTTAACCCTAAATTTTTTTTCAACCTTCATTCAGCACCCAACAAACGATAGAGGCTCGTCAAAGTCGTCACAAGGGGCAGAACTAATGGGGTTTAAGGAGATTTGGTCCCCGCTAATTTTTTCAATAGAAATAGTATAAATTTTTTAAAATATATATATATATATAATTATTTCTATAATCTATTCAAAATTTGTAAAATTTTAGTATGACCTCAAAATTTTTAATTTTATTTTGGCATTCTTTTAAAAAAATAATTTCATATTAATTCTACTTTATAAATTTTTAATTCCGCCTGTGGTCACCCATTGTCTATGACTTTTTCCTAAGTACAAAAGGTGACAACTCTTAAAAAAATCATCTCACGTAACGACTTTACATTTATTATAAATTTACCTCTATATCCCTAAATAATTCCAAACCACCCATCTACAAATAAATAGATAATTTTTCCTAATTAAGAAAATATCTAATATCCTTTTGTATTCGTATTCTTAAGCAGGAAACATAAATGTGAAAAGAAGGACACGTGATTTAGTGATATATATCACGTATAGTGTTAATGCCATTAAAAGAATTGATTTTGTTCGAGGGGCGAATTCCTTTTGTTTGATTCTCCAGCTAAGATTTGGGGCTGATTGATATGATTTTCTTTTGATGCGTGCCTCCAATGATGTTTTGTATGAGATTTTGTTTTTCTTTAATTATATTTTTATTGATGCATTAAGGCTTAATTATAAAATAAATGTTCAAATTATTTTATTTTTTTTGCAATAGGTGCCTAAAGTATATTTTTTATAAAATATGTGCCTAAAATTTTATTTTTAGCTTGTTTTAAAGTCAATTGACGCACTACTTGGACACTTATTTCAACAACAACAAATAAATTGTAATCACTTATTTCAGCAAAATATGAAACTTTAAGCACCTATTGTTACAAAAAAATACTTTAAGCACATATTGTTAAAAACAAACATAGTTTAAACACTTATTTTGTAGTTAAGACATGAATTAATAACAAAAGAAATTTATAAAGTATGGATGATGTATATTTCGATTTATTATTAATGAATAATATAGAGAATAATAATTTAAATAAATTTAATTTTAAATTTTTATTATAAAACATCACCATTTAGTTCAGGATACATGGATTCAAATATACATGGCAAACTTAATCCGAACTGAATTATTCGATTCGAGACTTGATATAGACCCGAAAATGATAGTTTAAATTTGATCTAAAACTCCAAACAAATCGAACCAAACTATAACCAACCCGAATTTTAGCTGAATAGAAAGAAACTCGAACTGAAAGCAATCTAGACCGAAAATCAACCCGAATTAAAAACAACCTGAACAGAAAGCAACTTAAATTTAATTTTTCCTAAATCTGATCTGAATAGTACATCAACCCAATTTTATCTTGGAATTTTAAAAATTATTGCATCCACATAAAATCTTCCATTAAAAGAATTGTTGCATTTGTTAAAAAACGAATTTGCCTAACAATACAGGTTGAATTTTTTGAACACCTCTAATTTCAGCAGTATATCGTCCCTTTTTTATAAAAAGAGGTGATTCCATTAATCAAATATCATACACCTAATATTAGCATATGCCTCATTAAAAATCTCTCTAACCTAGATAGGGGGAAAAATAGTACATATGCTAACTGTTGAGTGGATCAATGAAACAATATAAGCCATGAGGGGGTGAATTAGATTTTTAGAACTTTGGTGGTGGAATGGAAAATTAAAAATGATAGACAAGAGGATTTAGAGTGGTTCAAGTTCCAATCGAACTCTACATCCATTACCTTAGCTTCACTAAGGATTTTCCAACAATCCACTAATTGTTCTTCCCCTTTTCTAGGCTAAGGAGGTAACCTTTACAATACCAGTCAAATTTTCTACCAAAAATTTAACCCAATCCTCACACAAGAAATACAAAGAAGATGAAGGCTAAAACAAGTATCTCTCAATACAAAATGTAGCCCTTTTACAAGGACTCAACCCAATTGAATAGATAAGAATGAGAATTACAAATTTTACAATTGGGGTTTACAAGAAATATTGAGATTTTTGCACAAATGCTTGGCTTTGATGTTTGGATAATACTTTGGAGTTCAATAGTTGTTGTTGGAGCTTTTAGAGGTCTCTTTTATACATTCTCATTGAATTCTAGCTGTTGGGATGTTATCTTCCCTCCATAAGTGCAGTCTGCAACCACCCGTTCTGAAATGTCCGATCCTGTTTCGAAACAGACCAAAATAGAAAGAGTCGTTGGGGTGTAATAAATAGACCGTATCGAAATGGGCACGATCGTTTCGATACGCTAAGAGCCCGTTTCGAAACTCATTTCGAAACATTTTGCCATTGTCAAAGCCTGTATCAAAACGGCTTGGAAGCGTTTTGATACGCCTTAACGACAAGTTTAAATTCAGTTGAAAACTTCAACAGTCATATTTTTAAAACCAAGTTTGAATTCCGTTTTGAAACGTTTGAGGTCGTTTCGATACTGCCGTATTGAAACGGGTCAAACTGTTATGTTGTTCTTCAACAATTTCGAAACTCGTTTCGAAACAGAGGTTAACAGTTTCAAAACTGTTTCGGAACGCCAAATGGCCGTTCCGAAACGGTGACTCAAAAATCACTGTTTTGGCTTGATAAACACTTAGAAAACATTTGACAAGTTGAGTTTTTGACTTAAACATTTTTCCTTAAATATATAGAGAGGTTTTGAGGACTTAAAAATTCATTTTCCATTTTTCAATTTAGTCCTTAAATTCTTTAGTTATATCAAAATCAATTTATCGATTTCACAATCTCCCCCTTTTTGATATAACAAAACCAAGTTAGAATTTTTAAGAGTTTTGACTTTTTTGAAGACGTTCTAACTCCCCCTCAAATTAAGATGGGTTTTTAAGTTTTTGAAAAGATTTAAAATTCAAGTTTTAAAACTCAAAACCGACTTAAATTTTTTGGCTCTTATATTACTTATCCCCCTTTTTGTTAGATCAAAAATAATAATAAACAAGGCTCAACAAGAGAAGAAACAAGGTTAAAGCAATAAACAAGATAATATAGATTCATATAATTCAAATATCCAAACATAAAACTTAAAGCAATAAAGTTTAAAGCTCAATCCCAAACAAAACAATCAAAGCATAGGTTCATAAAACATAAATAAAATAGAGGTGCAAACTTAGTCCTAATATGATAATCTAATATGTGATGCAAGAAAGACCCTAAGCCTCGTCATCGTCACCATCAATATCTGAAGAATCATCATCATTCTTAGCTTGAGAGCGACGAAAGGTCATCCATTGACCATAGAAGGTAGAGAATGACAAGTCCATCGATTGATGTTGATTTTCAAGGGCAGTGAGACGATCCTCCACGGATTGCAAACGAGTATTGATAGCACAAAGATCCGACTCTGTTGTGTTGAATCGCTCGGTGAGGAAAGCCATAAGAGCTTCATTGTTAGGACCCGGAGCTTGAGGTTGTGGTTCAACATGAGGTGGAGGGGCATGCCTATCAACTCGTTCCCATTGGCCAAGAGTGTAATGGAACCCGGACTTGTGGAGAGAAGATTCACCAATCTTGTTCTTACGGGGTTCCGGAGAATTATATGAGCAATCAAAGTTGAGCATGCCAAAGATATAACTCAAAACAGTCCAATAAGTGAAGGATTTAAGAGCATCAGCTTCACGAAGCTTCACATTATTGACCATCTCGGCGAACATAATCTTGACAAGATTTGGTCATTCTCCTCGGCGAATGCACTCAAGCAAAAAATAATCAACTTGACGAATATGAGAGAATTTACCTCCGGAAGGGCGGATAACCCATGAAATCATCAAGTGAAGGAAACGGTCATGAGCATCCAAAGAAAGCACGAAACCGGTGTGAGCGCCAAAGTGGGTTTCATCCTCAATGCCTTCGTTCTTAAGCCCAAGAGCATTCTCTAAAAAATATATGTTGATAACGAAATTCCTCCCCAAGAGATATGACTCAATGCCAATGACTTTAGAGTGATCTTCATTATTAAGGAGCTGGGCATTTGAGTAGAAAATGAGAACCATGTGCTTGTAGATAATATCCGGTATGTTCAAGAAAGCCATGAAGTTCCATTCTTGCAAACGCTCTAGATAGTAGAAAGAGAAACACTCGGAATCAAGGAATGGGACATCAACAACATGCTCACGACGAACGACAATATCCTTGACATAAGAGAAACGATCCTTCATCTATGGAGTCCGAAGAATTTTGAGAAAAAGTTGGGTGAGATTATGAAGAATATTGGCTTGACCAACATTTTCACTCGATTGACCCGTCTTACGTTTCTTGTTAGCGTTTTCCATTGAAAAATCCTAAAAACATAAAGCAAGCAATTTTAAAATTAAAGTCTATGCGTGAATATCCTCAATACAATCCAATGACAAATCCTATTTAGGTTTAAAAAGATTTTAAAAAAATTAAGAGAAAACAACTTTTGAAAAACTAAAAAATATACGAGTAAAAATAATATATTCGAATCAAAAATTTTAAGATTTTGAATTTTTTTTACAAGTTTTGAAAAACCCAAGCGGCAAAACATATAATCTATACAAAATTAATATTTTCTAACCTAAAAATCGAATAAAATCAAAGGAAAAAGAAAAAGAAGAAAAGATACCTTAGATGGGGATTTTGGATGAATGAATGGAAAATCTTGCACAAGATTGATAAGGCTTGCTTAGACTTGAGTTTGTGTGTAAAAGCCCTCAAGATTTGATGAAAAACAATGAGGTTTAGAGAGTTTTTATATGGAAAATTGGGTTAGGGTTTTTAGGGTTTTTGAAGAGTTTTAATTAAAAGTGATTTTGTCATTAAAGAACCCTTTTAAAGATGTCTGCATACCCGTTTCGGAACAGGCTCGATCGTTCTGATACGTGGGTACTGAAACGTTGACTGACGTTTCAAGTAGTTGACCGTTCCGATACAGCTTTGACCATATCGAATCCCACGTGTTGATCTATATCGAAACTCGTTTCGATACACTTCTTGACAGAGGAAAATCGTTTCGAAACCCTTTTGAGGCGTTTCGAAACACCCTAGTCATAGATTACTCTTTTAATGCACCTGTATCGAAACAGTTGGACCCGTTTCGATACAGCTAGGCCTGGAGGTGCAGATGAGGCTCTAATATTGCAGAAAAATGAATTTCATGAGGTCCTATATGCATAAATGACATGAATGAGTAGGAAAGACATGTATAAACATAAGCATACTCCCCCTAACTATTAGAATGGATGAAATTAGGAGTAAAAACACATAAACATGGCATTTTTCAAGAAATCAAGCAATTTAAGCACAAAAAGGTCCTAAAAGGTCAAGATAGGCTAGTTAGACCTAACTCTCTCCTAATGGACCAAAAACGCTCATTATCCAAAGGATTTGTAAAAATGTCCACTAGTTAGTTTAAGGTGTCAACGAACTCTATAGCAACATCTTCCTTAAGGACATGATCTCTAATGAAATGATGTCTTATTTCTATATGTTTGGTTCTAGAGTGTTGGATGGGATTTTTAGTTAAGCATATGGCACTAGTGTTATCACACTTAAGGGGTATGGTTTCAACTTTAATACCATAATCTAAGAGTTGTTGCTTCATCGAAAGGACTTGAGCACAACAACTCCCTAAGGATATGTACTCGGCTTCGGTGGTAGATAGAGCTACACTATTTTGTTTCTTAGAGAACCAAGATATGAGCATACTACCTAAGAATTGACATGTTCCCGAAGTACTCTTCTTATCGATTTTGCAACCCCTATAATCCGTATCCAATAAGCATGAAGGTTGAAGGTTGAGTTTCTAGGGTACCAAAGACCTAAACAAGGGGTATCTCTAAGGTACCTAAAATTCTTTTAACGGCTATAAGGTGAGACTCTCTAGGACTAGCTTGAAACCTAACACACAAGAAAATAATAAACAAAATATTCGATCTACTTGCGGTAAGTTAAAGGAATGATCTAATCATAGAGCGATAAAGCTTAGAGTCAACACACTTACATCCTTCATCTTTGTCAAGCTTTGTAGATGAGCTCATTGGTGTGGCTTGAGGCTTTGCATTCTCCAAGCCAAACTTCTTGAGCATATCCTTGATATACTTTGCTTGATTGATGAAGGTGTCATCCTTCCTTTGCTTTATTCGGAGTCCCAAAAAGAATGAGAGCTCCCCCATCATGCTCATCTCGAATTCACCTTGCATTAACTTAGCAAACTCTTTGCAATGACACTCATTAGTAGATCCAAAAATAATATCATCAACATATATTGGTACTACTAAGATGTCATTTTTATACCTTTTTATGAAAAGTGTAGTGTCCACCTTACCTTTTTCAAAACCTTTTTCAATCAAAAAGTTTGAAAGTCTTTCATACCAAGCTCTAGGAGCTTATTTTAAACCATAAAGTGCTTTAGTTAGTTTGAAAACATGATTTGGAAATTTTGAATCTTCAAAACTCGGTGGTTGTTCCACATACACTTCCTCATTTATAAAACTATTTAAAAATGTGCTTGTAACATCCATTTGAAAAAGCTTGAAATCATGATAACATGCATATGCAAGCAACATCCTAATGGCTTCCATTCTAGCTACGGGTGCATAGGTTTCATCAAAATTTATTTCCTCTTCTTGAGTGTAACCTTGAGCAACTAATCTAGCTTTATTTCTCACAATGTTACCACTCTCATCTAGTTTATTCCTAAATACCCATTTAGTTCCTATAGTAGATTGATTACTAGGCCTTTCAACAAATGTCCATACATTACTTCTCTCAAATTGATTTAACTCTTCTTGCATAGTCATAATCCAAAAGTCATCTTTTAATGCTTCTTTAATGTTCTTAGGCTCTATGCATGAGATAAAAGCAACATGATTCGTGAGTTTGAGAGAAGATCTAGTAGTTACCCCCTTGGATGGATCACCCAAGATTTCACCACCTTTGGCATAGTTGTACTTCCTTGGGTAGCTCACTTCCTTTTCCTCAAGAGCCAAGTCCTTCAAGGCTTCAAGAGGTGGATCTTGTGTACCCTATTCTTTCGTTGGAATCTCATCCTCCTTTAAAGTTTGTCCTCCATCAAAGGCATCAAGGATTCCTACATCATCATCATCACAAGAATCCTTCCTCGGAAGGAGGTTATCATTGAATACAACATGAATATACTCTTCTACTACTAAAGTTCTCTTATTAAATACACGATGGGCTTTAGAGTTTAAGGAATAACCTAAGAAAATAGCTTCATCACTTTTAGCATCAAATTTACCTAAGTTATCTTTTACATTGTTTAAAACAAAACACTTGCAACCAAATGGATGAAAATAGCTAATGTTAGGCTTTTTAGATTTTAAAATCTAATGTGATGTTTTCTTTAAAAGTGGCCTAATCATTACTCGGTTTACAATGTAGCAAGCGGTGTTTGTGGCTTCCGCCCAAAAATATTTAGGTAAATTGTTTTCACAAAGCATGGTTCTAGCCATTTCTTGTAAAGTCCTAGTTTTCCTCTAAACTACCCCATTTTGTTGAGGAGTTCGAGGAGCCGAAAAATTGTGGCTAATACCATTTTCATTTAAAAAATCTTCAAAACCTAGATTTTGAAATTCGGTTCCATGGTCACTTCTAATATGAGAAATTTTAAGTTCAAGATCATTTTGAGTTAATTTTGAAAACGTGATGAATTTTTCTAAAGCCTCATCTGTAGTACTTAAGAATAGAAGCCAAGTAAATCTAGAATAGTCATCAACAAGTACAAATGCATACGATTTACCACCCAAGCTTATAGTTCTAATAGGCCCAAATAAATCTATGTGAATTAGTTGTAAACACCTACTTGTAGAAACATCATTAATGGATTTAAAGGATGATCTATGTTGTTTACCCTTAGAGCATGCATCACAAATTTTGTCATTTAAGAACTTAATTTGGGCAAACCTCTAACTAGATTTAGGGAAACTAATTTCTCTAACACACTAATGCTAGCATGTCCTAGATTCCTATGCCATAGCCATGCATCATTTTCATTTTGTGCAACAAAGCATGCATGAGATGTATGAATGTCATCTAAATGCACCATGTATATATTACCTATGCGATGATCAATGAGCATTATATTATTTGATTTAATGTCAACAATTTTGCATCCATTTTTATCAAATAAGACATTAAACCCTTTGTCACACAATTGACTAATGCTCAACAAATTATGTTTTAGACCATCGACATATAAAACATTTTCAATGAGAATAGTAGAGTGATTACCTATGGATCCAATACATTTGATGTGGCCTTTGGAGTTGTCACCAAATGTCACTACTCCTCCACTTTTTGGCTTTAAGTCCATGAATCGACTCTTGTCTCCGGCCATGTGCCTCGAGCATCCACTATCAAGGTACCATGAGTTTTGACTTTGTGCTTTGGCCTTGTAGCAATGCTCCCCCTACAAACAAAGATATTAAGCTTTGATTTTTGGTACCCAAATCATTTTGGGTCCACGAGTGTTAGCTCCCAAAAGCTTGGTTCCCTTAGGAATCCAATGTGACATAGCAACAATATTATTAGACTTGACGAGTTCCTTAAGAACCCATACAATTCTAACCTTTTTTGTCCTATTATGCCTATGGAACCCACTTTGTTTATAGTTATATGTCTTTCTCTTAGGTTGGTTAGTTTTAGAGGATTCACCTATCTCATTTTTCACATTACCAACATTTTTGAAAGACTTTTTGAGCTTGTTAAGCTCATCTAACACCCTTTGGTGTTCACTATTACATTGAGAAATAAGATTGTTTAGGTCTACATTTTCATCTTGAAAGAATTTAAGTTCATCTTGTAAACCTAAGATTTTTTTTCTAAAATTTTAAGTTAGCTTGAGAAAGTGAGTCATTTTTAGCATTTAATTTCGAAATAATATTTTTATTTCTAATAACCGGCTCTTTATACTTCTCAACTAACTCATTATATACCTCTTGTAACTCACCATAAGCATCATGCAATTCATCAAATGTAAAATCAAAAGATGATGAGTTAGAGGTTACCATGGAGGAATCCTTCTCAAGAGCCATGAGGCAAAGGTTGGCCACTTCATGTTCCTCATCCTCGGATGACTCCTCGTCACTCCAAGTAGCAAGCTTGGATTTGAGATTCTTCTTCTTCTCAAAGCCCTTCTTCTTGAGTTGAGGGCACTCTAAACGAATATGACCCGGTTTTTTGCACTCAAAGCAAATGATTTGATCTCTCTTTTCTTCTTTGTTTTTGGTTTTGAAGTCCATTTTTCTTTGAATCTTCCTTCCTCGGTTGGACCTCATAAACCGTGAGAACCTTTTGGCTATCATAGTCAATTCTTCTTGGTTTTCCTCCTCACTAGAAGTGCTCTCCTCATGTAGTGAAGCTTTGAGAGCCACTCCTATCTTCTTCTTCTTATCTACCTCTAGCTTCTCCACTCTTCTCTCTTCCTTCTTCATTTCATCTTCCCTTCCTTGCTTCATTATCTCGTGAGTTAGGAGAGAACCCACTAGCTCATCAAGCTTGAGTGTCTTCAAATTTTTGGCCTCAATGATGGCGGTTCTCTTCCGATCCCAAGACTCGGAAAGTGAGTAGAGTAGCTTCCGGACTAGTTTGTCTTCCGGGATTATCTCTCCAAAACCCTTTAGCCCTTTGAAGATTGTTGAGAAACGATCGGACATCTTTGACACGGTTTCGTCGGGCTCCATTTAGAAATTCTCATAGCTAAGATTGAGAATTCCAATCTTTGTCTCCTTCACATCACTTGTTCCTTCATAAGTGGTCTCAAGTGTATCCCACACTTCCTTAGCACTTTCGATGGAGGAAACTTTGGAGTAGATGTCGGGACCGAAAGAACAAAACAACATGTGAAGAACTTTATCATTAATTTGAAACTTTGGAGTAGATGTCGTACATGTTTGACCCGGAGGTAGAAACCAAGACTTGATTTGTAGTTGATCACACTCTTCCAAGGAACTCCTCTTGTGGTTGTTAATCCTTCAAAGAGGTAGGCTCTGATACCAATTGTTGAGTGGATCAATACAACAATATAAGCCAAGATAAGGGGTGAATTGGATTTTTAGAACTTTGGTGGTGGAATGGAAAATTAAAAATGATAGACAAGAGGATTTAGAGTGGTTCAAGTTCCAATCGAACTCTACATCCACTACCTTAGCTTCACTAAGGATTTTCCAAAAATCCACTAATTGTTCTTCCCTTTTCTAGGCTAAGGAGGTAACCTTTACAATACCAGTCAAATTTTCTACCCAAAATTTGACCCAATCCTCACACAAGAAATACAAAGAAGATGAAGGCTAAAACAAGTATCTCTCAATACAAAATGTAGCCCTTTTACAAGCACTCAACCCAATTGAATAGATAAGAATGAAAATTACAAATTTCACAATTGGGGTTTACAAGAAATATTGGGATTTTTGCACAAATGCTTGGCTTTGATGTTTGCATAATACTTTGGAGATCAATAGTTGTTGCTGGAGCTTTTAGAGGTCCTTTTTATACCTTCTCATTGAATTCTAGCTGTTGGGGTTGTTGCATTCATCAATATAGCTGTTGGGATGTTATCTTCCCTCCATAAATGCAGTCTGCAACCACTCGTTCTGAAACGCCCGATCCTGTTTTGAAAAAGACCAAAATAGAAAGAGCTGTTGGGGTGTAATAAATAGACCGTACCAAAACGGGCACGGTCGTTTTGATACGCTAAGAGTTTGTTTCGAAACTTGTTTCGAAACATTTTTCCACTGTCAAATCCTGTATCGAAACGGCTTGGAAGCGTTTCGATACGCCTTAACGACAAGTTTAAATTCAGTTGAAAACTTGAACGGTCATATTTTTAAAACCAAGTTTGAATTCTGTTTCGAAATGTTTAAGGTCGTTTCGATACTACCGTATCGAAACGGGTCAAACCATTCCGATATTCTTCATCCGTCTCGAAACCCGTTCCAAAACAGAGGTTAATAGTTTCAAAACTATTCCGGAACGCCCAATGGCCGTTCCGAAACGGTGACTCGAAAATCATTGTTTTGGCTTGATAAACACTTAGAAAATATTTGACAAGTTGAGTTTTTGACTTAAACATTTTTCCTTAAATATATAGAGAGGTTTTGAGGACTTAAAAATTCATTTTCCATTTTTCAATTTAGTCCTTAAATTCTTTAGTTATATCAAAATCAATTTATCGGTTTCACACTAACACCCCGATAACAAAAAAACTAAAGTGATCTAAAGTATCATCATGAAGAAAAGGGATAACTCGAGAAGGAGGAGTATCCCAATAAACCACATCCAGATCCTCGCATTCCATAAGTTTAGCCAACGCATCTGCCACACAATTTTTATCCCTCAAAACATGTTGTGGTCGAAGCATCCATAATCTTTGTCGCAATTCCAAAAAATAATAACCCAAAACACAATTGGAAAGGGACTATGATTCAATCTGAAGAATATACACAACCTTCAAACTATCCATATCAAGAATAATTTAATGGTACTCAGCCTCCCACGCACATAATAACCCGAGATAAGAACCCTATAACTCAGCTTCCAAAATCGAACAGATCCCAATGAATTTACCAAATCTCGAAATCCACAGACATGTATGATTCTAAATAAGACCAACACACCTCATGAGTTTTAACTTGGAATTTTAAAAATTATTGCATCCACATAAAATCTTCAATTAAAAGAATTGTTGCATTTGTTAAAAAAACGAATTTGCCTAACAATACAAATTGGATTTTTTGAACACCTCTAATTTCAGTAGTATATCGTCCTTTTTTTATAAAAAGAGGTGATTCCATTAATCAAAGATCATACACCTAATATTAGCATATGCCTATTAAAAATCTATGTTGAGTGGATTAGTGGATTCATCAAAGCATAGAGGTGCCTAACATCGGCTCTAGGAAAAGAATAAAAAGAAAAGAAAAACTTAGACTCAAAACCCCTAGAGGTGCCTAACACCGACTCTAGGAAGATAGCTCTTTCCAAACCAGGAAAGCTTGTGGACACTTACAGAGCACATGATCCACGTTCTCAATCTCTGATCCACACAGGCCACACCGCACATCGGTAGAGAAGTGTCAACGCACCCTTTCCTGGTTAGTCATAATTTTGTCATAACATACTAGCCAAAGGAAAATTTTCATGCATTGCATTCCCCAGAATTTATTTATAATTCTCCAGACATCCTCATCGGGACCTTCCTTAATTCCATGACGTATCCCATATGCAGATTTAACAGTAAAGCGATCAGAACTCGTGCTTGCCCAACCAATCGAGTCAATAGGGAAAAAATGCAGCGGACATTTTATAGCTGCAATCTGCAGAAAAATATGGTCTGGCAGTAGTTGGTGTGGTTCAAGTTTCAAATGAACTCTACATCCACTACCTTAGCTCCCACTAAGGATTTCTCAACAATTCCACTAATTGCTCTTCCCCTTTTCTAGGCTTAGGAGATAATCTTTACAATACTGGTTAATTTTCTACCCAAAATTGACCAAACCCTCACAAGGATACAAAGAAGAATTTGAAGGCAATAGAAATATCTCACAATACGAATTTGCCCCTTTTGATACAAGAACTCAACCCAAATTGGAATACAAGATAATATTTTCACACAACACAATTTGGGATTTTACAAGAATAAGAAATTAGGCACTTCGAGCTTGGATTTTTGTATAGATGTTTCTCTTGGATGCAATAGTTGTTTCTGGTCTTCAATAGGCTTGATTTTATACCTTCTTCATTAATTTTAGCCGTTTGGGTGGTTAGGGAATTGATTATAGCCGTTGGGACCCTCTTTTTCCACCATAAATGCACTTCTGCAGCCTACCGTATCGGTACGCGGGGAGTCGTACCAATACATGTCTCAAAAAATAAAGAGTCGTTGCACAATTACAAGAGGGTGTATCGATATGCGTGTAGGCGTATCGATACACGTGTAGGTGTATCGGTGCGGGTTAGGGATCTGTTTCGATACGGGCAAGACCGTATCGATGCAATTTTTCCTAAAAAGCTCACTAGATGATTCCGTATCGATACTGGTAAGAGCGTATCGGTACGGGTTAACAAACTCTTTAAAAATTGTTACCTACCAATTGACGCCCAATGGTCAAAAACATTTAAGGCATTGACATTTTTGATACGGTAAGGGGCGTATCGAAACGGATTTCTCTAGTGGCCAAGTTTGTAAAAAAGGTATCGATATAGTAAGAGGTGTATCGATACGCATTGACATTTTTTAGTAATTTGGCCTAGGAACACTTAGAAAATATTTTGGAGTTTGAGTTTATTTTTTAACTAGAGAAAAGCCTTGTTGATTTGAAACCTTTTGAGGGACTTAAAATTTTATTTCAAGTTTTTCAATTTAGTCCTTAGAGCTCTTTGTTATATCAAAATCAAACATAGGTTTTACAATCTCTCTAACCTAGATGGAGGAAAAAATAGTACATATTCTAACACCCCGATAACAAAAACAAACTAAAGTGATCTAAAGTATCATCATGAAGCAAAGGGATAACTCGAGGAGGAGAAGTATCCCAATAAAGCACATCCAGATCCTCACATTCCACAAGTTTAGCCAACGTATGTGCCACGCAATTTTTATCCCTCAAAACATGTTGTGGTCGAACCATCCATAGTCATCAACTTGGCGGATGGTTGAGTATTTTCCTCCTGAAGGCCTGAACCACCAAGTGATCATCAAGTGTAGGATACGGTCTTAAGCATTTAGAACGGTTACAAAACCTCCCAAAACATGTCCAAGAGAATTTTCATCTTCGATACCCTCATCCTCAAACTTAAAAACAGCACAAAGAGATGGAACATCAACGGTAATCTTTTTGCCCATGAAATAAGATTTAACGACAACGATATTACCCGAGGCATCGACAACACACTTGGCATTAGCATAAAAGATCAAAACAAATTTGTGAAATAAAAATCCCGGAATTTGTATAAAATCCATGAACTTTCAATCTTGGAGAAAAGGTAAATAGACAAACTCGAAGCGCTCCGAATTAAGAAAAGGAACGGAAATTACCCTCTCCGGACGAATCTTATAGTTTTGAAAAGATCGGAAGTAGGTGAGTTCTCCGGGAGTTCTAAAGCATTGTTGATAAATATAAGTCAAGTTAGGACGTGTGCCATCACCAGGATTGGATCCTTCACCAACTTCTCTTGTAGTACGCGCTCTCTTTTTGGGTGTCATTGTCTAGAAAAATCGATTAAAACAATGTATGTATGCATTAATATTCACATTCAATCCCATGTAAATCAATAATCATGGTTTAAAAAAATGAAATACAAAACAAAAACAAAAAAAGGTTTGATAAAATTTGTTTTGGAAAAACAAAACAAAAATAATTTAAAAATGAAAATCATAAAGAAAATAAAAAGAAAAAGAGTTTTATACCTTGATATTGAGATAGGGAGGAATGAATGAAGATTTTGCACCAAATTGATGGAGAGCCTTAAGACTTGTCTTGATTTTGAAAAACCCTCAAGAGATTTTAAGTTTGTGGTGAAAATATGAGGGATTGAGAGGCTTTTTATAGATGAAAATCGGCTAGGGTTTTGAAATATTAGTTTTGGTAAAAGTGAAACTCTTTAAATGCCATTAAGTAGCTGTCTGCGCGATCAAGTATCGATACACCAAAGGGTGTATCGATACGGGGGTAAAATGGTAATTCCCTAGAACCGCGTGTCAAGGGATCGTATCGAAACATATGATATCTGTATCGAAACGCTCACAACTTGTATCGAAACATATTCTAACAGAAGCATACTCCCCCTAGCTATAAGCATGGTTTCTATCAAGATCAACAACACATAAACATGCACTTTCACAAGATCAAGCAAATTTAAACTCAAAATAGTCCTAAAGGGTCAAGATAGGCTAGTTAGACCTAACTCTCTCCTAAGGGACCAAAAATACTTTTTGTCTAGAGGTTTGGTAAAAATTTCCGCTAGTTGGTTCAAGGTGTCAACATACTCTACAACAACATCTTGCTTAAGGACATGATCTCTAATGAAATGATGCCTTATCTCTATGTGTTTGGTTCTAGAGTGTTGGATGGGATTTTTGGTTAGGCATATAGCACTAGTGTTACCACACTTAAGGGGTATGGTTTCAACTTTAACTCCATAATCTAAGAGTTGTTGCTTCATCCAAAGGACTTGAGCACAACAACTCCCTAAGGATATGTAATCGGCTTTGGTGGTAGATATAGCTACACTATTTTGTTTCTTAGAAAACAAAGATATGAGCATGCTACCTAAGAATTGGCAAGTTCCGGAAGTACTTTTCCTATCTATTTTTCAACCCCCGTAATCTGCATCTGAATAAGAATGAAGGTTAAAGGTTTAGTCTCTAGGGTACCAAATTCCTAAACAAGGAATGTCTCTAAGGTACCTAAAGATCCTTTTAACTGCTATAAGCCGAGACTCTCTAAGACTAGCTTGAAACCTAGCACACAAGCAAACACTAAACAATATATATGGTCTACTTGCGGTAAGGTAAAGCGAAGATCCAATTATAGAGCGATAAATCTTAGAGTCAACACACTTACCTCATTCATCTTTGTCAAGCTTTCTAGATGAGCTCATTGGTGTAGCTTGAGGCTTTGCATTTTCCAAGCCAAACTTCTTAAGCATATCTTTCACGTACTTTGCTTGATCTATGAAGGTGTCATCCTTTCTTTGTTTGATTTAGAGTCCCAAAAAGAATGAGAGCTCCCACATCATGCTCATCTCGAACTCACCTTGCATTAACTTAGCAAACTCTTTGCAATGACATTCATTAGTAGATCCAAAGATAATATCATCAACATATTTTTGTACTACTAAGATGTCATTTTTATGCATTTTTATAAAAAGTGTAGTGTCCACCTTACCTTTTTCAAATCCTTTTTTAATAAAAAGTTTGAAAGCCTTTCATACCAAGCTCTAGGAGCGTGTTTTAAACCATAAAGTGCTTTGGTTAGCTTAAAACATGATTTGGAAATTTTGAATCCTCAAAACCCGGTGGTTGTTCCACATACACTTCTTCATTTATAAAACCATTTAAAATGCACTTTTTACATCCATTTGAAAAAGCTTGAAATCATGATAACATGCATATGCAAGCAATATCCTAATAGCTTCCATTTTAGCTACGGGTGCATAGGTTTCAACAAAATCTATTCTCTCTTCTTGAGTGTAACCTTGAGCAACTAGTCTAGCCTTGTTTCTCACAATGTTACCACTCTCAACTAGTTTATTCCTAAATACCCATTTAGTTCCTATAGTAGATTGATTACTAGGCCTTTCAACTAATGTCCATACATTACTCCTTTCAAATTGGTTTAATTCTTCTTACATAGCCATAATCCAAAACTCATCTTTTAAAGCTTCTTTGATGTTTTTAGGCTCTACCTCCTTGCGTGAATCAAAGGGTGAACAGCAATGTTTGTGAATTCTTCTTTAGCCACTTAATCTTGTACTTATCCCTAAGCCAAGATGGTTTAACCATAAACTGGAAAACGCGTATTTACTCCATTCGTGTGCTTAACTCTCCCGATATTAAGCAACTGGATAACCTCACAATGCTCTCCCAATGCTCTTATAAGATATTGAAGACCAAAGTAAATAAACTTGAAGTTTTATTACTTAAACAAAAAAATCCTAAGAACAATACAATCCCTACAACTATTTTACAAGATCAACCCTTAGCCATTGGGGAAGTTTAGAACATGGTGGAGAGAGAGAAACGACTAGGGTTTTGGGGGAAGACGGCTAGGAGTGAGATCCCCTTCCCTAGGTCGAATTACATGCCTTTATATAGGCCTTGGGTCCAAGTTTTCTAATATGGCAAGAATACAAGTTTAAATTAAAGTACAACTCTATTAAAGACTAAATCTTCTAAGTAGATGCCTTTAATTCGTCCTCTTTTCTTGCTTTGACTTTATTCCTTGAACTTTGGGCATGGCCTTCCTTCTGCTTCAGGGCTTAGAAAAATATATGAGTGATCCACGACAGACCGGCTTGAATTCCTCTATCTGTCGAGCTCCACTTCACTTTTCCACCTCAGTACCTCTCTACCGTCATGGCTGCCACGGCATGTGTCACGGTAGACGGTGCTCTTTGTCCTTCAATTCCATCTCCTCAACTCGCCTCCGCTCCTTTGTTGTCCTGGATTGCTGCCGCGGCGGATACATGCAAAAGTAACCAATTTCAGCAGCATCTGTGCAGTTTTATCTAATTGTGATGTGTATGCAAAAATCTATCCTAAATGCAATTAATCATGCTTGAGTGCAGCAAAAATATGGGAAAATGTTGGGTAAAATATATAACTTTTATGCACTCAACACACCCCCAAACTCAAGTTGATGCTTGTCCTCAAGCAGATGCAACCTAACTAAGAATAAAAACTTTTTGACTTGGCTTAATTCAGTGAACTACCATTACCTACAACCCTTTCTCTATCACGAACAATACCTTTTCAATTGTTTATGGATTCTTTCGGAACAATGATATAACTTTTGTGTAAGCGTGTGCAGGTTTTGTGAAATAATACGTGCCTAGACTCCTTTAGCAACTAGAATAGTTATGCTACTCACTTGATTTTTTATGTCAAACTAATTTTTTCTTGGAGGCAATTTTTAGGATCCTTTAGTTTTTTTTTTCAAAATTTAGACTCAAGTTATTTTTTTTTTGTTTTTACTAGAGCCTGTTTTTGAAGGAGGAGGAGAAGAACCCTTCAAAGTACTTTGGGTCAATCTCCGGTAGTGGTTCCTTCCATTTTTCTCCTCGGGGAGTGGTAGATCTCATGTCGCCATCTCCAATCGTGGCAGGTGATGAGGTGGAGGCAGTAGTGGGTGTTCTGGGGCTAGCAGCAGGTGTGGGGGTGGCAAAAAGAGTTTCTGGGAAAGAGGGAAACTGCACGTTGGGAAAATTTAAATCAGTCTTAAGAAAATTTATCGTGGCAGTAGTGAAATCCCTCATGAATCCCATGAAGCTTAGTTGTCGTTCCTCCATCTTCTTCAGCATATGCAGGATTTGGTTGGAGGTGTTTGTCGGCTGTGCGGCCTCAGTCTGCTATGGCTCTGCTACGACAGGTTCAGTGGATTCAGGGTCTGCTGTTGGTTCTGTCGCGGCAGTGGGTTCCATATATGCCAGGGGACTGGCAAGCTTTAGCTCCTTCAAATTGTATATGTTTTGTTGCGTCCATCCATTGCCTTGGACTTTGACATCTTCATCAATTTCTATAACCTTATTTGCCCAGCAGAGAGAAGTGATGAGGTAGGGGAAAAGAGGTGGCCCATTGGTCTGAGTGCACAGTCAAAAATATCGTCAATGATGTATCTGCCGACGTTGATCTGCCTCTCGTTGTTGATTGAGTGCACGAGGGCTAGTCTTTGCCGGTCTACGGTAGTGTTGTGCGATGTGGGCATGAGGCGTTTCTTCACAAAATGGTTCCAAAGCTTTGCTGTTGGTGTGAGCTGGGTCTTTTGCACTGTCCATCGGTGCTTGGGATCCTCGTTACACTGGATGCCTTCTTCCGTCAATTCTGCCATGACAGCATCGTAGTCTGCCCACATATATTCCAAATAAGGTGTTTATGTAAGCTGGTTCTAAGGAGATTTCCTTTCCCCTGACGGTCACTGTCGTGGTATCTTTGAAGGGGATGGCAGCATAGAACTCTCGGACCAGAGTGACATTCATCTCCTCTGGCTGGACGGCGAACATCTTCCATTTGAGGGCAATGATTTTCTTTGAGATTAAACCCTCGAGCCCTAAGTCTCCCGTCTTGGTGGTGTATGTGAAACCTCTCTCTTCCCACATTTCTTGTTTTTTAAACGAGCCATAATATCTCCTTTCCGAGTCTGCCGATGCAAATCGTCTAGGGATTCTGCTGTGGCTGGGTGTGGACACTGTCTTCGCAGAGGTGGAGGCAGCACTCCTTCAGGTTGATCTAGTAGTCATTGCGAGGAAAACTGTAGAAAAGTAAAAGAAAATTTCTGAGAGGTAAATTCTGGAAAGCAAAGTAGAGAGAATGAGAATGAGGTGAAAAATGAAATGGGAGTAGGGGTTTATATAGAACAGGATTTTCTGCCCGTTGGGACTGTAACGGCCGGCGCGAATAACGAAGCCAGCTGTCACGCGGTTTCCTGACGCGTTTGTCATGCATTTCCGTGTCTGATGCGCGTCTATTACGCGTTTCCATGTCTGTTGCGACAGCTCCATGACAGGCTGTATTTTCCGCGTCTGTCGCGACAACTGGTAACAGGCTGTCATGACAGGTATGTCCATTGGGCTTTATGGGTTGTTGTGAATGCGGTGGGCTGGTTCATTCCTCTTCTTTGCTTTGCTTCCTTTATTTCTTGAAAACTAAAATAAAAAATAAATTAAAATCTTATTTCCTAAAAAAATAAACTAAATAAAATAAAATTAAGTTAAATTAGGGATGCCTTGTAGGGTATCTCCTAAAGTAACTACTTCCTGCATCCTTGGGGCTTCAGTCCCCTGATAATTCTTGAGTCTTTGTCCATTGACATTGAATTGGTGCCCATCCTTGTTTGATTTGATTGTAATGGCACCATGGGGAAAAACTTGGACTACTTGGAAAGGGCCAGACCACCTAGATTTAAGCTTTCCTGGGAAGAGCTTCAACCTAGAGTTAAACAACAACACCTGCTGCCCTGGGTAGAACTGTCATGGCAGCAGTTTTCTGTCGTGCCACTTCTTTGTTTTGTCATTGTAGATCTTGCGTTGTCGTAGGCCATTGCTCGAATTTCTTCAAATTCATTCAAGTCTAGTAGCCTTTTCTGCCCTGCCTTGTCCCAATCCATATTAACTGTCTTGATAGCCCAATCTGCTTTGTGTTCTATCTCGACAAGTAAATGGCAAGTTTTTCCATAAATGAGGCGGTAGGGTGACATTCCCAATGGCGTTTTGAATGCAGTCTTGTAGGCCCAGAGTGCATCATTTAGGTGAAGAGACCAGTCCTTTCGAGTTGGTTTTACCATCTTCTATAGGATGTTCTTCACTTCTCAATTTGAGATTTCGGCCTGCCCATTGGTTTGCGGGTGATATGTTGTTGCAATTCGGTGCCTTACTTCGTATTTCTTTAGTGCACTAGCAATTACCCTATTGTCAAAGTGCCTCCTCTCATCGCTAATGATCGCCCTTGGGATGCCAAACCTTGAGAAGATGTGCTCGTGAAGAAATCTTTGCACAGTCTTGGCATCGTTCTTTTGAGTGGCGATAGCTTCTACCCACTTAGACACATAGTCCACTGCCAGCATGATGTATAAATTCCCACAAGAGGCTGGGAATGGCCCCATGAGGTCGGTTCCCCAAACATCAAAAATTTCGACCTCAAGTATGTTCTGCAGTGGCATCTCATGCCTTATAGATATGTTTCCAGTCATTTGACATTTATCACAGCTGTTGTAAAAAGCTTGTGCATCCTTGAACAGTGTAGGCCAAAAGAAATCAGATTGCAGAACCTTGGCAGCAGTTTTATTTCCTCCCAAGTGTCCTTCATAAGAGGCAGCATGGCAGTGCTGAAGCACTTCTTTCTGTTCCTCATGTGATATGCATCTCCTGATGATCTAATATGCATAGTGCTTAAAGAGAAGAGGTTCGTCCCAATAATAATGTTTTGCATCATTTTGGAACCTCTTTCTAGCTTGATAATTAAGCTCAGAAGGTAATAACCCGCTTACAATGTAATTGACGATATCAGCATACCAAGGAGTTTCAGAAAGCTTACCTGCCACCATGGCTGTCGTGGCAGTGCTGGTGGCAGCGAACAACTGCTCATCTGGGAAGGTTTCCATTATGTTGGTCTTTTCTTTCTCTTGATTCCTTCCCTTCTCCAGCCTTGACAAGTGATCTGCTACTTGGTTTTCTGTCCCCTTTTTGTCCTTGATGTCAATGTCAAATTCTTGCAGTAGTAGAATCCAACGTATCGATCTTGGTTTGGCATTTTTCTTGGTGAACAGATATTTAAGCGCTGAGTGATCTGTATGGACCATAACTTTTGTTCCAAGTATATATGGTCGGAACTTGTCAATTGCAAACACTACTGTGATTAGCTCTTTTTCTGTTGTGGTGTAGTTTATCTGAGCATCGTTTAGAGTTTTGCTGGCATAGTAGATCACATGGAAGAGTTTCTCCTTCTTCTGCCCTAGTGCTGCCCCGACAGCATAATCACTGGCTTCACACATTATCTCGAATGGTAAGCTCCAGTCTGGTGGCTGCACTATTGGGGCTGTGACCAGTTTTTCCTTCAGTGTCCTGAATGCTTCAGTACATTCAGTGTTAAATTCAAATGCACGATTCTTTTCCTGCAGGAGACACAAGAGTTTAGTGATTTTTGAGAAATTGGCAATGAATCTTCGATAGAACCCTGCATGCCTTGAGAAACTTCTTATTCCTTTGACTGTGGTGGGTGGCGGCAGTTTTTTCAATAACCTCGATTTTAGTTCTGTCTACCTCTATGTCGCGGCAGCTAACCTTGTGGTCCAACACTATGCCCTCGTCCATCATAAAGTGGCATTTTTCCTAGTTTAAAACAAGGTTTGCCTCTTCACATCTTTCAAGAACCTTCTATAAATTGCCTAAACAATCGTCGAAACTGTCTCCAAAGATGGAAAAGTCATCCATGAAAATTTCTAGGGAATCCTCCACCATGTCGGAGAATATTGCCATCATGCATCATTGACAGGTTGTTGGTGCATTGTAAAGCCCAAATGGCATTCTTCGAAAGGCATATGTGTCGTATGGGCATGTGAAGGTTGTTTTCTCTTGGTCCTCCGGTGCTATTGCGATTTGGTTATAACCTGAGTAACCATTAAGAAAACAATAGTAAGGCTTCCCCGCTAATCTATCTAACATTTGATTGATAAAAGGTAAGGGGAAGTGGTCCTTCCGGGCAGCTTTATTAAGCTTCTGGTAGTCCATACAAACCCTCCAACCGGTCACAGTCCTGGTTGGGATTAGTTCGTTGTCCTTGTTTGTCACCACGGTTATGCCTCCCTTTTCGGGTACACATTGCACAGGGCTCACCCACTTGCTATCTGAGATGGCGTATATTATTCTAGTATCAAGCCACTTGATGATTTCTTTTCGTACCACCTCTCACATAGCCTCATTCAGTCATCTTTGGGCATCAATTGTCGGCTTATGGTCATCCTCCAAGAGGATCTTATGCATGCATAACGCCGGAATGATGCCTTGGATATCAGCAATGGTCCATCCAATTGCCTTTTTATGCTATTGTAGCATTTTGACCAGCTGATGTTCTTGTTCCTGCATCAACTTGGAAAAGATGATTACGGGCAACGTATCATTTAAACCAAGAAAGACATATTTGAGTTGCCCTGGCAAGGGTTTAAGGTCTAAAACAGGTGGCTATTCAATGGAAGGCTTTTGGATTACATGTTCATTCGAGGTATAATACAAAGGCTCGAAGAACTTACCTGGACGTGTGCCTATCCAATTTACCTCCTCAGGACCTTCAGTATCGGATGCATATGTGTCTGAGGGGTTACTGTCGTCGATGTTGTCGTGGTAGTCTTCAAGGTGACTACGGTGGCAGTGACCAAATTTCATGTCGTGACAGTTCGACCTGATGCAGGGTTGGTCTAGAACTACTTCTGAAATTGCTTTGCACTCTTCCTCTGCATCAGCTTGTTTTATTGCTTGGAGAATTTTGAGCTTTATTTGTTGATCATTGACTCTCATAGTCAGTTCTCCTTTTTCTACGTCGATCAATGTTCTGCATGTGGCTAGGAAGGGTCGCCCCAGGATGATCGGTGCATTTTCATCTGCTTCACAGTCTAAGGCAAGAAAGTCAGCAGGAAAAATAAACTTATCCACTCTTACCAAGATATCTTCGATCTTTCTTTCCGGTTGTACATAATAGTGGTCTGCCAATTGCAGCATGACTGTCGTGGGCCTTTCTTGTCCAATACCTAGTTTCTGAAATACAGATTTGGGCATTATATTAATGTAGCACCAAGATCACAAAGTGTCTTACCCACAAACGTGTCTCCAATTATGCATGGTATGATGAAGGTGCCAGGATCCTTCTTCTTTGGGGGTGGTCCCTTATGGAGGATTGCCACGCATCCTTCTATCATCATCATTGTTTCAAATTCCCCAAGTCTGGACCTCCTAGACATTACATCCTTTAGAAACTTTGCATAACCAGGCATCTGTTTAATGGCTTCTAACAGCAGAATGTTGATGTGTACTTGCTTAAAGACATCATAGATTTTCTTAAGTTGGTACTCATGTTTCTGTTTCTTTAACCGTTGTGGAAAAGGGGGTGGGGGACGGTAATCTTCAAGGCGTCCTTCACATGGAAGTCGGATCTAAGGAAGCTCAAGATCTTTAGTTTCTTTCTGGTCCTCTGTTTCTTCTGCTGTCGTGGCAGGTGTGACGACAGTAGAATGTGTTTCTTCTTCCGGGGCAGTGTTTACACCAGGTGTCTTTAGGGTCAGTTCCTTACTAGGTGTTTCTTTTATTATCGGCCCTTGTAGTTGTTTCCCACTCCTCGTTGTAATCGCTTTGCACTGCTCATGTGTGGGTTTTCTAGTGACCTCAATATCACTAGAGAATCCTTCATTCTGCCTTGGGGTTATGAACTATGAAACATGGCTCATCTGTGTCTCTAAGGATTTTAGGGTAGCCTCATGGTTTGTCATTCTCATCTTTGTCTTGTCCATGAAGGACTCAGATTTCTTGACAAAGTGATCCATGTTTTCCATATATGCTCTTGTTTGAGACATGAATGTGGCCAGGGTCTGCTCTAGTATGCTTGTTGTGGCTGCCGGCTGCTGTTGTGGCTGTTGATGTGGTTGCTGTCGTGACAGAATCTTAGGACCTCCTTGGTTCTGGTTATTCTGGACTGGAGGGTTCAGTACGTTGTTGGGGTTACTCCATGAAAATTTGGGGTCCTTCCTCCAGTTTGGATTGTAGTGGTTGGAGTCATAGGTTTTATTCCTATTATAGTTCCCAACATACATCCCTTCTTCCAGCTATAAAGGGCAATCCTCTATACTGTGGTTTCCGTTACAGGTTTCACACACCTCTTCGGCAAAAAATACAGCTTTAGAATCCTTCCACTACAGATTTTCAACTATCTTAGTGAGGTGGGCAATCTGAGTTTTGATCGAGTTGTCAGCTTCGTACTCCTTTACAGATATTCCTCGTTTTCCTCCCCTTCGAGCTGTAGGAAACTGCTCATTGTTCTTTGCTAACTTTTTCAACACTAGCATTGCATCGTCTGGTTCTTTATCCAGTAATAACCCATTTTCTGCTGAATCTATTCTCAGTCGAGTGTGTGCATTTGCAGCATTGTAGAATTGGACAACCTGATTCCATACAGGGAATCCATGCATTAGGCAGTTTCATAAGAGAGTTGTAAATCTGTCTCGCGCCTCATGCATTGGTTCATCATCTTCCTGTTGAAAAGTAGCAATCTCGTTACGCAATCTTTCATATAAATCAGAAGGGTTAAAACGAGAAAGGAATTCACAAGAGAGATATGCCCAAGTTCTTATTGAACCTGGCGTTAATTTATTCCACCAAGTTTTTTCTCTATCTTTCAATGAATGAGAAAATAGTTGGAGCCTCAGTACTTCCGAACTTATTCTTGGCAGTCTAAATGATCCACAGATCTCCTGGAAAGTTTTAAGATGTTCACGTGCGTCCTCAGTAGCAGAACCACCAAATTGACCAACAAAGTTTTTTATGCTAAACATGACAGGTTTCAGTTCAAAGTGTTCAGCTTCCACATCTGGCATGGTAGTTTCCAGTTCAACATGGTCTATCATGTTGCTGGGGCAGCGGGCGGCGACAGATAGTTTCAGGGGTCATTATGAGGATCCACATTACCCCTGGGGTTGTTGTTGTCATCTTCCCTATTGCCTTGCCTTCCGTTCACCATTGCTTCCAGTCTCTCCTCAAGATAGTTGTTTGTTTCTATCAAGAGTTGGGCTTGGTTCCTGAGTTGATATGTGCATTCGATTTCTGGGTCTAATTCGTACTCAGGTTCCTTACCACGTCTCGATCTGCGCATAAGCAATAAGAGAACGTTATGAAAAGCACGGGGAAAATAAAAAAAATAAAAACAGAAAATAAAATAAAAACAAAGTGCATTTATTAAAAAGTAGAGGTATGTTTCCAGTCCCCAGCAGCGGCACCAAAAACTTGTTGCGTGTAAATAAGACTATCGCAAATAGTGCAAGTGTACATGACGCAAGTAGTAAAGTGATACTAAAGTATCGGATATCGTCTCCATAGGGACTGACAATAACTCTATCCTTGAATTGCTGCACCAGAAAAGAAATAGTTTAAATGATTGTTTGAAATAATCTTGAGTAATAACTAAAATAAAAGATAAGGAAATCAGATTAAGAGAATGGCTGGTATTGATTTTCTCAGTAGTGCAAATGTTGTACTGTTCAGAGGAACTTCTGTTGTCATGTCATCGTTCCTGCCACGGTAGCACTTGTCGCAGCAGAGGTCCGTTGATGTCGCGGCACCGACCAACAACTCCGTACTTCAAGATTGGAAAGAATCCCTGTTATAACTTGTCCTATCCCTAGGTCCAAGTTCTGTTGATGAACACGTCTTGGATGATACCTTCCGGCATGAATCAAAGGGTGAACACCAATGTTTGTGAATTCTTCTTTAGCCACTTAACCTTGTACTTATCCCTAAGCCAAGATGGTTTAACCATAAACTGGAAAACGCGTATTTACTCCTTTCGTATGCTTAACTCTCCCGATATTAAGCAAATGGATAACCTCACAATGCTCTCCGATGCTCTTAAGAGATATTGAAGACCAGAGTAAATAAACTTGAAGTTTTATTACTTGAACAGAAAAATCCTAAGAACAATACAATCCCTACAACTACTTTACAAGATCAACCCTTATCCCTTGGGGAAGTTTAGAACATGGTGGAGACAGAGAAACAACTAGGGTTTTGAGGGAAGACGGCTAGGAGTGAGATCCCATTCTCTAGGTCGAATTACATGCCTTTATATAGGCCTTGGGTCCAAGATTTCTAATATGGCAAGAATACAAGTTTAAATTAAAGTACAACTCTATTAAAGACTAAATCTTCTGAGTAGATGCCTTTAATTCGTCCTATTTTCTTGATTTGACTTTATTCCTTGAACTTTGGGCCTGACCTTCCTTCTACTTCAGGGCTTAGAAAAATATGTGAGTGATCCATGACAGACCGGCTTGAATTCCTCTATCTGTCGAGCTCCACTTCACTTTTCCACCTCAGTACCTCTCTGTCGTCATGGCTGCCACGGTAGGTGTCACGGCAGACGGTGCTCTTTGTCCTTCAATTCTAGCTCCTCAACTCGCCTCTGCTCCTTTGCTGTCTTGGATTGCTGCCGTAGCATATACCTGCAAAAGTGACCAATTTCAGCAGCATCTGTGCAATTTTATCTAATTGTGATGTGTATGCAAAAATCTATCCTAAATGCAATTAATCATGCTTGAGTGCAACAAAAATATGGGTAAATGAGGGGTAAAATATAGAACTTTTATGCAGTCAACATGCTCTATGCATGCAATAAATGCAACATGATTCATTAATTTGAGAGAGGATCTAGTAGTTACCCTCTTGGATGGATCACCCAAGATTTCACCACCTTTGACATAGTTGTACTCCCTTGGGTAGCTCACTTCCTTTTCCTCAAGAGCCAAGTCCTTCAAGGCTTCAAGAGGTGGATCTTGTGCATCCTCTTCTTTAGTTGGAATCTCATCCTCCTTTGAAGTTTGTTCTTCATCAAAGGCATCAAGGATTCCTACATCATCATCATCATCACAAGATTCCTTCCTCGAAAGGAGGTCATCATCAAAAACAACATGTATAGACTCTTCTACTACTAAATTTCTTTTATTAAATACATGATAGGCTTTAGAGTTTAAGGAATACTCTAAGAAAATAGCTTCATCACTTTTAGCATCAAATTTACCTAAGTTGTCTTTTCCATTGTTTAAAACAAAACACTTGCAACCAAATGGATGAAAATAGCTAATGTTAGGCTACTTAGATTTTAAAATCTCATATGGTGTTTTCTTTAAAAATGGCCTAATCATTACTCGATTTACAATGTAGCAAGCGGTATTTGTGGCTTCCGCCCAAAAGTATTTAGGTAAATTGTTTTACAAAGCATGGTTCTAGCCATTTCTTGTAAAGTCCTATTTTTCCTCTCAACTACCCCATTTTGTTGAGGTGTTCGAGGTGCCGAAAAATTGTGGCTAATACCATTTTCATTTAAAAACTCTTCAAAACCTAGATTTTGAAACTCGGTTCCATGATCACTTCTAATGTGAGAAATCTTAAGCTCAAGATCATTTTGAGTTAATTTAGAAAACGTGATGAATTTTTCTAAAGCCTCATCTTTTGTAGTTAAGAATAGAACCCAAGTAAACCTAGAATAGTCATCAACAAGTACAAAAGCATACAATTTACCACCCAAGCTCATAGTTCTAATAGGCCCAAAAAGATCCATATGAATCAATTGTAAATATCTACTAGTAGAGCTATCATTAATGGATTTAAAGGATGATCTATGTTGTTTACCCTTAGAGCATGCATCACATATTGTCATTTGAGAACTTAATCTTGGGAAAACCTCTAACTAGATTTAGGGAAACTAATTTTTCTAAAACACTAATACTAGCATGTCCTAGTTTCCTATGCCATAACCATGCATCATTTTCATTTTGTGCAAGAAATATGCATGGGATGTATAAATGTCATCTAGATGCACCATGTATATATTTCCTATGTGATGACCAATGAGCATTATTTTATTAGATTTAATGTCAACAATTTTGCACCCATTTTTATCAAATAAGACATTAAACCCTTTATCACACAATTGATTAATGCTCAATAAATTGTGTTTTAGACCATTGACATACAAAACATTTTCAATGAGTATGGTAGAGTGGTTACCTATGGAGCCAATACCTTCAATGTGGCCTTTGGAGTTGTCACCAAATGTCACCACTCATCCACTTTTTGGCTTTAAGTCCATGAATCGACTCTTGTCTCCGGTCATGTGCCTCGAGCATCCACTATCAAGGTACCATGAGTTTTGGCTTTGTGCTTTGGCCTTGTAGCAATGCTCCCCCTACAAACAAAGAGTTAAGCTTTGAGTTTTGGTACCCAAATCATTTTGGGTCCATGTGCTTTTTCAAAACCGTTTTTCCCAACATTGGTTAGAGAAGCTTTGAGTTTACTCACCTCCTCTTGGTGGTAAACGTGGTATTTTTCGAGAAGGTCGTTTAAATCATTTGATTTCTTTTCAAACTCATTTGAGGAATTTTGTAAAGCCAAGACCTTCTTTTCTAATTCCGAGTAGGTTTTAGAAATGGAGTAATTTTGGGTCCTCAACCAACTCATCATATACCTCTTGCAACTCATCATAAGCATCTTGAAGTTCATCAAATGTAAAATCAAAAGTAGATGAGTTAGAGGTTACCATAGAAGAATCCTCCTCAAGAGCCATGAGGCAAAGATTAGCCACTTCATGTTCCTCATCCTCGGATGACTCCTCATCACTCCAAGTAGCAAGCTTGGCTTTGAGCTTCTTCTTCTTCTCAAAGCCCTTCTTCTTGAGTTGAGGGCAATCGGAACGTATGTGACCCGACTTCTTGTAGTCAAAGCAAATGATCGGATCCCTTTCTTCTTCTTTGCCTTTGTTCTTGAAGTACATCTTTCTTTTAAATTTTCTCCCTCGGTTGGACTTTATGAACCGTGAGAATCGTTTGGCTATCATAGCCAATTCCTCATAATCTTCCTCCTCACTAGAAGAGCTCTCCTCTTGTAGAGAGGCTTTGAGAGAAACTTCTAGCTTCTTATTCTCTACCTCATGCTTCTCTATCCTTCTCTCTTCCTTCTTCTTCTCTTTCTTTCTTCCTTGCTTCATGATCTCGTGTGTAAGAAGAGACCCAACAAGCTCATCAAGATTCAAAGTTTTCAAATTCTTTGCTTCAATGATGGTCGTCTTCTTACCATCCCAAGACTCCGGGAGAGAGTATAGAAGCTTCCTCACTAGCTTATCTCCGGGAATTACTTCAACGAATCCTTTAAGGCCATTGACGATGATCAAAAACGATCAAACATCTTTGAGACGCTCTCATCGGGGTCCATCTTAAAATTCTCATAGCTCAAGTTTAGCAACCCAATCTTCGTCTCTTTCACATCGCTAGTGCCTTCATAAGTCGTCTCCAAAGTGTCTCACACTTCCTTCGTGCTTTTGATAGGTGAAACCTTTGAATAGATATCTGGACCAAGTGCACAAAATATGATATGTAGAGCTTTGTCGTTGACTTGCATCTTTAGTCTATCTTCCTCAGTCATCTCCGACTTTACTTTCAGAACTAGTCTTCCTTCATCGGTTCTCTTAATCGAAATGTAGGGGCCTTCTTCCACTACATCCCAAACCATGTAATTCATTGACTTGATGAAGAGACGCATCTGATTCTTCCAATATGGGTAGTTGTC